>JARQOC010000008.1:108149389-108749389 GCA_033576535.1 Allobates femoralis | reverse complement strand
TCTGCTTCATTTAACCCCTAGGCTTATACTCGAGTCAATAAGTTTCCCTAGTTTTGGAGGGTAAAATTAGGGGCCTCGGCTTATACTCGGGTCGGCTTATACTCGAGTATATACGGTAATATGTGGCTGATGAACAAGAGTCCTGTAAACCATCTACTACCTGGTGAGATCAGCAACCCTTCTTTTGATTCCAAATAAAGGTTTTCCCGTGCTACATGTTCATAGAGTTCAAGTTTTCTTTATTGGGTTATAATAAAAACATAAGCATCCTAACCGGAATCGTTTCAGAAACAAGAACAAGAACTTGTTTCTGAAACCCGTCCGGTTAGGATGCTTATGTTTTTATTATAACCCAATAAAGGAACCCTGAATTCTATGGAAATGTGGTCCTGAAAAACCTTTATTTCATATTGAACCAGTGGAAGCCGGCCACTTAACCAGGTGCCTGAGAATCCTGGGTGTGTGTAAGGTGAGCGGCACATCCTCCTCTCCTTTTCCTTTCATATGAACATTCTTCTTTTGATTACCTGGCCTGACGTCACATGTGCGCCACTGTGCAACAATGACATCATGCCGGCAGTGGTAATCGATAGAAGAATTGCAGATGCTTGAAGGGCAAAGGTGGTTCTCAGTGATCCTGCCCAGCAGCCACAGATTATGCACAAATCCAATAATCTGAGTCCTGTCAATGAATTCACACAAACTTTAAATTGTAGCATTAATGTGTTTGAGACAACATCTGATATGCAAATGAAATTGAGGGGTTTCGGGGATTAAATAATTCTGAGACTTTCATAGTCATTAAAACTGTAATTTTGTGCTGATTTTGAAAAGACCAATTCTATATATCATTGGTGTATGGCAAATAGGAAAATGTTTGAAAATATTAAAAAATCTAATTTGGAATCGGAGTTGAATAGTTTTCATTGCAACTCTATATTAAGTTCTAGATTTGACCCTAAAAGAATGAGGCATACATGAACAAATGGTACACACAATTCGTATATTAAAAGTACAAGCTACAAATAATCGATAAGTAAGCATAATATATATAAGAAAGATTGTGTATGCATGTTTGTATATGAATGTATATTATGAATGTATATACATGCTTGTGTGTATGTGTGTGTGTGTTTTATATTATATTGGATTTCTTCATTACATTCGTTAAAGAACATCAAACCACTAGAAAAAATATATTATGCATATGTAAATTTGGTCCAGACAGTGTTAAGGTAACTGATGAACTTGGATCTGCTCTGCAAATAAAATCAAATAAGAATGCTAAAAAAAGGCATTCAGCCAGTCATTTACAAGGCCCCTGCTCAAAAGATCTTACCAAGGTTGTAAATCATACAGTATACAAATAAGATTAGAGAAATAAAACCATTTAGAAAAATGAGTAACACTAAGAACAAGTCTATAAATGCATTATAGTGCGCCTGCATAATGACATCTTCTGTGGGATCGCTGTTTACACACATCAAATTATTACTTTCCTGCCTCTTAGGCAGAGAAATGTTTGATATCGGTATAACAGGTTATTTAGTATGGACTGTAATTTCTTTCACAATATCGAGCAGAGAATTGCATTTGCCTGTTAAGTGTTTACCTAGAATAAATGCTTTGAGATTCCCCTTGTTTTTCCAGTGCTTTTAGTGTTACTAACATTATTGCTATACATTTCAGAATTATTATTCTCCGGGTTCATATGGAGTGCATGTTATTAAATTCCTACGTGTAGAAGTAGAATGGAATGAGTTTATATAGAATTATCAAGACAGGTGTTGAAAAAGAAGAATCACTAGGTGCTTACAATAAAAATGTTGTGCTAAATAGTTACATAATGTATAGGAAGTTTATATTCATTTAAAGGAAATCTGACAGGTGATTTTTGTGTTCTTGTGTACCTTTCTAACAGTATAATGAGATAGGATGTCAGGATTCCGGCTCCTCAGATTACCTTTTGTGTCTTTTTGCCATTATCCAAGATAGTGTCTGCTACCTCATTCCTGCCTATGTGTGTATTCCTGCTTCCCTACCTGTTATAAACCATGGTCCATGTTTCAGTCCTTTTTAAGTATTTTGCTTGGATCCCTGGCTCAAGTATGGATTTTCAAGTTTGTGCTCCTTCTCCAGCTGTTCAGGTGTAGCTCTTTCCAGTTTCTGCAGTCTAATGTCCAGCTAAACTGCACCTGATTCGAGTTTGCCTCCTGCATCAAGCTGCTTTGTGTTGTGTTGCTACTGCTTCAGCTTCTGTCAGCCTGCGTCGCTTCACGTAGGCTCAGTTTGTTCAAAAAAGCTAATTGCTGGTTTTCCTGTTAGTTTATTTTGTTGCAGTTGCAGTGTTCATGACTGTTTGGGATTTGCTTTTGCTACTCTGCACTGCATCCAGTTTTTGACATGTTCTCAGAGATTATACCATTTTTCAGCCATCCTGGGAGTGAGCTGTTGCTTGTAGACTGTTCTGTTATCAGCTTCTTTCAGTGTAAACTGTTACTAAGAAACTACTCTGGCATCACTGTAAATGAATGTTTCTGTTTGGCATCTCTAAATGAACTATTACCTGCATGATTTATGAACTCTGCTCTGTTTGCTGCACTGTTATGTTTGTACTTTGGCACATGTGTTAATACAGAATTTCATTTTAACACCTTGTCTTAGTCGTGTCTTTGCCATGCCATTAGATTCCTGAGATATCCACACTAGTTTTACATACGGCTTGTGTTGCCATTTCAGGATATGTAACTTTTATTCTTGTATATGGCCCCATTATGTTGCTCTAAGCCTCTAAACTTCTATTGCTACATGCTTCCTAGTCACGTGTATGTAAATTCTTCATGCATATTATCTTCTTCCCCCGCCCACTCATCTGTGCAGTGTCACTGATTGGTGCAGACAGTAAGAATTCATTTTTTAAACCAAGTGATTCTCTTTAAACAAAAAGATGAATGGTCTACAAAGGGAAGTGTATTTAGTAACAAATTAGGGAGAATCTTCATTCACTAGACTTTTTGAACTGATACTAAGAGACTACTCTGACATCACTGTGAATGAACTTTTCCTTTAGGCATCTCTAAATGAACTATTACCTGCAAGATTTATGAACTCTGCTCTGTTTGCTGCATTATTATGTTGGTACTTTTGCCACTTGTGTTAATACAGAATTTCACTTTAATACCTTGTCTCAGTTTTGTCTTTGCCATGCCCTTAGATTACAGAGAAATCCACACTAGTTGTTACATATGGCTTGTGTTGCCCTTTCAGAATATGTAACTTTTATTTCTGTATACGGCCCCATTGTGTTGCGCTAAGTCTCTAAAATTCTATTGTTGCATGCCGGCTAGTCACGTGTATGTAAATGCCTCATGCATATTCCTCTGCCAACTCATCTGTGTCGTGTTGCTGATTGGTGCAGACAGTCAGTATTCATTATTTAGATCAAGTGATTCTCTTTAAACAAAAAGATGAGTGGACTACAAAGAAGTGTATTTAGGTAAGAAATTAGGGATAACCTTCATCCACTGGACTTTTTAAAACTGACCTTTCAAAAGAAGAAATTCTAACCAATATGTTATACACATCACTTGCCAACACCCCAGCATCAACCAATTAACATGCACATCACATAAAATAGTAACTTACTGACTGCAGACATGTAACAACAGTATCATGTTAATTTTGGCCCCCTTTCTCTGTGCAACTTTAATAGAACTTGTTGATTCATGTTCCCCAAATCATATCATGAATCATTCAACCAGGGATTATAGGAAGAGATTGGACGTGTTTGGTGCTGCCGCCGGCCAGCTTCTTCCCCGCACTGCTCCAAGTGATTGACAGACCTTTCTCTGTGTAAACACATTGGAGAGACCTGACAATTGCTGCCTCTGCTTTGGCATAAAATACATAAAACTAAATAAATTTGATATCATGAACCATATACAAAAACACACACAGAAATAATAGCGTTGGAAATGATTGTTTTTTCCATGTTCTTTAAACATTAATAAGTTATTCAATAAATTATAATCACTACAATATGTAAACAAAAGAGATAAAGACACATAGTTTAGCTCAAAGTAGCATTATCATTAAAGCCTAGGATGCATCTAGGTATAATGAGATAATAATATACAGCAATAATAATAATGGCTGTAATTAATATTGTTTATGAACCTAGGATATTTTTTTTAACGCATCGACGTAGGATGTGTGCAGATCCAAGATTCTGCAGTTGACTGGTGATTTTGTCAAGAGTTGTTGAATTGGCTTCATTGGGTACAGCACCCAGTGTGATGGTAACCACCGATGTCACTTTATTTTGCTGTTATTTTGTGCCACAGTCTTTACATTTCGATTTCTCTCATCTTGTGCCTTCAATTTCCAGGTATTGCTTTGTTGATGATGTGCACCCTCTTTTCTTAATAATTAGGGTGGCTTCACACTGCGGTCCGATCCGGTCCGGGGCTGTCAGGGGTGACAGCCCCGGACGGGACTTTGGCCCCATAGTATCCTATGGGGCCAGATGGAGCCAGATGGCAGCTATCTGCCATCCAGCTTCCATCTCGCTGGAAGAATCCGGGAGAACTGGGATTTTTCTTCCGGCTACAAAAACGTTGCTTGCAACGTTTTTGTGTCTGGGGAGACAAATCTCCCCATATTTCGTGTCTCCCGGATTCCACCAGATTCCCCCAGGGCAATCTGGTGCTCCCTTAACAGGGGAGCCCATGTGGCCGGATTGCACGGCTGCGCGCCGCTGTTGTAAGTCAGGACCGCGGCTAGCTCCCTGTGAGACGCGGTCCTGAATAATCAGCAGCTGCAGCTGCGGCAGGCTGCACATCGGACCGGAGGGCATATTAGCCTCCGGTTCTGTGTGCTGATCCGGTCCGGGGCTGTCAGGTTCATCCCTGACAGCCCCTGACTGGATCTGACCGCAGTGTGAAGCCGCCCTTATTTAGTTGGGTGCGTTGTGGGCCAATAATTTGTCCATTTGTATCGGAAAGTTCCACAATTTTATACAATTCTCATTTTTATTACTTTTTCCACTGTGCTCCCACTAGTTCTTAGTGGGCATCTCATAATTTTCACAAACGTTACAATTAATCATTTTTACCCAAACTGAGCACAAAGTCTATTGACTTTTCTATTTGTATTCATAGCATTAATTAAATGGTCTTGAGCAGTTCTATGATTTCCTTTAACGTTCCATTTGTAAGGCACAACTTTGATTTTTCCTGGTCAACTTTTCCCTAATGTGCATCAAAAGTTGTCCATGCCACTACTATTTTTTCCATGTGTTCATTTTGTTTTGATTGTCTGTTTTCAAAAATCTTGATTTGCCTAAAATAAAAAATGAGACTTACTGAAAGGTCCTTGACCAGTCCGTTTACGTTCCTGGCTGTGCTTTATATAGTCCACCAGTGCGTGCTTTTTTTTTTATTGACTTTTTGACTTGTAATAGGTCTTTGCCACTAGATTTTCTGGGCAGGGACAGTATATGAGGGTGTAAAACCCTGATTCAGTATTTTTGCATCAAGCAGTTCCATCACTCTGTCCATCCAGCTTCAAATACGTCCTCTGACAAGCAGTATCATCCTTTTTCAAGCGTACTATACTGAAATTATCTCCAAAGCCTGCCAAGGCCAGTATATGGCCACTGAGATCTGCTGCTCTGTGCATGGCTTCTCAAATAAATTAACATGTAGAGACCTACACTTCATAGCCGTTTGCTACAAGCCACACATCACGTGCCACATGTGGCTCTTGATCCACTGGTTGGGAACACCTGACCTAAGAGCTATGTTCAGCAGTACATTGACAGTGACTGGAGTTGAGGTCACACATGCATACTGCGGGTCCATTCACACAAGAGATTTTGTGACCTCATACTCTCGTAATTAACTAGGGTTGCATGATTTCTGGTCATGATGTCAAAATGTTTTTTTGCATGTTTAGGTAAAGGTAGCTCAAGTATATTTAGTATAAATAAATGAGCAGGGTCGGACTGGGGTGTCTGTGGCCCACCAGGGAAATTGACTCCAGGGGCCCAATCACCCGCTATATGCAAATACCTGTTAGCCGTTATACCCATTATAGCGGTTACTCCTGCACGTCACTCTGCGCTCACCATTACTGCGATGTACCATTACTGTAGTGTACATTAAAGGGATACTTTGGTGAAAACAAGTTACCAACAATCGTCAGGTTCGGCAGGTGATCACTTAGTTATTGGTGGAATCCGACCAATCAAAACCACATCGTTGGAAGAATGTGGCACTTTTACCCCTTTTATTAACTGAAGCGGCCGGTAATGATGTGACCGCGGCTCCATTCATTATCATTGGAGCTCCCAGAAAAAGGCAAACACAGCACTCACAGCCACTGAGGGAGTGAAGGGATCATGGGCGAGCCGTACATCACCTCCAGTCTAATGGGGACAAAACAAATCTATGACTAAGGACTGTCTTTAACCCCTAGACGACAGCCTTACGTCTCTAGACGTCGGCTGTCGTTACCCCCGTGTTTGGAGTGAGCTCCGGCGTGGAGCTCACTCCAAACCTCCCACATCTCAGCTGATCTCACTAGCTGAGATGTGGGAGAAACAGCACCAATCGGTCCCGCCACCGATCGGCACTGTTTAACCCCTTAGATCCCGCCATCAATCTCTGAGAGCGGGATCTAAGGGAGCCGGAGCGTGCAGCGCGCGCTTACCGGGCTCCAGGGGAGATCTCGCGATAGTATCGCGGGATCTCCCGTGCTGATGTCACAGGCCAGGGTCCTGGCTTGACCCTGGAACCTGTATGGAGAATTTCCTGCTTGTGGTTGGCAGAGGCTGCCAACCACAACAGGTCCGCGATTCTGACACATACAGAGGAGCTGCAGCTCCTCTGTATGTGTCAGAAGCGATCGGACTGTGCAGCAGGGTGCCTCTCTATGGGGCAGTGTAAAATTAAGAATTAATAAACAAATAAAGTTTTTACAAAGTTGAAAAAAAAAAAAAAACATAAAAGTTCAAATCACCCCCCTTTTCTCCCATCCACAATAAAAGTATTAAAAAATTAAATAAAATACACATATTTGGTATCGCCGTGTTCAGAATCGCCCGATCTATCAATATAAATAATCAAATAATGAGAGCCGTAAACTGCGTAGCGCAAAAAATGGTTCAAACGGAAAAATAAAAACGTTATGGCTCTTGGAAGCCGAGGAGCGAAAAAACGAAAATGAAAAATGACAAATTTCTTCGTCATTAAGGGGTTAAGGACATTGATTTTAAATGCTTTTTAATACTTTTCTAATATAATGAATTTTTAAGGATCTAGATCTCAAGACTCTATGCTGGATATTTTTCTATTTTTTGGACACATAATGGGGATAAAAGCTGCACATTCAGCAGTCGCACCCCCACCAACTAATACCTTATCACATCCTTAGGCCATGTGCACACACTAAGTATTTGGTGAGTTTTTTACCTCGGTATTTGTAAGACAAAACCAGGAGTGGAGCAATCAGAGGTAATATGTTCTGCATTTCTCACCATCTCCTGCTTCTGTCTTATAAATACTGAAGTGAAAATCTCACCAAATACTCACTGTGTGAACGTGGCCTTAGACGAGATAATTACTTGCTTTCTATGGAGAACCTCTGTAAGTGCATTTTGCTGCTGCTGTGTCACAGGACAGGAAGGGGTTAAGCAACCAAGTTTTTAATATCTACTGGAAATAAAGAATTTTCCCCTTATTGATATCAGAAAAAAACTAATAATCAACCACAATCCACTATACCAAGACCAGTAATACCACATATAAAGGAGACATACCACCACACTGTGATCAGAGCACATATTACTACTAAACTGTGATCAAATACTACCACATGCAAGGTATAAATACTGCCACACCATGATAAGACCACATATAACCGACATATTGTAATTGAATAATTCCACATTCAAGGGACAAATACACAACGCCATGACCAGAGCACATAATGCCACTACATAGTGACCAATAAAATCCGGTCAACCCATAGAAGCACCACCCAGCTCAAAATGGTTTGCCGTCATCTGCTCCTTCCCCTCTCCTCTTACCTGATAAAGCACAAGTTTGGTGCCAGACCCACTACTACATGTCAGTACTCTGTGGTGCCCAGCTGTTTCTTCTTCAGTGTGAATAGTGACCAATAATACTACAATAATGAAGATTAAAAAAAGCTCTGTATATTTGGTCAGTGTAAATACAGTGATTATCAGTGACATTATACACAGAAACTCTGTATATAGTGTCAGTGTACAGGTGATGCAGAGAACACCAGTGACATTATACACAGGAACTCTGTATAGAGTGTCAATGTACAGGTAATACAGTGATCACCGGTGACATTATACACAGGAGCTCAGTATATAGTGTCCGTGTACAAGTGATGCAGTGATCCCCAGTGACATTATACACAGGAGCTCAGTATATAGTGTCAGTGTACAGGTGATGCAGAGATCCCCAGTGACATTATACACAGAAGCTCAGTATATAGTGTCAGTGTACAGGTGATGCAGAGATCACCAGTGACATTATACACAGGAGCTCTGTATATAGTGTATAGTGTGCGTGGATAGGTAATACACCTACTCACCAGGATGTATCTTGGTGAAGTCATTCATCTTCAGGTTTCTTCTTCCCCTGTCGCAGACAAATATCACGTCTTCTAGCCAGGACTCATCTCTGCAGAAAATAACACAGTTATCTACTGTATAAAACTTATCAATTCCATAGCACATTCCACACTTTTCCCAAGACTTCTACACTACATCAAACGACCAAAAAAGCGACATCGTGCCGCCTCGCACAGTAACAAGACCTCCCTTTGGTTCCCCTCATGGAAAAGTAAATGATATTACAGCAGTAATAATGTCGCCTGATTGGCCCCTACAGTAAATATGTCCCCACTTCCCACCGTAAACCAATAATGTATGTTCCTCCTTCTGGCCCCCATATAGTAATAACGTCTTGGGCCCCCATGTTCCCCCATTCTAGGTCCCCAGACGGACATGACAACTTCTCCAGCCATCTACATAGATTACAACAAAGACACATCTGACATCTCACATTTCCAGCCCGATCTATTCCCAAACTGGACAAACTCCTCATCCTACTGATCCTCCAATACTGAGCCGTTGCTGCTGTCCCTATTACTGCACATGCTGCGTGGTACAAAAACAGCGCTCCTCTTACTGCCCCACATAATAATGTCACCACTGTGCCCGCCACATAGTAATGTCACCACTGTGCCCTCCACATAGTAATACCACTACTGTATTGTATATACCACCACATGACCCCCTGCGTGCTGCACGGGACCCCCTGCGTGCTGCACGGGACCCCCTGTGTGCTGCACGGGACCCCCTGCGTGCTGCACGGGACCCCCTGTGTGCTGCACGGGACCCCCTGCGTGCTGCATGGGGCCCCCTCTGTCTGCTCCTCTTCATGTGGGATGCAGGACTTCACGTGCTGTCCCCGCCCACACACCTCATCCTCGCTCTGGCACTGCCTGCTGTGTGAGGAAGTCCCGGCTGCAGACAGTGCTCTCTCTGCTCCTCACAGCATACACACTGTCAGGGCTGGCAGCCAAACAATGAAGCTGCCGGCCGTGCACTGCGGTCTCTGGCAATGTGACCGGCCGCCGGAAGGTAGGTCTTAGCGGCAGGGCCGGCTCCAGAAGCTGAGCTGTGATTGATTGCAATAGGCAGCCTAATAAATCTCCAGCCAACAGTAAACCCTCCCCCTGGCCGGACAGTATATGTTACCTCACACATACACATAATAGACAGCTCATGTGACTGACATCTGCCTTAATTCCCTATATGGCACATGTGTTGCACATTGGCTGTTTTTAATCAGATGTTTATGTTTGGAAATTAAAGATAGCACACGTATGAGGCGAGTTGTGTGAGGTGATTTGTGCACATCTGTGTCTGTCTGTGTGGTGTGTGTGTCCCTGGGGTGTGTATCTGTGTGTCCCTGTGGGATGGGGTCTGTGTGGTGTGTGTCTCTGTTGTGTGTGTCTCTTTGTGGTGTGTGTGTGTGTCCCTGTGGGGTGAGTGCATGTGCCCCTATAGGGTGTGTATGTGTGTGTCCCTGTGGGGGGGGTATGTGTGGTGTGTGTCTCTGTTGTGTGTGTCTCTTTGTGGAGTGTGTGTCCCTGTGAGGTGAGTGCATGTGTCACTATAGGGTGTGTATGTGTGTGTGCCCCTGTGTGGGGGTCTGTGGTGTGTGTGTGTATCTGTGTTGTGTGTGTCTCTTTGTGGTGTGTGTGTCCCTGTGGGGTGAGTGCATGTGTCCCTATAGGGTGTGTATGTGTTTGTGTCCCTGTGGGGGGTGTCTGTGTCTCTGTGTTTTTTGTGTCTCTTTGTGGTGTGTGTGTGTGTCCCTGAGGGGTGAGTGCATGTGTCCCTATAGGATGTGTATGTGTGTGTGTCCCTGTGGGGGGGTCTGTGTGGTGTGTGTGTGTCTCTTTGTGGTGTTGTGTCCCTGTGGGGTGAGTGCATGTGTTGCTATAGAGTGTGTGTGTGTCCCCTTGGGTGTGTGTGTGTGTCTCTGTGTTGTGTGTGTCTCTTTGTGGTGTGTGTTTGTTGGTTCGGGTGCGTGGTGAGTATCCAATGTTGGGGCTGCACTTTAGCGACTATACACTTGCTGTTACTCTTTGTGTGCGTGTGGTGTGTATACATGTCCCTGTGTGTGGTGAATATCTCATGTTGGGGCTCCACCTTAGTGACTATATGCTGGTATGTGCTGTTAGTCTTTGGTGCTATCATTAAGCCCCTCTCATTCACAACTGTCAAATGGTAACTGCCACTTTCTCTCCATTATGTAGATAGGGGCAAAATTGTTTGGTGAACTGGAATGCGCAGGGTTAAAATTTCGCCTCACAACATAGCCTATGACGCTCCCGGGGTCCAGACGTGTGACTGTGCAAAATTTTGTCTCTATAGCTGACAGCTGTCGATTTTCCTCCCACACGTTTCCTTTCCCTTTTTCCCCATTATGTAGATAGGGGTAAAATTGTTTGGTGAACTGGAATGCGCAGGGTTAAAATTTCGCCTCACAACATAGCCTATGACACTCCCGGGGTCCAGACGTGTGACTGTGCAAAATTTTGCGGCTGTAGCTGCGACGGTGTAGATGCCAATCCCGGATATACACACATACATACATACATACACACACACATTCAGCTTTATATATTATATATAATATATATATATATATATATATATACATTTAATATAAAGGCTGCAAGCCGTAACATATATATATATTCCCCACAAATATAATCCCTCTTGTGCTGTGACTCCCCCGTGTGCTGTCTCCCCTCTGTGTGCTGTCTCCCCCTTGTGCACTGTCACCTCTCTGCCTGACTCCCCCCTGTGCACTGTGGCAACCCGTGTGCTGTGTCTCCCCTCTCTGCCCATCTCCTTCTGTGCGCTGTATGTCTCCCCTGCGTCTATCTCTCCCCTGTATGTATACAGAGCACTGTGCACACGTGATCTGCCGAGCACTGTGCACACGTGATCTGCCGAGCACTGTGCACACGTGATCTGCCGAGCACTGTGCACAAGTGATCTGCAGTCTGCCTAGCATGTGCACATGTGATCTGCACAGCATTGGTGCCCCCCTCCCCTGCATGTCGGGTGATGTGCTGACATGCTGTATAATGGTTGGGGGCTCCTGGGCACTGTGTATTTGCCCCTGCCCTGTGTGCAGCCTCCCCCCCCTGCACTGTGCACATGTGATCTGCTGTTTGCCGAGCACTGTGCACACGTGATCTGCAGTCTGCCGAGCACTGTGCACACGTGATCTGCAGTCTGCCGAGCATGTACACACGGGGTCTGAAGTCTGCCGAGCATGTGCACACATGATCTGCAGTCTGCCGAGCACTGTGCACACGTGATCTGCAGTCTGCCGAGCACTGTGCACACGTGATCTGCAGTCTGCCGAACATGTGCACACGTGATCTGCAGTCTGCCGAGCATGTGCACACGTGATCTGCAGTCTGCCGAGCATGTGCACATGTGAACTCCAGAGCACTGTACACACATGATCTGCAGTCTGCAGAGTACTGTGCACATGTGATCTGGACAGCATTGGTGCCCCCCTCCCCTGCATGTTGGGTGATGTGCTGACATGCTGTATGATGGTTGGGGGCTCCTGGGCACTGTGTATTCGCCCCTGCCCTGTGTGCAGCCTCCCCCACCCACCCTTCTCCCTCCTAACCTGATGCTGTGGCCGACTGTACAGAGACTGCACTGAGCAAGTGGCTGTTCTCTATGATCTACAGGAAGAGCAGGAAGTGAAGGAGATAGAGATCAGTAACAGTCTCAGTACAAACAGTCACTGCGATCACATCAGGTTAGGAGGGAGAGAGAGGGGAGGCTGCACACAGGGCAGCAGGGGGCCTCTGACAAGGGCATATACACAGCGCCCAGGGGCCCCCAGTCATCATGGGAGGAGGCAGTGTAAGGATAAAAGCTTAGACATGTCTGCCTCAGTGCACAGCGTTAGCAGCAGGTAACGCTGTGCACTGCAATACTATTGCTCCCTTGACAACCCGACGTTTACCTTGCCAACTGGCTCCATTCAATGCTCCCTGATGTATGGTTTAGGACAGTGCACAGGAAACGCGGTCTGCAGCGTTTCCTGTGCACTGTCCTAAAGCATACATCCGGGAGCATTGAATGGAGCCGGTTGGCAAGGTAAACGTCGGGTTGTCAAGGGAGCAATAGTATCGCAGTGCACAGCGTTACCTGCTGCTAATGCTGTGCGCTGAGGCTGCAGACGTTCTCCACTGCTGCTCCAGAGGGACCCGTTTGGGCCTGTTGGGAGCGGGGCTAAGGGGGCGGGGCCACAATGCCTTGGGGCCCACCATAACTTTTAACCGGTTACCCGGCGGCCCAGACCGAGCCTGTAAATGAGTGTTATCCAGGAAAATTATTGTATGGAGTAAAGGACACTGAATGCATTCAACATGTTGATGGATTTTGTTGCATGTACCTTACTCTCTATGGACATACGATAGCTTTGTTCGTTTCTCCCTGCAGCCATGAATCTCAAAACTTGCCCCTTGAGACCTAATTTTAAATTAAATATTATATTACAAAATTAAAGGTGTTACATGTGTTTGGTTTACATTAATATAGAAGCCACATACTGTATACCGGCAAGTCCCTTTAGGGCAGACATAGAATCCACTTGGATCTTCCTGGCCGCCTGCACTGTAATAGGGAAGGTTTCAATATTTGCAATCATTTTCTACTGTGTGTAAATGATTTAAGCAGGATCACCCACAGAGCCCTGACTCAGATAGGATCATTTAACCAGTTGACAAATCTTGGATTGAATTTAGTCACACTCTCTGATCGCCTCTAGTGCTTGAAATTTGAGGCTTTTCTACGTGTGTGATAGTTCGATAAATCTCCATTGTGGAGGAGCAATTACTTCCATTTTGTCAGCGCTGTCCCTGACGTTCTGAAATTGTCATTTCTAAATTAGCCTTGTTTACACAAAACATTGAGGTCACGCATCCTCTAATAGCCTGTCCATACTTCTACTGTGTTTTATACTTTTTTTGTACTATTTTTGTTACTTTTTTTGTAAAATATAAATATAACTTTTGATTGTTTTCAACACCTAAAACCTCAAACAACTTATTTCTAGTGGAAATACAACCTCGTGCATTGTATTTAGAAATGAGCTAATCAATTTGTAGCACCCTGGTACACATCCGATGTCAGAAGTCCGTGGTCACTGGCAGGGCTGTGGAATCGGTAAGCCAAACCACCGCCTCCAACTCCTCAATTTCCCTGACTCTGACCCTCATACATGGCTCATGTTTAAGTGATACATTTATTGTAGTACAATGTGAACATCAGGTTCATAGAAATACAAGCAGCTGAGGCTCGCGTCCTGACAGGGCCGTTCCAGATGACTGATCCAAGACTCGTCCGACTGCCTCGCAGGTCCCACGGACAGTGTGATTCCACTCTTAAGCCCCATTCACACACTGCGTTTTTGGTGCGTATTTTTACGCACAAGCTCAAAAAAAGCCAGGAATGGAACAATCAAAACCGGGAGTGGCACACTCAGAGGAAAGGTGTAATAGAAACAAGTGCTCCACTTATATGTTTAATAACCCACTCCTGGTTTATGATGAGCTTGTGCTTAAAAATACGCAGCAAAAAAGCAGTGTGTGAATGGGGCCTTAGTCTGCTTTTCTGATCTACATGTCTATCAGTTATTACATGTCTCCCACTAATATCTCCTTATTTTCTGGAATAAGAAATTGGATCACAGGTATCAATTTATTCAACTTTCTATGACCTTCATGCACATATAGGCAGCTTAGGAGGGTTGTTACTACTAAGGCTGGCTGCACACCGCAGTTTTTCACTGAACAGTGTCCATCAGTGTTTGTGTGCCAAAACCAGGAGTGTCTCCAAAACTCAGAACAGGTGTCAATCTTTCAATTATAGTTTGTCTCTGCAAGTTCCTCTCCTGGTTCCTCTCCTGGTTTTGGCACCCAAACACTGATGGAAACTGATCAGTGAAAAACTGCAGTGTGAAGCCAGCCTAACAGATTCCTTTTAAGTGGTTGGGCATTTAAGCTTATTGCACAATTCAATGTGATGTATTGTCTATGATTTCTTTATCCAAGGTAAACTGTGGGTAACTAGGCAGCGCACGCTGCCTAGATACCCGATGTATGCCTTGGTTACCAGCCTTCTCCGCTCACAGGCTGGTATCCAAGGTACACAGCGGGTAACTAGGGTCCCTAGTTACCCGCTGTGTACCTTGGATACCAGCCGGTGAGCGAAGAAGGCTGGTAACCAAGGCATACATCGGGTATCTAGGCAGCGTGCGCTGCCTAGTTACCCACAGTTTACTCTGGATACCAGCTCCCAGCGCTTCCTGACAGGCGCTGGGAGCTGGCTGATTGCGCGCCACTGTGTCACACGCAGCGATGCTGCGTGTACACCGGGCGGCCATCGCCAGATTTCTCGCTGGTTGATGCGCCCTGTCACACGCGTCAATATCGCTGCAACGTCACGTGCAGCAGCGATATTAACAGCGATATTGACGCGTGTGACGGCCCCTTAAATCAATACCATTCATCCCTTCAATTTTTATCTTGACAATGAACTTTATTTGCTACATTTCCCATGTACATGCTCACTTCTGTGTTTATATATTTTATGTACTCTCCTCAAAATTGATGTTGACGGCTATTTCTCCTGAAACAGCAGACATTGCAGGGTTATCCCCATGGAAGAGAAGAAAAATCTATCATGAATCATCTAGGTCTGTGCTATAGGCCTTGAGAATCCTGAATTATGGCATCTCCAGAAAAAATTGAGATGCTTGACGTGGTGACAGATGATGCAGAGATTTTTTTTCTTTTATATTGCTATTTAAATTGTATATTTAGTGACTTTGCTTTGATTGATGACTGTATATTAGACACTTGCTAGTTCTTCCGAAGAAAAGGTGACATGTCTTAACTGTATTAATGCTTTCAAACATAAATATAGTGGTTATACATTTGTGATATCCTTCGGTAGACAAGATACAATTTACACAAATGTCTTTGCTATTATTTGGGGCTTCAGTAAGTTTGACAAAATGGCATTTAAATGGATGCAGCTGAACAGTCTTAGATATAAAGGCTGAGATGTAATGCTCAGGAGGATTTAACGTAAGGGAATTTTAATATAAGGGAAATTGGTAACTTTTACATGATTACATACAGTGTGAAAATTGTGTCTTAGTCCATTTGTTAGGTTTATTTTGTGTGAAAGAGAGAATCTTTCACAACCTTTTCTCTGACACTAGAAAACATTCTGACTTTCTCTTAGATCGTCTCCTATTGTGTTAAATTCAGTGTCTTTGGCTCCCTTTATTTATTCTTATCCCTAAAGCTTCTTTCTATTGGTATGCCACAAGGCTTAGATCAACTTATCAAGACCTACATTGGCATTTTTTCCTATCACAGTCTGAAAAATATTCTTAAAGGCAGTATCAGAAAGTGACTAAATAATGTACAGTATATCAGTAATGAGGGAGTAGTAAGATACTCGGGTTCGTATAGCTCTAACTCAATACATTGGACTGTTTCTGTATTGGTATTTGGGTGAGTTCTCCATTGACTTGGATTGGATTCATTATTCATTACTCGTTCAAAGTATTCGGCTAGAACTATCCGCAACCGAGTATCTTACTAATTGCTCATCACTGATATATACATGAATATATGAATGTGTATATATATATATATATATATATATATATATATATATATATATATATACCACATTTTCCAGTATATAAGACTTACTTTTTTGACCCCAAATTGGAGGGAAATTGGAAGGAGCATTTTACAATCCGAATTTTGTGACTAAAAGAAAAATCTTACCGAGGCGGGGTTGCAGTGGTGGAGCGGGGGAGCCAGGAGCATATTTCACTGGTCTACGCAGCCGGGGCAAATCTGCAACCCAGAGCTGTAAGGGGGATGTGTCAACAGAAAATAGCAACCCCCGCTGTATTATGCTATGTGCTTGGATTCCTTCTCTAGCTGCAACTGAATGCTAGAAGCTGAGACTTCCAGAAAATTGCTGCAGATAGAGATCTCCGGCTATTCTCTGAAAGTCTCAACTTCTATCAGTTACAGTTTTGGAATGAATCTAGACACATGAAAAATAACAGCTGCCACTGTGACCCCCTGCAGCTCTGGGCCACAGCTTTGCCCTCACCCTCCATGGACCAGTAAAACCTGCCCCCGGCACCACCGCTACACCATTGTAAACCATCTGAGTAAGGCATGGGGGGTATAGGATGGTGGGGGGCATGTACCAGGATGGGGAAGATATATACCAGGATGGGGGCCATGTACCAGGATGGGGGCTACGTACCAGGATGGGGGGTTATGTACCAGGATGAGGGGCAATATAGCAGAATAGGGGGGGTCATGTACCAGGATGGGGGATATATATACTACGATGGGGAGGCCATGTACCAGAATGGGGGACATATATACTGATTGCAAGATGGAAAATGTCATTATTAGTGATGGGCGAGTCCTAAATGACTCGGACTCGCTTGACTCTAGCGAGTCCGAGCCCGGGACTCGCTACTCGTTGCGAGTCTAGCGAGTCCAATGATAATGAATGGGGAAGCGAGTAATAGCGAGTAATGTGCGATTTACAAATCGCAGATGTGTCTCGGAAAGCGCTCACGTTGCCGTTTTGGCGGGTTAAGTGTGTGCTAACACTTGGCAGTGAAGCAGCACACTAGTCCCTGCACAAGTAGTCGCACAAGCAGGTGGCGTACGTGCTATTTGCAGGTAGGAGAGCAGCAACGCACTGGTCTGCCACAGAGAGAATAAAGCTGAAGGGGTTATTATGACCCAAAATCTATCAGGTGCAAAAAAATAAGAAATAGTACCTCAGCTAAGCCTCTGACTTCAGCTATTAGGAAAGCTGAGTGAGTAAGGCTGCCTTCACACTGGCGTTCCCCTCCGCAGCGTTCTGCGGAGGGGAATCGCCATGTGTGCGCAGCCAGCGCAAGCCCCTATGTTTAGAATGGGGACGCACGGTGCTGCGCTGTCAAGCGCAGCACCGTGCGCTTCCATTATAAAGATAGGAGCTCGCGGCCGCTGCGGTCACATTGCGGACCCCTCCGCAGAACGCTGCAGAGGGGTCCGCAAATGTGAACCCAGCCTAAGCTAAGCTATGAGGTCGGTCCTGTGTGCACTGTAAGGCTGCTCCTCCCTGCCTGCCTGCCTACAGTCCTCTACACAGTACTCCTCTGTCCACCTGGTAGCTCTCAGAAGAGCTGTTTGGGTTAAATATAAGGAATCTTGAAGTTTCCCTACACTGACTGACACTCCCTATGATCTGCTCCAGCTCTACCTCACCCTGCACTAGCTCAGATCGTCACAGGAATGTGGAGGTAATGGCGGTGGCAAGGCTTATATACAACCTCGCCTCTCATACATGACATAGGCATCACGATGGACAGAAGCCAATCATAGTCCTGCCACAACCAACATGGCTGTGGCATTACTGAATATGATTGGCTAACATGCTTGTCCATCTTCACAAGTTTTCTGTCCTAACACGCTAGGCTGTCTCGGAAGCTTTGTCGGAACATAACAGATTCTGTATTCGCGAGTCCCGAATACAGTATACAGGACTCCGATTCGTAGACTCGCTCAGACTCGCTCAGACTCGCTGCTGACAGCGGGTATCCGTGAAGCGGTGCGATTGTTTAAACGATTTGGGGAGATTCAAGCTACATAGCGATGTGATATAGCGAGTCTAGCGAGTGAGAAAAAGTAAACTCTGACAAAACTAGGATTGCCATTGACTTGCATTGGACTCGTTACTGTGTGAGTAATCGCTGGGAAACTCGCAGAGTACCGAGTCCTGCGAGTTCCTTACTACTCGCCGAGTAACGAGTCCTAGCGAGTAGATTCGCCCATCCCTAGTCATTATAAGAAGGAACAAATTTTCCATTAAAAAATTTTTTTTTCTCTTTTCATTTAATAAATTTCGGGTTCATCTTATAATCTGGTGCGTCTTAAAAAGCGAAAAATGTTGTAGATAAAAAGCCAGCTCACCGCTCTGGAGATATCCTGGTTTGGAGTACCATCTCTTCTGTTAAAATTGCCAGAGATTAGGATATGAGCAATCCTTTGGCTTAAGAACTCCACAACTGGAGCTGAAACGCGTAGTCCATGGATTACCTTGTTATCACTTATCGGTATGGATTTAACTAGATTTTTTACAAAGATGAATAAAACTTAAATTTTAACAGACCTGTGATGAATCGCTGAAGATTTTTGGTTTTCTCATAGATGTACAGTATATCAGTGGCTCTAGGAAAAATTTTGGTTCTGTACATAAGACTTTTCAGCAGTCTCATTATCATCACAGACAAGATTATAATGACAGAAAACACCTCTATATACTCTCAACTGTGAAATGCTGTGGTGTTTCATAAATAATATCATTTCAACAGCCAGCCAAGGACTATACAAAAAGATCTCACTAGTTGGGCACAGCTCCTTATGATCTTCACTCAGTCTGATCACGATGTTAACCAAAAACTTCAACCAAATCAATTTCGGCAGCATTCTGGGGTAAATACTGCGCCAATGTTTTGCAACTTTTGACTTTTTTTACACCAGTTTTTCCCAGCTCCACCAAAATGGCTGCAGATGAGGCTGGATGGGGCACATCAGTCATGACAAGCTGTGGTGTACCTTACGCCAGAAATCATACTCCAGCTCATAGGTGCACACCACTGGTCTACCACTCATGATTAATGAAGAGGCATAAGGTAGGAGAATCACGGTCTTGCTGATTTGAAGCCATCATGTTTGTGTGTTGCTGCAATAGATCAGTGTATATGTTTTGGATGTGGGGCCATGTTTTTTCGTCTACAGCTATGGTATATTGCTTTGGTATAGGATTTTCCTTTTTATATTTGTTTGTTTTACTTGGTGCCTTCCCATTTGATTTTTTCACTTGGTAATCTTCCCATTTGGCCTTATTTACTCTGTTTTTTTTTTGTTAGGCCATGTGGAAGGTGATGCTAGGTTATGGTGACCATTGGTAATGTGATGTTGTGTGGTAGCTGTGAAAGAGTGTGACCTGTAGACAATGGTGAGGTGCTTTGCCTTGCAGCATGGATGCCGTCTGGAACCTGGTACACTCCGTCTACTAGTACGGTATGACTTTGGCAGTTTTCGACACATCTTTAAAGGAATTCTGTCAAAAGGATCAACCTTAGTAAGCTGTCTATATGAGTATGTAGCTCAAAAAGTTGAAAAAAATATACTTTAATATCTGCAATGCGATGTGTTATTCCTGAGAAATCCATGACTCCCTTAATATGTAAATAAGTTGTTAAGGTCAATGGGCCGTACACTGATCTGGGGAATCTGCCTTCCAATCTTTTTTAAATGAAAGAGGTATTACCAATGTGAGGCATGTAATGACTGACACAAAATGACACGAGACACATCACCAGTAAGATACAACTGGGTTCTGTTACTTTACCCAATCCTTAGGACGCACGTCATTGCAGGGAGTTCCACCCGGATCTAAAATCTCATATAAAGTAATGGACAGTGCCTCACATGTTGATGTTAAATTCAATCTTCTTTATTTCCAGTCCACACAAGCGACGTTTCGACCAAGATGTGTGGTCTTTATCAAGTGTGAGGCTCTGTCCTTTACTTTGTATGTAATGACTGACAGTCTGCTCTCTCCTCATCTACATGCCTCTCAGTGGTACCATGCCTTTCTTTTAAAATAAGCTCTGGAGGCAGATTCTCATGGAGATCAGTGTTGGGCCCACAGATCTTAAATAATTTACATATTAGGAAAAACGTGGATTTCTCTTGAATAAGACTTAAGAAGCTGAAAGATTATTACTCAGAAATATTGCAACGTTTGTCATTTATGCACTAGGCTCTGCAGCTATGTTAATTGAGTATAACATGGCATACCACCCTCATAGGTTGGGGGGGTGGTATGCCAACCCATCAAATTCATCAAAAGTTATGCCACTTTAGTGGTGTAATAATGAACTGTAGAAATGTACTCCAATCCATGACTAGAGTACATATATATACAATAAAGAATGCAGCACTAAATATTAACATATCGAATAATGAAATTTAGTTATTGCTTACTAGTATATTATTATAAAATGGAAGTACTTAGTTTACAAATTGGACATTTTATGTGAGTCCCATCAGCTATGACTCTGCATATCTTTCTTTGATGGGACTCTAAACCTAAAATCTATCAAAATGCGTCTTATGTGCAGACAGGATCCAACACTAATTATATACAGCCTTTGACATCATTCAGGCATCAATTATTCTCGCATGGGTGCTCATCATGTTCTTAATGGATAGAGCTTGTACCTAGTCTATTGGGTCATTTGTCTATAGCTTTGATTTTTTTTTTAGCTCAAACTTCTGGCTCTAGAGAGTTATTATCATTTATACAATTGTACACTCCTTTCCAAAACAGTCATCTCCGCCTTGCTGGTAGTAATAATCCTTTACCTGCAGAAGTTCAGTCCTGCATAGGTTCACCAGTTTTTTGCCACTTAATCTAAAAGCAGCATAATGTAGAGCCAGAGACCCTGATTCCACCTATGTGTCACTTACTGGGCTGCTTAGTGTAGTTTTGATAAAATCACTACTTGGCCTGCTGAAAGGTAGTCAAGCATATTCTTGAGCTTTGTATAGCTCGGCCCCCACCACTGACAGTTTTCTTTTTACACTGTACACTGGCAGAAAGCTACCAATCAGTGGTGTGTGCAGGATTGTACAGAGCTCAGTATTCAGAGAACTTTCAGGTTTGCATCAGATGACAGTAATTTAATCAAAATGACAGCAAGCAGCACAGTAAGTGACACATCACTGGAACCAGGGTTGCTGTATGCAGGGGTGCACCAAGCCCCACTGCCGCCTGAGCCGCGGCAGTGATTACTGGGGGGGGGGTGCTGGTGGAGCCCAGCGCTGCCGCCCCTTCTACATTGCTCCTCCAGCAGGTCGCCGCTTACCTGCGGTGAGCGGGGTGGGCGGCCGGCGCCATGACAGGGGAGGCTGTGTGCATGAGGCGCCGCCCCCTTCTGCACTGCCACTCCCCCTGCCTCTTGCCGCCTGAATGACAGGGCTCACACTGTCCAATGGATGGTGCGGCCCTGGCTGTATGTACATAATGTTGCTCTCAGGTGGGGTAGCAAAAACCTCTTGACAGATTCTCTTCAGATAATATACAATTTCTGAGAAAAGACCATACTAGGACTACCTTCCCACATCCGTGTCAATTTTTGCCACAGTTTTTCATCCATTTTTAACATTTGAAGCATGCAGTCTACTTTTTAATTATCTATTGTTTCCTAACAATGGATCAATAAAAAGTGGATGAAACCCAAATACAACTCTGAAGTGCAAAGTGTGTCCTCATCCTTGATTTATCCATCATTTTCGTATCCCCATAGACTCCAATGGCTGAGTCTAATCCGCAAAGTAAATGAGAATAGGACTGGACACAACACATCTGTGCTTAAAACAAATGTTTCTATAGGAAAATAAAACTCTATGGGTTCTTTTGGTGTCTGAGAAAAACAGACAGTGCACAGACATGCCACATGGATGTGTGAGTTTACTCTTACTATAAGCCATTTATTATAAAGGTTTGAAAACAATTGAAAGCAAAGGTTATTTAGGGATACAAAAGGTGTTTTGTGACTTTTATACCCCTGAGGAGCTGTCAGGTTCATGATAAAGAAGTGGGGAGATTGTGCCTAAAGTAGAATATCTTCCAAAATTAAGCATCTGTAGAAAAACCATCACAGGAAGGCTGTCGGCAATTCAAGTGACATGGAGAGCATGACGGAAAATGTCTATGACAAATGTGGTGTGAGCACCTAATGTAGAAGGCTATATATACTATATACAGTACTGTGCAAGAGCTTTATACAGGTATGGGAAAAAATGCAGAGTAAGAAGGATTTGACAAGAAGTGTTATTCTGTTAACAAAATGCAAAGTGAACAAGAAAGAAATCTAATGGTGGGTTTACACGTTTCAATATCGTTGCGATATCGCAACTCAATGGCGCGGGAGCGCGCATTTAGTGCACGTTTCTCCCGCATCGCATCGGAGGTTTACACGCTGCGATATCGGAATACAACGTCCGTGCGATGTCTACGCCCCCCAACCCAGGATCGAACATTTAACATGGGAGTGAATGGGTGACGTTTAAAATCGCATCGTAGTTGGGCTGTCACACAGCACGATCCGGCTCCAATCTCCCTTCAATATCGGAGCATTGAATAGCACGCTCATTCAATCCCCGATATCGCATTGACATCGTTCCTGCATCGTATTGGACGTTCACACCATACAACGCAGGAACGATATCGGCTCCAACGATTGAACCACATGACTTTTCATTGAAATTGAACTCCGATATCGCAACGTGTAAACCCGCCATAAATCAAATCAGTATTTAGTGTCACCACCATCTCCTAGGCACACTTGCACAAAGTCAGTGATTTGTAGGATTATAGTCGGGTATATTAGTTATCATTTACACTAAACAGAACAGATTATCATCATTATTATATCTAGGTAGATACAGTTGTTAACTAAAGCAGAAAAGGAAGTGAATTAGGCTAAGAACTGAGCGAAGGACAGTCAAACTTTAATACAAAAGTGAAAGACGGCTTTATGCCACATATCATACACCATGACAAGACTGAGCACGACAACAAGACACAAGGTAGTTGTACTGCATTAATAAGATCTTTATCACCAACGCAAACAAACTTGTGTATCTAGATTTACTGTTCACGTTTGTTTGCAGAGGAATCAAGAAATGGGCAAAAATGAAGCTTTTAAGGGCCTGTCACACGCGTCGATATCGCCTGCACGATATCGGCTGCACGTGACGTTGCAGCGATATTGATGCGTGTGACATACTGCATCAACCAGCGATAAATCGCTGGTTGATGATCGCCAGGTTTTAGAATCAGTCCTAAAACCTGGCGATTGTCGCCCGGTGGACACGCAGCATCGCTGCGTGTGACACCGGGAGCGAGCGATATTCCAGCTCCCAGCGCCTCTCACAAGCGCTGGGAGCTGGTATCCAAGGTAAACTGCGGGTAACTAGGCAGCGCGCGCTGCCTAGATACCCGACGTGTACCTTAGTTACCAGCCTCCTCCGCTCACCCGGTGAGCGGAGGAGGCTGGTAACTAAGGTACACGTCGGGTATCTAGGCAGCGCGCGCTGCCTAGTTACCCGCAGTGTACCTTGGAGACCAGGCTGCTCCCGCTTCCAGCAGGCTGGCAGCGGGAGCAGGACATCGTGGAAACGATATTTAAATCGTTTCCACGATGTTTCTGGTCAATTGATCGCTGGTGAGTCTGTCTGTGTGACAGCTCACCAGCGATCAGCCGTCAATGTCGTCAGCGATCAGATCGCTGACGACATTGACGCGTGTGACAGGACCTTTAGACACAATAGTCTGCCAAGGAACATAAAAATGAAAGACATATTATGCTTGCTCACGATGATATTCAGCAGTGCCATCAGTTCAGAACTGGCAGCCACCAGTGGGATTTTGCAGCAGCCATCTACTGTTTAGAGATGTCTGGTCAAGAGTAGTGTTCATGGAAGAATTACAGCCTTAAAGCCATATCTCTGACACAGAGAACAAGTGAAAGCACAAAAAAATGAAGAACGAAAATCTGCATGTTCTCTGGACGACTAATGAGTTAAAATATTTTGAGATAACAAAATCTGGTTTCTTTGCAGAAATTCTCCAAGATATTTGAAACAATCTCCAAGCTGACTTCTTTCAAAATTGTGTTCAAGGGAACCTAGAGGAATTGCTTCTGTTTAGGCAAATGCTAGTGATTCACCTAGGGGTCTACGGGAATTCGGAACCCAGGCGTGGAGTTGGGGGGATGTCACTGGTGGCCTGCTCGGACCTGTAGCCCTGGTAGTCAATAGAAAATAAAAGAGAAGGGATAAATGTCTCGTGACGCCACCTGTGGTTTCTGGTGATGGCACCAGCGCTGCTGTGGGCCTCCAGGGATGATGGATGGGCAGCTGCTTGATATAGCTCCCCACTGGCGGAGCAGAGTCCCCGGGGTTGTGATGAGGTGATGGGGATTTGCACAGGGAGGTGGCTAGGCAGCCAGGCCACTGCTACAGTCTCTGAGCTGGACAGGGTCAGGGTTGTTTCTGGAAGTTGTTTCTGTACCCTTACTGGTGGTATTGAAGATACTGTCCAGGGCACACTCCAGTGGTCAGGAAACACTTCTGGATCTCCACAGTGAGTGAGTATAAGGCCTCCTTGTTGCTTTTCCCTTGGTGAAGACTCTGACCCATGTGAAACTAGGCCTGGCCTACTCTGTGTCTCTGTCACCTGCGTTATGTGGTGGGAAACCTCTGTGTGGATTGCGGCTATCACTTCTCCTGTGGTGCCTGGCTCCCTTCTTGGTTGCTGTACAGGTGTCTGGGAGACTGGAGTCTCCTTGGTGAACTGGTGTTTTCTGCTGGGCTTCATGCTCTCATGCAAGCAGGACTCCTGTGTCCAGGTTGCTTTCTGGGGTGAACCTGTACGGCTCCTCTGCCCCCAGTCTGCTGTTACTTCGCTCCTTCTGCCTTGCCTTCGACCTCAATCTTAGGCCCTCACACTGGCTAGGCTGGCTAAGCTGGTTAACTGTCAACTGGCTCGGGCCTAACGCGGCTCCGACACACCAGGACGTCTTCACAGTTCTCCTAGCGACTGCACACTCTGACTAACTCTGCCCCGAGCATCGGTATTTATGGGGGATCTTGCCTAAGGCAGCAAGTGGAGCTCTTCCTACAGGTCTGGGGGGGAAGGTGCTGGGTGTATGTGGTACCTACTGTGGAAATCCATCCATGTTTGAGTTGGTTCTGTGGCTACCTGTAATGGCAGGAAGCCACACTAGTAGAAGAAATATTCATTTATTTACATTTTTATTTTGTTCATTCAATTTTTAATTTAATAAAAATAAAGTACAAACACTAAAGTTGGGCAGATCGTGTGAAGTACAACTTTGCTCTATTTTCCCAAAAAAGTGAATTGGTGGAACAAGGTTTTGCCACAAATCACAATGCTAAATAGCAGAGGTGTTGGCCCCAATGCAAAATTTGGACCTGCCCCCCCAAACCTGCTTGTTGGTCAGATATATGGGCCCTTGTAGCATTCTAAATCCCATGAGGACATCTGAGTTCCCCCTCATTACGTAGTCAGGCTACATATGGTATATATATTCCTCATCTTGGACCCATTCTGGTATGTTACTCATCTTACCCGATGGTAATCATCCAGAGCCCATCCTGGTATATATGTTCCCCATCCTAGTATATATAACCCCATCCTGAGTGCATCATAATATATATGTCCCCCAACCTGAAAAACTCACCGAAAATTAACCATATTAACCCCTTCCAGACCCTTGGCCCACCCCCTGGGCCATGGAATGATCGGGCTCCTGCAGGTCGAGTGAGGGTGTCACTGACCTGTCACTCGGCCTGCAGGTACTTGGGGAGTTGTACAACACCCCAGGAGGGGTCGATTTGCCGCCACCCCCACGCCCCCGGCTACAGGCGCGGTGATTGGCACTCAAGAGTGAAAGTGAAAATAACCGCGCCTGTAATGCTTCCCTGTCTGCCGCTGCTATCCCTACCCTCCAATCTTCTCCCCTGTCATCCTCTAACTGTCCCCCTGCCCCCCACCTCTTTCCTGCCCCCTCTTTATCTTTCTTACCCCCCCGCTTCCTTTTCCTGCCGCCTGCTTCCTGTCCCTGCCGCCCGCTTCCTCTTCCTGCCGCCCGCCTCCTCCTGCCTGCCCCCGCTTCCTCCTGCCTGCCCCCTCTTCCTCCTAAGTGCCCCCCTACTTCTCCTGTCACCCCCCCTCTTCCCCCTTCCTGCCCCCCCAATCACCGGAGCGGCGATCGCCTCTCCCACTCACCCCTCCGGCGGCCACTCTGTCTCCACTGCGTCCCGCTCCTCCTCCTCCTCTTCACCGCCTCCGGATCTGACAGCTCTGTGCTGGAGCTGCCAGATCACTTTCTACAGCTAGATTCTGAGGATCTAGCTGCAGGAAGTGATCTGACAGCTCCAGCACAGTGATCCACAGTGACTATTATGTGATCACTGTGGATCACTGTGCTGGATCTGTCAGATCACTTTCTACAGCTGGATCCTGAGGATCTAGCTGCAGGAAATGATCTGACAGCTCCAGTACAGTGATCCACAGTGACCATTATGTGATCACTGTGCTGGAGCTGTCAGATCACTTTCTGCAGCTGGATCCTGGGGATCGAGCTGCAGCTGGATCCTGGGGATCGAGCTGCAGAAAGCAATCTGACAGCCCGGGCACACTGATGCACATAGTGGGTCTCTGCGCCCGGGCTCTTTGATCGCTGCTCTACAGCCCGATCTCCCTGCATGGGCATCGAGCTGCAGAAAGTGATCTGACACCCCGGGCGCAGTGACCCACTATGTGCATCACATGCGCCTGGGCTGCCAGATCGCTTTCCGCAACTCGATCCCCATGCAGGTGGATCGAGCTGCAGAAAGCAATCTGACAGCCTGGGCGCAGTGATGTACATCGTGGGTCACTGTGCCCAGGCTCTTAGATCGCTGCTCTGCAGCCCGATCTCCCTGCATGGGCATCGAGCTGCAGAAAGCGATCTGACATCCCGGACGCAGTGATGCACATAGTGGGTCAATGCGCCTGTGCTGCCAGATCGCTTTCCGCAGCTCGATCCCCATGCATGGGGATCGAGCTGCGGAAAGCGATCTGGCAGCCCAGGCGCAGTGATGCACATAGTGGGTCACTGCGCCCGGGGTGTCATATCACTTTCTGCAGCTCGATCACCATGCTGGCGGATTGGGCTCCAGAGTAGCGATCTGAAAGCAAAGGCGATCGAGCGGCGTGGGACCTTCGTTGTGGACTACGTCGGAGACAATCGAACGTCATGGGACCTTCATTATGGACTACGTCTGAGCGATCGGGCGTCGTGGGACCTTCGTTGTGGACTACGTCGGATCTTTTTATAATAAAGATGGAGTCCGAATTGTGTCTGTGTTTTTTTTTTCAAATAAAAAGATTTTTCTCTGTGTGTATTTATTGACTATTTACCGTACTAGAGATTCCTAATGGCGGATCTAACATTGGCCCTATATTATGAATCTCGGGCTTAGTGCCAGCTGCCAATAAAAAGCTGGCATTAACCCCTTTATTACCCAGTTAGCCACTGGCACCAGGGCAACTGGAAGAGCGTGGGTACAGCACCAGAAAATGGTGCTTCAATGAATGCGCCATTTTCTGGGGTGGCTGCGGGCTGCAATTCGCACCAGGGGGGGGCCCAGAACGCTTGTGCCTCTCTATGCTGAGGATTCCATCCCCCAGCTGCCTAGTTGTACCTGGCTGGACCAAAAATATGGCGGAGCCCCACGTAATTTTTTTTCTAGAATTAGTTCTAGAAATTAAAAAAAAAAAAGGGCTTCGCTGTATTTTTGGTTCCAGCCAGGTATGACGAGGCAGCTGGGGGCTGGTGGCAGTCCGTAGCTGCCAAGTTGTACCTGGCTGGACCAAAAATATGGCAGAGCCCCATGTCATTTTTTTTTTTTAAATTCTACAAATAAATTGACATGGAGCTTTGCCGTATTTTTGGTTGCCAGCCAGGTACAACTTGGCAGCTAGGGGGCTGGAATCCTCAGCATGGAGAGACCCAAATGTATTGGGTCCCCTATGCTGCGAATTGTAACTACTAGACTAGTATGTTTTTTCACAAAAAGTTTCTTTATTCATTTATACGTCTCAATTTGTGAAGCACATGGGGGTTCAAAGTGCTCACTGTGCATCTAGATATGTTCCCTGGGGGGTCTAGTTTCCAAAATGGGGTCACTTGTGGGGGATCTCAAATGTTTAGGCACACAGGGGCTCTCCATATGCGACCTGGTGTCCGCTAACAATTCCAATTGTTGGCAAACACCAGGTTGCGTATGGAGAGCCCCTGTGTGCCTAAACATTGGAGCTCCCCCACAAGTGACCCCATTTTGGAAACTAGACCCACCAAGGAACCTATCTAAATGCATAGTGAGCACATTGAATCCCCAGGTGCTTCACAAACTGAGCCATAATAAGGTAAAAATACTTTTTTTTCACACAAATGTTCTTTTTTAATTTGTACGGATCAATTTGTGAAGCACCTGGGGGTTCAAAGTGCTAACTATGCATCTAGATATGTTCCCTGGGGGGTCTAGTTTCCAAAATGGGGTCACTTGTGGGGGAGCTCAAATGTTTAGGCACACAGGGGCTCTCCATACGCGACCTGGTGTCCGCTAACAATTCCAATTGTTGGCAAACACCAGGTTGTGTATGGAGAGCCCCTGTGTGCCTAAACATTGGAGGTCCCCCACAAGTGACCCCATTTTGGAAACTAGACCCCCCATGGAACCTATCTAGATGCATAGTGAGCACTTTGAATCCCCAGGTGCTTCACAAACTGATCCGTAATAAGGTAAAAATACTTTTTTTTCACACACATTTTCTTTTTTAATTTGTACGGATCAATTTGTGAAGCACCTGGGGGTTCAAAGGGCTCACTATGCATCTAGATATGTTCCCTGGTGGGTCTAGTTTCCAAAATGGGGTCACTTGTGGGGAGCCCCAATGTTTAGGCACACAGGAGCTCTCCAAATGCGACATGGTGTCTGCTAACAATTTGAGCTGATTTTCCATTCAAATTGTTAGCGGACACCATGTCGCGTTTGGTGAGCCCCTGTGTGCCTAAACTTTGGAGCTCCCCCACAAGTGACCCCATTTTGGAAACTAGACCCCCCAGGGAACTTATCTAGATGGGTGGTGAGCATATTGAACCCCCAGGTTCTTCACAAATTAATTCATGAAAATGAAAAAATCATTTTTGTGGAAAAAAGATTACTTTTTAATTTTTACGGATCAATTTGTGAAGCACCTGCGGGTTCAAAGTGCTCACAATGCATCTAGATATGTTCCCTGGGGGTCTAGCTTCCAAAATGGAGTCACTTGTGGTGGAGCCCCAATGTTTAGGCACACAGGGGCTCTCCAAATGCGATATGGTGTCCGCTAACAATTTGAGGTGATTTTCCATTCAAATTGTTAGCGGACACCATGTCGCGTTTGGTGAGCCCCTGTATGCCTAAATTTTGGAGCTCCCCCACAAGTGACCGTATTTTGGAAACTAGACCCCCCAGGGAACTTATCTAGATGGGTGGTGAGCATATTGAACCCCCAGGTTCTTCACAAATTAATTCATGAAAATGAAAAAAACATTTTTGTGAAAAAAAGATTACTTTTTAATTTTTACGGATCAATTTGTGAAGCACCTACGGGTTCAAAGTGCTCACAATGCATCTAGATATGTTCCCTGGGGGGTCTAGTTTCCAAAATGGGGTCACTTGTGGTGGAGCCCCAATGTTTAGGCACACAGAGGCTCTCCAAATGCGATATGGTGTCCGCTAACAATTTGAGGTGATTTTCCATTCAAATTGTTAGCGGACACCATGTCGCGTTTGGAGAGCCCCTGTGTGCCTAAACTTTGGAGCTCCCCCACAAGTGACCCCATTTTGGAAACTAGACCCCCCAGGGAACTTATCTAGATGGGTGGTGAGCATATTGAACCCCCACATGCTTTACAAATTGATCTGTGAATATGGAAAAAGTACTTTTTTTTCACAAAAATGTTCTTTTAGCCTCAATTCTTTCATTTTCTCATGGGTAACAGGATAAAATTCATCCTAAAATTTGTTGGGCAATTTCTCCTGAGTACACCGATACCTCATATGTGGTCATAAACCACTGTTTTGACGCGCGGCAGGGCTCAGAAGTGAAGGAGCGCCATTTCACTTTTTGAATGGAAAATTAGCTCCAAAAGTCAAATTGCTCTCTTTCCCTTCAGAGCCCTGCCGTGCGCCCAAACGGTGGTTTATGATCACATATGTGGTATCGATGTACTCAGGAGAAATTGCCAAACAAATTTTAGGATCCATTTTATCTTGTTGCCCATGTGAAAATGAAAAAATTGAGGATACAAGAACATTTTTGTTAGAAAAATTAAAATATCCATTTTTTTGTTTCCAATTTGCTTAGTTCCTGTGAAGCACCTGAAGGGTTAATAATCTTCTTGAATGTAGTTTTGAGTAGCTTGAGGGGTGCAGTTTTTGGAATGGTGTCACTTTTGGGTGTTTTCTGTCATGTAAACCCCTCAAAGGGACTTCAAATGGGATGTGGTCACTAAAAAAAATGGTTTTGTAAATTTTGGTGGAAAAATGAAAAATTGCTGATGAACTTTGAACCCTTATAACTTCTGAACAAAATTTTTTTTTTTTCCAAAATTGTGCTGATGTAAAGTAGACATGTGGGAAATATTATTTCATAACTATTTTGTGTCACATAACTCTCTGGTTTACCAGAAGAAAAATTCAAAATTTGAAAATTGCTAAATTTTCAAAATTTTTGCCATATTTTTGATTTTTTCACAAATAAACGCAAAAATTATCGACCTAAATTTAATACTATCATGAAGCCCAATATGTCACGAAAAAACAATCTCAGAATCGCTAGGATCCGTTGAAGCGTTCCCGAGTTATAACCTCATAAAGGGACACTGGTCAGAATTGCAAAAAATGGCAAGGTCATGAAGGGGTTAAACATCCATTGCACCCAGCAGGAGGCTGTCAGCTCCGCTGAGAGGTAACTCAAGTGTCTGAATACCGAAGCTCAATCTCCTGCAACCAACCAAAGGTATGCGGGAGGCTGTGGCACCTGCGTCCAGCCATGCTATGGGGGAGGTGACTGGTGGTATTTATAGACACAAGGTTATCATTGGGCATCCCCCCAGAGGGCTCAGCCACATACTGCAAAAGATAAAAAAGGTGCAAAAAAAACACTAAAAGATGAAGATGTGAGGTGTTTGTGGATATTTGGCCAAATACGTAAGCTCATAACCCACGTCAAGGGCCCTCACGCTTACAAGTCCTAACCATAAATTTATTTAGTGCTAAACCACCAAACATTCAGAAAAAATCACTGAAAGTGGACATAAATTCAGAAAAACTCACCAAAAATTAGCCATGTAAAACATCCATTGCACCTAGCAGGAGGCTGTCATCTCCGCTGAGAGGTAACACAAGTGTCTGAATACTGATGCTCAATCTCCTGCAACCAACCAAAGCTATAGGGGCTGTTGTGGCACCTGTGTCCAGCCATGCTATGAGGGAGGTGACTGGTGGTATTTATAGACACAAGGTTATCATTGGGCATCAGTCATCCAGGCACATGTGACGCAAGGTATCAGATTGCAGCATATTTGTCACGCCCTGCTATTAGATCAGGCGTGCTGCACCGCACTATGTATATGCATCACAAATGTCTGACGCTCCCCAGAGGGCTCAGCCACATACTGCAAAAGATAAAAAGGTGCAAACACTAAAAGATGAAGGGCCCTCACATTACGAGTCCTAACCATAAATTTGTTTAGTGGTAAACCACCAAACATTCAGAAAAAATCACCGAAAGGGGACATAAATTCAGAAAAACTCACCGAATATTAGCCATGTCAAAACATCGTTTAACCCAACCTGGTATATATTTTCCCCATCTTTGCCCGCAGTCTCATACCTTTTCTGGCTCTCATTCCATTGGAGAGACGACTGCGGGCAAGGTCAGCAATCCACATTGTCCTTGATGCCTGTCGGCCCCCAAACCACCCTGGCCAGGTATTTAATTATTTGGAGGGGTGGCAGCAGTTGAGCGCAAACAGGCTAGACAGGCCCACACCCCGGGACAGCTATGTGCCAACCCAGAGGCCTATACAACATTTCTGGCCACCCAACATGGACCTCCCAACCCAAGGCCATTTCGAGACGCCGGCCCAGATGACCCACCCTACAGGGTTACAATCAGTGGGGGAGGCTATCCATGGGGCCCTGGACCTCCTCCAGGACCAGGGTGATGGTGGCCCGGTAGAGGCTACCCCACACAATCACCCCACCTACCACCAGCTGTAAGGTCAACTTTTTTGTTTTTTTGTTTTTTTTTGTTATCAAAAAAGTGCATTGCACTATTTCTATTTGATTTTTTCTGTTTTATTTGGTTTTTTTTTTTTGCGTTTCTGAGCTTTCTAAAAGCTATCTGACATCTTTGCCATTAAGGCGTGATAATACACATTTTGAAAAAACTGCTTTGTGTCTGTCTTTTTTTCAGGGAATGGATGTGTAGGTTGTTTTGTGGGTGGGCTTAAAGTCATCATCATTAGCAAGTACTTTACGGCCCGCATGGCGCATGAAGGCACCTTGGTTAGTATGTGTAAAATCATGACTCCACACATACAAATGTTGCTGACAAATAAATAGTGCCTGTGTTTGGGGGGGGTTACTTAATGACTCGCTATGGCAACAATACTAGGAACACAGATGCGAGAGGCTGGGACGTCTACTTGCAACACAGCGCGTCTACGCGTTATCTCCGTAGCGTACAGTGGGACCCTTCGCCAGGCTCCAGCAGGATCATAGTACAAGCAACGTCCACGATGCAGGCATAGGCTTGTTGCCTCAAAAAATTAGCTCAAAGGGTTTAATAAACTCTTTTTAGAAATAGAGGAGGGCGCGTGGCCCATATTATATTCTTGCTTGTCCTGAGAGCATAGTACAAGCAACGTCCACGATGCAGGCATAGGCTTGTTGCCTCAAAAAATTAGCCCAAGGGGCTGTATTGTATTTAAAAAAAAAAAAAATGAAAAATGCTCACAAGCGGATGCACTTGTAAAGTAAAATGATTTTTACTGATTGTGTATTTTTGTTATCATGCAGCAAATGTTGCAGGAACATGACTTATCACATCGTCTGAGCTGAGGGAGATGCCGATACTTCCTGTCTTAAAAGGGCATAAAGTTAAAAGCGCAATATTCCAATATCTATTAATTATGATTAGGTTACTTTACATTTGGGTACTGTCGTCTGGGGGGCTTACGAACTGCGATGATATCCAGTCCTTGTTGAACTTAATGAGAGTCAGCCTGTCGGCATTTTCAGTAGTAAGCCGTGACCTTCTATCAGTAACTATACCCCCAGCGCACTGAAAACACGCTCTGATGTCACACTAGCAGCTGGGCAGGCCAGCACCTCCAAGGCATACAAAGTGAGCTCTGTCCAAGTGTGAAGCTTGGAAACCCAGTAATTAAAGGGTACAGAAGGGTCGGTTAGGAAGCTGGTACTGTCACTGACATACTCGTTCACCATGTTGGAAAATTCTTGTCTCCTAGTCAAGGTGACCGTAGGCATGATCCGTTGTTGATCGGAAGGTCTGTTGACCATCGCCCAGTTGGTGGACATCTTACCCCCACCTCTTCTTGACATTGATGACGTTTGTGTCCCAACCAAAGGCTGCTATTGCAAAGAGCTGGTTTTTCGGGGTATAGCGGAGTCAGACGGTGATATGGACATCAAATTGTCAACAACAACACTCTTGAAAAAATCCATCGTTAAGCCCCTGGGTGACTGCAACAGCAGCGACGGAAATTTGTCTTTATATCTGGGGTCCAAAAAGGTTGACAACCAGTAGAGGTTGCTGGCATATATGTGAATGACGCGTGGATCTTGGGAGAGACATTGAGACATTACGTCAGCCATGTGTGCTAAGCTGCAAAGACTCATCTCCTCGGTTACAACAGAATGAGGATCACTACGCATCATGGCCTCTAAATCGGTCTCCGCCTCCTCCTCTTCAGCCCACCCATGCTGTACCGACATAAACGTAGGGTTGAGAGTACCATCAGGGTTCACATCAGTACCACAGAAAAATTAATCTTCTTCATCATCACCCTCATCACCTTCTTCTTCCAGACCCAATGTAGCCTGCTGATATTGGCTTGGCTGGCTAGGATCAGCGATGTTAAATTCTGGCTCCATAGCCATCCGCTGGGCCCTCAAAGATTCTGATTTCAGATTCAGGAGCGATTCTTTAAGCAAACAGAGCATGAGGATGGTGAGACTGATAATGGACTGATCACCGCTGACAAGTTTGGTGCAGTAGTCAGTTCTCCAGCAACTCGCAAAGATCAGCGATCCAGACCCACTCGAAAGTACTAATGTGTCTGGTCTGACTTCCGTGGTGACGGGCATGTTGCAGCTGATATTCCGCTATTGCCCTCTGCTGCTCATTAAACCTTGCCAACATATGGAATGTTAAGTTCCATCACGTGGGCATGTCGCAAATTAGCCGGTGTTTAGGCAAATTTAATTTGTTTTGAAGGGCTGAAAGACTGCCAACTGCTGTGTACGAATGTCTAAAATGGGCGCAAATTCGCCTCACCTTCTCGAGTAGGTCAGATAACTCGGGGTATATTTTCAGGAATTTCTGAACTATTAGGTTCAGCACGTGAGCCAGGCAAGGCACGTGAACAAGGTTACCGTGCTTTAGTGCCGCCACAAGGTTTCGTCCATTATCGCTGACAACAAGACCTGGTTGTAGTTGCAGTGGGGCCAGCCACTCATCAGTCTGTTGCTTAAGACCTTTCCACAGCTCAGTTGCAGTGTGAGGTGTGTCACCTAGACAGATAAGCTTCAGAAGAGCCTGTTGTCGCCTTGCTGAAGCACTACTGCAAAGCTCCCAACTTGGACGTGATGGTGCGGGCAGCTCAGCAATGGACAAGGAAGTTGCAGAAGCAGATTGTGTACTGGACATATATGATGAGGCAGCCACCCAGAATGATGTTGTGCCCGCTATTCGTGGAGTTGGTAGTATCTCAGATGGTCCACTTTGAGAAGTTGGGACACTGTCCACCAGGTTGATCCAGTGAGCCGTTACTGAGATGTATCTGCCCTGTCCACAACTACTTGTCCACGTGTCCGTTGTTAGGTGGACTTTGGCGGTTACAGCATTTGTTAGTGCACGCTTTAAGTTGTTAACAACGTGCTGGTGTAACGAGGGGACGGCACTACGTGAGAAACAGTAGCGGCTGGGTACAGAGTATCGTGGTGCTGCCACAGCCAACAACTCCCGAAAAGACTCTGTACCCACAAGCCCAAACGCCAGCATTTCCACAGCTAACAACTTTGCAATTTTCGCAGTCACTTTTTGGGAAAATGGGTGTGTCGATTGGTACTTCCGCTGCCTTTCATACAGCTGTGGCACAGACAACTGGACGTTTGGTGCACACTGACCAGTGGCTTGACTACTGTCATGTCTCTCTTGTAGCGCAGCTTGGGAGGAGTACCTTTGAGCAGGAGCTGATGCCTGAACACTAGCTGGTGAAGGATGGATCTGAGGTGGCCTGGAAGTGTTGGGATCAGAAGGCACTGATTGTGAACCCTGATGGGCCGACCACTGAATTGGGTGCTTAACAGACATATGCTTACGCATACTGCTGGTGCTCATGTTTCCTTTTCCCAGGCCTCTGCTTAGCCTTGCATGGCAGATGTTACAGATAACCATATTTGGTACAGATGTGGCATCCTTAAAAAATTGCCACACAATGGCTTTTCGTCCTTTATGTTGAATTGGAGGCAGAGGAGGATGACTCTGTACAACACCAACTGTTGACACAGTTTGGGCAACTGTGTTTACAGTTTGTGCAACAGTTGGTACAGTTTGTGCAACAGTTGACACAATTTGGGCAACAGTTGTCACAGTTTGTGTTCTGGAGAAAGGAGTAAGCCTTGGTGCTTTTGGCGGTGGTACATAGCCACTTTCCTCCTCCTGGCTGCTCTGTTGGCTATGCATGCCAAGAGTCCAGGTAGGATCTGTGGTCTCATCATCCACGCCTTCCTCTTCAAAGTCTTCTGGATAACGTGACTGAGCAGGCTGGCCAGATGAGATGTGTGTCTCATCATCCTCATCATCATCCACCTCCTGAGATGCTGTATGCCTTTGGTGAAAGTGGCTTTCTTCAGTACGAGGTGCTTCAAAACTTTGGCCATGAATAGACATTACGTCTTCTTGAAGTATCTAGTCAGGCAGTGACAAAGAAAGGCCAGATGCAATTGAGGGCTGATAAGAACCAAATAAATCATCGGAGTGACCAAAGTCGCATTCCAATTTTTCCTCTGGCTGCCGATGGGTTGAGGAAATAGGAAGACTTTGAGGATTGGATGGCCCTGCGTTGTCTGTAGCAACACTAGACTGTGTTGGCAAGGACGATTGTGTACTGCAAGAACCAGTGGTCGAGGTGTTGTCAGCCATCCAAGATGTTATCTGGTCATGCTCTTCCGGCCTCAAGACATGTTTTTGTTGAGTACTGGGAATTTTAGACGGGAGAAAGAGAGATCTATCAATGCTCGTCTGTCTACCTGTACCAGTGCCTTCTTGGGCACGACTGCTACGGCCACGACCTCGTCCCCGTCCCTTTGCAACTTCTTTTTTGTGAAATTGTGGTTTTTGTGACATTGTTGACAAATTCACAGTCACCGAGATGGAGTTTGGTGTTGCTGTAGGCGTCACCTGCTGGCGGGTTAAGTGCGTGCTAACACTTGTCAGTGAAGCAGCACACTAGTCCCTGAAAAAATTATTAAGTGCACACAGCCACCGAGATGGAGTTAGGTGTTGCTGTGGTCCTCACCTGCTGGCGGGTTAAGTGCGTGCTAACACTTGTCAGTGAAGCAGCACACTAGTCCCTGAAAAAATTATTAATTGCGCACAGCCACCAAGATGGAGTTAGGTGTTGCTGTAGGCGTCACCTGCTGGCGGGTTAACTGCGTGCTAACACTTTTCAGTGAAGCAGCACACTAGTCCCTGAAAAAATTATTAAGTGCGCACAGCCACCGAGATGGAGTTAGGTGTTGCTGTAGGCGTCACCTGCTGGCGGGTTAAGTGCGTGCTAACACTTGTCAGTGAAGCAGCACACTAGTCTCTGAAAAAATTATTAAGTGTGCACAAGTAGTCGCACAAGTAGGTAGCGTACGTGCTATTTGCAGGTAGAGCAGCAACGCACTGATCTGCCACATACAAAATAAAGCTGAAGGGGTTTTTATGACCCAAAATCTATCAGGTGCAAAAAAATTGGAAATAGTACCACAGCTAAGCCTCTGACTTCAGCTATTAGGACAGCTGAGTGAGTAAGCTAAGCTATGAGGTCGGTCCTGTGAGCACTGTAAGGCTGCACCTCCCTGCCTGCCTGCCTACAGTCCTCTACACAGTACTCCTCTGTCCTCCTGGTAGCTCTCACAAGAGCTGTTTGGGTTAAATATAAGGAATTTTTAAGTTTCCCTACACTGACTGACACTCCCTATGATCTTCTCCAGCATCTACCTCAATGCTCTAGCTCAGATCTTCACAGGAATGTGCCCAAAATGGCGGTGACAAGGCTTATATACAGCCTCGCCTCTCATACATGACATAGGCATCACGATGGACAGAAGCCAATCATAGTCCTGCCACAACCAACATAGCTGTGGCATTACTGAATATGATTGGCTAACATGCTTGTCCATCTTCACAAGCTTTCTGACCTAACACGCTAGGCTGTCTTGGAAGCTTTGTCGGCACATAACAGATTCTGTATTCGCGAGTCCCGAATACAGAATACAGGACTCGGATTCGTAGACTCGCTCAGACTCGCTGCTGACAGAGGGTATCCGTGAAGCGGTGCGATTGTTTAAACGATTTGGGGAGATTCAAGCTACATAGCGATGAGATATAGCGAGTTTAGCGTGTGAGAAAAAGTAAACTCTGGCAAAAATAGGATTGCCATTGACTTGCATTGGACTCGTTACTGTGCGAGTAATCGCTGGGAAACTCGCAGAGTACCGAGTCCTGCGAGTCCCTTACTGCTCACCGAGTAACGAGTCCTAGCGAGTAGACTCGCCCATCCCTATTTGCCTGCTTTTGTGTCTCTATCCGTTTTTACTGCTAAAAACGCATCCAAGCGCATGCATTTTTGGTCCCATTGATTTCAATAGAAACGCATGCAAAAACGCATGTGCATTTTCAAAAATGCAAAACGCATGCGTTTTTGCAAACGTAGCCAAATATGTAGGTTTTTGCGTTTAGGGCTGCGCTTGCGAAAATGCATGCGTTTTGCGTTTGTGAAAATGCACATGTGTTTTTGCATGCGTTTCCAATGAAATCAATGGGGCCAAAAATGCATGCGTTTGGATGCGTTTTTAGCGGTAAAAACGCATAGAAATGCAAATGCAGGCATGTGAAAAGGGCCCAAACGACTCCTGGGCCTGGTAGATACACTATATATTTATATATGTATATATATATATATATATATATATATATATATATATATACATCTATCTATCTATGCTAGCTGTACTACCCGGCTACACCCGGCTTAATAAATGACTGCTGTTAGCTATAACAAAATAGAATTTGAATATGTCAAATTAATGACATGTAGGAAAATAGAAGCTGAGCTGTGATTGGTTGCTGTAGGTAGCCTAATAAATCTCCAGCCAACAGTAAACCCTCCCCCCAGCCAGGCAGTATATATTACCTCACATATACACATAAAAGACGGCTCATGTGACTGACATCTGCCTTAATTCCCTATATGGCACATGTGTTGCACATTGGCTGTTTTTAATCAGATATTTATTTTTGGAAATTAAAGATACCAGACGTATGAGGCAAGTTGTGTGAGGTGATTTGTGCATATTTGTGTCTGTCTGTGTGATGTGTGTGTCCCTGGGGTGTGTGTCCCTGGGGTGTGTGTGTCCCAGTGGTGTGCGTGTGTCCCTGGCAGGGGGGTCCCTGTGGTGTGTGTCCTTTTGGGGGGGAGGGGTGTCCCTGTGGTGTGTGTCCTTTTGGGGGGAGGGGTGTCCCTGTCATGTGTGTCCATCCCTATGGGGTCTGTGTGTTCCTGTGGGGTGTGTGTGTATGTGTCTCTGTGTCCCTATGGGGTGTGTATGTGTGTATGTCCCTGTGGTGTGTGTGTCCCTGTGGGGTGAGTCCATGTGTCCCTATAGGGTGTGTGTATGTGTGTGTGTCCCTGTGGGGGGTGTGTCTTTGTGTTGTGTGTGTCTCTTTGTGGTGTGTGTTTATGTTCGGGTGCGTGGTGAGTATTCCATGTCAGGGCCCCACCTAGTGACTATATGGTGGTATATGCTGTTAGTCTTTGGTGCTGTCATTAAGCCCCTCTCATTCACAACTGTCAAATGGTAACTGTCACTTTCTCTCCATTATGTAGATAGGGCCAAAATTGTTTGGTGAATTGGAACGCGCGGGGTTAAAATTTCGCCTCACAACATAGCCTATGACGTTCTCGGGGTGGAGACGTGTGACTGTGCAAAATTTTGTGGCTGTAGTTGCGACGGTGTAGATGCAAATCCCAGACATACACACACACACACATGCACATATTCAGCTTTATATATTAGACTAGCTGTAGTACCCGGCTACGCCCGGGTTAATAAATAACTGATGTTAGCTATAACAAAATAGAATTTGAATATGTCATATTATTGACCTGTAAGAAAATAGAAGTTGAGCTGTGATTAATTACTATACACAGCCTAATAAATCTCCAGCCAATAGTAAACCCTCCCCCTGGCCGGGCAGTATATGTTACCTAACACATACACATAATAGACAGCTCATCTGACTGACATCTGCCTTAATTCCCTATATGGCACATGTGTTGCACATTGGCTGTTTTTAATCAGATGTTTATGTTTGGAAATTAAAGATAGCACACGTATGAGGCGAGTTGTGTGAGGTGATTTGTGCACATCTGTGTCTGTCTGTGTGGTGTGTGTGTCCCTGGGGTGTGTGTATGTGTGTGTCCCGGTGGGGTGAGTGCATGTGTCCCTATAGGGCATGTATGTGTGTGTGTCCCTGTGGGGGGTCTGTGTGGTGTGTGTCTCTGTTGTGTGTGTCTCTTTGTGGTGTGTGTGTGTGTCCCTGTGGGGTGAGTGCATGTGTCCCTATAGGGTGTGTATGTGTGTGTGTCCCTGTGGGGGGTCTGTGTGGTGTGTGTATCTGTGTTGTGTGTGTCTCTTTGTGGTGTGTGTGTGTCCCTGTGGGGTGAGTGCATGTGTCCCTATAGGGTGTGTATGTGTGTGTGTCCCTGTGGGGGGGGTTTCTGTGTGGGGTGTGTGTGTCTCTGTGTTGTGTGTGTCTCTTTGTGGTGTGTGTGTGTCCCTGTGTGGTGAGTGCATGTGTCCCTATAGTGTGTGTATGTGTGTGTGTCCCTGTGGGGGGGTCTGTGTGGTGTGTGTGTCTTTTTGTGGTGTGTGTGTGTGTCCCTGTGGGGTGAGTGCATGTGTCCCTATAGGGTGGCTATGTGTGTGTGTCCTTGTGGTGGGGGGTCTGTGTGGTGTGTGTGTCTGTGTTGTGTGTGTCTCTTTGTGGTGTGTGTGTGTGTTTCCCTGTGGGGTGAGTGCATGTGTCGCTATAGGGTGTGTGTGTGTGTCCTCTTGGGTGTGTGTGGTGTGTGTCTCTGTGTTGTGTGTGTCTCTTTGTGGTGTGTGTGTGCTTGTTCGGGTGCGTGGTGAGTATCCAATATTGGGGCTGCACCTTAGCAACTTTACACTCTTTGTGTGCATGTGGTGGGTATACATGTCCCCGTGCGTGGTGAATATCTCATGTTGGGGCCCCACCTTAGTGAATATATGCTGGTATGTGCTGTTAGTCTTTGGCGCTATCATTAAGCCCCTCTCATTCACAACTGTCAACTGGTAACTGTCACTTTTTCCCTATTATGTAGATAGGGGCAAAATTGTTTGGTGAATTGGAATGCGCAGGGTTAAAATTTCGCCTCACAACATTGCCTATGACGCTCCCGGGGTCCAGACGTGTGACTGTGCAAAATTTTGTGGCTATAGCTGACAGCTGTCGATTTTCCTCAACACTTTTCCATTCACTTTTTTCCTATTATGTAGATAGGGGCAAAATTGTTTGGTGAACTGGAACGCGCAGGGTTAAAATTTCGCCTCACAACATAGCCTATGACGCTCTCGGGGTCCACACGTGTGACTGTGCAAAATTTTGTGGCTGTAGTTGCGACGGTGTAGATGCCAATCCCGGATATATGTACACACACACACATACATACACACACACACACACACATTCAGCTTTATATATTAGATATATATCTACATATATATAATTATTATGACTTGTCTATCCCACAATCCTAAAAGCAAATCAGCCTTGGTTAGAGGGCATTTGTAGTAAACTTGTAGGGATTTAATATTGCTGATCTTCTTTGTGGTGTGTGCGGTGTTAATAAATAAATTCTGCTATTAAATGCTTTTATTGCAGTAAATTAGGGCCCATGATTAGGACACACTTCATTCTAGACTCAGCGTGTTTTCTCTTGTGGAGACTCCAGTGTCCTGTGCTGGGGAAGCATACCAATAATCAGGATTCTGGGCGCAGTGTATTTTCGCTGTGTTCTCCTGCTCAGAACACTTGTGTCTCCACAAGAATAAATTGACATCCTGTGGCTTGGAAAGCCATGTTACATGTCATTTTATGCTGTGTAAAAAGAAGCTCGGTGAGAATTGGATTTCTATAAATGTGCTTGTACTGCACATCCAAAATGTTGCTTACACTGATGGTAGGCCTGCAGCCTTAAAGATCAATCGATGCACAGTCAGGCTGAGTCACTATGCAGGTCCAGCACATATATCACTTAAATCTTTGAATTATTCTTCACAGGCTCAGATCACCACTTTCATTTTCAATGAATGTTTCAGCACTGCAGTAATACCCCACAATCAAATTAGGCCTTTTCTATTCCTCTCTGTAATGATGAGCTCCAATTTCATCTCGTCTGTCCCCAAAACAATGTTGCACTAGCACAATGGCTTATATTTTAATCTTCAGCAAGCTGTAGAGTGGCTGGCAATATTACTTTTAGAGGGCAGTTGCCTGCCATGCACACCATTGTTTTCTTGCGTCCTTCTGAGGTTGGAAACATGAACTTTACCATTAGCTAATGTGAGAAAAGCCTTTAGTTCCTTAGATGTTACCTTTGGTTCCTTTGTAAACCTCACAGATTATTATATGCCTTGCTCTCAGAATGATCTCTGTTGGTCAACCACTGCTCAGTAAGGGCACTACTGGTCTTGTATTTCCTCTATTTGTACATCATCTGTCTGGTTGTGAATTGGTCCAGTATAATGTCTTGAGATGGTTTTGTAACCTTTTCAGTACAGATTGGACTTTGATAGATCTCTGATTTTTAAATAAAATAATTCATCCACTCATATCTACTGATCATCCCATTAATTGAAAACAACTACTTTCTCCTATAAATTATCTGCTAATCCTAAGCAATCACATTTTTTTCCACATACGGGCATGTGATATTGGATCATTTTGTTTGTTATATTATACATATATATTGTACATCTCCAAAGGCAGTTAGGATAATATTAATATAGCAGTCACCCAGCTGCATAATGGCTGAGCGCTACGGCCTCAGCAGCGCACCCCCTGGCATTGTGTCATTAGGTGGCATAACATCATTTTTTAATAGGTCCACTTAATACCCCAAGGTATAAGGCAATGCATTTCTAATGGAGAAATAAAAAGAGGGATGTGCTTCGTATAACAGCTATTATCTACCTTATACATAATGCATTGCCACGTCTATACATCAGATAAGTAAGCTGCGTTCACTAAAAAACGAAACCTTTAAGAGATGCAGAAAAGATCTACTTATGTGAACCTTTCACCTGAAACAACCCTTCATAACAAAAGGAAGTATTGTGCAGAATGATGCATCACTTCTAAAGGCTCACTGAGGGTTATTCAATCAAATGTTGAAGTGCCAAATTGGCACCTTCTCCTAGAGACTCCCACTGACTGAGATGGCAGCGTCTGTGTGATTGTGTTGAATCAGCACCATGGAAAGTCTGCAGCACGCGATGAAGCGGTATAACACGTCAGCCATCAAACGCTTAAAAGACAACAGAAGACAACTCTATGGAGTATGGAGTGAGCAAGTGCTGTATAGTGCTCTTCCCGAATGTGCCACAATTATTAATTACCAGTTTATGTAACTTATCAATCACTAGATAAGAGGAAAACTTCATATAAGAAATGAAGTTATAAGGTCAGTAATATTGACATAGAGTATAGTAACACACTATGAAGAATAAAATGTACATTTTGTGCCTTATTATTTTCTGCATAATTGTGAACAAAATAGATAAATAGAACTTTAGGTTATGGGAAAATAAAAATATAACAATCGACTTCAATGTGTGATGATGAAATTCAAGTAGTAATTGGTTTTCTAACATGCTCCCAAATTTTATAAAAATATTCCCTGGACTTAGTTCTGGTGTCTTAAATGTTTGGAAAAAGATTGTACTGAGAATGGGCTCTATGACCTGCATTACTAATAATGATGGGGTTCTTGTTACCATATTAAAGACTGTTTATATTGACATGACATCCATTCCAACAGGTATAGGATTGATGTACATTACAGATGTAGCATTTCCTAGCCCAACACTTGTGTCTCGGCATGATATGGCAAAAAATGTGTCTGCATTCGGGTTTTTTTTTTTTGGTGACACCGTATCCAACCGCATGGGCATTATGCCGGATCCGAGACATCCGGTTGCATACAAGTTTTTGCTAGATCCATTGGAAAGTTGCAATTTTTCATAGGACATGCCTAGTGGGCAGAGCCAAAAATGCCCTCTGGGCATGTTCAGTGTTAAAACTGGATTCAACATTGTAGTTCCATCTTTTTCCAGATCCAGCACCCATTGAAGACCATTCTATTTAGTTTCACAGTGTGCCGAGTCCGGTAGGCTCTGGATTTTTAATTAGCCCCAAAAATTCAACATTGTCCATCAACACAGGATATAAATGGATCCAGCAGAAACTGGATGCAACCGCATGCCACCGCATGTGCCAGAGTCCCAATTGTAAATCAATTGGGAAGAAACCACATCCTGTACCATCCAGTGTCTGCTGGATTCTCCCAAGAGCAGAAAAATGCTAGTGTGAAACCAACCTTATGGTACCTTTACACACCGCTACTGGATGGTGGCAACAACCGGGTACTTCACGTGCACGAGCACGCACAAACGGTTGCAAACAGTAATCGCACCACCTTTACACGCCGCAACAAGGTGCGCTACAGTAGGTTACATCTATCTCTGGATACACTGCCGGGTGTCTCAAGTTACCTTCTGCAGAGCACCTTACCTCATTTACACACCGCTACAACAAGCTAATATGGGCGGACCTGGTGCAGCAGGGACAACATATAGGCGTGCCACAATTGTGGATTACGAGAATTCCATACGCTGATAGGACAAAGCAATAACATCATGATTGAGCAGCCAGCGCAGAAGGCTGACTAATACATGACGCTCGAGCAATTGTGTAGTGTGAGTGGTCAGCTCCTTAAATATGCCTCCCTATGCAGCGACTACCAATCGTAACGCAGGAGCTTCCACCAATGATCGCTGATGGGGCGCGGTAACCCGGAGGCTGTGTCACGCCCCAGCTACATACCAGGTACATAGCATGGTGTAGAAACAACCCTTCTGTTCCTTCTTTACACGCCGATACAGGTCGCTACCATCGGCTGGGTAACCACCTGTTTTAGGGCAGTGCTCGGAAACAGGTGCCGCTACTGGCGGGTGGCTACAACCGTCTTCACACCCTGCTACCACGGGTTGAATTGGCGGTGCAAGATACATTTCTCTCATGTACCCGGTTGTTGCCACCATCCAGTAGCGGCGTGTAAAGGTACCATTAACGATACCATTTCACAGATAGTTATCATTATGCAGAAAGCTGTAACAAGACACTTAAAGTGACTGTCCACTTTAAGGCACCTCCTTCTTAATTAATATATTTCCCCATATAAAATAACTATAGCCTTCACTCACCTTCAATTCCAGTAATATCAGCATCTGGTTTCATGTGACATTATTATGCCACGTGATCCCTGCAGCCAACCAGCAGACTGCTTTACTGTCACTTCCTTCATATTTAACAGATATTTGAAGAAAGTCAGAGAATGGCAGCAGTTCTCACTTACTCCAGATGTCAGTTTTGTCAAAAAGAGTTGAGAGTGAAGTGGCTGCTGTTGATGAGGGTTTTTAAAGTAGTGGACAACTCCTTTAAAGGGTCAGTCTAAGCCCAACAATTCTCTTCTTAACTTCTTATCTAATATATCCCTATATGCCCCAGTGCATGCTGGGATCCTTACATCACCGTCAAACAGGCTGCAGACACTTTTTCATTCCCTCCCTGATACAGAGTGTCACTGTGACGCTGGTTCCAGGGGCAGGGCTGTTCCAATGTTTACTATGTTCTCCAGCCCACACCCCGCAGATTGACTTCTCAGTCCCCCTATTGCCTGCAGTGTAAATTATCAGCCTCACCTCCTCTCCCCACAGTCCACCCTCTAAGCACCCCTTTCCTCCCCCTGCATCAATATGCATCCCGTGGAGCTCCCACTATGTGTGCTTATGCTTTTTTACTGCCGGTCTGACATTCTGCGTTATCCTTCATCTCTCCCACTGAGTATCAGGGAAGATGTGACATGGTGTGGTGAGTAGCAACTACGAGGGGGCTGAGAACACACACTGCGGGGAGGAGAAAGGGGTGCTGAGTGGGTGGACTGTAGGGAGAAAAAGGGGTGGGGCTTAGAATTTACACTGCGGGGAGGAGGGAGGCTGAGAAATCAACCTACAGGGGGGCGGGGGGGGAGGTGGATTGGAGACCATAAAAAGCAATGGAACAGCCCTGCCCCTGGAATCAGCGTGTCACTATCAGGAAGGGGACGAGGAAGTTCCTGGAGCCTGTTTGATGGTACATAGTACATCATCAAAGCAGGAGTAGGAAAAAAAAGCAATAGCAGTTATATAGTATATATAGGGAATTAATAAAGGAACTATATAAGAAAATAGCTTAGATTAGAGGGATATATTAGATAGGAAGTTAAGAAGAAAATTGCTGGGCTCATGCTGACCCTTAAAGTGTCACTTTTGCTTCATTGAGGATATTTCCATTTGATAAAAAATGTGCTAAATAGACTAAAGCCCAGTTACATGGTAAGATATCATGAACGATATCGCTCAAACGTCACAGGTTTGGAGTCGTTTAAACGACATCATTAGGACGTCGTTGCGTGTAACAACGTGGATATGACTACGATAAATCGTTGGATCGTTGATCACAGATTTGAGAACATGTTCTCACATCAGACGATCCACGATCAGCCAACTTGCTGCATCGTTGTGTGTGACACAGCGATAACGATGTCGTTCAAGACTTCACCCATTCACATCAGTGAACAAGTATCGTTCACAGGCTTGTGCGAACGATACCTGCTCGCTGGATCATTGGTGCATCGTCCACGATAGCTGCACGTGTGACATCTCACCAACGATGTCAAAACGATGTCCTAACGACCGCATGCCCCGAGATCGTTAGTGATATCATTTCAACATTGAAGCATGTAACAGTACCTTAAGGGTAATTCTTGTACTTGCAGAACATGTTGTTCTACCCCTGTAAAAGTGCTCTTAAGTTACATCCAATAAGTGTCTTCCTCCTCATTATCTTGCTATGCACTGCCTGTTGTTAGGTTATATCTATCTCTACTAACAGAGAAGCAGAGACTGGTTGTAGGGAGTGGCAGAGGGACTTTCTATTAGTTGGGAGCAACTGTGTGCAGAGTGGATGATGCTGGGTATCTTTCATTCCTGCAAGTCTCTCTCCGGTTCCTCCTTTACATGATATGTTCATACAATTTTATTTCTTAATCACTTCTTTCCCTCAAATAATTGAGTATTATCACCATCTCCAGCGGCTCATATAGATACATATGCATCTACCTGTGGCACATAGTGATGAACGAGTACTAAAATGCTCGGGTGCTCGAAGCTCGGGCCGAGCATCCCGAGATACTCGTGTACTCGGCCCGAGTACCGAGCCCAATGTTATCCTATGGGAGACCCGAGTATTTTTATGAAATGACTGCTGGCAGCATATAGAAACCCTAAAAATGTCACAAAAGTCTCAGAAGAGTGCTCAAATGACATGGCAACACCATGGGGAAGACCCCTGGAAGCATTTCTCACTCAAAAGTCACAGCTGTGAACAATCTTGTCCGAGTTTCACGCCAATTTTACGGAGTCACCAGAAAACCTTCCAAAATGACACCAAAATGAATATTTAGTGTGGAAATGTTAAGGGCACATACCCAATAGTGAGATACAGCTGGTGTATGTTACTTTTTGTGATTACATGAAAGATTTTACGTGAAAACATTGTGCGGCACTCCGATGACCCTGAGAAGAGACGTACATGAAGCCCTGTCTTGACATAATGTGCCCATTTTGAGGAACTGGGTCTATTGTAGTATTTTCCTTTGCCAGGGCAGTCCAAAATTGGGAGGTTCACCAATGCCCCTGGATAGAGACGTGCAGGAGGGCCTGTAAACCTGAAGTGGGTGTATTGTAGTATAGCCCTTTGACAGGGCAGCCAAAAATTGGGAGGCTCCACAATGACCCATGCATACAGACATGCATGAGGGCCTGTAAACCTCAATTGGGTGTATTGTAGTATAGCCCTTTGGCAGGGCAGCCAAAAATTGGGAGGCTCCACAATGACCCATGCATACAGACATGCATGAGGGCCTGTAAACCTCAATTGGGTGTATTGTAGTATAGCCCTTTGGCAGGGCAGCCAAAAATTGGGAGGCTCCACAATGACACATGCATACAGACATGCATGAGGGCCTGTAAACCTCAATTGGGTGTATTGTAGTATAGCCCTTTGGCAGGGCATCCAAAAATTGGGAGGCTCCACATTGTCCCAGGATAGAGACGTGCAGGAGGGCCTGTAGACCTGAAGTGGGTGTATTGTAGTATAGCCCTTTGGCAGGACAGCCAAAAATTGGGAGGCTCCACAATGACCCATGCATACAGACATGCATGAGGGCCTGTAAACCTGAAGTGGGTGTATTGTAGTATAGCCCTTTGGCAGGGCAGCCAAAAATTGGGAGGCTCCACATTGTCCCAGGATAGAGACGTGCAGGAGGGCCTGTAAACCTGAAGTGGGTGTATTGTAGTATAGCCCTTTGGCAGGGCAGCCAAAAATTGGGAGGCTCCACAATGACCCATGCATACAGACATGCATGAGGGCCTGTAAACCTCAATTGGGTGTATTGTAGTATAGTCCTTTGGCAGGGCAGCCAAAAATTGGGAGGCTCCACATTATCCCTGGATAGAGACGTGCAGGAGGGCCTCAAAACATTTTTCCCATTGAAAAGGAGTGGGTCTCCTGTCGTTGTAATGCCCATTCTAAAAGAATGGGCGAAAAAATTTACCACTGGGGGTATACCTGAAACAACAGCCTAACTATTGTAACGGTCATCATGGTGGCACATGAGGAGAAGAAGGAGCAGTCCAGCGATTAGCCAAAGTCCAGAAGTGTGTACCCATGGGTGAGTGGAGGTACATGGCAAATTCCCAGAGCAAAATTTTAATTCCGCTGTCATTTGTTGGTGGTGTGGTGAAGTCTGGCCCAATCCAACCCTTGTTCATCTTGATCAGAGTCAGCCTTTCAGCATTTTCAGTTGACAGGCGGGTGCGTTTATCAGTAATGATTCCACCTGCGGCACTGAAAACACACTCTGACAAAACGCTAGCGGCAGGGCAGGCCAGGACTTCCAAGGCGTAGAGAGCCAATTCATGCCACGTGTCCAGCTTGCAGACCCAATAATTGTAAGGCACAGAGGAATCTCGCAGTACAGTTGTTTGATCTGCAAGGTACTCCTTCAGCATCTGGCCAAACTTAGCATTTCTTGTGTCACTACCCCGCACCTCAGGGGCTGTGGTACGTGAGGGGCTGAGAAAACTGTCCTACATCGTAAAGACTGTCTGCCTACCTCTGGCGGATTGGACATGTGCCCCTCTTGGCCGTACGCCTTGGTTGTCCACCGATTCCTGACCTATGCCGCTAGCGTTTGTGAGGGGAATGATTTGCCTACTTCCGTGACTATGGCCTTCTGGAACTGCTGCATTTTGGCTGACCTCTCCGCCTCAGGAATGAGAGACATAAAGTTCTCCTTGTAGCGTGGGTCTAAGAGTGTTGCCAACCAGTACTGATTGTCGGCCAAGATGCTCTGAACGCGAGGGTCACGAGCCAGGCAGCTTACCATAAAGTCAGCCATGTGCGCCAGACTCTTAACAGCCATCACATCAGTATCCAGACCAACACGATGACTGAACATGCTGTCCTCCTCCTCCTCCTCATCTCCACTGTCCTCTGGCCAGCCATGCTGAATCGAGGATATGACTGGTGTGCATGTCATATCCTCAATTTGGCCAGAGAGTTGCTCCATGTCTTCATCCTCCTCCTCCTCGTCATAGTCCTCCACTGCACGTTGTGATGAGATGAGGCTGGGCTGTGAGTTATCACCCACACCCACTACTGTTTCTTGCTCCAAGTCATCGCGCTCTGCCTGCAATGCATCCTCTTTGTTTTTCAGCAGAGACCGTTTTAGAAGGCAGAGTAGTAGTATGGTGACGCTAATAATGGCGTCATCCCCGCTCACCATCTTGGTGGAGTCCTCAAAGTTTTGGAGGACGGTACATAGGTCGGACATTCATCTCCACTCCTCAGGTGTTATGTGTGGAGTTTGACCCATTTCCCGACGGCTTAGGTGATGCAGGTAGTCAACAACTGCCCTCTTCTGCTCACATATCCTGACCAACATGTGCAAAGTTGAATTCCAACGCGTGGGGACATCACACACCAGTCTGTGGGCCGAAAGACGCAAACGGCGCTGAAAGCCGGCAAGGCCGGCTGAAGCAGCAGGTGACTTGCGAAAATGTGCAGACAGGCGGAGAACTTTTACCAGCAGTTCAGACAGCTCTGGGTATGATTTTAGAAACCTCTAAACCACCAGGTTGAGCACATGGGCCACGCATGGAACATGCGTCAGCTGGCCTCGCCTCAAAGCTGCCACCAGGTTCCGGCCATTGTCACACACGACCTTTCCTGGCTTTAGGTTCAGAGGTGTGAGCCAGTGATCTGCCTGCTGTTTCAGAGCTGTCCACACCTCTTCTGCATTGTGGGGTTTGTCACCTATGCAGACTAGCTTCAGCACAGCCTCTTGCCGCTTCGCAGAGGCAGTGCTGCAGTGCTTCCAGCTTGGGACTGGTGTGGAGGGTACAGTGGATGAGGATGCGCAGGAGGAGGAGGCTGAGGAGCATGACATTCCGGAGCTGTAGAGTGTCGGTGAAACCCTGACAGAGGTAAGGCCTGCTATCCTTGGTGTGGGAAGGACGTGTTCCGTCCCTCGCTCAGACTGGGTCCCAGCCTCCACAATATTAACCCAGTGTGCCGTCAAGGAGATGTAGCGGCCTTGCCCACTAGCACTTGTCGTCCACGTGTCTGTGGTTAGGTGGACTTTGGCTGAAACAGTGTTGTTCAGGGCACGTGTGATGCTTTGGGACACGTGGTTATGCAATGCGGGGACGGCACATCTGGAGAAATAGTGGCGGCTGGGGACCGAGTAACGTGGGACAGCAGCCCCCATCAGGTCGCGGAATGCTTCCGTCTCCACCAGCCGGAAAGGCAACATTTCTAGCGCTATGAGTCGCGAAATGTGAGAATTTAGGACAGTGGCATGTGGGGCGTTGGCAGCGTATTTGCGCCTGCGTTCATAGGTTTGCTGAATGGATAATTGAACGCTGCGCTGGGACAAGGGCGTGCTTGATGGTGGTGTTATTTGTGCGTGGGCAACTTCAGGTGCAGGGCCGGAGGCTTGTTCGCGGCCAGCATGGACAGGGGATTGGCTCGCACGCACAACACGCGAAGACGTAGCAGTGACATCAGCAAGCACCGCTCCTCAACTCTGTTGTACTTCCCACAAAGTCGGGTGCTTGGCTGACATGTGCCTGATCATGCTGGTGGTGGTCAGGCTGCTAGTTTTCGTACCCCTACTGATGCTGGCATGGCAGGTGTTGCAAATGGCCTTTTTAGAGTCATCTGGAGCCAACTTAAAAAACTCCCAGACTCGGGAAGACCTAACATTTGCACAGGCACCTTGAGTCGTGTTGTTGTTCCGGGGAACGGTTGCCTGCCTTCTGCCTGCGGACACGACCCTGCTTCGTACTGCCTGTTGGGATGCTATGCCTCCCTCCCGCTGTGCACTGCTGTCCTCGCTCTGCATATCCTCCTGCCAGGTTGGGTCAGCTACTGGATCATCCACCACGTCATCTTCCTCTTCCGCATCCTGATCCTCCTCCTGATTTCCTGGCAATTGTGTCTCATCATCGTCCACCCCTTGTTGAGACACGTTGCCAACATTCCGTTCGTGAGAACGTGGCTGCTCAAATATTTGGGCATCTGTACATACCATCTCATCACCCACTTCAACAGGAGCTGGCGAGGCCAGATTCTGCAAATGGATACGTGAACAGGTCTTCCGAGTGTCCTAGTGTGGGATCAGTAATGTCCGTGGACGCGTACTCGGCCTGGTGGTAGGAAGGAGGATCAGGTTGGGAAATGTGTGGTGCAGTATCACGGCTACTGACACTTGACCGTGTGGAAGACAGGGTGTTTGTGGAGGTGCCAATCTGATTTGAAGCATTATCCGCTATCCAAGTAACAACCTGTTGACACTGGTCTTGGTTCAAGAGCGGTGTACTGCTGCGGGCCCCAAGAATTTGGGACAGGACGTGCGAGCGAGTAGATGTGCCCCTTTGTTGTTGCGAAATTAGTGCTTGCACACGACCTCGGCCTCTGTCTGCACCACCATCACGTTCACTTCCTTCTTCCTTGCCAACGCCCTTGCCAACGCCCTTGCGCATTTTGCCTGTATACAGCGACAACGGTCTGGTGACTGTTCAGGTCACAGGAGAGTAGGATTTTAGTCCCTAACCTGTATCAAGCTAGTAAGTACAACAGTCTGGTGACTGTTATGGTTACAGGAGAGTAGGATTTTAGTCCCTAACCTGTATCAAGCTAGTAAGTACAACAGTCTGGTGACTGTTCAGGTCACAGGAGAGTAGGATTTTAGTCTCTAACCTGTATCAAGCTAGTAAGTACAACAGTCTGGTGACTGTTCAGGTCACAGGAGAGTAGGATTTTAGTCCCTAACCTGTATCAAGCTAGTAAGTACAACAGTCTGGTGACTGTTCAGGTCACAGGAGAGTAAGAATTTAGTCCCTAACCTGTATCAAGCTAGTAAGTACAACAGTCTGGTGGCTGTTCAGGTCACAGGAGAGTAGGATTTTAGTCCCTAACCTGTATCAAGCTAGTAAGTACAACAGTCTGGTGACTGTTCAGGTCACAGGAGAGTAGGATTTTAGTCCCTAACTTGTATCAAGCTAGTAAGTACAACAGTCTGGTGACTGTTCAGGTCACAGGAGAGTAGGATTTTAGAACCTGCCTGTATCAAGCTAGTAAGTACAACAGTCTGGTGACTGTTCAGGTCACAGGAGAGTAGGATTTTAGTCCCTAACCTGTATCAAGCTAGTAAGTACAACAGTCTGGTGACTGTTCAGGTCACAGGAGAGTAGGATTTTAGTTCCTAACCTGTATCAAGCTAGTAAGTACAACAGTCTGGTGACTGTTCAGGTCACAGGAGAGTAGGATTTTAGAACCTGCCTGTATCAAGCTAGTAAGTACAACAGTCTGGTGACTGTTCAGGTCACAGGAGAGTAGGATTTTAGTCTCTAACCTGTATCAAGCTAGTAAGTACAACAGGCTGGTGACTGTTCCGGTCACAGAAGAGTAGGATTTTAGTCCCTAACCTGTATCAAGCTAGTAAGTACAACAGTCTGGTGACTGTTCAGGTCACAGGAGAGTAGGATTTTAGTCCTTAACCTGTATCAAGCTAGTAAGTACAACAGTCTGGTGACTGTTATGGTCACAGGAGAGTAGGATTTTAGTCCCTAACCTGTATCAAGCTAGTAAGTACAACAGTCTGGTGACTGTTATGGTCACAGAAAAGCTTGGATTCTGATCTGGATCACCCTGCCTATATCCTCCTAGATTAGTCCTGAGAAGGACTGTTGTGGTCAGCAGCAGTTTGCAGCCCTTCTCCGGATCTAACTATGAGGCCGCAAATCTGTCCCTAAGCAGCAGCAGACACACTCCGTACACCCACTGTCTGGATGGCTGTGTGCAGAGCACAGCGCGGCCGGGTCTTATAAAGGCTCGGTCACGCTGTGCAGGCCGGCCAATCACTGCAATGCCACAACTAACAGGGCTGTGGCATTGCAGTGGTCTGCCAGCCAATCCCTGCATGTGGGCTGGCTCTCTAAAGAGCGCCAACATGCAGGGATGACGACCACGAGTATCGCGGGATTACTCGGTACTCGCCAAGTAGCCCGAGTACAGTGATACTCGTGCGAGTACCGAGTAGTCACAAGCATACTCGCTCATCACTAGTGGCACATAATCATATACGCAGAAGGCTCGAATTGCCATCCTTATTTTAGTTTCAGAAATGTGTTTTTTTCTTTTTAACAATTGCTCATGTTTGTTAATGACTCTGATAATTAATTAATATTTTACATTTTTTTGTAATTTTGTGTAGATAAAATGCAATTGACACATTTTTTCTTGCAAACTTATTGACTAGTGATGAGTCATCTTCCCCCTTTGTGAACCCATTTTTTTTAATCTATATGTGAATGCGTTGCCTGTTTAAACCTGCACGTTATCACCGTGGTTTGTCCTGATGGAGAAGTATATATCTTTGAAAAGTGTTGACAAACTGCATGAATATAGTGTGTACATCATCCATGTTACAGTCATCTCATCTAGGCAGCGCAAAATCAACCTATTCTTATCTGATCAAAATCTTTATTTTCTGAAAATGCAGGAGGGTCTCTTTGGAGCTGGCAACCCATTGGTCACTGCAGTAAGGGTAATAGTTGTAGGGTGTATAGTTCATGAAGACTGTTCAAACATGGTAACCTCCAAACGTGCAGCTTCAAAATCAGTCAGGTCATAATAAAAAGCACCATAGAGCCAGTGCATTCAGTTCAGCCTTGGATAAATTGATAGGTACACTTACTTTACTATGAATAAGGTAAACTTTGAATTTGCCTGTTAACACATTTTTTTTCTTTGGAAGTTCGAATTGTAGAGAATAACTTCTATTGATGTCCTTTATTATGCTCTGGGGACTGGAGAGACCAGAAAGTATAATAAACATAATATGTACGGTAATTAAAAAATCATACTTGGCTCACCCTTGAGCTCTCCAGTCCCTCCACTTCTCCTTGAAACCCGTACAGTCCTTGTTACGTCTTCCGGTCTTCACAATTAAACCCTTTGGCATCTTATGCTGCATCAAGTCTTCCATCTGTAATGAAGAGCAGAAGGTTTCTGCACATGTGGGAAGGTCATAGTGCACTTCATGCCATCATGATGACTGGACCTTTCATGTATTTGTGCAGAACCTTCCTGCGAGTGGTAGTGACCAGAAGATATTACAATGTCTGGATAAGTGACACGGAGGGGCCAGAGTTTAGAGCATAAAAAAGATTTTTTTATCACTTCGATGGACTTTTCGTCTTTATAAAATGACATTTTGCTGAATCCATGCAGAATCCAATTACAATAATTTTGAAAGTTGAATGTGGATCTTTGTAAGCACTGCTTGGGAAAGGTTCATCTGTGACCAAAACTTGTAGTCATCATGGACCAATGAAAGTATATGATCATGAATTGATGAGTGCTGCCTACCTTTTTGTATTTTGGACTACTAGGCTTATGGATAGGATTGTCTAAACCTTTTGGTTCCCAGCCTTTCTAACACTGAGAGCAACATTCAGCTCTGAGAGAGGGTCACCAGCAAGATTAAGCTCAGAGAGGGTCATAAGCCACTTCAAGCTCCTGCCCCCTCACAGTAGTGACACCTAGAGCCTGAAATACGGGTATAATTACAGCCAAAGCTTTTCCACAGAAATCACAGGGGAAGTATTCCAAGATGCAAGTGTTCCTACCTTACCCCATTCACATCTGCATGGAGCTACTCACAAAAGTATAGATACAGATCAGGGGAACTGCTTTTGGGGACCTGCTTTTCATAGCTGTTCGCTAGACCTGGTGTTTATGCACAGAGCTGGCAGACAGCCACAAACCACACATGATAGGCCTGGGAGTAACATGTGGCTCCCCAGCTACAAGCCGGGGACTCCTGGTCTTAGCTATATAATGGTGAAACTTGAAGCCCCACTGCAGCCCGGCCGACACAGGACAGAGCAGGGAGGCACACATTTGAATCTGATTTGAAGGTCACGCCTATTGAGGCATGATATCATGAAGAGGGAGAGCCTGCCAGGGTGCCTATGCATACAATAGTCACTAATTATCATCACTAATGAGGTAGTGTAATAACGTTTATCTTCATTCTCAATAGATGCTTTTAGGAGCTAAAAGGAGTGTAGGGTAAGTGTGAATATGCTCTAGGGAAAGCTTTTAATAGCTTTTGAGGTATTTTGGGGGTGACAGGATCCCTTTAAGGATATGACAAGGGAATTAACAGAGCCAGGTATCCATCCACAGACAGCTGTTTCGGGGTATTGCCCCTTATCAGTGTGGAGTAGGATTCTTTGTGAAGTTAAATGAACCTATTTCTCATGAAAGTGAAAAATTCAAGTCATCTCAGTCTCCTTAAGATATTCCATTACCATAACCACAGAAGACATCAAGACGTTTATCCAAAGACAAGAAACTCAAAATTTAATTTAATTAAGAAGAAAATTCAAGGACAGTTTATAATGAGATGAATAACGTGACCTTGAGGTTATAATCATTTCTTTTCTCTTGGCATCTTGTGTGCTGATGATATTTAATGCTCCTTTTTTTTGCAAATATTAATTTCATAATCTACCAAAGTCATAATTCATTGGGAAGCGAGTTTGGAAACATAATAATCTCATGCTGCAGTTCCAGTTTTGTCAACTACATTTAATAATAATGAGTAATGTGTTAAATTTTCACGAGTAAATAACAACGCAGTGATGAGTTTACTGCGCATGAACTTTTGGTCTAGACTTTTTTCCTAGTAAATTATGTGTGCCTCCCTCCGTTATAAAAACATTCTAATTTGTAGTGTTTTATCATCAGCTGAAAGCCATTAGGAAGCAAGAGAAGGTCAGGTTATACTGTGCGACAAGACCATGAATTTCCTTTACAGTTAGGCAGTTCTTTAAAGCGAAGCCTCGGGCAGCCAGGGTTATTTAATCGCTGATAGCAAAAGCAATTGCAGCCACTCTCCATTAAAGGTCAGACGGTGAAGGCATTGTTCTGAAGATTTCTGTTGTTAGAAATAATAGACCAGATTACGTTCTGATTCTGGGACCTGTGGTGTAGATTAAAAATAAAATATTTTATATAGGTAAAGGCAAAAATAACTTTTCGAAATAACTACAGTGACTCGAAGAGATATATTCTAATTATTTTACCATCTTCTATTTTTTTTTTCATTTCTATTGATATCTGGTAATGGGTTTTGTTGCCAATATGTTCTGATAAACATATAGATAACAGGAGATAAAGGGTTAGAATCCATGCTGTTGGCAGACAAGATGCATAAAATATGAAGAGGACTAGCCAGGTAAGTATAATCCAAGTAGTTTAATAGGTCTTGGTGTTTTGAACTCTAAACTTCCTCAGGATCGAAACTGTTTTGTAGTTATAGTAGTTTTGGTAGTGAATAAGTTTATACTTTGAAACAAATAGAACTATTAAACTAATTGGAATATACTTACCTGGCTTGTCCTCTTCATAATTTGTGCATCCTGTCTACTGGCAGCACGGATTCTAATCCCTTATCTCCGGTTATCTAATTCTGCTTTGTAAGGGTACCATCACACGCAGCGACACTACAGCAATCCCGACAGCGATACGACCTGGCCCGGATTACAGTAACATCTCACCAGCAACGCAGAAACGATCCAGAATGATATGGAGGTCGTTGGGAATGTGTCACTCTTGGGCGTAGTATTGAGATCGCAGGATGTTGTCCCTGTCAAACACAGCGATGCAGAGCTCCCAGCGGGAGCGCGACAACCAAAAAATGATACAGAACACTTTGTAATGAACAGCGACCTCACAGCAGGGGCCTGATCACTGCAAAATGTCAAACATAGCAAGATCGCTGGCCAGGTCACTGTTATGTCACAAAACCTGTGACATATCAGTGATCTCGCTAGCGATCTCGCTATGTGTGATGGAAGCTTTAAGGGCTCCAGCAGCGATATCTTTAAGTGATTCTCTATGGTTGTGGGTACACAAACCCCCCACCAGGTGTGCCCCCTGCAATTCAACATTACTTTCATCCCAGATAAGGCCCTATTGTGCTTGTCTTCCTTTTAGTGACTTTCTCTGATAAACATAGAGAAAGAGATCAATGATTTTATCTTGCATATCATATTTGTGTTGCAGTCACTCAGATTTATTACCTTTATTCGTGCTGCAGTCACTCAGATCTATTACTTATATTAACAGTAATGTTACTGATCTAGACCTTTAGCCACAAACCAAAGCAGAACTGAGTTATTAGCCCTGATTTACCCTCCCTAAAACTATGGCGGAATAAGATAAGAATCGAGGAGTGCACTCTCAACATTGGCTGAGAATTTTGCCTTAATAAAGAAGTGTATCAAGACATGCAATGGATTTAAATTAATCTCTAGCCGACATTGGCAACACATTTCTTGATTCATATTGTCTCATTTTTTCATATTCAATACCTTATTGGAAGAGCTGCAGCAATCAACCCCCTTCACTGAGAGTATACCGATGTATGTACACAATCATGTTATGCTTGGTCATTAACACACATAAGGAAGGCACCACTATCCACATTTACTTGCAACTCCCTAAAATTGATGACATACCCCACAGTGGTAGTTTAATATCAAATTGAATATATGTCTCAATATACTAGTTTATTGAGTCAGGAGTCATACACAAACCGGTTTTCACATTCAAACTGAATACCTAATCATTTTGGGTCCAACAGCTGGCATCCCCACCATTGACTTATCAACATTGCTTTGCTCTTGAATAGAGGTCATGCAACAGTTCTTTGCAATGGCCACAATACTGTGAATGGAGAAGTGCTGTATTTCCAGCACTGCTGAAGTTGATAATAGTTGATCAATGTGGGTGCCTGGTGTTATGTCAGATTCCCACCACTCTGATACTGATTACCAGCTCTAAGAATATGTCATGAATCTAGTTGACCTGGACAACCCCCTTTAAATGGGAGGACATTCCTGTGTGATGTCACAAAGTTGCAATGACTCTATACTATCGAGTCAAAGGCAATCAAAGATTTTGATGTGGCATCTCCAAAAAAACAATGTTTAAGTATATGCTTCCATAAAAGAAGTTTCTTTAGGGGAGTCTATTATCATAATGCTGCATACTGAATTTTAAAGTAGAAAACGATTATGTAAAAGTGTTTGACCCATGAGCAACATGTATCACCTATCCACAGCACTGACCCCTTAGGAAGCCATCACTTATGGCAATATGCCACATCAACTTATTGTTGAGCTTCTATAATTTGGGGACTATGTACATTCAACAATTATCGTATCATATATCTTTTTCTATTCATGGAGATACTGTCATGTTGGATTGCTTATGATCTCATATTTCTAAGTAGTTACTGCTATTTATATTTTGTTGGTGCACTCCATATTTATTGGGGAACTGTTGTGAAATGACTACTTTTTGTATTTGTCTTTATCTGTTACATATTAAAGTCTCTTTAAATCATTGTAAAATCTAGTATTTGTTTTGGTTTATAACTAATGATGTTTTACTATTTATATTTACGATGTGCAACCTACTTTTTGAAAAATGCGTTTTCTTATGCCTATGTAAAGCACTTCCTGTTGGGCAAATGGGTAATTTCTCCTGCTGTTGCTGTATAACTATGCAAATAGAGTCTGTGGAGCCTCAGTTAGGAGTCTCAAACACAGGGCTAACCAGATATCCCTCCAGGGAAGGACCCAGCCAAGGGGTGGCTCCTTGCGGAGAACACCATAACCACCATTTTAAGTGGCCCTTTCAGTCAACTTCCAGCTCTTTTACGAGTTTAAAGATAAGGGAATACCAAGGCCAGGTATCCATCCACAGACAGCTGTTTCGGGGTGTTGGGCCTCATCAGTGTGGAGTAGGATTCTGGCTAGGTGGGAGCAATGCCTAGTAGACCAACATCACAAAGCACTCACTGATCTCAGGGAGACCAGTGCAAGAAAACACTGCGGGCAGCTGGCTAAAGCGCTCAACACAGTGAATTCCTAGGTGCATTGCCCCCTGGGAATTATGAATATGCAAATAGTGTCTGTGGAGCCTCGGTTAGGAGTCTCAAACACAGGACTAGCCAGATGTACATCTGTGATTTTTTTCCTGATGAAGGGGCCAAAGAGCCCAGAAACACGTAGAGAATAAAAATCACAATCCATCAAGAATTTTTGATTGTTACATATGGTAGCGCGGTCAATATTCCCTTTATTTTTATTTCTATTTTATCATTAGAACATAAGAGAAGTGATCGTACAACGCAGCACTTAGGCTCCCTGGTGGGCTGTGTAAAATAAAGAAAAAAAAAAATGTTTTCAAATATGAAAAAAAAACACAAAAATTCAAATCACCACCCTTTTGCACCATCTACTTATATAATCGGGAGTTGGGAATTCGGGCGTTGTCGCCGAATCCCAGACTCCTTAGCGGCACTGCGAGTGATGACGCGCAGCGTCATCACGAGCCGCAGCCGCTCTACAGTTTAAAAAAAAAAAAAATCCTCACCTCTCCCCGAGCCCCCGCCGTCTCCCGCCGTCTTCCGCCGTCTTCCGCTAGGCTCCCGGTGGCTCTGCAGGCTCCCGGTGCCTGCAGTGCTCTTCTATTGCACTCAAGGACCTGTGGTGATGTCAGAGTCACGTGACACCAGCTTACTCCATGCTAACCGCGGGTCACGTGACTCTGACATCACCACAGGTCCTTGACTGCAGTAGAAGAGCACTGCAGGCACCGGGAGCCTGCAGAGCCACCGGGAGCCTAGCGGAAGACGGCGGGGGCTCGGGGTGAGGTGAGCATAATCTTTTTTAATTTTTTTTAACCCCTGCCTTGCAGGAGCGCCACCACAGACACCTGTATACTCTGCCACCACACAGATGCCTGTATACTATGCCACCACAGACACCTGTATACTCTGCCACCACACAGATGCCTGTATACTATGCCACCACAGACACCTGTATACTCTGCCACCACGCAGATGCCTGTATACTATGCCACCACAGACACCTGTATACTCTGCCACCACACAGATGCCTGTATACTATGCCACCACAGACACCTATATACTCTGCCACCACACAGATGCCTGTATACTATGCCACCACAGACACCTGTATACTCTGCCATCACACAGATGCCTGTATACTATGCCACCACAGACACCTGTATACTCTGCCACCACACAGATGCCTGTATACTATGCCACCACAGACACCTGTATACTCTGCCACCACACAGATGCCTGTATACTATGCCACCACACAGATGCCTGTATACTATGCCACCACAGACACCTGTGTACTCTGCCACCACACAGATGCCTGTATACTATGCCACCACAGACACCTGTATACTCTGCCATCACACAGACGCCTGTATACAATGCCACCACAGACACCTGTATACTCTACCACCACACAGATGCCTGTATACTATGACACCACAGACACCTGTATACTCTGCCAACACACAGATGCCTGTATACTATGCCACCACAGACACCTGTATACTCTGCCACCACACAGATGCCTGTATACTATGCCACCACAGACACCTGTATACTATGCCACCACAGACACCTGTATACTCTGCCACCACACAGATGCCTCTATACTATGCCACCACAGACACCTGTATACTATGCCACCACAGACACCTGTATACTCTGCCACCACACAGATGCCTGTATACTATGCCACCACAGACACCTGTATACTTTGCCACCACCACCACACACACCTGTATACTCTGCCACCACCACCACACATGCCTGTATACTCTGCCCCCACCACACACACCTGTATACTCTGCCACCACCACACACACCTGTATACTCTGCCACCACCACCACAGACGCATCTATACTCTGCCACCACCACACACGCCTGTATACTCTGCCACCACCACACACGCCTGTATACTCTGCCGCCACCACCACACACGCCTGTATACTCTGCCGCCACCACCACAGACGCCTGTTTACTCTGCCCTGTATACTCTGCCACCACCGCAGACACCTGTATACTCTGCCCCCACCACCACACACGCATGTATACTCTGCCACCACCACACACGCCTGTATACTCTGCCGCCACCACCACACATGCCTGTATACTCTGCCGCCACCACCACAGACGCCTGTATACTCTGCCACCACCACAGACACCTGTATACTCTGCCCCCACCACCACACACGCATGTATACTCTGCCGCCAACACCACACACGCCTGTATACTCTGCCGCCACCACCACACCCCCCTGTATACTCTGCCACCACCACCACACCCGCCTGTATACTCTACCACCACCACACATGCCTGTATACTCTGCCACCACCACCACACACGCCTGTATACTCTCCCGCCACCACCACAGACGCCTGTATACTCTGCCCCACCCACCACACACGCATGTATACTCTGCCACCACCACACACGCCTGTATACTCTGCCGCCACCACCACACACCGCCTGTATACTCTGCCGCCACCACCACACCCGCCTGTATACTCTGCCGCCACCACCACAGACGCCTGTATACTCTGCCGCCACCACCACAGACGCCTGTATACTCTGCCGCCACCACCACAGACGCCTGTATACTCTGCCACCACCACCGACGCCTGTATACTCTGCCACCAGCACCGACGCCTGTATACTCTGCCACCAGCACCGACGCCTGTATACTCTGCCACCAGCACCGACGCCTGTATACTCTGCCACCAGCACCGACGCCTGTATACTCTGCCACCACCACACACGCCTGTATACTCTGCCACCACCACACACACCTGTACACTCTCCCACCACCACACACGCCTGTACACTCTGCCACCACCACACACACGCCTGCACGCCTGTACACTCTGCCACCACCACACACGCCTGTATACTCTGCCGCCACCACCACACCCGCCTGTATACTCTGCCACCACCACACACGCCTGTATACTCTGCCACCACCACACACACACGCCTGTATACTCTCCCGCCACCACCACAGACGCCTGTATACTTTGCCCCCACCACCACACACGCATGTATACTCTGCCACCACCACACACGCCTGTATACTCTGCCGCCACCAACCACACACCCGACCCCACCTGTATACTCTGCCGCCACCACCACACGACACCTGTATACTCTGCCACCACACAGATGCCTTATACTATGCCCACCACAACACCTGTATACTATGCCACCACAGACACCTGTATACTCTGCCACCACCACAGATGCCTGTATACTATGCCACCACAGACACCTGTATATACTTTGCCACCACCACCACACACACCTGTATACTCTGCCCCACCACCACACATGCCTGTATACTCTGCCCCCACCACACACACCTGTATACTCTGCCACCACCACACACCTGTATACTCTGCCCCACCACCACAGACGCATTATACTCTGCCACCACCACACACGCCTGTATACTCTGCCACCACCACACACGCCTGTATACTCTGCCGCCACCACCACACACGCCTGTATACTCTGCCGCCACCACCACAGACGCCTGTTTACTCTGCCCTGTATACTCTGCCACCACCGCAGACACCTCGTATACTCTGCCCCACCACCACACGCACTGTATACTCTGCCACCACCACACACGCCTGTATACTCTGCCGCCACACACACACATGCCTGTATACTCTGCCGCCACCACCACAGCACGCCTGTATACTCTGCCACCACACCAGACACCTGTATACTCTGCCCCCACCACCACACACGCTGTATACTCTGCCGCCAACACCACACACGCCTGTATACTCTGCCGCCACCACCACACCCCCTGTATACTCTGCCACCACCACCACACCGCCTGTATACTCTACCACCACCACACATGCCTGTATACTCTGCCACCACCACCACACACGCCTGTATACTCTGCTCCCGCCACCACCACAGACGCCTGTATACTCTGCCCCCACCACCACACACGCATGTATACTCTGCCACCACCAACACACGCCTGTATACTCTGCCGCCACCACCACACCCGCCTGTATACTCTGCCGCCACCACCACACCCGCCTGTATACTCTGCCGCCACCACCACAGACGCCTGTATACTCTGCCGCCACCACCACAGACGCCTGTATACTCTGCCGCCACCACCACAGACGCCTGTATACTCTGCCACCACCACCGACGCCTGTATACTCTGCCACCACCACCGAGCCTGTATACTCTGCCACCAGCACCGACGCCTGTATACTCTGCCACCAGCACCGACGCCTGTATACTCTGCCACTAGCACCGACGCCTGTATACTCTGCCACCACCACACACGCCTGTATACTCTGCCACCACCACACACACCTGTACACTCTCCCACCACCAGACACGCCTGTACACTCTGCCACCACCACACACACGCCTGTACACTCTGCCACCACCACACACGCCTGTATACTCTGCCGCCACCACCACACCCGCCTGTATACTCTGCCACCACCACCACACCCGCCTGTATACTCTACCACCACCACACACGCCTGTATACTCTGCCACCACCACCACACACGCCTGTATACTCTCCCGCCACCACCACAGACGCCTGTATACTTTGCCCCCACCACCACACACGCATGTATACTCTGCCACCACCACACACGCCTGTATACTCTGCCGCCACCACCACACCGCCTGTATACTCTGCCGCCACCACCACAGACGCCTGTATACTCTGCCGCCACCACCACAGACGCCTGTATACTCTGCCACCACCACCGACGCCTGTATACTCTGCCACCAGCACCGACGCCTGTATACTCTGCCACCACCACACACGCCTGTATACTCTGCCACCACCGCACACACCTGTACACTCTCCCACCACCACACACGCCTGTACACTCTGCCACCACCGCACACGCCTGTACACTCTGCCACCACCACACACGCCTGTACACTCTGCCACCACCACACACGCCTGTACACTCTGCCGCCACCACACACACGCTTGTATACTCTGCTGCCACCACCACAGATGCCTCTATACTCTGACGCCACCAGCACACACGCCTGTATACTCTGCCGCCACCACCACAGATGCCTCTATACTCTGACGCCACCACCACAGATGCCTGTATACTCTGCCACCACCACACATGCCTGTATACTCTGCCCCACCACCACACACGCCTGTATACTCTGCCACCACCACACACGCCTGTATACTCTGCCCCCACCACCACACACGCCTGTATACTCTGCCGCCACCACCACACACACCTGTATACTCTGCCGCCACCACAGACGCCTGTATACTCTGCCACCACCACAGACACCTGTACACTCTGCCACCACCACAGACGCCTGTATACTCTGCCACCACCACAGACGCCTGTATACTCTGCCGCCACCACCACACCCGCCTGTATACTCTGCCGCCACCACCACAGACACCTGTATACTCTGCCACCACACAGATGCCTGTATACTATGCCACCACAGACACCTGTATACTCTGCCACCACCACCACACACACCTGTATACTCTGCCACCACCACCACACACGCCTGCATACTCCACTACCCACAGACCCACCTGTATACTCTGCTACCCACAGAGCCACCTGTATAATCTCCTACCCTCAGAGCCGTCTGTATACTCTGCTACCCACAGACCCGCCTGTATACTCTGCTACCCACAGAGCCCCCTGTATACTCTGCTACCCACTGACCCGCCTGTATACACACAATTCATTTCACCCTGCTCCCGATGCAATTGCATCGGGCCTTTTTACTAGTTGAATATAAAACTATTAAAAATACAAAAAATATGCGCACATTTGATAACAAATAAGATCAATTTATTAGATCCGTAAACTACGTAATAGAAGAAAAGTAAAAACGCCATTATTTTTTTTTTTTTGGTTGCCGCAACATTGCGATAACATGCAATAACGGGCGATCAAAACAGCGCATCAACCCAAAAATGGTATCATTAGAAACCCCAGCTCAAGAGGCAAAAAATAAGCCATCACATAGCCCCAGATCCCGAAAAATGAGAACATTATGATTTGTGGAAAATGGCACCAAAGTGCAATTCTTTTACTTTATAAGGCTGCTTTCATATCAGCGGTTTTGCGCTGATCGCGGCAGTTGCGGTGAAAAAAACGCAACTGCCGCGATTACCGCATAACGGCTGCACTTGCGGTTTACTTGCGGCAAGCCCCATAGAATGTCTATGCGGGCTTGCGGCAGGTGCGGCAAATGCGGTATCGGCACTTGCGGCAGGTGCGTACCGATACCGCACTGGCCGCACCTGCCGCAAGCCCGCATAGACATTCTATGGGGCTTGCCGCAAGTAAACCGCAAGTGCAGCCGTTATGCGGTAATCGCGGCAGTTGTGTTTTTTTCACCGGAACTGCCGCGATCAGCGCAAAACCGCTGATGTGAAAGGGGCCTAAGCTTCTGAATTTATTTTCATTACTCACATAACAATAAAATTACACGTTTGGTATCTTTGAACTTGTACCGACCTAAGGCATCATACCGACATATTAGTTTTACCATATAGTGAACATTTTGTACAAAAACCCCAAAAAACAAATGTGTTAATTCACTTTTTTGCAACTTCACCGTACTTACATTTTTTTCCCATTTTTCTGTACACTATATTAGTAAAGTAAATGATTTTATTAAAAAATATTACTTGTCTTGGAAAAAACAAGTAATGTATACATTGACAGAAAAATAAAAAACTACAGATAAAAGGAGACACAAGAGGCGCAGATTGTGCCTTATCAAAAAGACACTTTTGTTTGTATGGAGGTCATAAAGGGGTCCACTCACCTTTTCAGGTTGTGACACCCACAACCAGTTTGAGCACTTTAGCAGCTGCTGCAGAACCTCCACCGTCACGCCTGAGAAAGGTGCTGGGACAGCACCGAAACGCGTTGGTTTTATGGTGGAATAAACCCTTGTGGAGTACATTGATTAAAGCAGCAGCGTGGACCGTGGAAACCATCGCTGTTTAAGCTCCAGAAAAATTAAAAAGTTATGACTCTTGGAAGAAGGGGAGGGAAAAATGAAAAATGGAAAAAGGAAAATCACTGGGTGGAGAAGGGGTTAATATCTAATGAGTATGTAAAGTATTACAGATCCTGTCATATTTTGTACTGAAACAGAACTTATAACAACTATTCCTGCATGATGATGTTTGGAGACCAAAAGTGGTCAAATCTTTTAAAATGCACAGTCATTAAATTTGAAAAATGTTTCCTCAAAATTTGATTTGCAGCAAAGTGATTCAGCTCAAATCACAAAGCCTTCAATTGCCCGGAAAAAAATAATAACCTCCTAGGATTGTATTCAAACCCTTTCAAGCTCTTTTCAGAAACACGGCCATAGAAATGTCTGTCACGGCACCAAAAAAACAAATGATAACTCGTTAGTAACCAACAACCCATTTAATAACAAAGCCCACTGATAGACATCTTAGTTTTTATATTCAAAAAGTCGCCTTCTGAGTAACTTCCGATCAGTGGAGCATTCTGTGCAGAACACTAAATCAAACTGATGGTGTTGCTGTCAGAGGTAACATCATCCTGCTGTAACTGAGATGAGTGATATAGCATATATTTCACAATACCCTGCACCTCCTCCCTTCTAATATACTTACCAGAGGCAAAACAGGCCAATTATGACCTGCATTTGATAGTGCAGCTGCCTGGACAGCTGGTGCTAGTGGTGTTGGTGTGCTAGCTGTTAATTGCTAGCAGCTCCCACTTTCTTTCAAATGTTTATTTTTCTTTTACAGTTTCAACAATCATTTTGTACAACACGATAAATAACATTTAAGGCTGGCTTCACACCATGGTTTATCTAATCCGGATCTGTCTGGTGTGAACCGGACAGCCCTGGATCAGATTTCGGCCCCATAGTATTCCTATAGGGCCGTATGGCAGCTATTTGCAATTCGGTTTCAATCTGTCCGGGAGAATCTGGGAGAAATCGGATTTTGGATGTTGCTTGCAGAGTTTTTGTGTTTGGGGCAAAAATCGGCACAAATCAGATCCTCTCAGATCTTCCCGGATCCAGCGTGATCCGGCACCCCCTAACATAGGAGTCTATGGCGCCGGATCCGACATAAAATCGGCTGCGGCTCCCGGACGCCGGCTGCTGAAGTTTAACAGCAAGCACTACTAAACTTCAGCAACAGGAGCTGTCCCCTGCAGAGATTTCAGGACTTCGACTAGCTCCCCGCTAGCCACAATCTTGACATTTCAGCACCTCCAGCCGATTCCGGCAGAAAACAGGACTGGAGGGAATATTTGCCCTCCGGTTCTGTTTGTCCGGGGCAGTCAGATTCTGTCCGGTGTTTCCTGCAAAGCACCAGACAGAACCTGAAACACCACAATCGTGGTGTGAAACTGGCCTAAGAATCTTTTCAACCCCAATTAATTAATCTCTACCAAAAAGAACATAAGAAGGAATGCTAGGTTCCGATGTAGCCAAGTTAACCTTAACATGGATAAAACAGCACTTGGATATAAATTATAATTTGACACCTAACCTTACATCATTCAGTGGTTTGTGCAATGTTGACATATTAATCCTTTTAAGTGTAACAAGTTACCAAGATGGTGTATTTGTATATCAAGTAAACTTGGCCAAATCGGTAGATATATAGATGTAAAGAATCCAAAATGTGACAGTTATCACGTCTCCACCACAGACTGCTCCTGCAACTTCTGCTCCTGAAAGCTTGCACCACCATATTCACACTGTAGGTGTTGCTGGTGATAGGGGAGAAGTCCTTGCAGGAGATTCTGGAGAGCACACGCTTCGCTCATCTACTAGGATTAGGGTGGCTGGGTCCTGTGGTGCCTCACATTTTGACAGTGTTAGTGTGGGCGGTCCAGGTGAAATCATTAGCTCCTCAGCTTCAGCCTATTGGAAAGTACCACACCCTACATATACCTTCAGCTCTTCCTGCAAGCTGCCAAAAATAGTTTTGGTACCTGTTTAGCTTGTCTTGCATGCAGTGTTAATTGGTTTGACCAGCGCCTGTTTTTTGTTCTAGTCTTCCTGAAGATTTTGTACTTTTTGCCATCTCGAATTTGACTCAGCTCCCTGACCTTGCTATTGATTCTGTTATGTCCCTTTCCTGACCTCCCAGCTTGACTCTATTTGGCGACCATTCCGCCTCTGGATTTATTCATAGGCAGTTACCTCCTGGACTCTGCTATTATTTCAGATCCCTGTATAGGGAAGGCTTAAAGTGTCTCAGAATCACTCGGAGTTCTGCCTAACTGAGCGGCTTGTGCCGGTGGTCTTGGATAGATATCACAAGAGTAGGCTGCACTATAGGTATGGCTTGTGTGTTTTCAAATTGGAGAAACAGGAGTGCAAAAACAGACATGCACAATTAAAATATCTAGATTTATGACATTTCTTGTGGTACTTGGTTATATTTGGGGTATATTTTTCAGTAATCACAGTTTTCACCTATTTTGTGATAAATGTCTGATGAATGTTGTTTTGGGGCATACACCTTTACATTTGTTATTTCATAGTATCATTTCAACTTAATATTATCCATTTTGAGAAGAAAGATTTAGGAACAAATATTTACATTTTTATTATTTTAAGCAAGCAAAAAGTGTTAGATGATTTTTAGATCAGTTAATATGAAGTGAAGAGAAGAGAGTCTAATATTCAAAGCAGAAAGTATCTACTGTACATTATATTAGGTATTATTATTACAGGATGGTTCAGAAATATGAAAGCAGAGAACTAAAGCTTAGGAAACTTTACGATTCAGTTCCTGTTACAATTATACAGTATCTGCTTTGTCAGGGCAGAGTTAGGGTACCTTTACACGCCGCTACTGGCGGGTGGATACAACCAGCTACTTCACGTGCACGAGCACGCACAAACGGTTACAAACGGTAAACGCACCATCTTTACACGCCACCACAAGGTGTGCTACGCTACGTGACATCTATCCCCGGATACACCGCCGGGTGCCAAAAGTAGCCACCTGTAGCTTAGCCTACCATCTTTACACGCCGCCACCACAGGGTAATCTGGGCGGAACAAAGGCAGCAGGTAAAACATATAGGCGTGCCACAAATGTGGATTACGAGACTTCCGTACGCTGATAGGACAAAGCATGGAACCCATGATTGGCCAGGCATCGCAGGAGGCTGTTTAATACATGACGCTCAAGCAATTGTGTAGTGTGACTGGTCAGCTCCTTAAATATGCCGCCCTATGCAGCGACTACCAATCGTAACGCAGGAGCTTCCTCCAATGATCGCTGAAGGGGGCGGTATCCCGGAGCCTGTGTCACGCCCCAGCTACATACCAGGTACATTGCCTGGTGTCGACACATCCCTTCTGTTGCTTCTTTACACGCCGATACAGCTCGCTACAATCGCCTGGGTAGCCACCTGTTTCCGGGCAGTGCTCGGAAACAGATGTATCTGTTGCCGGGTGCCTCCTACCGTCTTTACACGCCGCTACTACGGGTATTTTGCCGCTACAAGGTACATTTGTAGCCTGTAGCTGGTTGTATCCATCCGCCAGTAGCGGCGTGTAAAGGGCCCCTTAGGGACAAAAAATGGTGATCAAACTTTTATGTGTGTTTATGTGTGAAAAAAACCTAATTTTTTACCGTACATTTTCTTTCCTTTAGTCCAAAGCAGCAGCATTAATTGGGGATTTTATCCTCCTGGAGCAAAGGACAGTTGATGATAATTAGTTAAATTTGTCTCCTGTCTAAATATTCATACTAGTTCCCCTCCTCCCTTGTGTAGTTATCACATACAGCATATTGATAGAAAATACAACCATTTTATTAGGAAGGGAATGATTGTGCTGCTGCTTTGGGCTTTGGACGAAAGGAAACAAAATTTATGGTAAGAAATTTGAGTAGGCTTTTATAGCCCGTGGAGCTTGATGGCTTGCTTGCTTGTAGCAAATCGTAATAGTCGGCCTAAACCAACCGGATAAGGAAACTTTTGATACCTTTTGACCATTGTTCCTTTCTGAGAAGGAAAGGAAGAGTTGTTCCGAGTTCTTGTATGTTTGTCAATCGCCCACACATGCCTTTAGATCCCTGCCAAAATCCAGGAAATGAAGGATTCTCTCGTCATTGGAAAAGGGATCCGGGTAAAAAGCAGGCAGCTCTAACTGTTGGTTTATATTAGAGAAGGAAGGCAATTTAGGGGTAAATAATGTATGTGTTCCTAATAATATAATGCTTTCTGGAAGCTAGAGCCTGTATCTCAAACACTCTCCTTTCAGACAAAATAGTCACACGAACATAGAACTTGATATTATACATCTGCCAATTCCAGAGGTTCAAAGAAGAGCTTTACTGAGTTGCTCCAAGACAAGTCCCAGATGCCATCTAAAAATTGGATCTATAATAGTAGGCCTAATTCTTTGAATTGCTTCCCTATCCTCTGGATAAGTGGTTATTGCATTAATTTTCTCTAGTACTGTTGACAGAGCAGATATGATGACCGGTCTGCAAACCATGTCCTATTAAAAATGGTTACAGAATTTGGGTATGCTTAGCTTGCCAAAAAGAAGAAGTGGAGGCTTAAAAGCTGCCTACAAATATCTCAAGGGCTGTCACACTGTAGAGGGATCAGCTTTTTTTCTCATTTGCACAAGGAAAGACTAGAAGCAATGGGATTTAAGTGAATGTGAGGAGACACAGATTAGATATTAGCAAAAACATTTTGACTGTGAGGTTAATCAGCGAGTTGACCAGGCAGCCAAAAGAGGTGATCAGTTCTCATTCAGTGGAAGTCTTCGAACTGACTAGACCGACTTCTGTCTGGGATGATATAGTGAACCCTGCATTGAGCAGGGGTTGGACCAGATGACCCAGGAGGTCCCTTCCAACCCTACTATTCTATGGTTCTATGATATCTAGACTCTGATAGAATTAGGCTTGAGACCTTTATTTCTTGCAGGAAGTCCAGTATTTTATGCAAGCCAAGAAAACCCCTTTGAGAGTCTAGAATAGGTCTTGTTGGTTCTAGCATCTTTGAAACATTAGCTATAGCCTCTGACAGACCTATAATATTTTTAAAGGGAACCTGACCCCTAAATATGAGCCCACAGCATTTTAAGACCTGTCCCTGCACCATCCTAATTGATTTCTAGCCATCCCTTTGTCTGAAAAATGGCTATTTGTAAAGTTTATAAAAGTTAGTTTTTTACCTGCAGAACTGCGGCTTCTCATTTCTTGAGAAGTCACACAGGGCGTTCCCTGTGGCTTCTCATCGCCGCCTGCAATGTAATTATTCACGCCCCTATGGGCGTGCTAAACAATACAGTGCCTCCTCGTCAAGGTACATGGGCGGTATAGCCGCTATGACACTAATCGCATCATATCCGGCTATACTAATGTCTGTACATCCAATGGGTGTACTGCTTACTTCGCAATGCACTTTGCGCATGCGCAAGCTTGGTTTACGGCAGATCATCACAGATAAGCTGCCGCAAACCAAACTCGCGCATGTGCAATGCGCATCGCGAAGTAAGCAGTACACTCATTGGGTGTACTGATGTCAGTATAGCCGGATATGACAGGATTAGCGTCATAGCGGCTATACCGCCCATCTACAGTGAAGAGGAGGCACTGTATTGTTTAGTACGCCCACAGGGGCGTGAATAATTACATTGCAGGCGGCGATGAGAAGCCACAGGGAACGCTTTGTGTGACTTCTGAAGAACTGAGAAGCCGCAGTTCTGCAGGTAAAAAACTAACTTTTATAAACTTTACAAATAGCCATTTTTCAGAAAAAGGGATGGCTAGAAATCAATTAGGATGGTGCAGGGACAGGTCTTAAAATGCTGGGGGCTCATTTTTAGGGGTCAGGTTCCCTTTAAAAAGGGGGAATCAACCTCCAAGACATCAGATGAAGGCAATCTAGGTGAGGACAACATTGGCCATCCTTAGTCACCAGATGAGGCTTGATGGAAAGTTTCCACTACATTGCCCTGTTCGTAATCATCAGAGGCGTCAACCATGCCAACTTGAGCCAATATGTGCATATAATTATCACCAAGACCTGCCCCTTTTGCAGGACTTTGGGGATCATTGTATAGGCGATACAAATGCTAACCAGACCCTCCATGGTATTGACAGAGCATCCATTGCCCACAGTCTGTCACTTTTGCAGAGGAGCAGAAACAATCTACCTTTTGAATTTTCTTGGGTAGCCATCAAGTCACTCTTATGGTACCTTTACACGCCGCTACTGGATGGTGGCAACAACCGGCTACTTCACGTGCACGAGCACGCACAAACGGTTGCAAACGGTAATCGCACCACCTTTACACACCGCAACAAGGTGCGCTACGGTAGGTTACATCTATCTCTGGATACACCGCCGGGTGTCTCAAGTTACCTTCTGCAGAGCACCTTACCTCATTTACACACCGCTACAACAAGCTAATATGGGCGGACCTGGTGCAGCAGGGACAACACATAGGCGTGCCACAATTGTGGATTACGAGACGTCCGTACGCTGATAGGACAAAGCAATAACATCATGATTGGCCAAGCAGCGCAGGAGGCTGATTAATACATGACGCTCGAGCAATTGTGTAGTGTGACTGGTCAGCTCCTTAAATATGCCGCCCTATGCAGCAACAACCAATCGTAACGCAGGAGCTTCCTCCAATGATCGCCGAAGGGGGGTGGTTTCCCGGAGGCTGTGTCACGCCCCAGGTACATACCAGGTACATAGCATGGTGTAGAAACAACCCTTCTGTTCCTTCTTTACACGCCGATACAGGTCGCTACCATCGGCTGGGTAACCACCTGTTTTAGGGCAGTGCTCTGAAACAGGTGCCGCCACTGGCGGGTGGCTACAACCGTCTTCACACGCCACTACCTCGGGTTGAATTGGCGGTGCAAGATACATTTCTCTCATGTACCCGGTTGTTGCCACCATCCAGTAGCGGCGTGTAAAGGTACACTTATGGTTTCCCCATAATTCTGTATTGTGACATAAAATGCTCTGATACAAAGACCACTTCACAGCTCTTCTTAATATGCGCAGCTGTCAATCGTTTACATTTCTTTCCCAGGTAAAGATCCGTGCAATCTCCAGTGAGAGTTGAATGGATCTCGTACCTCACTGGTGGTTTATATAGGATACTGTTGTCTGATTATCGGCCATAAATTGATGAATGGATAACGTGAAAAATAGCTCTCCAAACTGCTCTCCTCTCCAAGGTTGAACAAAAGGAGTTTCTATTTCAGAGACAATATTCCCCTCACTCTTTTGCCATTTATGTGGGCTCCTCATCCAGTTAGAGATACATCTGCTGCTATCTCTGTCTATATAGGGGGAGAAAAGGATCTGTCATCCTTGAAGCAAAGCCAGCATCTAAGGGAAGTTCTTGTTTTTCTGCAACGGAACATCAATTCTTTCAGGGAAAGTAAGTCATTGTCCCATATTTGCAGTATCTCCAGATATAAAGGCCTCATGTGCCATCTTGACCATTTGATCACTTTGCTGGCTACTACCATCCTCCCAATGTCCTTATGATCTTCCGAAGGGACACTGGTCTGGGTTGTCTCAATAATTTGACTATGGCCTTGAGTGCTCCGAGTCTTTGCACCAAAAGAGACAAAGACATGCTTCTGGTGTCCAGTATAAGGGTATGTGCACATCTGACGTTTGTGCATCTCTGCAGAACGTCCAAAAACCTGGTTTTTTTTAGCAGAAACTGAGTTTTCTGTGCTCAGCAGTGTCCCTCGTTTTTTGCTCGTTTTCCGCCCGGTTTTACAGCGTTTTTCTCGGCGGTTTTCTCGGCGGTTTTGAAAACTGAGTTTTTTGTGCACTTGATCAGCTGAAACCGCTGGAAAAACGGTGGAAAGAAGTCACTTGCTCTATTTTTGGAAAACCGGTGGAAAAACTCAGTTTTGACTGAGAAAACTCAGTTTTGACTGAAAACGACCAGAAGAAAACCGTTCTAGTGAAGACAGAGTTTTCTAAAATCCATTGACTACCATGTTAATCCAACCGGAGGATAGGATTAGCATAAATTAACATAAAACTGAGCGGAAAACGCTGACGGAAAACGTCCAAAAGCAGCCCACAAAACGACTGATGTGCACATACCCTAAACCTCCAGGATTATTCTCTCATGGGAAGGAGATATATGGGATATTTACAAATTGATTTATTCATCCTAATGTATTAATCTTTTTTTTTTTTTCACCATTTTTGCAGTATCACCTGCTGTAAAGGGTGCATATGCTTTTTGGCCCATTTGATCATCTCACTGGCTGCAAACATCAGTCTGAATATCCTCATGATCTGCTGAAAAGACCCTGGTCTGGGCTGTCTCCATAAATCGACTGTGACCTTGAGTTCTCCGATCTTTTTAACAGAAGAGACAGGGACATTGCTTCTCGTTACTGAAGCAATATCTCAAGACATCAGCCAGAAAGTGTCACGTTTTGACTGCCTTGCAGTTCATGAGTGCCGTTGCTGTGTTTAAATGTTTAAACTGAGTTTTTTTCATTCAGTCTTCCTGTATGGTGTGGTTCAGCAGGTGGAGGAGTTGTGTCAAAGCATTGAGGTGGAGGTGAGGTGGAGGAGTGTGTCTTAGTATTCTACTCTCCACTCCCTCAGCCTATAAGTAGTTCTACTTTCCTCCACCTGGGCGTCACAGAAAGAGTTCAAATTTTTTCTAGGACTCTGCAGACTTTTTTTCTGGAGCTGCTGCTATTCCCTCTTATTGGAGTGGCTGTCTTTTCCCAGTCCATGGATGGAGGTAGGGGCTCTTAGCCTAGGGCTAATCAAAAGCAAAGGGCTAGGTTGGTGACATTGAATTCACCCCTTCCTCACCATGGAAACAACTAAAACCCTCACAGTGGCCCTGATCCACTTCCGACTTGATTGCAACTCTCTATTAATTGGCCTCCCCCTCACTAGACTTTTCCCTGTCCAGTCTATCCTTAATGCAGCAGCCAGGGTCATCTATCTAGCTAACCGTTTGGCTGCCCATACATTATGGGATCCAATTCAAATTGCTTGCTCTCACCCACAAAGCTCTTCACAGTGCAGTACCTCCCTACCTCTCTACCCTCATCTCTGTCTATCACCCCACCTGTTCTCTTATCTCTGGGAGTGACTTTAGACTAACATCTGCACTAATGCGAACCTCCCATTCCCGGCTCCAAGACATCTCCCAAGCTGCACCAATTCTCTGGAATGCTTTACCCCATGAAATTAGGACTGTCCACAACTTACATAGTTCAGGCACTCCCTAAAACACATCTTTTCAAAGGGGCCCATCATTCTCCATAATCAAAGTCATTCAGATATAGGTTATCCATTACTTCCCTGAGCATAACTATCAAACTCCACCAGACCCAAAATCTCTATACAGAATGGCTGGTGGCCATTAACTCCACTCTTATCTATTCCACACTTTCTCAAGATGGCTGGACCATGATTGTAAATAAGCACCCGTACTTTGTGTCACCCCGACCTTATTGTAGATTGTAAGCTCTTGCAAGCAGGGTCGTCAGAATTATTTTTTGCTTTTAATTATTGTATTTTACACAACTGTTTCTTATGACTGTTCTGTTTGTATATTAATCTCAGATTTGTTAAGCGCTGTGGAATATTTTGGCGCTATATGAATGATGATGATGATTATTATTATTATTATTATTATTATTATTATTATTATTATTATTAACTGTAAGATAAAAAGAAAAGAGCACTACTTTTCAGCAATACCACCTGTCCCTTCAGGTAGACAGAAATAAATACACAAGGGAGGAGGGAACTAGTAGCCATATATAGACAAAAGATAGTTTAAACTAATTGCTATCCCTTTTTCTTAGTTCCAGGTGTCAAATGTCACTCACTGTGTCATAAGAATGCTGTGAGTGACAGCTCAGCTGCCCAATAGATAGCAGGGGTGTGCTGGGCTGTCAATATTCTGAATACACAAATATCTGGGACTGGAGCAGGCTGGGCCTTTCTAATACAAATTCAAGATTGCTTTTAACCCTCATCATGGGCTGGGGCTGCTATTCTGCCTCTTGATGTTGACCTTTAGGGTAATTACCTGATTTCTTAGCTGCGGGCAGAGGTCAGATTACTGGCAGTTGTAGTTTTAAGATTGGTGGTGTCTGCATGTCTTGTTCCTGTGCTCAGTCTCTGATTCATTGTTTACGGGACCATGGACCTTGCCTCTGTTTATCCATTTGCCTAGCCTCTTTGTCTTGATCAGCTATCCTCCTGGAATTTTGACCTCAGACAATAACCTGGCTACCCATTTGTCTCACTGTCTCACTCCTTTGTATCTGACCCCTGACTTTTTGACTACCCATCTTCATGCCCAGCCCATGAGTAGTGCCACACCAGGATAATAAAATCCTCATTGATGCTGCCGCTGTATGACGAGAGGGAAATTAAATATTTATTCAGTTGACATTGTTAATCTGAACATCTGTGAATAGGAATTGTCACCCAAAATAACAAATTGTAGAGTTACTAAAATGTCAGCCTCCATTTGCATGAGGTTAGCACTTTCACTTGCTTGTGAATTTTTGAAATGACAAGCAAATGAATAGCTGTAAAGCAGAATGAGTTCTGGAAGAACAGGTAAGAATAATGTTAAATGGGGGCTTATTTTTACTCGAATAGTAGCACAAAATACTTAAAAAAGCAGTCAGTAACCTGGTAATAATGTCACACTGTTGTAAATGGCAGGGTCTACAATCTACATTTTGTTTCTTTGTTATTGCATTTAGAAACACAGTATCACAAACCCAGAAACTTGGAAGTTCACATAATGCAGATTTATTGCAGAAAAAAAATCATGTATTACTGCAAAATTGTTATACACTGTTTAATTAGCTAAGTTGTGTCCTGTCTCCTGTTAGTTAACTCACCCTGCTTGTTCTGTGTACCCCCCCCCCCCTTTACATACACCCCTCCTGCCCCTCCCTTCTGGTCAGCTAAACTCACTTTCTAGTCTCTTAAAACTGTATTTAAATGATACCTGGATGTCTCCTGGACCATGGTCTCCTCTGTGTCACCTCAAGTGTTCAGAAATATCCTAGAAATAACACAGAAGTAAACAGAAGGTACCAGCTATACCCGGGTGCTGTTTTTGTTACTTCACTTTCAACTAAGACTTTCACCATTCTTGCCTATGCCATAACAGTAACTGCTTCACTAATTCTTACCTTCTTCCACTACCCCCAAACTCCATCATTCCCAGCACAAATATTTATCTCACCATCCCTCTTACCTCCCCACCTGAGCTCCTCTGCTGACCTGCTTCTCAATCTCACACCTCTCCTGCAAAAACACAAAACAAGCCACTCACTCTCATTCTTCCACCTGCTTGCTCTCTCTTTGCTTCTCCAATCCGTCGGCGACATAACTCCCAACCAGGGGCGTAACTACAATAGGTGCAGGGGTTGCGATCGCACCCGGGCCATGCAGCCTAGGGTACCCCAAATGTCCCTTTGGCCCATAGAAAAAGATGAATGTTATTAAAGATTTGCAATAATTGGGGGCCCCGTTGGAGCTTTCGCATCGGGGCCCCTGGGCCTGAACGTACGCCACTGCTCCCAACCCACGACCTCCACAGACAACATTAACCATTATTCCTCCCTCTTATCACCCGACATCTGAAAGAAACAGCCGAAATCTTTTAAATATAAAACCCATTCTCGTAACCCCTTCTCCACCGTTCACTCTCTCTGGAGGGATCTGGAATGCCCATTCCATCTGTAATAAATTCCACTTCATTCACGACCTCTTTACCTCTCGCAGACTATCCTTCCTACGCCTCACAAAAACATGGCTAACACCCTCCAACATGGCCTCCCCTGCTGCGCTGTACTATGGCGAACTTCATTTCTCCCACACACCTCGCATTGGCAACAACTATGGTGGAGGAGCGGGTCTTCTCCTTTCTAGTAACTGCACCTTCAATGCAATTCGTCCTCCTCCCTCCCTTATCCTCTCATCCTTTGAAGTGCACTCTGTCCGTATCTACTCTCCCTCCAACCTCCAAGTGGCTGTCATATATCGACCACCAGGCTCAACTACTGCGTTCTTTGACCAGTTCTCCCATCTGGCTTCTTCACTTTTTTTTCTGACATTCCCACCACCATCATGGCTGATTTCAACATCCCTATTGATACCAACCAGTCAACAGCCTCCAAACTCCTGTTACTGTCTTCATCCTTTGGCCTCTCTCAATGGTCCTCCACAGCCACACACAGACGGACATACATTAGACCTTATCTTTACCCGCCTCTGCTCCCTAACTAACCCCACAACCTCCCCTCTCCCCCATCTGACCATCTACTTACCTTCTCATCCTTGTCCTCCTCAACAGCTACCCATGTCCACCAACTCAAACACCCTCGCAGAAACCTCACACATGTTGATACTCGCATACTCTCTGACTCTGTTCTCCCACTATCCTCCATATCATCACTCCATGACACAAATAACGCCTCGCTTTCCACCATTCTACACTCACAGCAGCGATTGATGCAGTTGCTCCTCTCGTTCATGGCAGAACATGGCAAATCAACAGACAACTCTGGCACACAGACATCACTAAAAAGCTGCGGTCGGAGTCTAGGGTTGCTGAGCAGCGCTGGAAGAAAACATATTCACAAGAAGACTACACAGCATTCAAACAAGCACTTCTCAAATTCAAGTCAGCACTTACTACCACTAAACAGAATTACTTTATTACCCTCATATCCTCGTTGTCCCACAACCCTAGGCAGTTATTCAACACATTTAACTCCCTCCTCCACCCCCTACTGCCCCTTCTACTTCTTGTATCTCTGCAGAAGACTTCACAACACACTTCACCAACAAGATCGATGAGATCAGACAAATCTTTGCTACCCAACCATCACAACCCCTATATATACCAGACCACTCCTCACCCCCACTAACCCTCCTCCCCTCCATCACTGAAGGAGAACTTACACACCTCCTTTCCAAATCACACCTCACCCTTTGTGCATCGGACCTCATCCCTTCTCCCTTCCTTCCCAACCTCACCACCATGCTTATCCCAGCTCTTACCCACCTCTTCAATCTATCAATAACCTCCAGTACCTTTCCTTACACTTTACAATTACACCTGTCTTGAAGAAGACATCTCTCTACCCGACCTCCACATCCAGTTATTGCCCCATATTGCAGTTCCCTTTCACCTCCAAACTTCTTGAAAAGCATGTGTGTAACCCGGAGCAGTAGGGACTCGGGTATCCGGGTCTTTTCCACTGTGGTCGGGGGGATGTCACTGATGGCCTGCCCGGACCCGTGGCCCCGGAGACCGAACTTTTAAAAAAGAAAAAAGGGTATATATATACAAGGGAATAAAGTTTATAATGTAGTTCTCGTGATGCCACCCGCAGCTTCTGGTGATTGAGCACCAGCGCCGCTTCAGTCCTCCGGTGGGTGATGGTATAGCGGCCTTGATGGTACAGCTCCCTGCAGGTGGAGCTAACCCCTCTGGGGCAGGGATGCAACGGTGATGGTGCAGCGAAGAAACAAATACGCGGAGACTTGAGCACTCTACCAGGGTACTTTACTTTAACAATGCAGATGTTAATACAGTTCACAGCAGGTAACAGTCTCTGGACAAAATAGCTGGCCGGGTAGTCACAACAGGCTGCAAAGTCTCGGGGAGTCTCCTGTGGAATGCCTTCTTGGATCTGCTCTGTGTCCTGCTCTCAATGCCTGTCTTGAGGTGCCCAGTTCGTACCAGGCCCGTTGGAGATGGGAATCCTGGTATGACAATTCCTCTGGATAGGGTGATGGGCCAGTAAACGGTCCGTGACCGCTAGTGTTCTCGGTGAGGGGATAAACTCCCTCGCCGTCTTCGGAACCGGGGCTCCAGTAAAACAGACCAGGGTTCCCTCCTGAGTATGGGTGCTCGGGTTGTTCCCTCCTTTCGTCTGGGCTGCCCGCTTCTCTCTCTGCGGGCCCCCTCCCTGGGATTCCTCCTTCACTCTCTTGGAGGATCCCCGTTCTCCGTCTTTCCTCAGTGCCGACTCAATCTCACTGTGTGTCCTCACTCCTCTCCTAACTCCCCCCCTAGGGTATGGGACCTCTGCCATCTGCCTAAGTGGGTGTGCGTGGGAGTGCTAGGATGGAATCCTCCTGAAGAACATTTGCATTCCATTGTGACAGGGGTAAGCGCACACTCATTTATGGGTGCAGTACCCCAACTGTGATGCCTGACCAGGTGGGGCGCCACGTTCCCCCTTGGTGGAATACACTCGTCCACGAGTGTGGTTAAACAGGGAACAGGTAGAGTGAAAATTTCCTTTTTTTTAATAAAGAATAACAATATCAATGGGTAACATATTTACAAATTCACGCAGCATTTTTCATCCCTTTATTCGAGGCACTATATTAAACGTTGCATATATATAAAAGGATTAAATAAAACATTATTAACTTTCATCGGCCTCACGGGGACCGGTAACTGCGTGGGCCCAGCGGTAATTATTGTCCAGCACAGTCCAGTGTGTCTTATCACTGCTGGGCCGCTTTGAATAGAACATTATTCTAAACGGGGCACAGTTCTCATTATGTCCATGAGGCTCAAACAGGAATAAAGTCATTATTCATGAAAGAAAGCACAATTAACTATTTACAGATCACATCAGGGATTACATAGTCATTTATAAGCGGGCCACTCTAATAGCAAACCACCCCATAGGTCCCACGTGCCGCTCGTAGGTAACCTGGTCCTCTCGATACAGGTTTCGATCCAGGTGACTGCAGCGTAAGCTTTTATGGTCACCAGGGTCCTCTCTTTCCTGTAGAGTGTAAGTGTGGCTCCCCACTGGTCAGGCATCACAGTTGGGGTACTGCACCCCTAAATGAGTGTGCGGTTACCCCTGTCGTAGTGGAATGCAGGGTTTGTAGGAATCTCCCATCCCAGCACTCACCTAGGCAAATAGTAAGGGCCGATACCCTAGGGGGGAGTTTGGGGAGGAGCTAGGTATTCTCCTTCTTGTGGAGTGTAAGCTCTTATGATCAGTGGGGTCCTCTCCTTTCTGTTGAGAATAATCTTATGGTCAGCAGGGTCCTCTCTCCCCTGAAGAGTGTAAGCTCTTATGGTCAGTGGGGTCCTCTTCTTTCTTTTGAGTATAATCTTATGGTCAGCGAGTGTAATCTGTCATGATCAGCACGGTTCTCTCCTTTCTCTTTAGTGTAAACTGTTATGGTCAGCAGGGTCCTCTCTCCCCTGTAGAGAGTAAGCTCTTATCGTTAGCAGGAATCTCTCACTCTCCTTTTAAAATGTAAGATTTTATGGTGAGCAGGATCCTCCCTTTCTATTCTGTAGAGTGTAAGCTCTTATGGCCAGCAGGATCCTCTCTCTCCTGTAGAATGTAAACTGTTTTTGCCAGCAGGGTCCTCTCTCTCTCTCTGGCCTATAAAGTGTAAGCAATTACAAGCTTTCCAATACTGAGATTCATTAATTTATTTGATGTAAAAAAATTTTTGGGGAAAGTCTGGCGAAGACGGTAAATTCGAATTTCACAAGATCTGACCCGACCTGGGAGATGGAAGAGAATGAGTCGAAGTCCGGTCCCAGGACAGGTACAGCGACCGCCCCACTGCTGGAGAAGAGCCGCCTTGTGCCAATAGACCTTCCTCATCCCCTCAGCCCCAGTCCGGTGCACACCAGCCAGGCCTGGGAAGATACACCAGACCCCGAGTCAGGCCTAGCCGTTCCACTGACCCCAGAACTACCGTCCCAGGAGGCCCACGGGGAATGGATGGTCTGTTATTGGGAAAACTCTGGTGGGGCTTTGATGGGATTCCCAGGGGAGGTGGTAGCTGGCAGAGACCAAGTAGAAGTGGTGCCCTGGGAGGAACATAGGAGGAGATGTATTGCCCCTTGGGATGCTGAGGAAGAGAAGCGGAGGGCTAACAAGAAAGCGATGGTGGAGCTTCACATCCAGGCCAAGGCCGAAGCCCGCAAGGCCCAATCCACCCGCCAGGCCCCACGCCGGGAAGGAGTAGTGACCGCCTTCCACACCAGGGGAAGCTGGGGCTTTAGCAAAGAACCCGAAGCGAGCCAAGACATTTTTATTTCAAGGGTGGACGTTGAGGCCCACCTGCCCGTTGGCCACCCGGGTAGGGATCTGCCCCCCAGAGATCGAGTGACTTATGTAAGGCAGGAGGGAGAATGGGGTCCCCATGCCCTCTATGTCCGCTGAGACCGGCAGCAATAGCAGCCAGGACTGGCGGTAGACTTTTTGAAATTTTTGTCTTTCCCTTGTTTGACCCCAGTTTTCCCTGTTAGTGTGTCCCCTGTTTATCAATGGACATTTGATCTCGGACTATGCCTGATCACGACTAAAAGTGTATATAGTTACCTCACTGCGGTGTGCTTCCTGTTGGTATTATGCTATGCTATAAAATGTGTACTTAAAATGTGTTGAATATGAATAGGCATTGCACTTAAGACTGCATCGAACAAAAATCCACTGACGTGGCCGAAGAATTGGTCTCTTTAGTCCCTGTCGCTATGCCCAGGGCATGTCCTGGGGTTTTTCTTGTGTTGGGTCCCCCCGAAGACTAAAAGACAATAGGTGAAAGACTATCGTTGAACTGACTTTCACGTTTTTCCTACTTTTCTACTTTTCTACCTTTATAAATAGTCTGGTTTTTGTTACGTAATATTTAAGCCACAAACCTCCCATTCCGGGAAGAAGCACTCTTGTAAGTTTGTTATTGTTATATGTTTATAAAAAAATCTTGAATTTCTTTGTACCATGTAACCTGGTCCTAGCGTGCTAACATTTGCTCAGGGGGAGTGTGGCGACCCTGCGGACCGGTCATCACTAGAAGTTGCAGCAACCAGGATCGGTAAGTCCAGTCACCCAAACAGACACCCAACAGACTCCAATCCCAAGACTAGGGACTCTATGCCTAGCAATGGGATGGTGGAAGGAGGCAAGTGGAGGGTGGAAAAGATAGGACAGGAAATGGTCAGGGGAGGAAACAAAACCAGAAGACACACAGAAAGTTAGTTAGTTAGCCCTGAACAAGCGAGTGAGCCAAGTCAGTTGAGTAGGAGAGGAGAGAACACCATCATTACACGAAACTGAAAGGACCGTAGAGAGAGACAAAAGGAGTCCTAGGGACACAGGTAGTGAGCAATCTTCCTGTGCGCCCGAATTAGCGGGAAAGCTGAAGGACTTGGCGGAAACCAGGGTGCCGGCTCTGAGGTGGCAAGGACGCTCCTCACTCCAACCACAATACCGGAGGGTCGTGGGGTCTTTATGTCCCGTGACCAAAACCCCGCGTAGCGGAGAGAAGGCCGCAATACTAGGGCCAGGGACCAGGCAGGTCACCCTACAAAGGCTCGTGGCCGCTGGATCATAGCTTTGCGTGCAGAAGTGAAGGAAAGAGAAGCCCATGGAAAGGAACACAAAAGGGGGTGACTTGGGTGAGCCATCCTGGCTACTGAAAGACTACCGGAGCGTCTTGTAACTTGAACACCTGCCAAGAAAGCTAAGTAAACTGGTGTTGAAGCTCAGCGATGTGTGAGACTGTTATTTCTGTGCCTGAGGAGAGGTAGACTGAATCGCCAAGACCGCAGCAGGAGCCTGCCTGTGAGTGTCCCGGAACCCTGCCAGCAGCTTGCTCAGCCCTGCTGGCTTCCCATCACCTCCATCACCTCCATAGACTATATGGTTGCCCTGAAGACCCTCTCTTCAGTGGAGGGCCAAACCATCATAGCTGCTACTCCCGTCATCCCCAGAGGTCCCGACTGCAGCAGCGGCTATACCGGCCGCATTACGTGGGTGGCATCACAACAAAAACTCTTTTATTTTATTTTTTTATATTTTTCTTTTATCCCTTTTTCAATTCCCCCTATTTATTGATCGCCCGATGAGGGGATCACAGACCGGGTCACGCTACCGTGACATCCCACAGCCCAGATAAAGACAAGACGGCCCGATTCCGAGTACCCCACGGTCCCCGCCCAGGGCGAGTCACAAGCTCTAGGTTTGAATGATGCCATATATTGAAAAATTAAAAAGAAAATTACCGTATATACTCGTGTATAAGCCGAGTTTTTCAGCCCAAAATTTGGGCTGAAAAGTCTCCCCCTCGGCTTATACACGAGTCAATACGGGGGGGGCTGTGTCCGGGGCTGTGTCCGGGGCTGTGGAGGCTTCAGGAGGCGGGGGGGGGAGGCTGCTGTATGAGCGGCCCCGTCACGTGGGGCCGCTCATTAAATATGCACTGCTTTCCCCTGTCAATCACCGGCAGGGGGAAGCAGTGCATAACTAATTAAATCCCCCCCAAGTGCTGGCACCTGCCCCCCCTTGTAAGGGCCCCCCCCCCCCCGATGGTTATATTACCATTCCGGACTTCTGATCCGCGCCGCTCCTCGCTCCTCCTCGCTGCTCCGTCCGTCTTCTACATCTCGGATCTCCGGCCGTCGCAGGCATGTGACGTCATCGCGCGGCTGGGGATCCCGGATGTAGAAGATGGACGGAGCAGCGAGGAGGAGCGAGGAGCGGCGCGGATCAGAAGTCCGGAATGGTAAGAGAAGCGGGGGGGGCCCTTGCAAGGGGGGGCGAGTGACAGCATTTGGGGGCTGCTGGGGACCCCCAGGGGGCTGCTGGGGACCCCCTGTGGGCCGCTGTGTACCCCCAGGGGCTGCTGGGGACCCCCAGGGGGCTGCTGGGTACCCCCTGGGGGCTGCTGGGGCACCTGCTGGGGACCCCCTGGGGGCTGTTGGTACCCCCTGGGGGCTATTGGTACCCCCAGGGGGCTGTTGGTACCCCCAGGGGGATGTTGGTACCCCCTGGGGGCTGTTGGTACCCCCTGGGGGCTGTTGGTACCCCCAGGGGGCTGTTGGTACCCCCTGGGGGCTGCTGGTACCCCCAGGGGGCTGTTGGTACCCCCTGGGGGCTGCTGGTACCCCCAGAGGGCTGTTGGTACCCCCAGGGGGCTGTTGGTACCCCCTGGGGGCTGCTGGTACCCCCAGAGGGCTGTTGGTACCCCCAGGGGGCTGTTGGTACCCCCTGGGGGCTGTTGGTACCCCCAGGGGGCTGCTGGTACCCCCAAGGGGCTGTTGGTACCCCCAGGGGGCTGCTGGGTACCCCCAGGGGGCTGCTGGGTACCCCCTGGGGGCTGCTATATGTACCCCTGGGGGCCTGCTGTATACCACTGGGGCTGCTGTATACTACCACTGGGGCTGCTGGGGCTCCTGTATACTACCTCTGGGGCTGCTGGGGCTCCTGTATACTACCACTGGGGCTGCTGGGCTCCTGTATACTACCACTGGGGCTGCTGGGGCTCCTGTATACTACCACTGGGGCTGCTGGGGCTCCTGTATACTACCACTGGGGCTGCTGGGGAATCTGTATACTACCACTGGGGCTGCTGGGGAATCTGTATACTACCACTGGGGCTGCTGTATACTACCACTGGGGAGGCCTGTATACCACACTGCTGGGGTCTGTATACCTGTGCTGGGGTCCACCCTCGGCTTATACACGAGTCAATAGGTTTTTCCAGATTTTTGGGGCAAAAGTAGGGGGGTCGGCTTATACACGGGTCGGCTTATACACGAGTATATACGGTACAACTTTGGTGAAATAGTGAAAAAAAAATGAAATGCCTTTTTTGTGATTTTTGGTTTTACAATGTTTGTTCTGTGGTACTAATACATTGGCCTCAAAACATGATCCAATTTGGTGCTGCCAAACATGCGGTGGAGACTAAAGAATTCTGAAGCTTGTAAATAAATAAAATAATAATAATTCATATCGAGATCCGTAACATTTTTCTTTTTCTATTGATTGAGCTGGGTGTCGAACTTAATTTTTGCGTGGTGAGCCAACTATTTTGTGAATACCCATTCGGGGCAGATGTGACATTTTGCTTAATTTTTCTTGCACATTTTCACAAAAGAGTGGTGACAGAAAAATGTAACTTTTGTTTTTATTTTTTTTCTCATTTATGGCATTAACCGATTAAGTCAATTTTACAATATTTTGATAAAGGGTACTTTTATGTACTCTGCAAAATTAAATTTTTTAAAATTATATTTAAAGGACAAAATGGGGTGGATTTAGAGTTTTTATAATTCATTATGTTTTTTTCACTTTGTTTTAGAAACCTTGAGAGACTTGAAAATGTGAACACTTAAATTATAAACTGCAAGACTATTCTATTGCAGTATATTGTGTAAATCATGGTCTCCTATGAATCTCAAACTGATGCGGAGTATCATAGGAGTACCAAGATGGTAGTGATGGGAATCTTCAACATGCCACCATCTGCCATAGTAGCACATGTGTGCTCTGTAATCATGTTTGAAGGGCCTGATGGGAAACTCCTCCACTCATTGTAACCTTGGTAACCATTAAGGGGTAAATGGCAATTGGAGGGCCATAGATTTTAAGGCCCTGTCACAAAGTATGATATTGTTAACGATATCGTTGCAACATCACCGGTTTTGTGAAGTTGCAGTGACGTTGAAACAACGTTGTGTGTGACACGTATCATCAACCAATGATAAGTTCATTGATCATTGATCGTGGAATAATGGACAGGACCATTATTTTATCGTTACTCTCCCACTCGGTGGCCAACATTGGTATGTGTGACTGCGGGAGACCAACGATCAACGACCTCCAAGCGCTGCACAGCACATGCTGGCAGCTGGTAACCAGGGTAAACATCGGGTAACTAAGCGCAGCGCTGCGCTTAGTTACCCAATGTTTACCCTGGCTACCAGCATTCTCGCTGGTCGCTGATCGCTGGTGAGTCTGCCTGTGTAACAGCTCACCAGCGATCAGATAACGATGTCCCAGCGATCACGATCGTTGGTGGGATCGCTGGGACATTGTAGTGTGTGACGAGGTCTTTAGTTTAGTTTGCCAGATACTGTCTCTTCAATAGAGGTATCTCATGCTTGCATTCAGACAACCATGAAAATGAACATATAAGAAAAAGTCCAGCTCACCATTAGCTGATCTTTCACCACCAGGAACACGGATTCAGGCACTGCTTTGGTTTGGGCACATACGTTTTAAAGAAAGAAGATAATCCAGCTTCTCTTTTGTGGTGATTTATTTTGGATTTTAGCATGCATCTACATGGCAAGTTTAACCAGACACCGCTACATATTTCAAGTGCATGCAAGCACCCTTATGATCATCATCATGTTTTAGGGTGCCTGCATGCACCTGAAATGCACCTGAAACACGTAGTTTGTCTGCCACCTATTATGGTTAAACCTGCCGTGCAGATGCATGTTAAAAATATGAAATAAATCACCGCAAAAGAGAAGCTGGATTATCTTCTTCTTTGGAACTATAGGAATTGGAAGAGGATGGACCGCAATGCTTAGATTGGCCATGGCTCTCCTGACTTGAGCATGACAGCTGCATAGATATCTAATATATAAAGTTGAATGTGTGTATGTGTGTGTGTGTGTGTGTGTATATGTGTACATCCGGGATTGGCATCTACACCGTCGCAACTACAGCTACAAAATTTTGCACAGTCACACGTCTGGACCCCGAGAGCATCATAGGCTATGTTGTGAGGCAAAAGTTTAACCCTGCGTGTTCCAGTTCACCAAACAATTTTGCCTCTATCTACATAATGGGGAAAAAGTGAATGGAAAAGTGTTTGAGGAAAATCGACAGCTGTCAGCTATAGCCACAAAAGTTTGCACAGTCACACGTCTGGACCCCGGGAGCGTCATAGGCTATGTTGTGAGGCGAAATTTTAACCCCGTGCATTCTAATTCACCATTCAATTTTGCCCCTATCTACATAATGGGGAAAAAGTGACAGTTACCAGTTGACAGTTGTGAATGAGAGGGGCTTAAGGTACCTTTACACGCCGCGACGGCAGGCTGGATACATCCTGCTACAGGCTACAAATGTAGCTTGTAGCGCCAATGTAGCCCGTCGTAGCGGCGTCTGAAGACGTGACGCTACAGCCGGCAACAGATACATCTGTTTCCTAGGTCTGCTCGAAAACTGATGGCTACAACGCCGATGGTAGCGAGCTGTATCGGCGTGTAAAGAGGCAACGGAAGGGAACTCGGGACAGCCTGCGATGTAGCTGCAATGTAGCTAAGGCGTGACCCTGGCTCCGTGTTACCGCGCCCCATGTGCGATCATTGGTGGAAGCTGCTGCATGACGATTGGTAGTCGCTGCATAGGGAGGCATATTTAAAGGAGCTGACGAGTCACACTACACAATTGCTCGAGCGTCATGTATTACTCAGCCTCCTGCGTTGCCTGCCCAATCAGGATGTTATTGCCTCGTCCTATCAGCGTACGGACGGCTCGTAAACCACAATTGTAGCACGCCTATGTGCTGGCCCTGCTGCACCAGGTACGCCCATAGTAGCTGGTTATAGCGGTGTGTAAATGAGCTACAGCTGGCTACTTGAGACACCCGGCGATGTAGCTAGCTATAGATGTAGCGTGGCGTAGCGCATCTTGTAGCGGCGTGTAAAGGTGATGCGTTGACCGTTTGTAACCGTTTGAGCGTGCTCGTGCACGTGAAGTAGCGGGATGTATCCAGCCTGCCGTCGCGGCGTGTAAAGGTACCTTTAATGATAGCGCCAAAGACTAACAGCACATACCAGCATATAGTCACTAAGGTGGGGCCCCAACATGAGATATTCACCACGCACAGGGACATGTATACACACCACACACACACAAAGAGTAACAGCAAGTATATAGTCGCTAAGGTGCAGCTCCAACATTGGATACTCACCACGCAACCGAACAAACACACACACACCTCAAAGAGACTACCCACAACACAGAGACACACACACCCCCACCCCCACGGGGACACACACACACCCTATAGAGACACATGCACTCATCCCACAGGGACACACACACACACCACAAAGAGACACACACAACAGAGACACACACCACACAGACCCCCCCCCCACAGGGACACACACACATACACACCCTATAGGGACACATGCATTCACCCCACAGGGACACACACACACCACAAAGACACACACCACACAGACCCCCCACAGGGACACACACACATACACACCCTATAGGGACACATGCACTCACCCCACAGACACACACACCACAAAGAGACACACACAACACAGACACACACACACACCACACAGAACCCCCCACAAAGAGACACACACAACACAGAGACACACACACCCCACACAGACACCCCCACACAGGGACACACACACATACACACCTATAGGGACACATGCACTCACCCCACAGGGAACACACACACCACAAAGAGACACACACAACACAGATACACACACACACACCACACAGACTCCCTCCCCACAGGGACACACACACCACACAGACAGACACAGATGTGCACAAATCACCTCACACAACTCGCCTCATACTTGTGCTATCTTTAATTTCCAAACATAAACATCTGATTAAAAACAGCCAATGTGCAACACATGTGCCATATAGGGAATTACGGCAGATGTCAGTCACATGACCTGTCTATTATGTGTTTGTGTGAGGTAACATATATTGCCCGGCCAGGGGGAGGGTTTACTGTTGGCTGGAGATTTATTAGGCTGGCTATAGCAACCAATGACAGCTCATTAATCATTAATATGACATATTCAAATTCTATTTTGTTATAGCTAACATCAGTTATTTATTAACCCGGGCGTAGCCGGGTACTACAGCTAGTATATACTAAATGGGAACATGTTTTTCCCTTATAAACTGCAGCACCCACCAGTAAGCCCTCGTATACAGCATTGTAGAATACTGTATCTATGTCCTCAAGCCGATTTCTATAACATAAAAAAAAACTTTAATTATACTTGCTTATGGGCGGTCCAGTCTGATGGGGGTTGCTGGTCTTGATCAGGCGACTCCAGTGATCACAGTTTTTCTTCCTGCTTCATGTGAATGATGCATCCTATGTAATCTACACAGTGTCCTCCATTACACTCCTGCACATGCACTTCTCTCCGCTCTGCTGAGGACAAAGCAAAGTTTTATAGTGCGCACTACGTGGGTGTTCTTTGCTCTTTCCGTGCACCTGCACATTACAGTACTTTGCTCTGTGAAGAATAAGGCAGAGAGAAGTGTACATGCACAGGAGCGCAAAGGAGGAAAGTGTGTGGATGATGTAGGACGTGCCATCTACACAAAGCAGAGAAGGAGGACAGCCCAAGTCTAACATGCCCCCTCTGTGGTAAGCAGGACCTTTATTGTCTATAGAAATGTACATGGAGAGCCTGGTGTGAGTGGGGGCAGCTCTTTGAGCTATACTTCATTGCTAAATATAAAAACTTTGAGTCGGAATGGCTGCACCCAGTAATCTAAGTGATACATTGTTGGATTCAGAATCTCTTTGGCTACATCAGGCAACTCTCAAATGATTTAACAAAAACATGCTGACAGATTCCCTTTAACATTTTGGGCCTATAATGTTGTAGAGTGTGGGCCAAGGAAAGAATCATTCAGTGTTTTAGTTTGACCGTACTGACCCATCTTAAATGGCTCGTAAAGGGGACATACAACATTTCCTTATAGTGTACAGTAAAGCACATATAACCATTTCAACACAATTTGCTGAATTCCCAGCAGAGATATTGAGAGGTCACCTATAAAGCTCTCCTCTTTCATGCTTGGTTACATACAGTTACTCGCGTGGCAAAGTTATTTTAAGAGATCCAGCTTTCTCGTTATTCACATGAGCTCTGCGGTGGTTCTTGAGATTATTGAATAAAATATGAAAGTGTGAAAAGTTATATATCTTTAGATTAAATAGTGTCCAGTCTTTTTTGTAACCAAATGTGCTAGTTTTACATTCAGTATATTTTGGGTAATGCATTCATGGTATAGATTCATGATGGTTACTAATCTTTTTTTGGAAGACATCATCAGTGTTGTTTTCTATAGACTTCCATTGATCTTCTTAAATTGTTTGTCTACTACTACAATCAGTTCATTAATGGTCCCAAGTTGGTCAAAAAGTTCAAAGAAAATAAAGATGCTCACCTAACAAAAGAGCGCCGCTCACCTAACAAAAGAGTGCGGCTCCTTTTTTGGCATATCGGGGGTTCAGATAACTACTCCAGCCAATCAGTGGCCATTGATTCTCTGAAGTCTTGACCTTTTGTCCGAATAGAAAGAAAAATTATTTTTTCACAGTAATGAGATGATAAACTAGCTGGGAACACAACGAGAATTCAGCTCTTCAGATATTGTATTATTATTGCAACTTTAAAACTATTTCCATTGCATGATGTGTCATTTATGATTATTCCATTCCACTGTTTGTACAAAGTTTGTTAACATTTTTATCCACTTTTATTATGCATAATAGTAGTATCTTATACAGGAATGAAAAAAATGTAATTATTTCCCCTATAGTTTTCAATATCAAAATATTAATATTAATTGAATAATTCTCCATTTAGGACAGTCCTTACTTGTTGTAAGGGGCATCTAGCAGAAAGTCTTTTACTGTCTGCAGGACGAGGACGGGATCAATGCTCTAGAATGAGAAAAACTCTTTGTAACTGCTGTAAAAAAAAATAAGGATCTTGAACTAGAAATTAATGAAATGATTTGATGTAAATCAAGTCCATGTTGTATTTTTAGGATTTTTTTTAAACTGGTGACTTCAAACAATTTACAATTTGCTTAGCTTGAATTACAAAAAAATGTCTTCTGCCATGTACGCATTGAAAAAGATTGCATCAGCTAGAGAAGGCTCAGATTACCTTGGGTACAGCCACAAGGGCTGCCTCATAAATAGAGATAAGCAGACCCGAACTTTAAAGTTTGTTGTTCATACCAAACACAGACTTTACAGACAAATCAGTGTTCGAGTTTGGACTTCACTTAGGCCCTCTGGAGCGAGCATCGCTGAGTTCGGGTACACTCGGTGCTCGGCCTATTCTGAGCCACTTACAGTGTTTCAATGGCTGCCCTATAGGACTAGGACTATAGGAGCGGGAGCGGCATCTGCAGGGGACCGCGCTAACACTAGGCGCCCCTGCAGATGCCGCCAAGGCTGCCACTAGGAATGTCAGGGCCCCTCACTGGCAAAATTTTGGGGCCCTCCTGAGACTCCGCCTCCACCCAAACACACACACACATATACATATTTTACACACATATATCTGTCTATCTATACACACAATAGAGACTGCTTTGGGCTGAGTACACAATAGAGAATACACAATGGACACTGCTGAGGGCCATAAACACAATGGACATGGCTGCGGGCCATAAACACAATGGAGACGGCTGTGGGCCATATACACAATGGAGATGGCTGCGGGCCGTATTCACAATGGAGACGGCTGCGGGTCATATACACAATGGAGACGGCTGCGGGCCGTATACACAATGGAGACGGCTGCAGGCCGTATACACAATGGAGATGGCTTTGGGTCGTATACACAATGGAGACAGCTGTGGGCTGTATACACAATGGAGACGGCTGCGGGTCGTATACACAATGGAGACTGTTGTGGGCTGTATACATAATGGAGACGGCTCCGGGCCGTATACACAATAGAGTCAGCTGCCGGCCATATACACAATAGAGACGGCTGCTGGCCGTGTAAGCATTACAGACTGCTGGCCATGTAAGCATTACAGACTGCCGGCCGTGTAAGCATTACAGACTGCCGGCCGTGTAAGCATTACAGACTGCAAGCAGTGTAAGCATAACAGACTGCCGGCGGTGTAAGCATTACAGACTGCCGGCAGTGTAAGCATTACAGACTGCCGGCAGTGTAAGCATTACAGACTGCTGACAGTGTAAGCATTAGAGACTGCCACAAATATACACATTAGAGACTGGCAGCCGTATACACATTAGAGGCTGCTGGCTCTTTATCTTGTATACACAGCACTATACTGTATATACAGGTCAAACCTATATACATACAGTATATACAGACACACTAACACAGAATGTACTGTGGACCTGTATATGCAGTATAGAGCTGTGTAGAGACAACCAGCCACACACAGCCACAGCCACACACAGTCACAGCCACACACAGCCAACCACACAGCCAACCACACAGACACACAGCCTGCCCCAGCTACACACAGACACACACAGATGCACAGCCAGCCACACACAGCCAGCTGCAGACACACACACAGTCATCCACAGCCACACAGCCCCAGCCAAACACAGACACATAGCACACAGACACACAGACAATTGTAATTGTCGTGTGTGATCATACAGGGACATGGTCTGATCATGCCATATCTCCTGTGCTGAGAGAATCTTAGATATGTGTCCCTGCTATGTACTGTGTAATGTCCCTGTACAGACAGACAAATTCATGACATAGTACATTGCAGGGACACATATATAAGATTATCTCAGCACAGGAGATGTGGTACGATCAGACCATGTCCCTATACAGTCAGACACATCCATTACACAGTACATAGCAGGGACACATATATTAGGTGATCTCAGCACAGGAGACGTGGTACGATCAGACCATGTCCCTATACAGTTGGACACATCCATTACACAGTACATAGCAGGGACACATATATAAGATTATCTCAGCACAGGAGATGTGGTATGATCAGACCATGTCCCTGTACGGTCAGACATATCCATTACACAGTACATAGCAGGGACACATATATAAGATTATCTCAGCACAGGATATGTGGTATGATCAGACCATGTCCCTGTACGGCCAGACACATCCGTTACACAATACATAGAATGGATACATATATATAATATAAAATTATCTCAGCATGGGGACACTTTTATTAAACATCGAATTGTGAAAATTATTATTATTCCAAGATCTGTTGATTGAAATAAACTTTAAAATGAATTTATAGTTACGGTATTCATAGTTTTTGAGGTTGAAAGTAGATTTTGAGCCCATTGAGTTTAATCTGTAGTCTAACGTGTTGATTCACAGGAAGGCAAAAAACCCATGGGATGAGCTTTGTTCATGGAAAAAATTCTTTCATGCTCTTTTTGCGTGAAGGAACTTTAAAGGGTTGGATGTAGTCCTAGTGGACCTCAGAGTGGTAGAAGCATATTTTCAGGGCAATTGGTAAAACCTTCCAATGGATACGTTTGACGCAGGAGGTGAGTTTGAATTTCACAAGTTTGACATTACTATCTTATACAGAAAATCTCAATCAATTAATGAAGCTTTTCTTGACAGGTCAAATGAAATGTTTATCAAGTAGACAAACCCATTAATTCTCTTTGTATAGTTCTAGCTCATCCAGACCCATGAGATGTACCGTAATTCTGTAGAAGCCCCATTAGATATCACACTGCTTCTTGGTATAGACGCTGCTATCTGTTGATTTTTGTTTGGCTCTTTAGACATGAAGGTTTACAAGATACATTTTCACTTCCGTGGGGTATATTATACATAGACCCGGCGCACTAATAATTCTTGTCAGTGAGATTGCACTGTACTGTGAAGAGCCCCTGTGCATGAGTGGACTGATTGGTCATGGAATATTAATTGGCTCCGGACTGCAGTCTTTGGTGCTATGGCTTTAGGTTGACAAGAATGATAGGTTTCATTTGCATGCTAAAGCTCCAGCTGTCCATTCAAGATGGATGATGGGTTCCTGCCTCATCCGTCACCACTTCTTTACTTTTCCAGAAGATGAAAAGAAAAAAATTAAGAAGGCAGGAAGATAAAAATGTCATAAAATGCACACTGCAGATATCCTTGAACTGAAGGGTGATGTGAAGCATCATTCCTTTCAAAAATGTCAGCCTTTATATGAGGAGTAGGACACAATATATACAAAATATCTCAAAGAAAATGTCTCCAATGATGTTACATGTGCATTCTCTTTCTATAGTAATCATATAACTATTAAACACATATATGAGTATAATCCCAGTAGTATTATTATTAGTATATGACAAGTGCAAATGCAATATAATTGGAGACATTTATATATATATATATATATATATATATATATTATATATATATATATACTTTACAATGCTGTAGCTTGTAAGCAAATAATAACACCATAAAGGGCAGATCAGCCCTAAATGGGATATCCTCCAGTTGTCTCATGAGCAGCACACAGCTTTTGAGTCTCCCTCACTTCTTGCTTTGTGGCAGGGTGGGCTCTTCCCCTTGAGTGACAGTTCTTTTGAGAATCAGAGTAGAATTGTAAAGTTCGGTGTTCGGGCAAAACAGAAACTTTATGAAAAAATCAGTATTTGAGTTCAGAGTTCAGGTGCTTTATGTATGTAAATAACAGGAATGAGCATTGCTGTGCTCGGGTACACTCGGTGCTCAGCCCAGTGCAAACAACTTGCAGTGTTTGATCGGTTGCACTAAGGGTAAAATTAACATTATCGGATGTAGTGTGTACAAAATAAAAATGACAACCCCGTCCTCCTTCTTCCAGAAGTATTTTGCTTATGGCTGGCTGTATGTGGGCGGAGAGCCGAACTGCCCAATCAGGGACTTCCAATGAGTTTCAGATCAAGTTTGAGTCCAGAAGAGGACTTTATCTAAATTCCAGCTGAACCCACAGAACTCAAAGTTCCATGGGTCCACTCATCTCTAATTATGGTAATAGAACTATAAATCTTAACACTAATTATTATTATCTATTATTATTATAGAGCCATTTATTTAATGGCGCTTTACATGTAAAAAAAGGGCATACATTGACAAGTGCAATATTTATGAACAATACAAGTGTAAATTAGGGAAGCTTTAGCGGCTTTTTGAGCGGGCGCTTGGAGATAAACCACAGGGACAGCTTTTGGAAAAGCTGTCTCTGTGGTTTATCTCCAAGTGCCCGCTCAAAAAAACGCTAAAGATTCCTTAATTTACACGTCTCTACACCCTGGTGGGTGTGCAGTGCTGCTGGAGGAAAGCTTCTATGGGACCTGTGGGGAGAATAATAGGAGAATCAAGGACCAGCGGTGATGACAAAAACCCCGTGATCCAACACGTGGCTGGCTGTCTGGCCTGACAATGGCGGCGGGTGCACGAGACGCACTGTAGGCTCTGTACCGCGGTTATGCCGGAGCATAACCGACTTAAGGTTAGTGCATCTCCCCCATTGCCTCCACTAGACCATCGGGTATTACACCAGGAGCGCCCCTCCTTGTCTTTCTTTTATTTTATGAACAATACAAGGCACACATAAGCACATGAAGGGAGATAACCCTGCCCACGAGGGCTGTCAGTCAACAAGGGATGGGTGAGGCTACAGTAGAAGAGAGTAGTACTGGTCGTGCAATGGTTTAGTGGACTGAGGCTCACTGCAGGTTGTAAGCTTATAGCACATTCAGCTATTACTAGTTTATTCTGGAGTCTACACTGCTATCAGTATATTTACACATAGGGTTAATAGGGCATTACTCCATAAGATCCGTGATCAGGAGAACTGCTGAAAGATGCTAGTGGGTATTTGCTAGATTTTAAGCAGCTGCTTGTTGGTGGTTGAAAGCGAGGGGGAGTCTGAGAAGCTGCCAGTTGTATAGAATCAATGGGCTGGAGACATGACTGGTATGTTAGGAGTTGCAGGGAATCTGTCAAAAGGTTTTAGCTATGAAATCTGAGAGCAGCAGGATGTAGGAGCAGAGAGCTTGATTCCAGCAATTTATAACTTTCTGGAATGTTGGTGCAGTTTTGATTTTCTATTTACTCTGCAGTATACTTGTATTGCTCAGAATGTAGAGCTGTGTATAACCCTGCCCCCACCCCTGATTTGTAGCCTACTTTATACACTGTACATTGTGAGTGATATGCCTGTCATTGTAGGGGTTGGGGATACAAAAATTGGTCTGACTGGTTTCTATAATACCTAATTTTGCAGTATTAATCTCTTGCCGATAAAATACTGATTATATTGAAACGGCAGCAAGCTGCTCAGCTAATAATATAATAATGCATTCCTGGTATTAGACTTGCTGTTCCTTCATTTTGCTCATCTCAGATTAAATAGCAAAAACCTGACCTGCTTACAGATTCACGGTCTGGGCAGGCAGCAGTGACCAAACTCCAAGGAAACCGCTGAATGAAAGAAAAACTTTTCATTCCAGGTGATTGACAACACATGAGCAGCATGAAAATAAGCAAGCTTTCAATTGACTTGCTTTTTAAAACATACTAAAGCAATTTGATAACTTAAGAATACAAAAATACCCCTTTAAGGAAACTGGACTTTGGTTGTGCATACTTAGAAGATCATCTAATGAATTAAAATTAAAGATGAACATACTTGTGGAAGTTCAGAATTTTTTAGTTCAGCCAGACTTTATATAAAGTTCTGCTCTGGACACAAACTTGACCCGAATCTCATTGGAAGTCACTGATTGTACAGTTCTGCTCTCCGCCCACATAAACAAAGCACTTCCGAGTGTGGGAGGACAGGGTTTTGTCATTATTTATTTATTTATTTTGTGCATACTACACCCGATAACGCTGATTTTACCCCCAGTGTAAGACATTCAGACACGGTAAGCAGCTGATCACTGAATGTACCCAAGCACCGTGTGTACCCGAGCACAGCGATGCTTGCTCCAGTGGTTTACACAAATAGCAACTGATCTCCAAACCTGATCACTGATCTTTTTTTTTATAGTCCTCAGCACGAACATCAATCGTTACATTTCAGGTTCACCCATCTCTAATTAAATATGCTGTAAATATCCGAATCACACACTAAGTCTGTCCCATTGTATTTAAAGGAAACTTGCCAGTACCATAAAGAGCCCTATTTATGCATCTTAACCAATTGTGTTCTGTGACAAAATTCTATTGCTATGAGCAGCAAAAACATTTTGCTTTGTTGTTCATGATATGCTAATTAACCAGGGCCTGTGACTAATCAAGCGGGTCCTCTCATTAGGTGCCCTGACTACACCCATTTAGTGTGATTGACACCTTCACAATCATAGCATGAGTATAGAAGCTTTCACACAATGTTTTGCCCTGAAGTTAGGAAATGCCAAGTCGTGCCCCATTTATTAGCTATGGGGCTTCCAAGACCTGTGATTAGCTTTTCTTGCAGCCCTATAGAGAATAAATGGAGTGGTGGTCAGGCATCCATTTTGGTAATGGGGTAAAAACTCCCTGTACTACCGATCAATGCAGGTCCCAGTGGTTGAAGATCTGCTAATCAGCAAATAGTCACCAATCCCAGGGATAGGAGATAAATTATTTTCAGTAGATGACCTCGCATTAATTAACTACAAACTTGAATTCCTGCTTTACAGTATTTTTGTTTTTATACCTACTTACATAATTGTGCTGTCCCGTCTGGCACTTACAGCATCGGCTTGTCCCTCCTATCATGCACCTCTGCAATATTTGCACACACAGGTGATGAATGTGCAAATATGGAGCCCACTGGCAGTACTGACACATTAACTATTACTTCTAGTGGTGCCACATAGTCCTCTTCCGACTCCAACCACAATCACCACCGCAGCCAGCAATTGCTGCCTGCTACCACCGCTACTGACACTGTACATCACCGCCTGAATAAGTGTGCAAGCACACACCCAGCGCACTTAGTTTGCCGCCATCCTTGGACTTCTGGGTATGTAAAGATGGCAGCGCTGTGACCCGGAAAGAGCATGCGCACTTACTCATGCACCCACCGTCCTTGGACACCTGGGTACACAAAGATGGTGACATCACCAGCCGTGCATGCACATTTACTCATGCTGCCACCATCTTTGGATATCTGGGTTCAATGAAGAGTACAGGGAGGAGAGAGAGACAATAGACAGGAGGGCGAGACATCACAGGGGGGAGAGTGAGTGCTTAGGGGAGAGACAAAGCATGGGGAGAGACGGCGCACAGGGAGAGAGACAGCAGAAGAGGAAAGAGAGTGCATTGGGAAAGAAAAAGCACAGAGTGGAAGCACACAAGGGAGAGAATGCTTACTGGAGAGACAGCTCAAAGGAGAGAGCACATGAGGGGACATGGGGGGAGAGGCAGCCACCACCCCCAGCACCACAGAGCCCACCCCCATCGTGGTATCACTGCCTTCTCTATGCAATAGCATTGGGCTCCCATCTAGTGTATATACCATATATATATATATATATATACAGTATATTTAGCTTGTGTTTTTCAATCTCATGAAAATAAAAGTTCAGATTTAACAGATGCAAAATACCATATAAAAATAAACACCTTTATCTCCTCCACTAGTTAAATACAACAGATGTTTCATGTCAATCAACACCCGTAGAGTTTGCTGTATGCTTCTATCCTTCTAGATATATGTAGTATTTTCCCTCTGGTGCATAAATTCCTTATATGATGATCTCTGTTTTTCTGTCTTCCTTGGGGACAAAACATTAAGGCAAAATTTAATTTTGCTCTTTCCACTGCCAGATTTTTCTGTTTGAAAAACAGAAGACCTGTAATTATTTTGACAAGATGCCCTCTAAAATTATGCCTGAACTGTGACTTTTCCTGGACTATACTTCCATGGACTGTCCTAAAACTGTCACCACACTGGAGTTGTATGCACACATCTGTGCCAAGAACTGCTGTTGGTTGATTCCCAGTCACTATGCCAAATTACCATTTCAATGGATTCTAAAAAAACAATCTGTCATCTATTTTGGGCACTATTGTGGTATTATATAGAAGGTCCATACTGTTTCTTAAGGAACGCGATTAGAATTGGCTTTATATTTGGGAATAAAACCTATGAAATAACTTTTTATCCCATATATTATGACAATTCTGTTTTGAAATGAAGTTTTACATTTATTTTGAAAACTGAATTATTGATTGTAATTCAAGAGTATTTTAGGATAATGCAAGAAAAAAAAATCTTTGAGTTTACCTTTCCTTCTGGGCAAATATGTCTCAATTTTCTACCTTGAAATCAGCACTATGTTGCAATACCAATAGCAGAGTCTCACACAGACCTACCCTTTAGGGCTCTGCCTTTCCAACCTATAGTGACCACCGGTCCCCAATTTCTCTTATTACGAGAGCCACGTTCATCTCTGATAGATGGTCATGAGTCATGGTCAATGGCAGCCTTTCCACTGCACCATAGTGACACCACAGTCCCGATATTATGATAACAAAAGCTGTTTAAGGCTGGTTTCACACAAGCAAATTTCTCTGCATGCGTCTGTCATGCAGATGCAAACGCTGCCATAGGGTACCTTTACACGCGGCTACATTTCTTGGGTGGCTACAGGTAACTTACTGGTTGCAGTGAAATCATGGAGAGATTATTCCATTTGTACACAGCAACAAGATAGAACCTGGTCTCCATGATTTCACTGCAACCAGTAAGTTACCTGTAGCCACCCAAGAAATGTAGCCGCATGTAAAGGTACCCATACTGATGTAAACACAGCAGAGATTTTCTGCATGCGTTCACATAGTATGGTGCCCGGCCAGCCAATCCGTGGTCTCGGCGGCTGGGAGATGGAGATACGCGGCGGAGATCTCCTCCTCCTGGCGGCCGCCGCTGATCTCCCGACAGTGTCGGCACGGGAGATTTTAACAAACAGCTTATCTGACAGCTGTTTAAATTTCCCGCGCCGCCATCACCTCTCTGGTTCACCCTGACAGGACCAGACAGAACCTGATGGGTTGAACTTTATGGCAAATGAGCACCCTGATCCTGTTTTTTGCAGGATTCATTTCTTTCATTTCTCCATTGAAAAGCATTGTGAATTACAAACTGTCCCCATCTCCCGGGAGATCAGCGGCGACCACTGGAGGATCTGCGGCGGCCACCGTGAAAGATTTCAATGTGATCCGCAGCATTCTCCTGCGCTGTCATGCAGAGGACACTGCGGATCCATTGACTTCAATTCATTCTTTGTGCGCTTGCGGAGGCTTGGTGATAAAACAAGCGCCAGGGAACGCACAAAAAATGCATCATGTTGCATTCGGAAGGCACACAAATTATGCGCATCCGAACGCAACTGCAACCGAACGCAGCCACATGCAGGTAACCTGTGTTCCCATGTTAAACATAGGAATGCAGTGTGCATGCGTCTTGCTGCATTCGGTACGCTGCGTTTCAAAACGCAAATGTGAATGTAACCTAACAAAGCATACAGCAACATTTTGTCCCCTCCTCCCTTAATTGGAAATATACTTACATGCAGGGATTCCTCCTTTACCCCCTTTCAGTATTTTTGCACCAAGTACATTCAACACACTATCACATCGAGCTTCATGCACCCCTCTAACCATTCTACCTTCATTTTATGATATTACTTCTCCACACCAGTATTCACACATCCAGATCTGCCTTTCTGTGCAATGGTACTCACAAAAGTCAGCCCCTGAAGATCTCTTCACAGTTGCTAAATCTGGTAGGAAGTCACCAAGGTGGCAGACATCCATGAGCTGCATAAAATGGACCCCATAAGCCACACATCATGTGCCCCACAAGCAACAGGTTAGAAACCCATGTTCTACACTCTACTCTCAAAATCTTCTGCTTCAGTGCTCCCTGAGACTCAAGGATGCAGCAACCTATAGAATACTTGTTTACTAAGACCTCTGATGTGCGAAATGATGTGAGTAAGGGTATCTAGTAATTGGTATCATTGGCGCTCTACAGTTTACTGCACTGCTTGGAGTAAACTTTTAAAGCTTTTATAAAGTCAGACCCTTTTTCCTTTCCCTATTTTTACCTCATCCAATAATCCATATTTGTACAATTTTTTTTAAAAGACAATATATATGTAGAAAAAAAAAACAATGTGATACATTGAAAATATATTTCTCACACAGATGTGGTACAAGTTTCTAGAGAGCTGGATGGTAGGAGCACATTGACAGACCATCCATATACATTGTGCAGAAACACAAAATGCATTCAGACATAGTAAAAATCCAACCTGTCCAGTACTCTAGTCCTGCAAGTAAAGGCTGTGGAATTACAATGGGAAATTGTAAGGTTAATCTACGTCTTGATATGTATTTTAGTTTTTTTTTCTGTTGTGCTCTGAATTAGAGATGAAAACCTGTTTGAGGCCGGAGTTTGAGTGCTTTACGCTTCACAAGTACTCCACAAAGCATCGCGTGCTCGGGCACACTCAGTGCGAGCTGCTTGCAATATTAATTGGTTCACAGAGAGGGTAAAAGCGATGCTATTGGCTATAGTGTTTCTGAAAATGAAAACTGAAAATCCCTTCCCTTCCGCCCCCTGAAGTGCTTTTTTTTATGGCTGGTTGTATGTAGGCGGAGATCCGAACTGCCCAATCAGTGACTTCTAAAGAGGTTCGGGTCAAGCTCTTTAAAAAGTCTGCCTGAACCTGAACTTCTACGGTTCCACACATCTCTACTCTCAATTTTATCTGTAGTGTAAATTTCAACTTTTTCACATTATTGGCATGGGAATAATTACCATCGTTTTTTGTCTCTTCCTATCACTAGCTATGTGATAAATAATAGAAACACCATTGCAGAGATTAACGTTATAAAATATGATATTTCATAGTCTTCAATCTAAAAACCACTGGCATAAATTAGATCCAATTTATTAAGGAGGTGTATGTCCCTTATTACATTAGATTATGAATTTAGGTTGATAAGCAAAAACAAGTTGACACAAGAAGATGAAAGTTGCAACATTTTTGTGATTTTTGATGATGAATTCCTCAAAATGATTTCAAATCTCTACTAGCTGAAAATGAATCATGAATGTATATTTAAGGCTGATTTTACCCTTGCGTTCAGGTGTGATCAGGCTGTGTCTGACTGCCTTTGAGTTTGTTTTTGCAACCATATACAACTGCAGTGGTATAATGCCTGATCTGAGTGTTGGATCAGGCAAAAAAACGCTGCGGTTGCGCACGGTTGCATTCATTTTTTTGCCTGATCCATCTGAAAGTTTAAACTTTAAATAGATCATGGCTAATTGGGGGGGTGTTGGGAGGGACTCTTATCATGCTCAGTGTGAAAGCCTGGTCCAAACTGGCTGAATCTGCCCCTGAGTAGATCTGGCCCTATTTCAAAATTGCAACTTTGTGCGTTTGGGGATGAGATCAAAAGGGCGTATTTGTTAGGATCAGGCGGAAACCTTTTGCTACTGCATGTGCCTGCGTCCCCATTATAAATCTATGGGGACAGGCCTGATCAGGTAGCATCAGATTTTGGCCGGATAAGGCCGGCTTCACACCATGGTTTTTGTCTGTCAGGGTGGATCCTGTTTTTTGCAGGATCACCCAGACATGACCAGACAGAACCTGATGGGTTGAACTGGATGGCAAATGAGCACTCTGATCCTGTTTTTTTGCAGGATTAATGTCTTTCATTTCTCCATTGAAAGCATTGTGAATTACTCCTCCATAGGCTATAATGGGCGAGGCCGCTGTCCAGGGTGCTGAAGGAGCATGCTCAGTGCTAAAAATCAGACCAGAGAAACAAATCAGGTTTTTTTACTGGATGTGGCACCATAGACTCCCATTACATGGAAACTGGATTGTTCCGGATCCGGTTCTGTCCAGTTTTGTCCGATATTCTGACTAAAACCAGTCAAGCCACATTTTGTTACTCAAGGTTGTACACTCACACCTGTTCAAAGCATATAAAACTGGTTTGAATCACTGACTGGTAACCCCAACTTATGGTTTTTACTTAAAAAATGCTTTGTTCCAATTAATTTGCACAGCACTGTAGCAGCATGTTTATTCTTTCAGCATTTTTGTTTGTTTCACCTTTAAAATCAATGAGAAAGTTCAAAAACATTGCAAAAATGCAGATGCTGTGTGCTTTTGTGGTATATAAAGAAAACTTTAATAAAAAATGGACTGTAGACAATTGATGCATCAAAAAAAGCTGAAAAATGCAATGTGTGAACATAGCCTAAGGAGGTCTCAGTGTAGGGTCTTTTCATAGATGAGATTAAATATTAGTGCTTGATAATAAATTGCTATCTAAAATATTATTTTTTTTTAGTAATAACCACAAACTTAGATAAAGTTTATGGAGCTTCATACTGTTTATGAAGATAAAGCAGGCGGTGTACCCAGCCTGATGAAATGGCGAACCTCAGGCAAGTCCACTGCTTTGACAAGAGGCCCACGAGCTCCATGACATTGTGGAGGTTCTACATAGTAGCATTTGACATCTGGTGCCTGTGACTTGGGGCGATGCCTCTGGTCCTGCTATCGGTTCTGACTCTGCTGTTGTTGCTGACACTTTCTATGGCCAGTAAAACAATTCTATCTGACAGCTATGCAATGTCTAAAAATAACTGTATATATACACACATATTGCAGAAACTAATGAGACAGTGATGTCTTACCATAGGTTGTGTGGGATTTGCCTATTTCCTACAGAATTCACAAGTCACACATTATTATATCCAGGTGCAGATAAACTTAATGAACAGTAACAATATTGGAGATAACACCTTAATTATAGTGATTTAGCAGCTTTGTATCACTTGATATACCAGTCTTCACAATTACATTTTTTTTTATAATTTTGGTTTCATAGTATTTTTAACATGATTAATCTTGTAATTAATTTTATATGTTTGCACATTTTTTTCAATTATTAAAATACCCCAAATGTCTTTCAGTCAAGTTAGTTACTTTGACCATAATGGATTGAAATGCTAAAGACAACTATTTGCTGATATTTTAGGCCTCTTTTCCTTTTAAAAAAGTTTCTGTTTTTATTGATAAAAGATTGTTTATTTTTCTATGATCTGAGCTAATTTTTCACATTTTTTTCTTATACATTCATTTTTATAATTAATGTCATTTTTATAGATGACCAGACCCAATGATGTTCAGGTTCTGGGGGTTCAGCCGGACTTTATATAAAGTTCTGTTCTGGACCTAAACGTGACCCAAACCTCATTGGAGTTCAGTGATTGGGCAGCTCTGCTCTCCGCCCACATACAGCCATAAACAAAGCATTTCCGGCAGAGGGAGGGCGAGGTTTTAAAATATTTTTGTACACACTACATCCGATAACACTGATTTTACCCCCAGTGCAGCCATTCAAACACTGCAAGCGACTCACACTGATTGTACCCGAGCACAGCAATGCTCGCTTCAGTGGTTTGCATACATAAAGCACCAGAACTCCGAAACAAACACTGAAAACTTTTGTAAAGTCTGTGTTCCATACTTAAAGTTATCAGATCCTGATAAAACCATTAACACAAGATTTAATATAGCTGAAAATGCATTGTTAAATACCGTATATACTCGAGTATAAGCTGAGTTTTTCAGCACAATTTTTGTGCTGAAAAGTTTCCCCCTGGCTTATACTCGAGGGGGGTGACCGGGGCTGGAGGAGGCAGGGGAGGTGAGAGAGCACGGGAGGTCACATGGGCCCTGCATCCCCCTGTCCATCATCGGTGGGTGGAGAGGTGCACATTACATGACACTAAATGATCTCACCCTCATCACTGTATTGGGCCCCCATGCTGCTGCACATAAAATAGCAAACTGATCCCACCCTCCGATGCTTGCCTGCAGGCACCGGGCATCCTTCCTCCGCTCTTCCTGTCTGTATGCCGGCTTCTAATCATGTGACCGGTGCAGCAGTGACATCATTGCTGCTGCACCGATCACATGATTAGAAACCGGCATACAGACAGAAAGAGCGGAGGAAGGATGCCCGGTGCCTGCAGGCAAGCATCGGAGGGTGGGTTAAAGGTTTATTGTTTTATTGTGAGCACCAGCAGGGGGGTCATATACCAGTCATGGAGGGGGGTGCCAGCAGGGGGTCTGTATACCAGTGACGGGGGAGTGTGCCAGCAGGGGGGCTGTATACCAGTGATGGAGGGGTGCCAACAGGGGAGCTATATACCAGTGATGGGGGAGTGTGCCAGCAGGGGGGCTGTATACCAGTGATTGGGGAGTGCCAGTGATTGGGCATATACCACTGAATGGCGGTGGTGAAGAGTGATGGGCATACCAGTGAAGGGGGTGTACCATGAGGAGGGGTGCGTATGCCAGTGATAGAAGGTGTCTGTATACCAGTGATGGAGAGTGCTGTATACCAGTGATGAAGGGGTGCCAACAGGGGAGCTATATACCAGTGATGGGGGAGTGTGCCAGCAGGGGGGCTGTATACCAGTGATTGGGGGTGCCAGTGATGTGGGCTATATACCAGTGATGGGGGTGTGTGAAAGTGATGGGGCATACCAGTGATAGGGGGTGTACCAATGATGGAGGGTGCTGTATGCCAGTGATGGAAGGTGCTGTATACCAGTGATGGAGGGTGCTGTATACCAGTGATGGGTGTGCTGTATACCAGTGATGGAGGATTCTGTATACCAGTGATGAGGGTCTATATACCTGGATGGGAGGGCTGCAGCATTTCCTATCCTAGGCTTATACTCGAGTCAATAAGTTTCTCCAGTTTTTGGGGGTAAAATTAGGGGGCTCTCGTGGCTTATTCTCGAGTATTTACGGTAATTCATGTTGCTCACAAGTTAGTGTATATGGTGCCATTGTATTACTGCGATATAAGCACTTATCAAATGGAAATTAAGAATCTTTAAATATAGTGAACATTTTCATAAGAAAATGTGATGTTTAGGGTTTTTTAGGATTTCATTCTCTCTTCTGAGAAAATTGAATGGATTATACAAATGACACTCAGCTCAAACTCTGCTGCGAGTGTGAGTCAGGGGGTCATTTTACATTTTACAATGTGATTGGGAACCTTATCACAGAAATTATATTTGTTGATGTTTTGATGTCACTGTTATGATCATATGCGTTTTTTTCACCACATCTGCCGCGATTTCAAATAAACGCTAATGTGAAAGTACCTTATCCAGATTGGTGATTACCTACTGAGTCACAGTGGCTTTTACGTTAGCATGTGGATAAGAGGAGAATTGGAGCCTGAGGAAGATGGGTTCTTGACCACGGAGGGGACAAATATTTTTAAATTTTTTTTTTTTTTTTTTAAAGTGTTAACTTAGGTTTTGTTTTTTGTTTTTAAGATAGATGATATTAAAAATACTTTTATATGGTTCTATAATGCATATGTATGAAATCTTAGTAAAATTATGTAATTTGGCCAGTTTGATCAATATATACACAAATAGTGGGCGTTTTCACAGGAAGTCTGGCCAGGGGGCGGAGCTTATGGCCAGGGGCAGGGCTTATGACGGTTTTTATATGTATGAAATGTTATTTAAGGAAGCTGTTCATGTATGTACACTGTTTGCCCTGAGGAAGCAGCAGGTCCTGCTGTGAAACGTGTAGGCTCAATAAACGGACATCAAACATATCCTTCCTGCTTTGTGTCTGCGCGGAATCTAAACCTGGGCTTTTTTCTACATAAAAGAATAATAAGAGAAAGAGATGTTTTAAGACTTTTTTATTATTTTCCTGCAAAGACACAAGTTTACATACATTTCAGTAGTATTTGGCATCATTGCCCTTAAACTGTATGACTTGGCTCAAACATTTTGAATATCCTTCCACAAGCTTCTCACAATAGTTGGTAGGAATTTGGGCCCATTTCTCCTGACTGAACTGGTATAACTGAGCCATGTTTGTAGGTCACCTTGCTCGCAGCCTTTTCAGCTTCGCCAATAAATTTTCAATAAGATTGAGATCAGGACTTTATGATGGGCACTGCAAAACAATGACATTGTTATCCTTTAGCCACTTTGTAACCAGTTTGGCAGTAGGCTTTGGGTCATTGTCCATTTGGAAGACCCATTTCCTCCCAAGCTTAACTTCCTTGCTGATGTCTTGAGATGTTGCTTCAGTATTGCCACATCCTCGTGATGCCATCTATTTTGTGAAGTTCACTAGTCCCTCCTGCAGCAAAACAACCTTATAACATGATGCTACCACCTCCGTGTTTCACAGTTAGGATGGTGTTCTTAGGCTTCCAAGCTTCTCCATTTTTCCTCCAAACGTAACGATGGTCATTATGGACACACAGTTCAATTTTAGTTTCATCAGACCACAGGATATGTCTCCAAAAGTTTAGGTCTTTGTTCCTGTGTACTTTTGCAAAAATTAATCTGGCTTTTTTATGTTTCTTTTGGAGTAATGGCTTCTTTCTGGCAGAGTGGCGTTTCAGCCTATGTGTCACATGTTGACTGCTTTGCAGTCCATGAGTGCTGCTGCTGTGATTAAACTGAGCTTTTTTTCCTTTAGTCTATGCTGTGTGGCTCTGTATGTGGAAGCAGAAGTGAAGGGGTGTGTCTGAGCTTTCAGCTGTACACTCCCTCAGCCTTAAGTAGTTCTGTTTCCCTCCACCAGAGGTCGCAGATAGAGTTAATTTCTACTTGGACCCGTGTTGTGAAGTCAAACTTTGCTGAGCTGTGTTTTGCTGCCATTTACATTATCTAGGACCAACGCTTTTGTCTGAAGCCATTATGGCTTCAACACGAGCTTTTGCACACCTGGTGCAGGACTTCTCTGATGAGGTTGCTATCCTGCGTAACCAGGTGGTATAAAATCTACAAGAAGTTGTTCGGTATCTGGCTGTGGCTCACGCCCTGGCTGTACCAGAACCTAATATATCTCTTTCTGATTGATTTTTGGGAGGGAGAGATATGTTTATTGTTTTCAGGGAGGCCTGTAAATTGTACTTCAGGCTACACCACTGTTCTGTGGGAGCGAAGAATAGTGCCTGGGGATTATACTCTCCCTTTTCAAGGGGATCCCCAGGCTTAGGCCTTCTCTCTTCTAACTAATTCTCCCTTTATGAGGTCAGTGGATGGGTGTTTTGCGGCTCTGGCCCTGGTGTATGATGATCCTGATGCGTCTCTTTAGCTGAGTCAAAACTACATAACCTCAGGCAGGGAGCATGATTGGCCGAGGAGTATTGTTCTGAGTTCAGGAGATGGGCTACTGACACTCAGTGGAATGACCCTGCTCTGAGGAGTCAGTTCTGTATGGGTTTGTCAGATTAGCTTCAAGACTCCATGACTCAGTATGCTGCTCCTGAGTCCTTGAGCTGCTGTATTGCTTGGTATTAGGTTGTTGGATAGACTCCTAAGAGAGTGACCAGAGCCAACCCCGCCCCTGGTGGCCATCCTTGCTGTAGAGGTTACACGTGCTGGTCCTGATGTACCTAAGCAGATGGGGAATGTAATTTCCCATACTAGCCCAATGCAGTTCATCAGGTTGGGAGGTCTTGTTTCTTTTGTGGTCAAGCTGTTCGCTTTATTAGGGTCTGTCCATACTGCACTAAACCCGTTTCTCACCCGCTGACATCCATCGAGGATAAGCGCATGAGTACTACGTCTCTCCGTGTTGGTCAGGCCTGCTCCTATGTCTCTGGCAGAGGTGGTTAAACACCTACCGGAGAATAGGGGTAAAAACCCCAGCCTAAACCTCAGATTGATGCTGGGCTTAGATGTTATCCTGACAAGAGTAATAGAGGGAGGGTGTTGACTCCCACTAGGATTTTTGTGTGAAAGTCTACAGAGAACAGACAGGGAGATATCTCTACTGTTTGCTCCTCTGAGAATGTACCCTCTGTCTGTATCCGCATGAATGGTAATAAACATTCAGGTCCAGATCTGAGTGTGGATGATTTTTTTGTGGGTGTTGTCAAAACACATAAGGTGGAAGTTTGCAGCTGGAGCTCCTACTACTGGAGTTATTGGTCTGTTTAGGATATCGTCCATTTGCAACCCTGTGTTGTTCCAACTAGAATGTTTCTCTCCTGCTACTGTAAATATCCATAATATCTTCCACAGGTCATCTCTCAGGAAAATTAGACCGTTATCGAATGTGTCTTGTGTAAAGTGCAGAGGCCTGCCATGGGGGTGGGGGTACTGTCATATGTTGACTGCTTTGTAGTCCATGAGTGCTGCTGCTGTGATTAAACTGAGCTTTTTATTCCTTTATCTATGCTGTGTGGCTCTTCATGTGGAGGTAGAGGTGAAGGGGTGTGTCTGAGCTTTTAGCTCTCCACTCCCTCAGTCTTAAGTAGTTCTGCTTACCTCCACCAGAGGTCGCAGATAGGGTTCATTTCTATGTGAACCCCATGCTGTGAAGTCATGCTGTGCTGACCTGTGTTTTTGCTGCCTTTGACTTTCAATAAAGCTGCTGGGTTTTCCCGGTCCATGGGTGGAAGTAGGAGCTCTTAACCCAGGGCTGATCAGGAGTAAAGGGGTAGGGTGGTGGCCGGAACCTCCTTACCTTCAGAGGTACCTTCGGGAACAGAGCTAGTCTGGGACCCAAAGTCCAGGGCAAGACTAGATCCTCTGAATGCCTTTGGCCACCATACCATTTTGCCTCCTGATTCCGTATCCATTATACCTCCCCGTGACACTATGTTGATTCAGTACTCGTTTCACTGTGGATAATGACACAATCTTACCAGCTTCCGCCTTCATCTTCACAAGGTTTTTTGCTTTTGTTCTATGGGTTTATATGCACATGTCAGACCAAAGCACGTTCATCTTTGAGACACAGAACTCATCTCCTTCCTGAGCGGTAGGATGACTGGACATTTTTATACTTGGGTATATTTGTTTGTACAGATAAACAAGGCACTTCAGGTATCTGGAAAGTGCACCCAAGGATGAACCAGACTTGTGCAAGTCTACAATTATCTTCCTGATATCTTGGCTGATTTCTTTACACTTTCCCACGATGCTACATAAAGAAGCAGTGTGTTTCAGGTGTGCATTAAACTACACCCACAGGTGTCTCTAATTATCTCAGATGTTGCTAATAAAGATCAGAAGCTTCCAAACACATGACATCATCATATGGGCAGTCCCAAATTGATAAAAGGCATAGTAATCTTAGTGTGTGTAAACTTGTGACTTTGCAGAAAGTAATAAAATGCTTTAAAACATGCTCTCTCTCTCCTCTCTCTCATTAGTCTGGTATTTGTCAAATACAAGTATTTATGGTAATCCTAAATGACCTAAAATGGGAAAGGATTATCCTGATTTCATGTCAGTGAGAAAAACATGAATGTGTCTTTTTATATAGTGTATGTAAACTTCTGGTTTCAATGTATCATTGCAAGTGTCTGAAAAGAAGTTATGAATGTGCAAAGAACGTAGGAAGAAAAATAAAAGGTAGATTGCTAAATACAGCCCAGTTTTAACTTTTAGGTTAAAGCACTACTCCAGTGTTTTTTTATTTTTTATTTTACCGCTGAGTGGTGCTTCTAATCTAAGTTCCCTGAGGCTAGTCTTATACTCGACTCTGTCATTTTCACCTTTTATTGGCACCGCTCTTGTGAGTCTTCTGCAGTTTGTGACTTGCAAAATTGTTCCAGTGTTACAGAGCAAGCATAGCCCAATTTAAGTCTATCAGAGCCTCATTCTGGCTTCGTTCTTGCTCTCATAGACTTGCATTGAGATCATGTGATGTCACTTTTGACCTCCAACCAGCCAGAAGTTCTGGTTCTAGTATGGTGCTGCATGACAGCTCAGATAAAAGGTGAAGATGCCTGAGGTTGAGAATAAGAGTAGAGGCAGCGGACGAGATAAATCACTTCTCCATCAGGGGGAACTACAACAAACACTGGAGTGTGGAGCGTTAAGATATTCTTAATAATAATATAATAATAATAAAATAATAATTAAGGAATTTTCATTGTTAAGAAAAACAAATGGCACATGACAGTAAACATGACAGTCCAAAATGAGGTTCAGATACAACAAACATGCCAAGAATATGTGACGGGAGCCCAATTCTTTATCTAGGAGTATCCAATGTGTTTGCGAGCCGCTTTAATACTATAAACGAATTCCACCATAAATCAGAAAGGTTCAACAAGGTGACATTAATCGCCCCCAAAGTTTACACATCCCATTTCTCTTAAACATTTTCTGTATCAAGGATGCGACTTGACGGTAATTTTCAGCCTTTGCTGAGTTAGATTGACTTTTGACCCGCGGTACTATTTGCAAAAATTTATAGCGTATAGAAAATGTACCTGTCAGAGAAAAGCCATCTATAATAATTCATAGAAATTGAAATTGAACTGTTAAATATATTCTGTATAGATAGGCACACTTTATGATGATGTTTACACTGTATCAAGTGTAGCAAAATTAAATGCCTTGCATGATAGAATGTTTCCTACTCTGTAATTTGTCTCTGACTTCCATTACATTCTCCTCTTCTGTTTTCTAGCTTTACTCACAGCGAAGCCTCCTAAACCATTGTTCCCTGTGGAGAACCAGCCAAGTGTTATAGATGTCCAGCTGGGTAAGTCCCCTTCTGGGAATAATAGCTTCTAAACTTCCACTCCATTAACAGATGGGAAAAATTGCACGTAGCAAGGAAGGTTTATTGCCACTGTTATTACATGCAAATCAATTTGCTCCTTCCCATTTATAATGCTTGAGTATATTGTAGCAGTCGTTTAAGGATATGGCTCTGCTTAGTGGCAGAGACTGTTAATGCTAATTGGTTAAGCTGCATATTAAATACTCTATATGCAATGTTTGCACTTCTTTTTTTATGCTGGAAGATTAAAAGGAATATATTAAGTAACAGCTGCACTGACTTATACTTTGTGACACCCCCTCACCCTACTAAATACTGATGTTGTTGGCAACGATTAGCGAAACACATTTATTCCAATACATTCACGGACATAGTGTTCTCCATGTCGATAGTCATAATAACATAAGATAGGAGCCATTCTTACGTTCTTTATCTGCTTACGTCTCACATTTTAATAGTCCTATGACAGTTTCCCATTCTGGGATTTTCATAGGGTCAGGAGGAACTTCATTTTTCTGCTACAGAAGACCAAATCCCTCTGTAGAAATAGTGTTAAGTGCTAAAGTTCCGGATACCTGTAGCTTTTACTAGCAGGAGCATTGGGCTTACGGTATATTGTTATATTTTACAGCTCTCTGAATAAACAGTGTCTGTAAGCTCCTAAGCTCCGTTTAGCGATGACTGCGATCAGTTAGAATCAAGCCATGCAACTCATAGTTTATGTGAGGGATTTACAGCTCTTTACTAGGAATGCTCTGAAATAGCTCCAACTGCAATAAAAAATATATCAAGAAATTAGTCAGCATAGTACTTTGGCCTTTGTTTAGCTTAATTTCTTTTTTTTCCCAACAATATACCTGCATTTAAACATTCATTACCAAAATTGTAAGTTTTCCCCCAACAATAATATTGGGGATAACTTGCTTTCTTGGGGTATGACTTTTGGGAGCCATCAAATTGAGGTCGGATTATGGAACTTCAGTGATCTGCCTTGGTAACTCAATCTTGAAAGAGTGGAAGTGTGCATGCTTTGCGTTTTCTCCATTTATTGGCTACGTGGCTGCCATAAATAGCCAAATACAACACTCAACGATCTCTGTTACTCACATAGACTGTCACTAGGTAGTTAGGAATAACAGGAGGACAGGGTCTCCTAGACTGACCCAAAAGCTAGGGGGGCCCAGCTGTCCCTTATCCCAGAGTTACCTCTAATAGTGAGGATGTCTAAGCCACCACCTTGCCCTGCTCCTGGCCAGCCTTGGTTTAAGATCCCCCAGGTGAAGCTGGGACAGCAGTGGTAAAATCCCACACAAATAGATCAACGGGGAATCAGATGATACTCATTCACACAATACACACACATTATAAGAAAATATGTGTACAGGAGGAAATAAAAAGCAGGGAGGAAAAGCAGACGATAAGAGGATCTTCACAGCACACCAAACAGCAGTTCAATAAATCACCAGCAACTGGATCACCACAGCACATGGACCAGTATTGTAAAAGCTATAGTCAGCAGGAGAATACAGATTCCACCATCTAAAGCAGGCATTGTGATAGGTTTCACAGAACATGTCATCCTAGAGGTAATCAGCCTTCATACAGAAATTAACTCCTGCTAACCCGATCATTAATGAGAACACCGCTGGTTGACACCTGAGCCTGTCTTAGCCTCTGCAACGTAAGGGAAGGAGGCTGCATGGGACATGGTCCCTAGAGTCCATTTGTTCTCATAAAGGGTGTAGAAGTTATTAACAGAGTTTGTTTTAACAGGCAGAAAAGATGAGCATCATTTTATGATGGAATTTACTGTAATATACGTGAGGTATCCTCACGTCTGATTGGGTTATAGCCAAAGAGCTAGTGGTATGGTAGCAGAGGACAAGTTAGAGGTGATTGGTCACTTGTCCGTTTGTTGTCTGCTGTGCTGATTGGTTTATAAAAAAGGGGAAGAGAGGGTATTTAGGTCGCCTCACAGCTGCCTGATGTCATTCGCGACAGAAGAAGAAGACACACCCACCCGCCCACCCTGAAAATCGAGTTTCGGTCTTCACTGTCGTTCGGCTTGGATTCGAGGGGAAAATCTGCCCAAGGAATTTGGGTGTTTCAGGCTCGTTTTAGCGGTACAAATGGTTATTTATGTGATTTATTTATGCAGCGGAAGTAAATTTAGTTAATTTGTACCGCTTTGGTTACCCTGAATTAAAGCCGTACGGCCATCTCTTGGCAACCGTTGTCTGGAGTAGTTTTTATTCGGCTGTTTAGTTTAAGGTGGGATCGGGTGGGCCTAATTTTCCCATGCTTGTGCAACTCAGAAGCATTAGAGAAACCAGTCAGAATCTGTAGTGTGAACAGTGTCAGAAGCTGCAATGACACTCTGTGAGCTTTGAGCAAAATGCTGTGTGACATAGACAATGAATGAAGCAGAGGTTAAAGGAGATTTCTCATGAACAAAGTCAATTTTAATTAATAACTCTTGGAATAATAATAATTTCCACAATTCAATGTGTTTAAAAATGTTCCTTTGCTGAGATAATATATATGCGTCCCTACTATGTATTTGTAATTACCATGTCTGACCATGCAGAGCTGCTCCAGTTCATGGTCGGCACATATCACAGCTCATGGCTAGGGGTAGGAAAAAAACAGAGTACACAAAACTACTGATTTCTGTGAGGTAAACATTTCCCTGTCAGGTTAAAAACAACATTTTACCTCACAGAAAAAATGTTATATTCGCAGAAAGAATTATCTGTGATCCTGTGCTGCCCGGTCTGTGTTCTCTTTGTTTTCTCCTCAGCACAGGAAATGTGGTATGATCAGACCATGTCCCTGTACAGTCAGACACATCCATTACACAGTACATAGCAGGGACACATATATAAGACTAGATGGTGGCCTGATTCTAATGCATCGGGTATTCTAGACTATGTAGTAGTTTATTTATGAACATTTGAGAATAATGCTGATTGCTGGCAACTGGTCGGGAGCAACCAATCAGCGAAGTGTGGTTGAAATCCTGCGCCAATTTGCGGGCGGACTGTCCCTGTTGCTGATTGGTCTTGGGCGGCTGGCCTGACCAATCAGCAACGCAGGATTTGCGTTACAGACAGAAGTAGACAATTATAAAATAGATACCTAAAGCAGTACCGTGTGCAGCGGTGCCAGTGTGCAGCGATGCCGGAGACCAGGAAGGGGCTGGGGACAGCGGCCAGGTGCAGGCAGGAGGGGTCCGGGGAAGAGCGGCCGAGTGTGAGCAGCAGGGGGTTGGGGAAGAGTGGCCCGGGTGCGGGCAACAGGGGGCCAGGGAAGAGCGGGCAGGTGCGGGCAGGAGGGGGCCAGGGGGACAGCGACCAGGTGCGGGCAGGAGGGGGCCAGGGGAACAGCAGCCAGGTGCGGGCAGAAGGAAGCTGGGAACAGCGCCTGGGTGGGGACAGGGGGTCCCCTCCTGCCGCACCCGGCTGCTATTCCCCGGCCCCCTCCTGCCCACAGCAGAGTGCTTAGCAGAGTATACGGCGGCTCAGTGGTTAGCAGACTTTACGGCGGCTCAGTGGTTAGCAGAGTATACGGTCGCTCAGTGGTTAGCAGAGTATACAGGGGCTCAGTGGTTAGCAGAGTATACAGGGGCTCAGTGGTTAGCACAGTATATCGCTGGCTCACTAGTTAGCACTGTATACGGAGCCTCAGTGGTTAGCACTCTATGGTGGCTCAGTGGTTGGCACTGTATATAAAGGCTCAATAATTAGAACAGTAATGTGGCTCAATGATTAGCACTGTATATGGTGACTCAATGGTTAGCACTGTATACAGTGACTTAATGATTAGCACTCTATGATGCTCGGTGCTTGACACTGTATATGGTATCAGTGGTTAGCAAAATACGGTGGCTCAGTGGTTAGCACAGTAGGTGGCTCAATCGTTAGCACTGTATGGTGGTTCAGTCTTAGCACTGTATGGTGGCTCAGTGTTTAGCAGAGTACAGTGGCTCAGTGGTTAGCACAGTATGGTGGCTCAATCGTTAGCACTGTATGGTGGCTCAGTCGTTAGCACTGTATGGAGGCTCAGTGGTCAGCGCAGGATGGAGGCTCAGTGGTCAGCGCAGAATGGAGGCTCAGTGGTCAGTGCAAGATGGAGGCTCAGGGGTCAGGCAGATGGAGGGCCAGTTATCATAACAGGATGTACGGCCAGTGGTCAGTGCAGGATGGAGGGCCAGTAGTCAACGCAGGATGGAGGGCCAGTGGTCAGCGCAGGATGGAGGCTCAGTGGTCTGCGCAGGATGGAGGGCCAGTGGTCAGTGCAGGATAGAGGCTCAGTGGTCAGGCAGGATAGAGGTTCAGTGGTCAGCGCAGGATGGAGGGCCAGTGGTCAGCGCAGGATAGAGGCTCAGTGGTCAGCGCAGGATGGAGGGCCAATGGTCAGTGCAGGATGGAGGACCAGTGGTCAGCGCAGGATGGAGGGCCAGTAGTCAGCGCAGGATGGAGGGCCAGTGATCAGCACACGTCCATCCCCCCACCCATCCACTCCAGTCTCACCAGCACCCGGTGTTTACATCGCCGCTACAGCAGTTGAAGAGCGGTCATGTGATAGGCAGGCTGAAGTGACGTGTAGAGCCTATCACATGACCGCTCATTACCTGCTGTAGCGGCGATGTAAACACCGGGTACAGGTGAGACGAGCGGCGGGGAGTGGGGGGGTATGGAGCGGGGGAGAAATGCAGCTGGGGGGAGAGGAATGGACCGGGGGAGGAATGGAGTGGGGGAAGAATGAGTGAGCTGGGGAGGGAATGAAGCAGCGGGTGGCGGGAATGGAGCAGCGGGTGGCGGGAATGGAGCGGCGGGTGGCAGTGGCGGGCAAGAGGGGGCCAGAAGTGGGCAGGAAGAGGCTGACAGCGCTGTGTCTGTGAGGGATGATCGTGCGTCACTGCCGCTGTTTTGCATACTCTTCGCTGGCGGCCACCAATGAGCGCCCTGGAGCTGGCGCGCGATTTTGGCATCAGACAGACACGATTAGGAAATTATATAGTAGACTATCTCAGCACAGGAGATGTGGTATGATCAGACCATGTTCCTTCACTGTCAGACACATCCATTACACATTACATAGCAGAAACACATATATAAGATTATCTAAGCACAGGAGATGTGGTATGATCAGACCATGTCTCTGTATGGTAATACACATCTATTACCCAGTACATAGCAGGGACACATATATAAGATTATCTCAGCACAGGAGATGTGGTATGATTAGCTCATGTCCCTGTACGGTCAGACACATCCATTACACAGTACATAGCAGGAACATATATATAAGATTATCTCAGCACAGGAGATGTGGTATGATCAGACCACATCTCTGTATTGTCAGGCATGGTCATTACACAGTATATAGCAGGGACACATATATGAGATTATCTCAGCACAGGAGATGTGGTATGATCAGACCATGTCCCTGTACGGTCAGACACATCCATTACCCAGTACATAGCAGGGACACATATATAAGATTATCTCAGCACAGGAGATGTGGTAAGATTCAAAACCCTAAGTTCCCTGTATGGTCAGGTACACAATCCATTACACAGTACATAGTAGGGACACATATATAAGATTATCTCAGCACAAAAACATTTTTTAAACACATTCAATTATGGAAATATTATTATTACAAGATCTATTGATTAAAATTAACTATGTTCATGGAACACACCGCTTATAGTGTTTGCATATCCACTCAATTAAGGGCGATACTCCTGATTCCAGAGCCCTATTCTCAGGATCACCTAATGATCTTATTAGTTGGACCCCCAGCAGTCAGCAAGCTATCAAGCATTAATGGGTAGAAGAAAACATGTGAGTTTAGGAATTATAATGTAAGGTTTTTAGGGCAGTTTCATATGCAGCATTTATTGAGTAAAGACACCTTTTTATTTTTCTCTTTTTTAAGCCAAAATTGGAGTTCAAAAGAATGTGGAATACGGTATAAAGGAAGGTCCTATCATTCTCTGTCTTACCAGATACACTTCTAAGTTTAGCTAGAAATGTGAGAAAATTGTGCAATAGGGTCTTATCTTTATATGAAAAGGATAGCGTAGATGATATATCAGAATCTGCTCATCCTGGTCCGGTTGTGTGTACCCTCAATCAAGTATGAGTGCGAGGGGTCAGCTCTGCAGGATCCACACATCCACGGGTCACCGCGGTGCAAGAAATGTTCTGCAGGACGATGTGTCGCACAATCCGCGCTGCTGCCATAAGAAACACCAGATCACTGGAGTATCTGGAAGTAGTAGCTTTATTCCCAATCCAAAGTGTTTCGGAGCTAAACCCAGCTCCTTCCTCAGGAACTAATCATGAATACATCTTAAAACCAGTCTTATATACTTAAAAAGGCGCCAAAATTACAAAATAATGCGTCATCTTGATGACATAGGTGGGGAGGGACAATGTGACGTATTATTAGGTGTCATCAAAGAAAAAAATGAACATGCAAAACAAATAGCACAGAGCATCAATCGATCAGAAATACATAATTATACATCACTATGATTAAAAAATGACAAAAAATGGTGCTGCAAGTTATCAAACATAAAATATAATATACTAAAAGTTGTAGTAGTGGATTATTTGTTCAAGATCGGAGCAGGATTGTTCATTTCTGGGTTCTATCCTGCTCCGATGCCCCCAGAAATTGAGTTATTAATTACTTGGTCGTTTAGAGGTTTAAATTTATTCAAAATCTCATACTGTATTCTGCTAGTCTTCTTATTTTTGTAGCTTCCAAATTAAAAAAGGAGTCGTGTGTCACGACCTGCGCTGCTTACGTTATGGCAATCAGACAGTGATCATCATCACAAGTTTCTCCTTTTATTCCTCCTACGCGTTTTGTCCCTGAGGAAGGAGACGGGACTGGCTCCGAAATGCGTAGGAGGAATAAAAGGAGAATCTTGTGATGATGATCACTGTCTGATTGCCTTAATGTAAGCAGCGCGGATCATGACGCACGAGTCCTTATTGAATTTGGAAGCCACGTTGATCGTATGAGTGTGGACACTGCAGCAGCTATTGTTACCTGCCTTCAAGCTGGTTGTGTACACAACCTTCCCAGGTGAGCGTATAGCTTTCAGTTAGCCTCATCGCATAAAAAAGATGAGACCCTATTTGCGCTTCTTTCCTTTCTAGCAAATTCATCATTCTTATTTTTGTAGGCTTCCTCATCATATACAGGGGCGGACTGGCCCAGGTGGCAGGGGGGCAAGTGATAATGATAAAGGCTGCTCGGGCTTGTTTTGCGGCTGTAGCTGCCTCAATGATAGCAGGACTCGGGAAGGGGACGGCCGTGCGCGGCGGGCGGCGTGGTAACAGCGCCCCCCCTGCTCCTCATCTGCCTCAGATAGCAAGCCCCATACCCTTCCCCCCTCGCTCCTCACCTGGCTCTGATAGCAGCACCCCCCCGCCCACTCCTCAATTGATGCCAGGGTCGGAGGACTCAGACTGCCACCTAGGGCTATAGGGCTAGGTCCACCAGCCAGCCCCTGATCATATACACACTGGATACAGGGCAGCCATACATGGTGAGACCCGCTTGGTGTTGTACCGCTGACACCCATGTGAAATTGCTATGAATGGAGCTGATATTTTAGACTCTTGGATAACATCTTTAGTAGCACTGTGACAAACACGTAGTTAGGCAGACTGGTCTCATCTGTCACCTTATCACTCTCCGCTAATTCATGAGCCATTTTGGCAGAGTGCCATTGGTCCACAGTTTCTCCATATTGTATCTTCTGATAAACACTGACATGAAAATACAATGCAATAGAATATAGCAATTTCTGTACAATCATCATATATCCTAAAACTCAGTTCTCCTACTTTAGTCAGAAACCTAAGCAGGTGCCTTCTGTAAACGAGGTTGTCCACTATGTAGACAGCCCCTTCTCATTCCCCATGTTTGGCTCCAATAAAATTAAAAAGCTGATACTCACATCCTTTGCCGGTGTGAGAGCTGCAGCTGTGCACTCACTTCTTCTTGGTCAATCATTTGTCCAGAGGCAAGGAGAAAAAAAAGTTGACTTTGATTGTGCGTGCGGCTTGCATGAAGTCACAATAACATGCCCCAGGAATGTTAGCGTCAACGCTGCTGGACTGGTGCCAGCACAGGAGGTGGGTATAGTCTTTTTTATTTTATTGGGGCCTGACATGGGGAATAAGAAGGGGGTGCCCAAGTTGTGAACAACTTCTTTAACATGCATTCTTCTATCTCCTCAATTCCCCAAAAGTTGAAATGCTGTGTAAAATGAAAAAAACAAGAATGTAATGATTTGGAATTTCTTATTACAATAAACATAGAACATAGATTAGAAGGTTAAAGTTAGACATTTTTCCAATTTATATGAAAAACCTCATTTAGAAATTGCAACACATCTAATAAAAGTAAAGACACGGCCATATCTACCATTGTATAGGATTTCCTCTTCTTTCTGTGGCGGTCTGTAAATGTCTGGTTGAGACCAATTGCTGGAAATATGGTAGAAGTTGTCAACCTTTAGCCTGAGGCAGGATTCTTTCTACTCAACAATCCTGGTTCGTCTTTGCCAAATGTATCCTTTCATAATGCACCAAATGTTTTCTATTGGGTCTGAACTACAGGTGGTCGGTTCACCCCCCGAGCTCTTCCCTGTGAATCCATGCTGTTATGATGGATGCCGTATGTTATAGAGCATTGTCCAGCTGATGTATATCCCTGAAACTGATGTATGGATGGGAGCATTGGTTGTTCTAATACCTCTGTATAATGCCAAGTTCACACATTCAGTATTTGGTCAGTATTTTACATCAGTATTTGTAAGCCAAACCCAGAACTGGGGGAAAACTGCAAAAGTGTTTCTATGATACTGTTCCTTTGATTGTTTCACTTGAAATTTTAGCTTACAAACACTGTGGTAAAATACTGACCACAGTTTGAGCATGTGAACCTGGCTTATTGCACAGCATTGATAGGGCCCTTCATGATGTGAAACCTACCCATACCATAGACAATAATCAAACCCCTACCATCAGAGATGCAGGCTTCTGATCCGTGAGCTAATAACAAGCTGAATAGGCCTTTTCGTCTTCAGTCTGCACAAGGTACGAAGTACATGATTTCCATAAAGAATTTCACATCTTGATTCATCCGACCACAGGACAGTTCTCATTTGACCTCAGTCCATTTTAAATAAGGTTAGCCTCATAAAAGACATCAGTGTTTCTGGATTGTGTTGTATATATATGGCTTCTTCTTTGCACGATAAGCGTTTACTCAGATTTGTAGATTTCACGGTGAACTACATTCACAGACAATGATTTCTGGATTTATTTCTGAGTCCATTCAGTGATTTGCATGACTGAATCATGCCCATTCTTAATATATTACTGCCTTAGGGCCTATAGATCACAAGCATCAAATATTGAACATTGACCTTGTCCCCGCTGCATGTGGATTTCTCCAGAATCTCAGAAGCCTTTGTATTAGGTAGTGTAGATGGTGGGATGTTCAAAGTCTGTAGATTTCATGCTGAGCAACATTTTTCTGAAACTTTGAAGATTTTTACATGCAGTTGTTCAGATTGGTGAACCTCTAACCATCTTTGCCTCTGAGAGACTCTGACTCTCTAAGGCTAGGGTCAGATTAAAATTAAAGTGGGGTAGCATTAAAAACATAGGTTTTGGTAGCCTACACGTATAGTGCTACCCTTTGTTGTGACTCATTAAGGCTGCCAGTGCTTACTTATGGTGACGCGTCCCTAGCGCAGTTCAAACACCGGCATTTTCTTAGCGCAAGAAAAGACATTTTCAACAGCATCTTTTCTCGCGAAAGCGTGAGATTTCACTCAGATGCCGGAGTTTGAGCTGCGTCACCATAGCTAAGCATTGGCAGCATTAACGTGGCGCTACCATGGCATTAGCAATGCGTTAAGTCGGTCCAAAACTTATGTTTTTAATGCAAGAGTCTATTAACTTTAATGTGACCCTAGCCTAACAGCTCTTTTTACGTAGTTGTGGAAGTTATTTTAAAATGACTTTTAAGCTCTTTTCATTAGTATGACTTATTTTTTCAACCTTTATAAGTTAAGGGGTTGACTAATCTAAATCAAAGTCTGCATTTCACATAGCCGCGAGCGTGCGATGTGCATACTCTGGCCAAAATCTGAAAAGAAGGTGTGGCCTCACTTAATGCAAATATATTAAGCAGGTACCACTCTAGTCGGATTCTGGCTGGGAGTCTCCATATCACATACTTGAGGCACGTGGCTGCCGTTGCCGGCTTTGAAACAAGAATCCTCGCAGTTCACAGTGTAGTGCCAGGATTCAGAATTCTGCAATCACATAGCGTGACATATTGAGTGACTGCCAACTTGAAGATGTTTACCGGGACAACCCTTAAATCTGTCCCAAAATTTTTTGACATGTATTGTTGACATAAATTCCTAATAGAGTTATTTATTTCAAATGAAATGGAGAAATTTCTAACTTTTGTCTTCTTATCTGTGTTCCACATTCTGCTGTGAAGAACATAAAGCTATACAAGATGTCTAAGTCATTGCATGCTTCTTTTCTTTACATTTTACACTGATACAGCATCCTAACTTTTTTTACAATTGAGATTGTATAAGTATTGTATTTCCAAGGTTTGAACGGTATAATTTGGCTATTTCCCAAAACCCTAAAGTACAACAGACTGATTGCATAATGATTTATTAAGAAGTAAGGGAAAAAAATCTATTGTTAGGTGACATTTGTTTAATTAGTATTTGTCTGTTTGCACTTTTGCGTTATAATTATATTAGTCTTTCCATTACTAGCAGGTCATGTTCCGTTTCCAGGCGAGGTCTGTAAAGCGGAGACCTAGGTTTATTTTTGAATCCTTTCAGCCATAAATGGGTTAGAAGTCATAGCGGGCTCTTTCTTCAAGTGACAATCTCCAGCTGACATTTTTTCTGAATTTCCATTTAGAACTAGAAGAACTTGTCATTTCTTCTGTCTAGAGAATCTGGTTCACAGCTGAAAAAGTCAGCATTGTATTTGCAAGCCGTAGGCTGTTTTGTACAGGGTCTGCCCTGGCAAATTAGCACTTCTACAGGGAGTCCGTAACACAGTTTTGCCTGTGGCACCAGACAAGACATGTGCTGGTCAAGTGTTAGTATCTGCGCTCTTGCGTCTGTCAGGACAAACCAGCAGGAATTACAGAATTGTTTAATGATGGAGGCAAAGAAATGTGGGTAATTATGCTGTAATGATGATGAAATAATGTAAAACTCTTTTTACTGTGAAGGTTTTCTTTTTTAATGTTTTGATTGCTGACATTGGTCCATTTAGACCAATTTCATCCTAATAAATTGTGTTTAATCTGTGAAGGTGACAGACATTTACATATTCATCACAATGAAGCGTTCAAAGGTTTCTATAAGACCTACGTCAACAACCTTTTATTACACTTGCTGGTAGAGCTACGAGACGACATAGAGATGTAGCAGTTAAATATGAACTATTAAAGAGAACCTGTCACCAGGATTTATCACTACAAAGTAAAGCCATTGCCATAATCAGGGCTGTGTAGTCGGTAAGCCAAACATCCCACTCAGACTTCGACTACGACTTTTCAATTTTCCTGAATCCGACTCTGACTCCAACTCCACCAAAATGAACACCGACTGTGACTCCACAACCATGACTGTGAAGTCAGTAAGCCACACATCCAACTCTGATGCCTCAATTTTCCAGAATCGAACTCCAACTCTGACTCCACCCAAAATGGGTATGACTCCGACTCCACAGCCCTGGCCATAATGGTGTGGTGATGCTGATTAAATGCATACTATAGTGAAGAAATCTGATCCTTGTTTGCTGAATAATTTACATAATGACGTCCTTCGAACAATCTTTGTGCATTGGGGAAGAACTTGGTGGGTAGGGTGTTCTTCCCCTCTGATGCCTCCTTCTTTTTTTCTTAAATTCTGCACTGCTGCCACCATCATTACATTAGGCGGCGCATGCGCAGTGTGATTCTTTACAGGTAGTATGCAAGTCTTCAATAAAATGGCACCAGAGGCAGCGCATGTGTAGACCAAGGTATCTGGCACCATTTTATTGAAGACATTCAATTACTAGGTCCTAACAAGATGGCACCTGTGGCAGCGCATGCGTTGTTGTATCTTAAAGTCTATAATAATTCTTACTCAGCACTGGGGAAGAAAAGGGGGGGAGAAATTCTGTATAATGAATATCGGAGGCAATCTTATTTTCTGGGCAGTGCAAGCTCCATAGTCAGGAAGATCAAAGCTATGATAGATGATTCTTGCTGAACAATCATCATCCAGGAGGCTTACAGACAGGTGTGACTAATTTCAGCTGTATACAACCTTTATGCCCATACTAATACAGCAACTCAAATCCCCTATACATTGTAATGTGAAAAAAGTATTTGTATAAAAAAATCTCTAGGTACTAAGAGTTGACATGAATATTTTTAAGGCACTACAGAGTTTTTTTCAGCCCTGGAGTGGTGCTTTAAATCTGAGTCCCCTGTCCTCACTCTTGTACTTACCGTCCTGCATTTAAAGCTTTTTTTGGCATTGCTTCAATCCCGTGACTGGAAGTCAGAGGTGACATCACAAGCTCTCAATACAAGTCTATGAGAGCAAGAATGACATTCTCATAAACATGTATTGAGTTGTGACCTCTGTAGCACTTCATGAAAAACTGAAACTGCTGAAGACCGACAGAGCGGCGGTGAAAACAAATAAAAATCCTTGCAGGTGACTAAAACACTTATTGGCAGGGGACTTATATTTAAAGTACCACTCCAGTGTTATAATTAAAAAAAACACTGGGGTGGTTCTTAAAGTGAGCGTAAAGGTATTGTATAGTTTAGTTTTATGTATAATGCTCTTGAAAACATTTCAGGAGGATCCTTTTATTGGCAGCCATTCTTTCATGTTCTTATTTGCATTAGTATAGTATGAAGAGTGTTTGCAATGTTACCTACATAACGTCTTCCACCTCTGATACAGAGTGGTCATAGACAACTCCTGCCAGGGATACAATGGTTGCGTAAACAGAGCATCAGCTTCTTTTCTGCTATGCTCTGTAAAATGGAAGGGACAGCCGACATCATGCTGATTGACAACCGGCTTCACCCTAATTAACTGAGGGAGAGAACTGTCAATCAGAGTGATGTTGACTATGACACCCATCAACAGAGCAGAGAAGCCACCTTCCTGTCAACTTGATGTCAGTGAAATCTGCAGAATCACCGGCAGGTCTTAGACCGCTCTGTGTCTGCAGTTAACCGCAATGGGCACAACAGGCAGATAGGTGACATTTTTTTTAAATCTCAGACATACCCTTTATAAGACTGGAACATGCTTGATCAGACAGTCATGACCCACGTATCATAGTCCTCAAGTTGTCAACTTCTGCATTAGTTAACTGAATAGTGGCAAGTTATGCATGGGCATAACCTTTCGATAAGAATAATAGTAACGTCCAGTTGTCAAATTTTTGTACATTTTCAGACATAATATCAGGAGCACAATTCTAAAAAGTTATGTAAATGGTTACTTAAATAATTAGTTCCTGTATGCCCCACTGTTTATAGGTGCAAAGATTTATGGGGAGTTGCAAGGGGGCGATGCTCAAAGAATACTCATGGGGCATGTCTCTAAGCTGTTTTACTTATGGGAAACACCCTATTGTAAAGACCATAAAAATTAGCACTAAATAAAAAGTTCATACCCCTTGAACTATATGGCTGATGTAAAAAATAATTTTATGGGGTCAACGGTAAAAATATAAAAGCAACACTTGGCATGTTTTTACCTTATAAAGCAAGTAAATAAATCATTATGTACATTTTTCATTTCCGCTTGCAGAGATATATGCTTTGTTTAGCTAGTATTTATTTTTATTTTGCATTATCCCTTTGTGTAGAAACGTGATTCACTTAGTTCTCAAAAAGGAAAGTCTGCGGTTGGCCTCGTGCAAGAACACGTTGATGAAAATGTTCTAAACCGGCAGCATAAAATGTGTTAGATTGTGATTGAATTACTGTACGCCTGTTCTTACATCTTGTTTCCTGACCCAGAATACGCTGCACATTATGGCAATAATCCCTTAATAAAGGCAAAGTGCTCCAGCTCCTGACAAAGTGATCGAATCGCGGTAGTTACGCTGATAGCTTTTGTTTTCAGAGTCATTATTTTGTTAGCATCAATAATCTATAAAAGTTAGCAAATTGTTCTTGAAAATGAAATGTGGCGATGATATGAGTGCTATGTATGCATTAGACTCATTGTACAATTTTACCTTTTATGTTAGTTTATATACGCTCTGGGGTAGTTTTATTTGGTTTATATGTAATTGAACAGAATATTGTATTTCCTACTGATACAACTAGGCTGAAAAATGAATCATTATGATAATGCAAAATGTTCTTTACTTCAGTTTGTTTTCATTTTATAGATTGATTTTTGTGTTGCTAGATGCATTTAATCAAGTCGAATAATGGTATGTCAAATCTTCTTACTCATTGTGGATGTAATCTATTTTGACAGTTTGTAACAAACTATAGAAACAGACTTTACTGGAAGTCATATATGCATATTTCATCAAATTCTGCCAAGTTAAGACAGTCTGAAATGTAAAGATTCAATCATTACTTATTGTGTTAAACCAAACCATCAGAACTTTGCAAACTTCATAGACTTTGGCTTAGATTCATTAACTTCTTTACGAAGGAGGATGTATAGGATGCAAGCTCGCGGTCCAAGGTCGTATCATTCTCTGCACATGCAGGCTGATCTGATTAGCCGACATGTGCAGGTGAATCTATGATCTACCTGCTCCTGTTAACCCATTAGATTGCGCTGTCAAACTCTGACAGCACAATCTAATATGCCGCAGGAAGGATCAAGCTATTCCCTGTCACCATCAACGACCACGAGATACAATCATGGGGCATCGATGTGTTAACATATAAGCGAGTAGTTAGATGATGATCCCCTGTCTGTCACGGTTATGCCTCAATTCCTGAGTACGCTGCCAGGGCGGCAGTGTTCACAAGACATGATCATTCTGCAGTACAGAGCTGTGCATCTGCAGTGTTGAGGTGCCCTAAGGGGCCAAGTTAAGTAAAGAAAAAATGTACAAAAAGGAAATAGAAGTATGAAAAGATAAAATAAAGTTTATAGAAGCCCTTTTTGACCCATTGGAAATAAAACTATAAAAAAAACCATGTATTTAATATCACCACGTTAAGAAATGCCTGATCTATCAAAATATAAAATCAATTAATTTGTAAACTGCGTAGTGGAAAAAGTCAAAGCGCTAAAATTGTTTTTTTTTTGTTGCCACAATATTGCAATGAAATGCATTAACAGACCATAAAAACAGTGTATCTACCCAAAAATTGTATAATTAGAAATGTCAGCTGAACATGAAAATAATAAGCCGTCATACAGCCCCAGATCATGAAAAATGAGAACGCTATGGGTCTCGGCAAATGGCACCAAAAGTGCAATTCTTTTTTTTGACAAACATTTATTCAAGTATATTTTTATATTTAGCTATCTCCAAACTCATACTGACCGGAAGCATCATACTGACAGGTCAGTTTTACCATATAGTGAACATAGTAATTAACGCCCCTCCCCCCAAAAAAATTATGAAATTTTACTTTTTTTTTTCTTGCAGTTTCACTGCACTTGGACTCTTCTTCCCATTTTCCAATACACTGTATGATAAAATGAATGATGTCATTCAAAAGTACAACCCGTCCTGCAAAAAACAAGCCCCTATACAGCTATATTGGAGGAGCAATATAAAAGTTATTGCTAAGTTATGCATTAGATAATTTACTATTGTTGTTAAATACATAATAATTATTTGATTGGATATAAGCCACCCATGTAACATCTCAGGGACATTCATACTGGTTGGACGCCTTGTTGAATGTTGAGTTTTGAATTCTTAATTGGATAAAATGCATTCATGTCATTGTATGTTATAGCTGATCACCTGCACCAATGCACTGTTGTAGGGGGGAATGGGGTTATGACTTTCCTAGCATGATACCGGAATATTAATCTATGTTTTGTGTCTTGATTAAGGGTACCTTTACACGCCGCTACTGGCGGGTGGATACAACCAGCTACTTCACGTGCACGAGCACGCACAAACGGTTACAAACAGTAATCGCACCACCTTTACACGCCACCACTAGGTGCGCTACAGTAGGTTACATCTATCTCTAGATACACCGCCGGGTGTCTCAAGTCACCTTCTGTAGCTCAGCTTACCTCATTTACACAACGCTACAACAAGCTACTATGGGCGGACCTGGTGCAGCAGGGACAGCACATAGGCGTGCCACAATTGTGGATTACAAGACGTCCGTACGCTGAAAGGACAAAGCAAGAAACCCATGATTGGCCAGGCATCGCAGGAGGCTGTTTAATACATGCCGCTCGAGCAATTGTGTAGTGTGACTGGTCAGCTCCTTGAATATGCCTCCCTATGCAGCGACTACCAATCGTAATGCAGGAGCTTCCTCCAATGATCGCTGATTTGGCGCGGTAACCCGGAGCCTGTGTCACGCCCCAGCTACATAGCAGGTACATAGCATGGTGTAGAAACAACCCTTCTGTTCCTTCTTTACACGCCGATACAGCTCGCTACAATCGGCTGTGTAGCCACCTGTTTCAGGGCAGTGCTCGGAAACAGATGCATCTACTGCCGGGTGCCTACTACCGTCTTCACACGCCCTACTACGGGGTATATTGCCGATGCAAGCTACATTTGTTGCAAGTAGCTGGTTGCATCCACCCGCCAGTAGCGGCGTGTAAAGGTACCCGTAGGGTTTGTGGATTTTCTTGCCTTATATGATAAATCATTTTTATTTTTATACATTCAATTCAATATCAATGAACCTCATTAAAAGAAAAGTTATGGCTTTTGGAAAATGGGGAGGGAAAAAAAGAAAAATGGAAAATTGCATGGGGTGAAGGGGTTAAGATGTTCATTAAAGGGGATCTACCATGAAGAAAGTTCATTTTAAAGTTAATTTCAATCAATAGATCTTGGGTTAATAATAATTTTCACAATTGGATGTGTTTATCTTAGCACAAGAACATTTTTATTAATCTCATATACTGTATGTGCTGTGTAATGGATATGTCTGACATACAGGGAGATGATTTGATTGTGAAATGAGCAATTGTAAGTACACAGTGCTATATAATATGATGACTGCAATATATTATGAAGACAAAACTTTGATGGGAGTGCTTCTTTCTTTCTTGCTGTTTATCAAAAATGGGGGAACCTCTGCCATATTTTTAAATTATTTCTTAAACAACGCTAAAAACACCTTTTAGTGCCCTGTCAAATGTACTAAAGGGTGCAAGTGTACAATACGTAGTTGGAGATATCGCTATGATCAACTTCCAGAGGACAGTGTGTGCCAAGCATTGCAACACTAGGTCCTATATAGACCCAATGATGTGATCCAAACAGCCAATCACAGCCATGCCAGTACACTTGAACAAATATTGAAGGAACTCCGGCACCAGACTTGTTTGCAGTCAAAATTCCAGATCTTTATTCAGAAATCCTTAAAGCATTAGTGGGGTACGCAGCCCCCTTCCTCCACCACTGACTCGTTTTGGATACAAAATCAGTACACTGCATGGCTGTGATGGGTCTGGAAGTGCTGAAAGCTGAAAAGCTCATTGACTGGATTCCGTGTAGCCTATCAATACACATTTTCAGCTGCCAAATGCAAACAGTAACATGGACATCTGCTTAGATGTCTATGTTCGAATTTGAGCAACAGACATTTGGTCCAGTATGAACTCTGAAATTTAGGCTGGGGTCACATTTGGCAAGGCAATTGCGGTTGCCACCTCCAGATCCGGACGCGGTAACCGCAATTGCTTTCACACACATTTTTTTTGCAAAAATGTGTGCTGGAAACCGCAATCTGGTAACCGGATTGCTCCGGATCTGTAATCCGGAGCAATGCGGTTACTGTCTACTTCGTTTATCCCTGCTGCTGCAGGGATGAACAAAGTGTTAAATGTTATGAAAACATGAAATATTATTAGTAGCTGTGGGAAAAATGTCTCTAGGGGGTGTCCACTCCTGTGGGCATGGGAGGGTTTAATGAACCTCTTGTACTATTGCCGGCATTTGTCGGCTTTGTACAAATTTATGAATGAAGCAACGGCTCCCCTGACAGTATTGGAGATACTGTATGTAATGTACGTATAGTATCAGCTACTGTCCAGGGTCCTGAAACCTTTAACATTAGGTCTATGGGCAGCGCACCGCCATAGACCTAATGTAACTGCTTACAGGACCCTGGACAGCGGCAGATACTATACGTACATTACGTACAGTATCTCCAGTACTGTCAGGGGAGCCGTGGCTTCATTCATAAATTTGTACAAAGCCGACAAAAGCCGGCAATAGTACAAGAGGCTCATTAACCCCTGACATGCCCAAAGGAGTGGACAGCATGTCTCTAGGGTGTGGGCACCCCCTAGAGACAAGTTGCCCACAGCTACTATTAATATTTAATGAGTTAATAAACATTTAACACTTTGTTCATCCCTGTGGTAGCAGGGATGAACAAAGTAGACGGTATCCGCATTGCTCAGGATTACACATCCTGAGTAATACGGTTACCACATTGCGGTTGACAGAATCGCTACGGAAACTGCAGCCTGTATGATTTTTAGTGCAGGCTGCAGATCAAGAGTTGGTAACTGGATTGCATGTAGAGCAATCTGGTTACCATAATGGGCTCCTATGGGGAGCGTTTCCTAATCCGGTTTTGAGCTTTTTGACAGCTTTTTGATCAGGATTTAAAAATTATGCCGCAAATGTAACCCTAGTCTTACTGCTCAGTTTCGCTCATCGCTAAACATGCCATATCAAAAAAGAGAAAAAACAGAAATTGCGCCACACTGCAACTGGAGGAACTTAATACACGGTTTCACTATGTTTGCACTAACCTTTACTGGTTGTGCAACACCCCGCACAACCAGACTGATGGCTTAATGTGGACCACTGTAGTGACAAGGGCCAATATTCCCTCCTCCTCAGATACTCCGGGCCTGGTGGTCGGCTCCTTAGTTCCTCTGGAGATGGAGGTGGGCTCCTTCACTCCTCCACCCGAAGAGGCAGACTCGCTGCACTGGCTTCCGTCCCAGCTTCACACTGTGTATCAGTTGATCATTCAAGGGTGGGTCTTTATGATGTACTGCCAGGTACTGTGGATCTTAGAGCAGCTCACACACCGCACTCCCAACAAGGGAGAAGGAGATTAGCAAATAGAAAAACAAGCGGTGTCAGAGGTTTGGAGCGCTAAAGAAACCACGGGTTGGTGATTAAATTACCGATAATTTATTGCACGAACAGCAGGGGTCCAGTATGCCACAACGCGTTTCGACGCACAGATGCGTCTTTCTCAAGTGGATCCACTTGAGAAAGACGCATCTGTGCGTCGAAACGCGTTGTGGCATACTGGACCCCTGCTGTTCGTGCAATAAATTATCGGTAATTTAATCACCAACCCGTGGTTTCTTTAGCGCTCCAAACCTCTGACACCGCTTGTTTTTCTATTTGCTAATATCAAAAAAGAGGAAAAAACCACAACATTGAAAACTCGATAACACATATGTAAAGATAAGCACTCTAAAATGTAATGAAAAAAATGTATGTAACCTAATTTACTTAATTAATTTTAAGTTTATCCTACCAATGAGTAACCTGGCATAAAGCCATGTAAAGGGGCCCCTCCAACCACAATATAACAAATACCCCACTGAGGAAGCTGATTACAGCGAAACGTGTCTGGGGGGCACCCAAAAGCATTACAACCTCTCCCATCTGACAACTATGGGTAAGAAAAACAAAGGGGCTGAATCTGGGGGCATAAATAAGGTATAAGCTTGGGGTTGGAAGGATACTAAGAAACAGCGATAGAGATATATCCAAAACCCCTGGGCATGAATAACATCCCTAGGAATTAGGCCAGCAATCACCTGCCCGCTTTAGATGTTTAATGGGAGTTTTACCTCTATTGGGATATTAAGGCTCTGCTTCATTGTGCACTGGTCACTTTATATTTCTATGTCTATATCAATATGGTACTTTAAAATCATGTATTGTTATGGGATGTATGTTTTTATGGAAGGAAAACATTAAAATCCATCTTAAATGCAATATGATTGATTGTTCCATCTTTGAATTTTTCTGGGGCATAAACCCTCTTCTTTGGCTTATAAATTTGTTAACCTAATTTACTTGACCGGTTTAGAAATGCTGCAGTGAATTTGCAACACCAAAAACTCACCAACAAGAAACATTAAAGAGGACCGTTCTTCAGTTCAAAAGTGGCCAGTGAATATTCCAGATTTTTGGTTCTGTATCCTTTAGTCTTCAGCCATCTAACTGCTGATTTAGAGTCACGAAATATTGAGACAAATGGACTATCGTAACGTTTGTCACGTTTCTTTTCCGTACCCCACCCCTTGCTTATTTAAACCAATATTTTGCACTAAAAATGGTGCACACCGTAAAACTCAATTGCATACAACACATGCATGTTGGGCATTTCTCACAGTCTTAATCAATGTCATTAGTGCTACAAGGTTGCAAGTATCACATATTCAGCCAACATAGATATTAGTGTAGATGAATAATTGATTAACTGAAGATAGCTTGCACTCAAACTTCTACAAAGTTCTGAATTTCCTCGTACATTTTTTGCCATCTGGAGAAGGTTTCAGACTTTCTCCACACTATTTTGTACTTATGACTAATTCATGAAAAGGCATCAGGTGCATCAAAATGTATCACGGAAGATTGTTGAGCTCAGTCCAGGGAGATTTTCAGGAATCTGGCCATTTTTCAAAAAAATCTCAAAAGCTGTAGGTTTACTTGTGGGTTTCAAACAAATCTAGACAATGTCTCTTTCTTTTCCAAAGAAAAGAGTTCAGTTTTGTCTAAAGTAAAATGACTGTATAAATACAGATTGGAGAATTCAGTAAACCCGGTTGTCATTGTGCCTCTTCGTTTAATGTCAAAGTTTTCTACATCAATCATTCCTATTGTGCTCTGTCATTTGACATTTCACCCAAAAGCTGATGTGAGTCATCTCATTGGTAAAGACATGCCGAGGCCCCGAAGAAAACTCTCCTGGGAAAAAATGTCCCAAACACATTACTGCTGAGAATTGTTCTGTTTCTGATAATGTCTACAATTTGTCAAAGGTCGAAACAACGATTGCCTCCAATTATATTTTCTAAAGGCTGTTTTAGGTATTTTTCTTTATTTTTGAAGGCACAAAGTTTGCCTCAGAAAAACATGCAATATTTAATACTTCTTGCAGCTTTTGGTATATAGTACATCCTTGATATTACTTTCTTCCATTAAAGTAAAAAATATGGGGCATGCATATAAATTAGTGTCATGAAATCTCCATTTTATGTCAGGAAATATTATATTATATGGGATTTTAGATTATTCACTCATTTCTAATTTTGCAAGAATTTGGCATAAGTCAGGGCTGTGCAGAGTCGGTAAGCCAAACAACTGACTCCAACTCTTCAGTTTCCCTGAATTTGACTCCAATTCCACCAAAAGGGACATAGACTCCGACTCCAGAACCATGGCTGTGAAGTTAGAAAGCCAAATATTCGACTCCGTGAATCTGACTCGGACTTCACCTCAAATGGACACTGACTCCACAACTCCGACTTCTCTGCCCTGAACTATAAACTAGAAAGACAGAGTAGGGCAAATAGGGTCTTAGCTGATAGGATGGGAAGAAAATACAAGGGATAACAGGCTCACCTGAGGTAGTCATGTACAGCCACAACTACTATTGGTAGCTTGAGGATGGCTGCCACAGCACCCCTAGGCAAAGTGATATAAAATAATGGAGGAATGGGATGAAGCCATTCTGCCATGAAGAAACACCGATCCAAAAAGCATTAAGTTTGGTGATTGTTATATTCTCTTTCATCAGGATAAAAATCACATGTGTTCCCAAGCTCACTAGTGCATTGTTTTTTTCAGAATATGCCAAATAGTTGATATGGTCACTCCTAACATTTCTGCAATCTCTGGATTTCTTCTTTATTTTTTAGCCAAATGGTGTTCTGCTTCTCTTCCATTGAGAGCTGCTTTCACCCCATGTTGTCTGTTCATAGCAACATCTTCCCAAAATAAATGCCATTCCTGGAATTAGCTCCAGATCTTTTACATGCATAATTGATGATAGATTAATGAGGGTATATCCCATGCAGCCCATTATGGAGCTTTTAGATAATTGTCAAATTACCTTTGGTCCCTTGAAAAAATACGCAGCTACATATTAAGGGGAACCTGTCATGTCCATTTTTGTTTTTTAAACCACTCCCAATATTATTTATGATGCATTGTGCATTACAAACCTGGTTTTAAAAAATCCATGTATTTATCATAAAAAAGCACTTTGGATGTTCAGATGTACCTTCACAAAACAGTCATCAAGGTGGTTTTTCAGCTGGTTACAGTCACATCAATCCACTTCTGTCATGCTGTTATTAAAACATAGTTATGCCCACGTGTGGTCATTTATATTCACATCACTAAGTGCAGAAATACACATGCTGTGGAAGGACTAGTCTGTGGGGATGTCACGAATGTGACCATAATGGGTGGAACTAAGCCCAAAGGGTCTTTGACTTGAGGACTGCTTACCTCAGCCCATTACAGTAACATGGTAAAGACACGAACACAGGTCCTTCCACAACGTGTATATTTCTGCATTTAGTAATGTGAATATATTACAACTAGCTGGAGGCCCGATTCTAAAGAATCGGGGGGTCTAGAATCCATATACAGTTTCTTTAGTAAGAATTAGCAATAATGCAATTAAGACATGATATCTATCCATCAACTACCTATGTTTGTATGGTGAATGCGGCGACCAATCAGAATAGCGCCGCGCGCTATGCCGCCTTATTTGAAATACACTGTACTCAGTGTATTTGAAGTATCGCACCAGAGAGCGCGGCGATATTCTGATTGGTCGCCGCATTCAGCGTGGCGACCAATCAGCATAGTGACGCGCTGTATGGCGCGATACTTCAAATACACTGAGTACAGTGTATTTCAAAGATGGCGCCATAAAGCGCGCTGCTATTGTGATTGGTCACCACGCTGAATGTGGCGACCAATCAGAATAGCGCCGCGTGCTATGCTGCCATCTTTGAAATACACTCGACTCAGTGTATTTGAATTATCGCGCCATAGAGCGCGCCAATATTCTGATTGGTCGCCACGCTGAATGCGGCGACCAATCAGAATAGCGGCGCACGCTATCCCGCCATATATTAGAAATACACTGTACTCAGTGTATTTGAAGTATGGCGCCATAGAGCACGGCGCTATTCTGATTGATCAGCACGCTGAATGAGGCGACCAATCAGAATAGCGGCGCACTCTATGGCGCGATACTTCAAATATACTGTACTCAGTGTATTTCAAATATGGCGGCATAGCGCGCGCCGCTATTCTGACTGGTGGCCAAGCTGAATGGGGCGACCAATCACAATCGCGACTCACGGTACGGTGGAAAATGTCTGCTGACTCGCGGCTGGGCGGAGCTCAGCAGCTCGCCAGCCGGGAAATGACCGGCTAAAGCCGGTCATCTCCCGGCTGACTCGCCGCGGACCTACGTGCCATAGGTAGCCGCGGCTGACCTCCGGGCAGCCGCGAGCCAGTCGGGAGACGACCGGCTAAAGCCGGTCGTCTCCCGCCCGTGATGTGTGTCTCCCGACCATGTGTTTGGGGCACTGTACGGGCGGCCATAAGCGTGGCGGGCTGCCTGAGTCCCGCTCCGCTTAGGGCCGCCATGTTGGTCCACCCGTTCAGGGTGTACAGTGTGGTGACGTCACGTAGCCGATGACAAAGTGACGGAAGTCCTGGCCAAAGTGACGGAAGTGGCCTTGGACTTTTATATATTAGATACAGGGGCATGACATTTTAATGACTGCATGACAGAAGATGTGACTGTTGCCAGCTGAAGAACCGCCCCGATGACTGTCCTGTGAAGGTACATATAAGCATCTAAAGTACTTTTTTATGATAAATACATGGATTTTATATTTTTTTAAACCAGGTTAGGGCCTTTTCACATCAGCGGTAATTTGAAATCGCGGCAGATGCGGTGAAAAAACCGCATCTGCCGCGATTGCCGCATAGCCGCCGCATAACCGCTGCACTTGCGGCGCGGTTGCGGTAATCGCCATAGTAAGTATAGGGGGACTTGCGGCAAGTGCGGTTTTGCACTTGCGGCAGGTGCGGCCACGAAAAAAAAAACGCGGCTGACCGCGTTTTTTTTTCGCGGCCGCACCTGCCGCAAGTGCAAAACCGCACTTGCCGCACCTGCCGCAAGTCCCCCTATACTTACTATGGCGATTACCGCAACCGCGCCGCAAGTGCAGCGGTTATGCGGCGGCAATCGCGGCAGATGCGTTTTTTTTCACTGCATCTGCCGCGATTTCAAATTACCGCTGATGTGAAAGGGCCCTTAGTGGTGCACAATGCATGATTTAAATAACATTGGGGGAATTTAAATACAAAAAAGGACATGACAGGTTCCTTGACTGTGGGATCGCAGAAAAAAGTACACTGTGATATAATACCATTTTCATATGCTAAGTATCTCAATTTTCTCATATATTTCCTTAGCAGTATTGCATGTCTATATTCTTATATTCATAGTTTGCATGCTTTAGCATTTCAGAGTGAATCTCTTTGTCATAATATAAGTCGTGTTCAGTATACACCTGTTCAAACTGCACATTAGGGAGTGCTTTCAGTTTTCTTATCTAGTTTCTAGTATAGATTTTGTGTTTGGATGTGCTACATAAATACCTGTGTACATAGCGTCTTTTGATGTAATCTGGACACACAGTAGATTCCAGAACAAGGAGAGTCTGTATTGATTTGCTATAAAAGTAGAGTTTATATATTGTATTTTTCAAGTTATAAGATGCTCTTTCCCCCTAAAAATCAGAGGAAAAATGAGACTGTGTTTTATAGTTCGAATGTAGCTTACCAAGCAGCACAAGTGAGGTGATGCTCAGTGCTTGGGGCTGGGAAAGGTGGGTTAATTGCAGCCATTTTCCTCAAGTCCATCACGTCCACTGCCGTGAGATCAATGGCACCCACCTCGTGTCACAACACTCTCTCTTCTTAGCCTGCAACATTAGCCCCTTGCTGCCTCCACAACTCTCCCTGTTCCCAGCCCAGGGCACTGCAGCATCACCCCACTGGTGCCACCGCCGACTTCCTGCAGTGGCGACCCTACCTGTGACCTCAATCCACCGCGATCACTCGTCCCCGGTAAGCTAGGAAGCAAAAAGAGGAAAAAAGAAATGTTTATATTTGACCGGGATCAAGGAGGTTCTGACAAAATGATATTTCTTAGAAATTTTCAAAAATGTATTTTTATTGATATACCAAAAAGACAAACAAAAGCACACAAAAGTTAAAAACAATTTAAAAGTACAAAACATGTACTCTGAGCCCACAACACATATTGTGTATAGATCACTTTTTGAGGCACAATTCCTCGAAAAGAAAGTGAAATCTTCCCATAGGTGACACGGAAGTAAAATAACATGCCGGTCGGGGTCACAAAGATCAATAAATACAGGATGTAATAAGTGTTCTCCAATGCAAACAATAGGCTATGCAGTGAATCTCCTGATATATCTATTAATGAATTCACAAGGTGATGAAAAAACGTTTCAATGTACACTGAATTAAAATAACCGCTGAATAAGGGGTAAACAGCTGATATGACAGTGGACAAAAGACAGAAGTACCTTTTAAGCCATTAGGCTGTAAGATCACATATTCTAATATGGTAGTACATGAGATGCTTTAAATCGAGTGGAGTGGTATACTCAAAAAATTGAAATAAACAAAAAAACTCAAATGTTTTGGTGCGAGACACCATTGATGAGACCACAAAAAATTACCAAGCAGAAAAAAACATATGGTTAAGAACCACATGGTGCAGAACAATGCAAAAAGATGATTCAGACTTTAGCTTGAGTCCGGTATTACACTCAAAAAATTTTAAATAAATAAAAAAACGCAAACGTGTAGGTGCGGAGCACCATTAGTTACACCACAAAAGGTAACCGAGCAAGAAAAAATCATATGGTTAAGAACAATGCATAGAGATCTCATGGTTGAGAACAATGCAAATAGGTCTGACCAGACTGCATGTACTGATATTAATGCAAGAAACGCAATGAGAAAATAAGCCGTAAGGCCATCAAGGGCTAAATGATCATGTCACCTGTGATCATGTGACATGACATGTTTTGTACTTTTTAATTGTTTTCAACTTTTTTTTGTGCTTTTGTCTTTTTGATATATCCTTAAAAATAATTTTTTCAAAATTTCTAAGAAATATCATTTTGTCAAAACCTCCTTGATCTCGGTCAAATATACACGTTTTTTTTCCTCTTCTTACCTCTATGTTTACACACAATGTGTGACTGGTGGATCATGTTCTAGTGCCACCCAAAACTCTTATATTTTTCCTGTCCCCGGTAAGCTACACTTAGACTAAGGCTGGGGTTCCACATAGAAGTCCGTTTTTGGAAGTGATTTTCATCACCAATCCGTTTTTATAGGGTGCTTTTTGAGCCTCCTGCTCTCCTGAACGTTTTTGGAATTTTCATTAAAAACGCATGCGCGAACGCATGCGCAAATGCAAGTGCCAAAAATGACATGCGTTCGCGCATGCGTTTCCCATAGGGCCCCATGTTAAAAAAACACATGAAAACGCATGCGTTTTTTAACTGATGCCAAAAACGTTGCATGCAACGTTTTTGACTCAAAAACGGACAGGGCAATGTTTTGAGCTCCAGAGAAAAACGGACAGGGTGTTTATTACATCCAATCTGTTTTTCTGTCAGTTTTTGGACTTAGAAAAAAAAAATGAGAAAACTGAAGCCAAAAACGGACTGAGGGCTTATGTGGAACCCCAGCCTAAGGCCACTTTACACACACAGATATCTTTGACCAACTTCTGAACAGATCTCTGGTTGCAGTGAAATTATGGACACATTGCTCCATTTTGTGGCTGTGTACAAACGTAACAATGTGTCCATGATTTCACTGCAACCAGAGATCTGTTCAGAAGTTGGTCACAGATATCTGTGTGTGTAAAGTGGCCTTAAAAGATGGAATACAAGGCCAACAAGACAGACCCTAATTTAGTTAAGAATTCTTTTTCTTTTCCTATTTTCTTCCTTTAAATTTGGGGTGTGTCTTATAGTCCGAAAAGTACGGTATGTACTGTGTGTACCAAGACTTCAATGTATGGAGCGTCTAACAATGTGCTCTAAACTTAGATTCCACTTCTACATAAAGTCTACATAATGTGCTAAAGTCAGACATTGCCCAATAGATGGAATATTTAAAGAGGACCTTTCACCCCCCTGGTGCATGGCAAGCTAAATGTAGCTGCCGCCTCCTGTCTGCTGGCTCTGCCTTCCTCCTCTCCTGCTCTCTGTCATTTAACCTGCCGCACAGAGCTTGGTCAGAGTGGCTGCAAAGCATTTGGCCTGACGTCAATGCCAGATTCCCGCCCTGTTTATGCTTTATTCAGAGAGCAGGGTGGCGCAGACATCAGACCAAATGCTTTGCAGCCGCTCTGACCAAGCTCTGTGCAGCAGGTTGAGTGACAGAGAGCAGGAGAGGAGAAGGGCAGAGCCAGCAGACAGGAGGCGGCACAGAGACATAGAAGGGGGAGGAATACACAAGGAGAAGGCTGGAGGACTGTGCCAGCAGCCATGACCTCTTAATACGATCAGACCCATTAGACTACTTATCTGTAGGTTTTCTAATGTCTTTTTTAAAGCTTACAGGGAAACTAGAAACATGGGGGACCACTTCCCTGAATGCAGTAGACATGCTGCATCCAGTGCTGCATTTAGTTTGCCATGCAGCAGGGGGGTGACAGGTCCTCTTTAAAGACGATTATTAGATAGATCCAATCTATGCACAGTTCTGTATGGTACAGGCATAGACTGTAGTTAAAAACATTTTGTTAACCAAGAACATGAAACCAATATTCTGCGTTCTTTTCATGTATTCCAGAGCCTCCTCTGTTAGAATGAATGTTCCGCGGCGCCTGCTTCCTGTCTCTCTTAACAAACTTGCTTGTAAATACTGGATACAAAGATTTCTTAATTATATTGAGTGCACCCTGTTAGCATTCTTTGATTATTCTGCACCAAGTCAGAGCTAAATCAATTATCTCTTGATTAAATGTATACAGCCAGATTCAGTGTTAAATTAAGGCAGTGTGAATACATAATTGCTGTTCTTTTTTCCTAATCTGCGCACGTTCGCACCTCTGATATTGCTACTAAACCAAATCTCTTGCTCCTCAAGCATGCATTATTGAGTAATTATGTTCCTTTGGATTGGCCTATTTTTTTTTTTTCTTAAAATAACAAAGGAGACCTTTTGCTAATGAAATATTTGGTTTTGCTGGACTGATATCTGCCCATGTGCAAGTTGGGTGGCTCCCAAACAAGCACATCGGATGGTCTGCTCACTTCATCAATTTTTTTTTGGAGGGGGGGGGTTTGAATATGTATAGGGACATTTTGGGTAGGAAGCTAGGCAAGCAGTTGTTCTCTAGGAATTTCGAAACATGGGCCTTCAGTTGACTGACAGGACTTAAATGTTTAGGAACATTGTCATAGGGATCTTTTCCTTAAAGCACTAGTCCAGCATTTTTTTTAAATCTCTGGAGTGGTGCTTTTAGTCCTCTGCTTCTTGTCTAATACCAGGGGTGGAGAACTCCAGGCCTCATTGGCCACTAACAGATCATGTTTCCTGGGTTTCCTTAGTATTGCAAAGGTATATAATCACCTGCACCCGTGATGATTCCAACCCCTGTGGAATGCTAAGGAAATCCTGAAAACATGACCTATTGGCAGCCGGCGAGGCATGGAATTCACTACCCCTGTCTTATATTCACCTTCTGGCTGTTTCAACTGTTATCGTCTCTCTCTGTTTTTTCTTCAGCAATTTGTGACCTGCCAACTGCTCCGGTGTTTCATGGAGTGCTCTGGAGGTCATAACTCAATGCAAGTCTATGAGAGCTTCATTCTGGCCTCATTCTGACTTTCATAGAGATGCATTTAGATCTTGTGATGTATATTCTGAATTCTGGCAAGTCAGAAGTTTCAGTCACAAGATACCGCCATTGAAAAAAGTGAAGATGCTGGAGATGATAATGAAGGCTGGGGCCTTAGGTTAAAAGCACCACTTCAGTGGTGAAACAAACAAAAAAACTGCTGGAGTGGTGTTTGAGGATTTCTCACAGAAAAAATAAGCTCATAATTATTGATTAAACTAATTAAATCATATCTACACAGTCAGGTGACTTTTCAGAAGAAGATGCACTTGGTTAACATGATGAGTCACACAATATCTGGTCACTATATGACTTGTATTTTGATTTTTTTCAAATTTACCCCATCATGTTGCATCTCTAATTTTGTTTTATCTCCCATACACAATTTACAAAGACATGGGAGATTCCTATTTACCTTTCTTTATACAGCACATTTTAGAAGAAACAGCAGAGTGGAGGACATTGTAGATATTACGCCCAAAGAGTGTGAAGATGTAAAGTGAACTCACTGAACCACTGGTGTGGTAGTGGCAGCTGAATACCTGATACAGCAAGGGACTGGAGAGTGACTTCAATAAACCAAAGATATTTATTCCATGTAAGGGTGAACAAAAGGGAGCCTCTGGATTATAATACCGAACTGTCCTGAAGGCGAAACCGGTGAGGAAACCCCTTTACAAGGATAAACCCAGCACAGCCCCAGGAGGTCTAAATGCTGTGAAACCAGGACCAATGGGTGTGACCCAAACAAATTGTAGCAGAAGAAATGAGAAAACTGTGGAACACAGGCTCTGTCGGAAGAGAGAATCCTGGGAGCTCTATACAATCCTGAAAAGACTCATCCAGCCGGTAGAGGAATCTGGAAGGTCTAGTGCAATTCAGGAGAGGCTTGGACCGCCCAAGGTGGGATCCTGAATATCCAGAGAGATCCAGGATAACAAACTGCCAGCATAGGATTCTCTGGAGACAGAGACATTAGAATAATGCAGAGCATAATAAGCAACAGTCTTCTTCATGCAGAGCACTGGCAATGTTCCAAAGGAATGAATACATTGCCCAGGATCCTCCCAAAGAGGGGGAGGATGCATTTTATACATAGAGCTGCTCAGCACTCAGGCTAAGAAACCTAATAAGGAACAGGTGTACTGTCTCTTTAAATGTTTGTAGGTTGCGGCACACGCTGCCTAAGAACATTCCCAGTAGACCTGCCAAGAGAACGCAGGTTCCTGGATGAGAAGGAAGCAGATGGCCGCGTGGAACAATAGGCAAAACAAACAGTGGAAGGCATAGCCCAAGGATAAGCAGAACCAGTGAAGCTGCGTGATGGGTACTGATCTCCCTGCTCAGCAGAAACTGGCCCTGCAGCAGAGACATACCGTGAGGATCAGAGAGCTGAGTGATGGGCACCGGTCTTCCTGTCAATGAGAGACTGGCCCCATGGCTGAGGCCATGACAGTAGAACAGTACTAAGCTGTAGTATCGGTGAATCCATCTCAAGGATAAGCTAAAACCAGGGCTTTGGAGTCAGTAAGCCAAACCTCCAACTCCTCAATTTTCCTGAATCCAACTCCAACCCTATGACTCTGACTCCCTCATACATGGCTCATGTTTTAGTGATAAATTTATTGTAGTACAATGTGAACATCAGCAGGCTTTTAATCATTATTATAGTACAATAATCAATATATTAACATAGAACATAACAACAGTTCATAATAATAATATTTAGCACATTCTGCATTGCACTATTATACTCAATTCATTTTATATTTTAGGAGTCAGAGTAGTTACAATTTTCACCAACTCTGACTCCGACTTCACCAGAATTGGTCTCCAACTTCACAGCATTGGCTAAAACGCTTACTAGAAAGCATTGGTAATGTGTCTTTTTGTGCCTGCATCTCACTGCCTCCTCACTCTGCTCCTTTCTATAGAATTTAATAGTCAACTGTACCCTGATGCTTCATTCAATTCACAGTTCAACATGTCTTAACCAGGTCAAATTTTAGCCATTTGTAGTATAAATGATGAACTGGGCAGCCAAAGGATGGTAGAAGCGGCTTATAGGTTGAGATCAGCCTTAACGACTGCACTTGTTGGTGGCTCCTGAGTTCTGGAGTTGGGGAACACTGCTCTAGAGTAACAAAACGTTGCATTGAACTCATGACACATTCCTAGTTTTAAAACTAGATTAGAGCTTATTATTGGTAAATTGCAAGTCTCAAAGTAAAGTATTGAGGTTTATGTACACAAGCTGAATTTTTGAAGCAGATTTTTTAAAGCATGTAGGCAGCAAAATGCTTTGTAAAATGCATATTTTCACATGAATTTGATGTAATTTTGCTTGTTTTTTTCCATTCATACACATGAATGAATGATATATAAATGTAAACTTGCAGAAAGAAAAAGAAAAGGGCGCATGTGTAGACACACAGGGCTATTTGTATAAATAAAAAGTGCCAGTGCACTCACCTATAATGGTTGTGTACGTCTACACAACCAAGATTAAACGTGTGGGTGATGGGGCTCTGGGTCGCCTCTTTCTATTAGTGCTGCCGTCCTGCCGGTGTTTGCGTTCACAATTCCGGGCTCCGCGATTTTCACGTAATCCTACCGGACCGGATACCACGTCACCGCAGGTCCTCAGTATGTTTATCCCGGTAATTAGGTAACCACAGGTCCTCAACACTCCAGATATGCCAGGCTGCTCCTGCCGCTTTGGCTCCGTAGAGAGAGAACTCACATAAAAACAATAGTACAGCGGTCTCAGGGAGCGCCAAAGGAATACTGGACAAATTAGTGGATAAGAACCGACTTTATTCTTCCTCCAATACCACTACCACAACGCGTTTCGACGGTATAAGCCGTCTTCATCAGGTGGGGTAATTTGTCCAGTATTCCTTTGGCGCTCCCTGAGACCGCTGTACTATTGTTTTTATGTGATTTTTATATAAATGTAAACTTGTCCTTTTGGAAAAAGTTGATAAAAATGTGAAATATAATACTGACATTCTGTTGGTTACTATAAGCCTCTGTTAACACAGTGCTGCACATGGACTTTATTCACATGCATTAGTTTGCATCCTCAGTTAGATTCAACCTCATTTATTTCAATTTCAACACTTACATTACTGAAAACAGTGTGTGAAATGCATAAGAAACAATACAAGCCTATGTCAAATTGGTGGGTAGTGGAAACTGCATGCTGGCATTTCTGCATACTGTATATATGTAGCATAATCGAACTAGTAAATTACTATAAACTTGCCTTATATACATTTCCAAGAGTGGATCTAGATTTATTCATGTGATTGTATATTAAGTATGTACAGTACATTCATTGTATGAGTTACTCTAAAGTTACATAGTCCACACAGTATGTGCTGGAATGCTACCTGCTGAACATACATCATATTACACTCCATTACATCAGCAGGGTATCACATGAAATTGTGCCATGGCACTAGGGAAAATCCATTATTCATACTGATTATATAATTTTCAAATAAGTATCTATTACTGTAGAAAAAGACATGTACCATCTCTATTTTCCAAAGTAATATACTACATTTTGCTCATTACACACTATTAAAGAGACATTGTTCTAGTTTATTCCTATGTGATTTCTGGCCATGAATTGTTTGGTGTTGCTGACCGTAATGCAAAACGTTGTATCCATGAGCTCTGTATTATGTATTACAGATGTTCCTCCATATTCAATGAGGAAAAGAAGATGAATGAAGGATGCATGGTCCTTCATATATGCTCACTATATTTTTATCATTGTTGGGCCTCAACATTTCTTATCGAGCTACAAATCGTTTATATTAACTTAAAGTTAAGGAGAATGTATCACATACAGTTTTTTTAAAGCCTAAACCTTGTTAAAGGTTTTAAGAAATTTTTAAGTTCTTTTAACTCCCTACAAATCAGTGGGGTCATGATCCTTAGCTCGCTCAAAAGAGAGCTCCGAGGGCAAAAGCACACAGCTCCTTTACATCGGGCGCAGTATGGATTCAATAAAAAGGCTATAGAAAATTTACTTTCAAGTGAAAGTCTACAGATTTTTGTTGTAGCTGTTTGCTTTTACTCAAAGTCAGATTACAGGATCACCAGTGAGGCCAAATGTATGGACTGGGCTCTCCAGACAACGGGTGCTCGGAGAAAAGAATGCACACTGGTCATGAGCATATAGAATCTGTTTATTATCCCCTTGTGAGTGATTCTCTTATATACCATATACAGCTCTGGAAACAATTAAGAGACCACTGCAAATTTTGTAGTTTCACAGATTTTTCTCTTTATAAGTATATATTTGAGTAAAAGGACATTGTTGTTTTATTCTATAAACTACTGACAACATGTCTCCGTTATGCAAAGCTAAAATGTTGTATTTATTTGCAGCAAATAAGAAATCTTCAAAATAATAATAAATGAACAGAACAGTGCTTTTAGACCTCAAATAATGCAAAGGAAACAAGTTGATATTCTTTTAGAAACCACAATACTAATGTTTTAACTCAGGAAGAGTTCAGAAATCAATATTTGGTGGAATAACCATGGTCTGGAGATTGGGCTGGCCATGAACCCCATTGATAACCTCTGGAATGTAATCAAGAGGAAGATGGACAGTCACAAGCCATCAAACAAAGAACAATTGCTTATATTTTTGTGCCAGGAGTGGCATAAGGTCACCCAAAAGCTGTGTGAAAGACCGGTGGAAAGCATGCCAAGACGCATAAAAGCTGTGATCAAAAATCATGGTTATTCCACCAAATATTGATTTATGAACTCTTCCTGAGTTAAAACATTAGTTTGTTGTTTGTTGTTTTCTTTAGGCTGCTTTCACATTGCGATTTTTTTTCCTGTCCGTGGGGATCCCACTTTTTGGGTCCCTGATTTTCATGGATCCGGACACAGAAAGCCTGACCCTGCAAAGTGCAGGCAAGCCGGGCACTTTCACTCCCGCAATGAGTGAAGCAAGGGTTAAATAAAAAAAATAAAAAGATCCTCACTTCTCCAGTGTATGTCCTGCACCTTCGAGCTCCCAGGGCTTAAGGACCTGGCAGGGCAGGGCTACCCGATCAGCTGATCAGCCGCATCAGCTGAACAGGTTGCCACGCAACTCCAGGTCCTTAAGCCCAGGGAGCTAGACGGCGCAAGACACACGGCGGGGAGGTGAGAATATATATTTTTTATTTTTAACACTTCTTTTACTTAATTTTACTTCCGCAATGCAATATACATTGCGGAAGTGAAATTAGACGGAAAAAATAGTTTAAGTGTACTAAGCATGCTCAGCACACTAAAATCGCGTCTCAGAAACGATCCTGTGTTTTCTCGGACCCGTGCTCCATAGGCCCCATGTTAATGGCCACGGATCATGTCGAATCCGATTGTGTCCGATTTTGTCCGCTGTGCCCAAAATCGGAGCAGTCTCTGATTTTGGGTACAGCAAAAAATCAGACTGAATCGGATCCGACACAAATCGTTTGGCAATAAGGCCAAATCCAATTAGATCCGTTGTCCATATTGACACATGGGGGCAAAATCGGATCTGTGGCTGTCCGTTTTACAACGGATGGCCACGGATGCCAGAACATCGCAATGTGAAAGCACCCTTACATTATTTGAGGTCTGAAAGCACTGTGTCTTTTTTTTATTATTTTGAAGATTTCTCATTTGCTGCAAATAAATACAAAATTTTTAGCTTTGAATTTCAGAGACATATTGTCAATAGTTTATAGAATATGAGATAATTGTCATTTTACTCAAAAATATACCAAGAAAGAGAAAAATCAGAGAAACAGAAAATTTTGCAGTGGTCTCTTAATTTTTTCCAGAGCTTTATATACCATTGCAATTCCAATTGGATATTTTAATTAGCCTTCCCCTATTCACAAACATGTTATGAGATTTTAGCTATAATGTCTTTCACAGTGTACTATCCATAACAAAAACAATTGATCGAAATGATTCTTATGAGAAAGGGAAATATTAGACCAAATATGAAACCTTTAGTAAAACATAATAGGAGAACATGAGAATAAGAAATTATACAGACTGGTTAATATTAAACAACTAGATAATCGGCCCGATGCTATCGCATCGGGAGGGCGTCACTGGCACGCTGTGCTCTTTGTGGGCCCCCTGCGCTCCCTTTGAGCACCTTGTGCTGTGTTTAGCTCTGTGCTCTGCCGTGTGTCTCTGGCACCTCTGTCCCCCTTTTCTCTCTGCCCCCGCCCTCATTTTATCTCTATGCCCTCCCCCTTTTCATCTCTCTGGCCCCCTTCAGTATTTCTGGTCCCCTGTTATGTATGTTTGCTCCCCCCTTTTGAGTCAATGCTACCCCTTTCATGTCTGTGACCCCCCTTCAGTGTTTATGGTCCCCTCTTATGTGTCACTGGCCACTCCTTTTGTGTGTATGTTACCTTCTTCATCTCTCTGCTCCCTTTAATCTTTCAGGTCCTTCCTTATGTCTGTCTGCCCCCTTTCACAGTCCCTGCCCCCCTTTAGTCATTCTGGTGACCCTTTGTCTGTCTGGCCTTCTTTCAGTGTTTCTGGACCCCTCTATGTGTCTGTGGGCCATTTCCTTCTCTGCTTCCTCTCTTTCATGTTTCTGCACCCCCTTCCATCTCTCTGCTTCCCTTGAGTGGTTCTGGTCCCCTCTTATGTATCCCTGGCCCCCCCTTCTGTGTGTATGTTACCCCCTTTATCTCTCTGGCTTCCTTGAGTCTTTGTGATGCCCTGTTATGTGTCTGTGCCCCCCTTCAGTCATTGTGGTCACCCCATGTCTCTGTGCCCTCCCCCCCTTGAGAGTTTCTGGAGCCCTTTATGTTTGTCTGCTGCACTTACTTGTTAGCTCAGCCTCTTTAGTGTTTGTGCAGCCCTCTTCTCTGTGTGGAGTTTTTGTGTTCCTCTGTTATGTGTCTTTGTTTCGGGTTTAATATGTGAGCTCCCCCTTCTGCCTCTCTGCCTCCTCTTCTCTCCTTCTCAGCTGTGACAGCTCCATGTCCTAGCTGGGAATCAGTGTAGCGTAGAGGAGGCGGAGCTAGGGTGATGCAAAGTCATGTGAATGATCACATGACTGTGACATCACCAAAGGTCTTATCTGAAGAGGTAAGTATTCGGGGGTGTGCGGGTGGCAAAGGGGGGTGCGGGGGTCTACTGTGGGGAGGAAGTGGGCACTGGAGGGGGGGATGCGAGGATGTACTGTGTGGGTATGTGGGGGTCTATTGCAGGGGCGTGCAGGTGCTGTAGGGGAGGTGCGGGGGTGTGTGGGCACTGGAGCCTGCAGGCAGCCGCCGGCAGCTTTGGGTGTGCTAATATGGCGGCGCTTCCGGGTAATCACCAGTTTTGCGCAGGCGCCATCGCTTGATAGCGGCACAGTGGCCGGAAGCGCAAAACTAGTGATTATGTATAGAGATGTATAGAACTTAGAAAAATATTGAAAGTTCTATATTGCTTTTTATTGAATCTATTGTATGCCCTGTGCAGTGGTGTAACTCAAAGCTCATGTGCCCCAATGTGAAAGCTTCAACGGGACCCCTAATTATTGCAAATCTTTAATACTATTTGTCTTTTTCTATAGGCTAAAGGGATATTTGGGCCCACCCTAGCCTCCAGGGCCTGGGTGTGATTGTAACCCCTGCACCTGTTGTAGTTAAACCTCAGTCTCTTAGACAACTGACCTGTATGGAGCACTCCAGAACCTGCACCATACACTTGCACAAGACATACCGGTATGTCGTTCATTGGGAAGAATTTAAATGGATTGTCTCAAAATTTCAAAAAACAGAATTTTACAAAATAAAGAAATTACCGTATATACTCGTGTATAAGCCGAGTTTTTCAGCCCAAAAATTGGGCTGAAAAGTCCCCCCCTCGGCTTATACGCGAGTCACTGTATACTGTATACAATGTATACAGTATACAGTTCCCCCCCCCATATCAGTATACAGGCCCCCCCTTGGGTAGTAATCCTGTAAAGGAAGAGATTAGTATACTTATCCCTCCGCTGTCCCACTGCCGCTGTCCCGCCGCCGCCATCGCGCTCTTCCGTCTTCATCCAGCGTCTTCCGGCTTCTTCCGGCTTCCTCCGATGGTCGCAGGCAATGACGTCATTGCCTGCGCGACAGAGGAGGAAGCCGAAAGAAGACGGAAGACGCTGGATGAAGATGGAGGAGCGTGATGGCGGCGGCGGGACAGCGGCAGCGGGACAGAAGAGGGATAAGTATACTAATCTCTTCCTTTACAGGATTACTACCCAAGGGGGGCCTGTATACTGATATGGGGGGGCTGCATATACCTCTGGGGCTGCATATACCTCCTGGGGCTGCATATACCTCCTGGGGCTGCATATACCTCTGGGGCTGCATATACCTCTGGGGCTGCATATACCTCTGGGGCTGCATATGGGGCTGCATATACCTCTGGGGCTGTATATACGTCTGGGCCTGCATATACCTCTGGGGCTGCATATGGGGATGCATATACCTCTGGGGCTGCATATACCTCTGGGGCTGCATATACCTCTGGGGCTGTATATACCTCTGGGGCTGCATATACCTCTGGGGCTGCATATGGGGCTGCATATACCTCTGGGGCTGCATATACCTCTGGGGCTACATATACCTCTGGGGCTGCATATACCTCTGGGGCTGCATATACCTCTTGGGCTTTATATACCTCTGGGGCTGCATATACCTCCTGGGGCTGCATATACCTCCTGGGGCTGCATATACCTCCTGGGGCTGCATATACCTCTGGGGCTGCATATACCTCTGGGGCTGCATATACCTATGGGGCTGCATATACCTCTGGGGCTGTATATACCTCTGGGGCTGCATATGGGGCTGCATATACCTCTGGGGCTGCATATACCTCTGGGGCTGCATATACCTCCTGGGGCTGCATATACCTCCTGGGGCTGCATATACCTCTGGGGCTGCATATACCTCTGGGGCTGTATATACCTCTGGGGCTGCTGTATACTACCACTGGGGCTGCTGTATACTACCACTGGGGCTGCTGCTGTATATACCACTGGGGCTGCTGCTGTATACCTCACTGCTGGGGGTTGTATACCTGTGCTGGAGTCCACCCTCGGCTTATACGCGAGTCAATAAGTTTTCCCAGTTTTTGGGGGCAAAAGTAGGGGGGTCGGCTTATACACGGGTCGGCTCATACACGAGTATATACGGTAAACTAACGGCACATCTCAAAACCCTTGCCATTTCAGAACCATTGCTCCAGTCTTCATAGCTCCTGATTTCCAGTCCATGAGATATACTCACGGACCATCAGAGCTGCAATAATATCTTGCATATACATCATGACATAGCACATAGAAAATACTAGCAAGACAGAAGGCACACCACAGAGTATTGCCCAACATGATAATGAATAATATTGAGAAGTCGCTCACTTTTTGTAGTTTGAAAATTCCCAACCACTATATTCACTTAAAATCAATGGCCATGGCTGCTGCAGATCCCAGCGTGATGTATCAGGAGATCAGGAGAAGAAATAGGGTTAATATACTCCACACTTCATTGATTTTGCCTGAGAGAGAAGCCGGTGCTCCAAAACGCGTAGAAGAATAAATCATGTTATTATTAATTTGACTCTCTATGAGTTTCATATCACAGCAGTGTGGAGTATTTTAACCCTATTCTCCTGATAGCACATAGAGAGAAACACTTCATTTCTACCCATGATCCCATGTATTCCCTGATGAAGAAGCATAGTAGGCTTTGAAACATGTTGGATGGATCCATTAAACTTCAAGTAACTGAAGATTTGGGCTTCGTGTCTTTTGTAGCAGCGCGGACCAACAACACACCGTCGCCTTTGCCTCTTCATTTCTTAGCATACATGAGAGAAGCAGCAGCAGCATGGTGCCAATTACACAGCAGTACTGCTCAGTCTAGATGTGAATCCATCTATGGGGAAGGGTAAAAGACTTGTTTGAAAGCTCAGCGGGATCTTTCAGTATATTCCTGTGCATATTTTCTCACTCCGCTCCACACTCCGCCCCTTTTCATAGAGTATAATAGGATATATAACCAGATATCTCCCTTTGCTGTCATTCCATATTGTCTTGTACAAGATGGATTTAAGCAATTTTCATAACGGAAGTGATTCCGGGGAACGGGAGGAGAAGTGGCTGATGAGTAGAGAAAGAAGTAGGTTTCTCTGCTAAGATGTATTACAAAGTTTCTTATATTCTCTTGTATTATTGATTTATGCATATTCTTTTGAAAGTTTAGTGCCCTTTTAATTTCTTGATTAAATTATTCAAAATAATAAAAAAAACTTCATTTCTAACTATTTATAAAGTTAAATGCTTTGAACTGTTGTTCAATTTGAGAACTGGAGCAAAGTGGTAAAATGTCTTAATTCCTCAAAATAATTATATCTGAGAGCCCTCAAATGTCTTCTCAACCTGTTTTCTATCACTTTTAATTATGTTACCACATCATATTTTTGATGAGCATGAAGAAATACAACAGAATTTTTAAATATACAACAAAGGAGTCAGAATTTGGATACTTTCAGTGCATACATAAAAGGCTATGAATTGACCATGGCTTTTTTTCTGTATCCTTTGACATCTGTTTAAGAGACAGTTCATTGCCGAATGTGATTTGATCGGCTTTTGTTATTCAAACACAAGTAGCATCAAAGACTTCTAAACACTTACAAAGGAAAACTACAAATTAATTCCCTTATTCCGCTGACTTCAATGAAAAGTAAGAGCCTACACAGCATTTACATTGGGAACAGAGATAGACGCTCCTCATAGAAAACACTAGAAATGTAACGGAGCTTGATGTTAAAGGGAACCAACCACCCCAAATGACCCCCCCGGACTGTTAATATGTGCCCCTACACCCAGCACACACATTTGGGGCAATCGTTTTTGCTAAAAAAAACTGTTTAGTAGAAGCTAAGATATAGCTTTATGAAGTTTAATAAATTCAGCGACTGGGTGTTACCTAGCTTTGTCCTCAAAGAAGAAGCACAACACATCAGGACAAAAGTCTCACAACAGCCGTCAGGCATAATGGTGAAAAGATGATGATTTGGACTTTCTTTGCAACCACAGGACCTAGACACTTTGCAGTCTTTGAATCAACCATGAAATCCACTGTATACTAAAGATGAAAAGTAAGGGCAATATCTATCCAAAAGCTCAAACTGGGTCAATACTGGTTCCTGATGACAAGTACGCCAACAAATATACTTCAGAATTACTCTAAAAGAATAATCCAGGTGATGCAGTAGCACAACCCAATGTAATTGCTGTGGCGGACGTTAAAAGAGCTGTGCATCACCAAATACCCACAAACCTCAATCAACTACAATGTAATCTGCCACGTACTATTAACCTGCATTCTGAATCTGACCGGAGTCTTCACATTAACCCCCACTGACGTGAGAAAATTAATTCTCCCGGAAGCATCCATATTTCAGTCATGCGGTGGCGCCAGCGTGGCTACAGTTCCCGCTCTGTTTATGGAGAGCAGCAGCGGTAACTGTCTCCAGCACTGGCTGACAGTTTCCTCTAATGCTGAGCGGCTGATAGTCAGGGGAAGGAAGGTGGTCACAGCTGCCACTCTACATACACAAAGCGATGACAGAACCCACGCCAGCACTGCCCCGTGACAAAAACCCGAACACTGCTGGGAAGATCATTGAAGTCCATTTCCTTCCAGCAGTGGGGTTTAATGTGCAGGTGCTGGGCAGGGTCAGACTGCTATTAACCCTATATCTGAAGGTTATTAGTATTTTTTCATGTGACAGGTTCCCATTAAGCCATGTTGTAAAGAAAAGGGGTCCAAAACTTTTTCTGAACAATATGAGAGTCTGGTAAAGTCATTCAGAAAATGAATATGTCATGTTATTGCTGCTAAAGGTGGTTTGTTGAGCTTTTCATTCATGGGGTATCTCTATACATAATCATCAGTTTGGCGCTTCCGGCCACTGTGCCGCTATGGAGCAAGGGCGCGTGCGCTAAACTGATGATTATGCCTACCTCGGAAGCGCCGCCATATTACTACACCCATGCCGTGGCCTGGCGGCGGCTCCCTCCAAGCTCCCGTCACCGCACACCCGCGCACGCTGCTGCCTCCACCGCTCTCATGCTGCCGGCGGCGCACTCGCTTTCCAGCCTCCAGCCCCACCGCCCGCCCCAGCCACGGTAAGTGCCTTACAGAAGCGCCTCCAGGCCCTCCGCTCCCCCGCCGCAGCCAGGAGCACCGCTATTACTGAAGGGGCTGCCTGCCACCATCGGCGGCCCCTTCATCACACATGCTGCCTGCGCTGCGGCCCTCCCTCTGATGCCACCGCCGCCCCACTCTCTTTGCAGCCTGCAGGGCCGCCGGCCTGCTGTCTCCTACCACCACCCCCTCCTCAACTAACGTTACACACCCAGCCACACTGCCCCTCATTACCCCCCAATCACCCACACTGCCCTGCTCACCCACACTCACCCTCCATAGCCCTCCAAACTCACCCACACTGCCCTCCTCACTCATCTTCCCCCCCATGCCCTCACTCACTCTCACACTGCCCCTCATTACCCCCTACTCACCCACACTGCCCACACTGCTCCAGCTTACCCCCACCCCCACTCACCTACACCCTGCTTACCCCTCTCCCCAAACTGCCCACTATCACACACATGCCTGATTACCCACACACCCTGCTCCCCCTACCCACCAACGTCAGCACCCTACCTCTCCCCCCAACTGTCCACAATCACCACATGCCCCTGATTACCCCACACTCACCACACTGACCCTGCTCATTCCCTCTTACCCCCCCTACTCATCACTCCTTACCCCCTCACCCCCCCAACTTACCACAATCACTCACACTGCCCCTGCTTACTCCCCCCAATCACCCACACTGCCCCTGCTCATGCCCCCACTCACCCCACACTGCCGCTCTTTATCCCTTTCACCTCCCCACACTGCCCCTGCTCATCTTTCTTACCCCCCCACATGACCTCACTCCCCACACTACACTCCCGATGCGACAGCATCGGGCCTTTTTACTAGTAGTTATATAAACACTGCTTCTGCATTTTGGCCTTGTTTTTGTTAAATAATGAAATGGTGAAACAGGTCATGTGCTATTGTTCATCTGAGGTGTTATTTACCTAATTTTAAGGAGATATTTCTTATACTTTTTATTTAAGTCCCGATACTTAAAATCATATGGCCACTTTACACGCGGCTACATTTGTAGCTTATCCACAGGTAACTTACTGGCTGCAGTGAAATCATGGAGACATTATTCCATTTGTACACAGCAACAAGATAGAACCATGTCTCCATGATTTCACTGCAGCCAGTAAGTTACCTGTGGATAAGCTAGAAATGTAGCCGCGTGTAAAGTGGCCAATAGAGTTCAAAGAGGTGTACTTACTTTTTTCATAACTGTAATTCGTGCACCAAAATGTTAGGCTACACCCCCTGATCTTCAAAAGGTTTGCTCATCTCTAGTCATAACCCCTGTATGGGCTTACAGGAAGAGGCTACTGCAGATCCACGGTGTGAAGAATGATTGAAAATGGAGTCAAGTGGGTAAAATCTGTGCTACCAGTGATCCAGTGATGATCATGAAATGATGTGTGCAGACAGAGCTTTATTGGTCAACACGTTTCAAAGTCTACAGGAATACCATGTGTAGGCACAAATGTATTTGGGTCTGCACATGATATTTCTGTGGACTTCTAAAGACATTGACTAATAAACCGCTTGCCTACATTTCTTATTTCCTGCTTATCACTGGTTTACTGGCAGCACACATTTTACCCACCTTACTCCATTTTCAAATGTACTATATAATAATAAGCTCTGTAGTTTGTTGAATCACTCATGAGATGCTGCTTTTGTCTGTATATAGTAAATTAAATGTATTGGGCTAGGTACTGTTCATGTAGGGATAAGTTGATTACTCCTGCCGAAGGCCCACCAGGGGATTCACCTACTTGCCTGTCGACCTGTCCGAGCTTGCATTTGTGCCAAAAATTGCAGAGTAAATGTTATAGTTTCTAAGTGAGTTAATGGTTGTAGGACGTTGATCTCTTTGCCCTCAACAGAAACCTCTTTTACTGATGAAAAATATAGATTAAAAAAAAAAACATGGAAAAATATATCAGAAGCCCTTTTCTTAAATAATTTATGCCACGTTCACTTGATCCAGTCTCGATGTACATATTTTTTGCTTTTCAAGACACACAGGATTATATAATCACCCCAAATTTGGTGAAGGAAAAGAGAAAAAAAATATTTTTAATGTCAAATGGGGTCCATTTTATGATGCCAGTGTCAGTCTTACAATCAGTATATATGTCCTCCATCATGGAATCCTGGTATGTATATCCCTCATCCTGGCATATATATCCATCATTCTGTGTATATGCCCTCATCCTGGTATTATGCCCCCCATCCATCCTGCTATATATGTTTCCCAATCCTGGTATATATGCCCCCATCCTGTGCACTGTTAGTGAATGCAGCTAGGCACACAGAACATGGCTTCGCCCACTGCATGGCGCTGCCACTAATCCCCCACAGCTCTGGTTCTGCAGCTGTGCCCTCACCCTCTCAATCCTGCCTCTGGCACCACCTGCTCCACAACGGCAGCCCCCTGCCCCTTGGTAATATTTTTTCTTTAGATTCTGATTTTAGGGCGCACACCCATTTTCCCCTCAATTTGGGAGAAACAAAAGTGCGTCTTAAATTAAAAAAAATGTTAACTGTTTTTGCCAAAGGAGGGAGTGGAAAAAGAAGCATTTAGTAGACGGTCTTTTTTATTTCTTATTTCTAATTTTGCAAAAAAAATAAATAAAAAACAAGTGCTCCTAAAGTGCCCCGTCTATGGTCATACCCAGACATTTACTTAGGAATCCTATACAGCTTGTCTCGATTTGTGCTAGTGAAGCAAAAAGTGGCAAAAATGTTTATTTGTTTCTTATTAAATCCTTGCGGCTTATCCAGTGTTCTTTATATTTAGATCTGTAAAGGTCATCTCCAGTCAAGCTAACATTGATGAAATATTCTCCATTACACAAAATCTTCCGTGGTGACATGTAAAGTTATTTCTGCAAGATGCTCCATTTTCTTGCCTGACCCAGATTGGTAGACAAAATCATTTTTTTTCAACCCTGTGTTAGTTTAGGTCAACTGGTAGAGCTGAAACAGCCTTGTAAGTCCTGCACTAATGAATTTTACAGAGCAGGGCTTCCTTTAGGACACGGGCTGCCTCGGTCTGTGCGGGTTGCATAATGCGTTTTTAATTCAGTCAGAAAATATGTTATGAACTAATGAAGACAGATGGTCATTCATAACAAAGATCCTTTATACTGGGCTATGCATTTGGCTTATGCTATGTATTTTATGATTACAGTAGAGGCTTTACAGAGATTACAGAAATGATGGAAAATTGTTGTTTTCGTAAAACTAAACTATTCACATTCCGCTTTTATTGTTTTTTAAATGTAATGAACACAGACTGCAATAAGAACAAACTTTTTTCCGTTGAACAGTCTTTTAGTAATTATATTTCATTCATTATCTGCCTTCTCAGATATCCTTACTTGTTATTTTTTGTCTGCTAATATGATATATGATCTTATCTGGATGTACTTTGCATTGAAAAGTTTGATGTGATCATTATTTTTCCAAGTTGCTTACTTATTGTTTTCTTCATAATGGGTGGGTTTATAATTTTTATCTTTGGAGATTTAAAAAAAACTGTGTCATACTGTGAGGCTAACGAGTAAAACTGAAAAGACAAAAATGTACACATTGGGTTTTATCTGGATAAAGGGTATTCAGTGCTATAGGGTCTTCACATCGGTTAGTTGTGATGAGCCACAACTACTGTGGAAGCTTAAGTCAAAAGTCAATGGATGCTGAGATTCCTTGGGTTATTCGATCAGAAGCAGTGGAAGATGAATGGGTAGAATCCCCGCATTGGATTTCTCAAGCAAATCACCTATTTTCAATGGACGTACATTGGTAGTTAGCCTGAGGAAGGAGCATTGTGATCTGAATTGCTTAGCAATAAATCACTTGTTTATTAATAATTCTCTAGAGACTGATTTCCACATGGCAGCACAGTGATTCCACCCATTCATCTTCCACCACTTCTGGTACCTTGAATCTATACTTTTTGGGTGATGACTTAAGCTTCAAGTCTATTCAAGAAATTGTTAAGCCATTTACAATTATACGCAAAAGGGCTAAGATCCATTAAACATAATTAAAGAAAATATGCTGATCTCAATATATAAACAGGCACAACACTTGAAACAGCCAAGATATATCCAATGTAGACCGCTGCACCGGCCTCTGGTTCTGAATCCCTACAGATGGAACTGGATGAATAAGCAAGAGGAAGAAGCGGATTCTGATGCCATGTGGGCACTGCCGTGGATGTAGAAAATTGGAGTCAGGTGGAAGGTTGACGTCTGTTTTTTGGACTAAAAGTTTCAGAGATGGTTCATCTCCTTTATCAGGTACTGTATACAAAACACATAGTATAAACAAACAGCCATTATCCTATTTTTTACTCCAATCTTCTACATCCACGGGCCTTGCCTGTATGGCACCACTTCACTACTTCTTCTAGCATAAAATATAGATAGCATAGAGATACCATCCATGTCTCAGCAGAGTGCTGTTTTTTAATGTCCAATGGGTAAAAGAAACATGGATTTTTATTTTAACATGGGAAAATATTGTTATTCTGAAATCAGACACATGTACAAAAATAGATGAAAAACAGAACAAGCACGCTGATGAAAAATGGTTTGTTGTTTTATCACACACATAAAAATGACAAATGTTAAAATTAACACTTCATTTGTTATGATCAATTTAATGGAAACCTTTAATTAAAGAGTAAGTAGACTTTTGATACATTTTATATATGTCCACTCTTAATTGCAAGCAGAATAGTGGTGACCCTGTACCAGAGACCCCACTGATCGCTCACCTTCCCTTCCTCCCTGAGATGTGTGCAGTAGGGATGGGCGAGTCTACTCGCTAGGACTCGTTACTCGGCGAGTAGTAAGGGACTCGCAGGACTCGGTACTCTGCGAGTTTCCCAGTGATTACTCGCACAGTAACGAGTCCAATTCAAATCAATGACAATCCTAGTTTTGTCAGAGTCTGAGACTCTGACAAAACTAGGATTGCCATTGACTTGCATTGGACTCGTTACTGTGCAAGTAATCGCAGGGAAACTCGCACAGTAACGAGTCCGGCTGTCTGCTCTGTGCCGGGCTCGGGTCCTGCGGGCTGCCGCAGCTCCAGGGTCCTAGAGCCCGCCTGCTCTCCCTGTGTACAGACATGAATGTCTGTGCACAGAGATGATGTAGCAGAACTGAGATTGTTCTCAGTCTGCTCACTCCCTGTGCATAGACATCTATATCTATGCACAGGGATGTAGCAGAGAGGACATCGCGTTTTGGACTACGTCGGACGGAAGAGGATTTTTTAAAATAAAGATGGAGTTCCTAATGGCTTTTTTTTTTATTTCTAATAAAAAAAAATTTCTCTGTGTTGTGTTTTTTTTAAAACAATTTAATAGAAATTCATGGCGGTCATGTCTAATATTGGCGTGACCGCCATAAATTTCGGGCTTAGAGCCAGCTGATAATAATACAAAGCTGGCCTTAACCTCATTATTACCCAGTGAGCCACCTGCCACCAGGGCCACTGAAAGAGCTTGGTTCAGCGCCAGAGGATGGCGCTTCAATGAATGCGCCATCTTCTGGGGCGGCTGCGGGCTGCAATTTGCAGCGGGGGGTGCCCAAAAAGCTTGGGCCTCCCTGCGCTGCGGATTCCAGCCCCCAGCTGCTTAGCTGTACCTGGCTAGACATAGAAATTGCGTGGAGCCCCACGCATTTTTTTTTTATTATTTCATGAAATTCATGAAATAATAAAAATAAAGGGCTCCCCTATATTCTTGTGTCCGGCCAGGTACAAATAGGCACCTGAGGGTCAATAAAATAATCCTAAAAAAGGGACTGCATCTTTATTAACCCCTCACCCATGGTCCAGGGGTTAATAAAGATGCAGTCCCTTTTATTCATATTGTTTTATGGATTTGTCAGAAAAAAATTTGACGTGGGCTTCGCCGTATTTCTGGAACCAGCCGAATCCAGCAGGCAGCGACGGGCTGCCCCCAACCCCAAGCTTTCTGGGCACCCCTCGCTGCAAATTGCAGCCCGCAGCCGCCCCAGAAGATGGCACGTTCATTGAAGCGCCATCCTCTGGCGCTGAACCCCGCTCTTCCAGCGGCCCTGGTGGTGGTGGCACGCTGGGTAATAAAGGGGTTAATACCAGCTTTGTTATACAAGCTGGTATTAAGCCCGAGATTCTTAATGTCAGGCCAGGTTTGACCTGGCCACTAAGAATCTCCAATAAAGGGTTAAAAAAAACACCACACAGAGTTTTATTAAAAATAAAGACACAGACACCATTAGGGACTCCAACTTTATTACCACCACATACCCCTCCAAAGACCCAGGTCTTCTCTCTTCTTTCTTCTCTCTTCTGTCTTCCTTCTTCTTGTTGTTGAACTCATTCAGCTCTGCTACATCACACATCACACAGTAGGGGGCGGAAATGCAGATAGAGCCTGAAGCTTCCGAGACACATCTGCGATTTGCAAATCGCACATTACTCGCTATTACTCGCTTCCCCATTCATTAACATTGGACTCGCTAGACTCGCAACGAGTAGTGAGTCCCGGGCTCGGACTCGCTAGAGTCAAGCGATTCCGAGTAATTTAGGACTTGCCCATCACTAGTGTGCAGCAAAGGAGTCACTTGTGCACTGTGCACAGCTCCTGCTTAAAAGCGCACCCAGAACAGAAAGTTTATGCTTTCTATATTATAAGTATCTGGTCTTTTCTGTAGCAAGATAAGGAAGGGAAACCTGAACAATAAAAAAACAAGAAAGTAGAAGAATCAACGCCTTCGAAATGTGGTGCTTTAGAAGGATGTTATCAATACCATGGACGGCAAGAAGAACAAACAAATGAATTTTGGAACAAATCAAGCCAGACACGTCACTTGAAGCAAGGATCACCAAGCTACAAATTGCCTATTTTGGATTCATCATATGAAGGGAAAAATAACTAAAGACATTGTGGTAGGAAGAATAGAAATAACAAGGTGAAGAGTAAGGCTGGGGTCACACTTGGGAGTCAGTATTTTAGAAGCCTTAGTTACTGTTTGCCGTTTTTTTCTGTTGTCATTTTGTTGTAAAATTAACGCTAGCATTAACGCGTGGTACCTATATATATACTGGACATTTACCGTATATACTCGTGTATAAGCCGAGTTTTTCAGCCCAAAATTTGGGCTGAAAAGTCTCCCCCTCGGCTTATACACGAGTCAATACGGGGGGGGCTGTGTCCGGGGCTGTGTCCGGGGGCTGTGGAGGCTTCAGGAGGCGGGGGGGGGGAGGCTGCTGTATGAGCACTGTCTATCACCGGCAGGGGAAAGCAGTGCATAACTAATTAAATCCCCCCCCAAGTGCTGGCACCTGCCCCCCCTTGTAAGGGCCCCCCCCCCCCGATGGTTATATTACCATTCCGGACTTCTGATCCGCGCCGCTCCTCGCTCCTCCTCGCTGCTCCGTCCGTCTTCTACATCTCGGATCTCCGGCCGTCGCAGGCATGTGACGTCATCGCGCGGCCGGGGATCCCGGATGTAGAAGACGGAAGGAGCAGCGCGGAGGAGCGAGGAGCGGCGCGGATCAGAAGTCCGGAATGGTAAGAGAAGCGGGGGGGGCCCTTGCAAGGGGGGGCGAGGGCCGCTGTGTACCCCCAGGGGCTGCTGGGGACCCCCAGGGGGCTGCTGGGTACCCCCTGGGGGCTGCTGGGGCACCTGCTGGGGACCCCCTGGGGGCTGTTGGTACCCCCAGGGGCTGTTGGTACCCCCTGGGGGCTATTGGTACCCCCAGGGGGCTGTTGGTACCCCCTGGGGGCTGTTGGTACCCCCAGGGGGCTGTTGGTACCCCCTTGGGGCTGCTGGGGTACCTGCTGGGGACCCCCAGGGGGCTGTTGGTACTCCCAGGGAGCTGTTGGTACCCCCTGGGGGCTGTTGGTACCCCCAGGGGGCTGTTGGTACCCCCTGGGGGCTGTTGGTACCCCCTGGGTGCTGTTGGTACCCCTGGGGGCTGTTGGTACCCCTGGGGGCTATTGGTACCCCCTGGGGGCTGTTAGTACCCCTGGGGCTGTTGGTACCCCCAGGGGGCTGTTGGTACCCCAGGGGGCTGTTGGTACCCCCAGGGGGCTGTTGGTACCCCCTGGGGGCTGTGGTACCCCCTGGGGGCTGTTGGTACCCCCAGGGGGCTGTTGGTACCCCCTGGGGGCTGTTGGTACCCCCAGGGGGCTGCTGGTACCCCCAGGGGGCTGTTGGTACCCCCAGGGGGCTGTTGGTACCCCCAGGGGGCTGCTGGGTACCCCCAGGGGGCTGCTGGGTACCCCCTGGGGGCTGCTTTGTACCCCTGGGGGCCTGCTGTTACCACTGGGGCTGCTGTATACTACCACTGGGGCTGCTGGGGCTCCTGTATACTACCACTGGGGCTGCTGGGGCTCCTGTATACTACCACTGGGGCTGCTGGGGAATCTGTATTACTACCCACTGGGGCTCCTGTATACTACCACTGGGGCTGCTGGGGCTCCTGTATACTACCACTGGGGCTGCTGGGGCTCCTGTATACTACCACTGGGGCTGCTGGGGAATCTGTATACTACCACTGGGGCTGCTGGGGAATCTGTATACTACCACTGGGGCTCCTGTATACTACCACTGGGGCTGCTGGGGCTCCTGTATACTACCACTGGGGCTGCTGGGGCTCCTGTATACTACCACTGGGGCTGCTGGGGCTCCTGTATACTACCACTGGGGCTGCTGGGGCTCCTGTATACTACCACTGGGGCTGCTGGGGAATCTGTATACTACCACTGGGGCTGCTGTATACTACCACTGGGGAGGCCTGTATACCACACTGCTGGGGTCTGTATACCTGTGCTGGGGTCCACCCTCGGCTTATACACGAGTCAATAGGTTTTTCCAGATTTTTGGGGCAAAAGTAGGGGGGTCGGCTTATACACGGGTCGGCTTATACACGAGTATATACGGTACTTAAAATGTTAGTTTTCTTTCTTGCTTGCACCTAGACATAAGGTGATGCCAGTCCTAAACTATATATTTGTATTACTGATTTTTGACTGAGCTCTCTTCCCTCGCCCAGTAGCCATGTTTGGAATCCATTTTGTTGTAGACATGTCCAGTATAACCTCTCACATCTGGTTAGAGACCCGATACATTGTGAAAAACCTTGACGCGGTTATCGGGCACTTAACGCAGTGGCCACTGCTTAAGCTAAGTTTTCTCAATTCCTTTAGATTCACAAGCAGTTTCTGCCATGTCTTTTTTTTCCCCATGTCTTTATTAGCTGTGCAGAGAGCCCTGCTATTCACATTCAGCCATTATGCTATTCCCTATACATATATTGTCTAGTGTTGCAGTTGGTAATCAAATGATCAACTGTCAAATTCTGAGGAAATCCTGAAAACCTGGACTGTGTGCGGTCCTCGAGGTCTGGAGATTAAGACCCCTGCGCTAGCGCATGGTACATATATGTACCATGTGTTAACGCATGCATTTCCCATAGGGTCCCATGTTAAAAAAAGAATGCGTTTTTGCAACAGCACCCAAAAATGCTGCTAGCAGCGTTTTTTGATGCTGATGCAAAAATGCATAGCGTTTTTAACAGTGCACTTTGAAACTGCGTTTTTTGCATTGGAGCCTATGGATCCATTAACAGATCAGTTTATCTGAAATTCTAAGTTGAAAAACTGATGGTTTTAACGTATCGAAGACTCAATTATGACCCCAGCCTTACAGAGCATTCATCCATCAAGTCTTCATGGGTAATGATTGGCAAACCCAAACTGTAAAATTCAGAGTCTGTACCGGACACCTAGTGTCCATACTCATATCCTAAACACAGTTTCCCTGGAAAACCAGTGTTACAGTTTGGGTCTGGGGGCTGTAAAATAGAGCACATGGTTAATAAACATAATCATTATACTTACCGGGTTCCGCAGCATGTGTCCTCCCGTCCCGCTGTTATGGCCGAAACTACTCCCAATCCACTCAGTATCTTACGGGATATTCACTTCACTGGCTTCAACAGTCAATCACAGATGCCCTGGGAATCTCTGGGTGTCTGTAATTGGCTGTTGAAGTAATCTGCAATCATCCCAAGCATTTTAGTATAGTAGAACATAATAGCTGCATTCAGCTCCACACACAGTGCTCGGCTGTGCTGTCATTCCCTGCTCCCCTTGCTAGCAGACATTGTTTGTATGCTGGCAAAGATGTAGCAGAGGTGAAGCAAGTAGACCTGGACTACATCAGAGGAAGGTTTTTATTTTAATTTTCCAATAAAGATGGAGTCTCTAAATGTGTTTTGTGTTTTATTTCTAATACAAAACATTTTTATTTACCGTATATACTCGTGTATAAGCCGACCCATGTATAAGCCGACCCCCCTACTTTTGCCCCCAAAAAACTGGGAAAACTTATTGACTCGCGTATAAGCCGAGGGTGGACTCCAGCACAGGTATACAACCCCCAGCAGTGAGGTATACAGCAGCCTCCCCAGTGGTAGTATACAGCAGCAGCCCCAGTGGTAGTATACAGCAGCCCCAGAGGTATATACAGCCCCATATGCAGCCCCAGATGTATATGCAGCCCCAGAGGTATATGCAGCCCCATATGCAGCCCCAGAGGTATATGCAGCCCCATATGCAGCCCCAGAGGTATATGCAGCCCCATATGCAGCCCCAGAGGTATATGCAGCCCCATATGCAGCCCCAGAGGTATATGCAGCCCCATATGCAGCCCCATAGGTATATGCAGCCCCAGAGGTATATGCAGCCCCATATGCAGCCCCAGAGGTATATGCAGCCCCATATGCAGCCCCAGAGGTATATGCAGCCCCATATGCAGCCCCATAGGTATATGCAGCCCCAGAGGTATATGCAGCCCCATATGCAGCCCCAGAGGTATATGCAGCCCCATATGCAGCCCCAGAGGTATATACAGCAGCAGCCCCAGCCCCAGGGCTGTATACAGCAGCAGCAGCCCCAGCCCCAGGGCTGTATACAGCAGCAGCCCCAGGGCTGTATACAGCCGCAGCCCCAGGGCTGTATACAGCCGCAGCCCCAGGGCTGTATACAGCCGCAGCCCCAGGGCTTTATACAGCAGCAGCCCCAGCCCCAGGGCTGTATACAGCAGCAGCAGCCCCAGCCCCAGGGCTGTATACAGCAGCAGCCCCAGGGCTGTATACAGCAGCAGCCCCAGGGCTGTATACAGCCGCAGCCCCAGGGCTGTATACAACCGCAGCCCCAGGGCTTTATACAGCAGCAGCCCCAGGGCTGTATACAGCCGCAGCCCCAGGGCTGTATACAGCCGCAGCCCCGGAGGTATACAGGCCCCCATCAAGTTCCAGGGCACCCCTCCACTTGCGCGCCAGCCTGTAAGGTAAATTCATACTTACCGGTGTCCAGTCGCGCCGCCCGCAGCTGCCGACATGACGATTCCGGGCTCCATTCAGCGTCTTCCCGCGGCTTCCTGTAGTCGCGGGCAATGACGTCATTGCCCGCGACTACAGGAAATGCGGAAGACGCTGAATGGAGCCCGGAATCGTCATGTCGGCAGCTGCGGGCGGCGCGACTGGACACCGGTAAGTATGAATTTACCTTACAGGCTGGCGCGCAAGTGGGGGGGGGCCCTGGAACTTGATGGGGGGCCTGTATACCTCCGGGGCTGCGGCTGTATTTTTTTTTTTTTTTCATATACCGTATATACTCGCGTATAAGCCGAGGGGGGACTTTTCAGCCCAAATTTTGGGCTGAAAAACTCGGCTTATACGCGAGTATATACGGTACCTCCCCCACCACTGCCGCTGAAAGAGCCAGGTAAAGTGCCTGGAAATGGTGCTATGATGAATGCGCTATTTTCAGGTGTGGCTGCAGGCTGCGGCTTTCAGCGTTAGGGCTCAGAACTCTTGGGCCTTACCATGCTGAGAATCCCAGCCCCCAGCTGCCTGGTTTTACCTGCCTGGCGATCAAAATATTGCGAGAGCCCACAAATTTTTTCAAATCATTTATTTATATAAAAAAAATGCACTACCCTGTATTTTCATTGCCAGCCAAGGTAAAGGCAGGCAGCTGGGTGTGGCAGTCTTCAGCTGTCCGCTGTATCTGCGCTGAGAATCAAAAGTACCATGGAGTGCTTCATCATTTTTTTCAATTATTTATGTTTACACTATTATATGTGTGATGGACCCAACAGCCAATCACATACGCTGTCATAAAGAATTGGCTTCTGTGATTGGCTGTTCAAGTAATCTGCAATCAGCCTATACATTATAGAGCTTACCCGACTCTTCCAGTGGCCCTGGTGGGGGTGGCAAGTTGGGTAATAATGGGGTTAATACCAGCTTTGTATTCTCAGCTGTTACTAAGCTTGAAATTCATGGTGTCATGACAAATTAGACATGGCCACCATGAATTTCTAGTAAATAGTTAAAAAAAAACGCAACAGAGAAAAAAATATTTTTATTAGAAATAAAACACAAATCACATTTAGGGACTCCATCTTTAATTACAAGAAAAGACAATAACCTTATTCCGACATAATCCAGGTCTTCTTCTTCACTCAGCTCTGCTACATCTTTGCCTGCAAACAAAGACGTCTGCCGGCAGAGATAAAAAGCACAAAATGACAGCCAGATACTGTGTGAAAGGTTATCGGGCTTATATGAACTCAGATTACCCCAGCATCACCCGAACCTGGAACCCAGCCGTAAGTGAGTGGCTGCTGGTGCCGTGTGATGCCGGGGTTATCTGAGTTCATGTGAACTTGATAACCTTTCACATAGCACCCAGAGCTCAGCCATAAATGAGCAAAAAGGTTTGGGCGAGTCTCTCGATCCCGAGTGTCAGGGGGTTCGCCCATCACTAGTCATGGGTTGAGATCAAAATGAAGGCCGGTAAATATTAAATAATAATTCTATCAGTATTCTGCTTTGTGTGCTCATACGGAAACAGTTCCTTTCTGTGTGCTAAGCTCATCTCAGGGAGAAATTTTGAGCAATAAGCTGACATCTCAGGACTTGGAACTTGACCAATTTGCGCAGAATTAAAAGAATATCAAAGGTTTATTTAATTTTTAATCAAAACTACAAGTTTACAAGACTGGACACTTGAAATCGGTAGACATGCTCATTAAGGGTTATTAATAATATCAACACATAAAAAAGAAAAATATAACGTAATATTTAAAATTGCTGCCCAGCAGGAATATAAAGTGCTGAAAGTTTATATTGGTATTTGTATAGCCATCAGCCCTATGCCCTACTTAATTACTTTACCCTTAGCTCAAATTTAGGGTTATAGTACATGAGCTTTATAAAAGTATTTGCAAACCACATCTATTGTAATCATATTTTTTTCATTCTGGTTATATACAGTATATTGTTAAAAGGGTTTTCCACTTAAAAACAAGGTCTCTGAAGGATTAAATATTTAGAGAATAACTAACTCAGATAGTAGTCCCCATCCCTCGGCACAGTGTCTGCTCGCTGCCACTTCACCAGTCTCCTTTTTGGAAGCATTGGTGACTCTGGTGGACGACAAAGAGAAAGACGCCCCTGTATAAGAACAATAAACGGGCCCTTAGCAGTCCAATAATTAATCATAGTTCACATTCTACTTGTTTTGGAGATGGAAATGGACCCCCTTACTTCTTGGGCACCTGTGTGACTGCACAGGTTTGCACCAGTGATATGTCCGCCCCTGGGGTGATGTCACATCAACAGCACAAGTCATGACTGAGGCCACTTACTGAGCATGGCAGCTCTGTCATGTTGACATTACAACCAGCTGACTCGGTGATTGTCTGCAGTGGTGATTTATGCTGTTGAGGTGACATCACAGGTGCAGCCTAAACACAAAATGCCAGTAGTGACGCGCCCGCACTGGACCAGGCAAAGGATTATGCTATCTAAGGCTAGGGTCACAATTGCAGATTTTGCATGCTTTTTTGAGACCTGTGTTTTTAAAAACGCATGTAAAAACGCACCCATAGGCCCCCATGCAAAAAATGCATGCCCTAATATCAAAAACGCATGCCTTAATAGCAAAAACGCATGCTAAAGTGCTATGCGTTTTTGCACTTATGTGAGGAGCTGCCTTCAAAAACGCATGCAAAAACGCATGGTACATTAGTACCATTTAGTACCATGCAAAAGCGCATGTGTTTTCCATAGGGGCCCATGTTAAAAAACGCATGCGTTTTTAAATCGCACCAAAAAATGGTTCATGCACTATTTTTGGGTGCTGATTCAAAAACGCATGGAAAAACGCATAGGTGCCTAAAGGCACCTAAGAAAACGCATGCAGAAATGAAATAAGCATGCAGAAACGCTTGCTTATCTTTAAGGCACTTAAAAAACTCATGCCAAGTGTGACCCTAGCCTTAGTTTGTTGTTTTAGAAGTCTGAAATAATTTGGGGACCACTTTTCTAACATGGAAAACCCCTTTAATGATTTTGGGTATAACACATTAATACTTTTTTACACTTCAGGCAGTGGTGTTTTACTAAGCTTTACTTGTTCTTTCAAAGTATATTTATAGAATTTCTTAATATAGATGATGAATATATGGTATGGGATAAAGCAGCTTTTCTTGTTACCCTTGAGGCAAGTAAAGAACAGAGTCCTAGCACTTAAAAAGATCCCTTTTACTTTGCATTTGGGATGCATTACAAACTCTGCTATTGTAGTGTTCTATGACTACAATGTGTAACATCAGCTTGAATTATTGATCCTGAACATTAAAGCCTCATACTCCATGACACTATTTTTAAACTTGTGTTGGTGACTTTACATTTGTTAGTATGCGTTACGGATCAAAGATCTCCATGCCACAGAAGTATGGAACAGAGATCTATAATAATATACATCATGCTGTTCTTTACACCATGGGGCCTTTATCATTCAAAGTATGTTAAGCACATGTGTCAGGAGTAAACCCTAGCATCATGCTGAAGATTTGCCTAATCAGTATATATTGCTCTAGGAACAATTCAGTGTTTTGCTCCACATTCTTATTTACAAGAAGCTGTAGTACCTGGCTATGCCCGGGTTAAAAAATAACTGCTGTTAGCTATAACAAAATAAATTTGAATATGTCATATTAATGACCTGTAGAAAATAGAAGCTGAGCTCTGATTGGTTGCTATAGGCAGCCTGATAAATCTCCAGCCAACAGTAAACCCTCCCCCCGGCCGGGCAGTATATGTTACCTAACACATACACATAATAGACAGCTCATGTGACTGACATCTGCCTTAATTCCCTATATGGCACATGTGTTGCACATTGGCTGTTTTTAATCATATGTTTATTTTTAGAAATTAAAGATAGCAGACGTATGAGGCGAGTTGTGTGAGGCGATTTGTGCACATCTGTGTCTGTCTGTGTGGTGTGTGTGTCTCTGGGGTGTGTGTGTCTCTGGGGTGTGTGTGTGTCCCAGTGGTGTGCGGGTGTCCCTGTGGGGAGGTCCCTGTGGTGTGTTTCCTTTTGGGGGGAGGGGTGTCCCTGTGGTGTGTGTCCTTGTGGGGGGAGGGGTGTCTCTGTGTTGTGTGTCCATCCCTATGGGGTCTGTGTGTTCCTGTGGGGTGTGTGTGTGTGTCTCTGTGTCCCTGTGGGGTGTGTATGTGTGTATGTCCCTGTGGTGTGTGTGTCTCTGTGGGGTGAGTGTGTGTGTCCCTATAGGGTGTGTATGTGTGTGTGTCCCTGTGGGTGGGGTGTTTGTGTGGTGTGTGTGTTTGTGTTCGGGTGCATGGTGAGTATCCAATGTTGGGGCTCCACCTTAGCTGTTACTCTTTGTGTGCATGTGGTGTGCATACATGTCCCCGTGCGTGGTGAATATTCCATGTCAGGGTCCCACCTTAGTGACTATATGCTGTTAGCCTTTGGTGCTGTCATTAAGCCCCTCTCATTCACAACTGTCAACTGGTAACTGTCACTTTCTCTCCATTATGTAGATAGGGCCAAAATTGTTTGGTGAATTGGAACGCGCTGGGGTCAAAATTTCACCTCACAAAATAGCCTATGACGCTCCCGGGGTCCAGACATGTGACTGTGCAAAATTTTGTGGGTGTAGCTGTCAGCTGTCGATTTTCCTTTCACTTTTTCCCCTTTATGTAGATAGGGCCAAAATTGTTTGGTGAATTGGAACCGCAGGGTTAAAATTTCGCCTCACAACATAGCCTATGACGCTCTCGGGGTCCAGACGAGTGACTGTGCAAAATTTTGTGGCTGTAGTTGCGACGGTGTAGATGCCAATCCCGGACATACATAGATACATACACTAGGGATGGGCGAATCTACTCGCTAGGACTCGTTACTCGGCGAGTAGTAAGGGACTCGCAGGACTCGGTACTCTGCGAGTTTCCCAGTGATTACTCGCACGAGTCCAATGCAAATCAATATCAATCCTAGTTTTGTCAGAAACGCTGACAAAACTAGGATTGCCATTGTTTGCATTAGACTCGTGCGAGTAATCACTGGCTACTGTGCCAGTGATAGCAGGGAAACTCGCAATGTAACTGCTGTTTCTTTGCGAGCCGAGTCCAGCTGTCTTCTCTGTGCAGCTCCAGGGTCCTAGAGCCCGCCTGCTGCCTGATGTAGCAGTGCTGAGATTGTTCTCAGTCTGCTCATTCCCTGTGTACAGACATGAATGTCTGTGCACAGAGATGATGTAGCAGAGCTGAGATTGTTCTCAGTCTGCTTATTCCCTGTGCATAGACATCTATATTTATGCACAGGGGATGTAGCAGAGAGGACATCACGTTTTGGACTGCGTCGGACGGAAGAGGATTTTTTTAATTAAAGATGGAGTCCCTAATGGCTTTTTTTTTTTATTTCTAATAAAAAATTTTCCTTGTGTTGTGTTTTTTTTAAAACAATTTAATAGAAATTCATGGCGGTCATGTCTAATATTGGTGTGACCGCCATAAATTTCGGGCTTAGGGACAGCTGATAATACAAAGCTGGCCCTAACCTCTTTATTACCCAGCGTGCCACCGCTACCAGGGCCGCTGGAAGAGCGGGGTTCAGCGCCAGAGGATGGCGCTTCAATGAACGCGCCATCTTCTGGGGCGGCTGCGGGCTGCAATTTGCAGCGGGGGGTGCCCAGAAAGCTTGGGCATCCCTGCGCTGCGGATTCCAGCCCCCAGCTGCTTAGCTGTACCTGGCTAGACATAGAAATTGCGCGGAGCCCCACGCATTTTTTTTTTATTATTTAGTAATAAAGAGGTTAGGGCCAGCTTTGTATTATCAGCTGGCCCTAAGCCCGAAATTTATGGCGGTCACGCCAATATTAGACATGAGCGCCATGAATTTCTATTAAATTGTTTTAAAAAAAACACAACACAAGGAAAATTTTTTATTAGAAATAAAAAAAAAAGCCATTAGGGACTCCATCTTTAATTAAAAAAATCCTCTTCCGTCCGACGCAGTCCAAAACGCGATGTCCTCTCTGCTACATCCCCTGTGCATAAATATAGATGTCTATGCACAGGGAATAAGCAGACTGAGAACAATCTCAGCTCTGCTACATCATCTCTGTGCACAGACATTCATGTCTGTACACAGGGAATGAGCAGACTGAGAACAATCTCAGCACTGCTACATCAGGCAGCAGGCAGGCTCTAGGACCCTGGAGCTGGCAGCCAGCAGAGAGGAGAAAGCAGGACTCTTATCTGTGCGAGTTTCCCAGCCAGCGATTACAGTTGCAAAGTAAACGAGTCCAATGCAAATAAATGACAAAACTAGGATTGCTTCAGGCTGAAGCTTCCGAGACACATCTGCGATTTGTAAATCTCACACTACTCGCTATTACTCGCTTCCCCATTCATTAACATTGGACTCGCTAGACTCGCAACGAGTAGCGAGTCCTGTGCTCGGACTCGCTAGAGTCAAGCGATTCCGAGTAATTTAGGATTCGCCCATCACTAACATACACACATACACACATTCAGCTTTATATATTAGATGTGGTGGTGAATTCAGTATGTGTTCTGGGGGACAGTCATGTTGTCTCCTTCACCTTCTCACCATCTTCTAGTGCTATTTTAGATAAGTCTTTTTGGTTCTGGCTCTGTCTTTTCTTGGCTGAGAGTGGTGCCTTGCTGCAGTAGAAACCTATGTTGTCTCCAGTGGAGATATAAGATGTGCTGATCTAGTAAAATTCAAGTTTCCACATTGTGCAGATCTTAAAGGTAAATTGGGTTTGAGGCAATGTTATTCTCGTCTAATTGAATGTTCGTTTTTACACTCTGGGGTCTTTATAGCATAATAAATATATTAACTGAGAAAGACCAAAGTCTTAATCAAGGAATGATTTCACCAGTAGAATCAAAGAAATGCTTAAAAATGCAATCTTTATTCAAAACATATAGTAAAAGAACATCAGAGCTTTTTCCAAATGAGAAACCACATAGTACAGTTTAAATCCTTCATAAATACAGAGTAATATCAATTTGCACATACCCATATACAAGAGATTATGCCTCAAAAAACCTTTATGGACCTATACCCTCAAGACGCCATTATAGCTCACTAGTAGATATATCTCATATCAATCCATCCATCTCTATCCCTAGTGATGGAGTACCATCTATCTACCTCAAGGGGTTATGGTCAGCTAAGGATAGCATATACAGAGGTTATTCAAATCAATTAGGCAAAAGGGTTATGTGATCGTTACCTGCTGCAGAGGAGTACTGTGCCTGGGTCACCTACCCTCCTAAAATAACAGCGGCGTGAAGGTGTCCGGTTCCCGGACCCTTCTGGACTGGGGCAATCCGGCCCCATAGGCTCCCATGTTAAGGAGCACTGGATTGCCCCGGATCCGGGAGGATCCAGGGGAATTTAGGATGACCCAGGGGATGGCAAGTTGGGAAGATTTTTCTCCCCGGACACAAAAACGTTGCAAGAACGATTCTTCCGGAGAGAAGGAAACCGGATGGCAGATAGCTGCCATCCGGCTCCATCCGGCCCCATAATATACTATGGGGCCAAAATCCGGTCTGGGGCTGTCTGGTTTACACTGGACATCCCCGGATCGGACCTTGCCGTGGTGTGAAGCCACTCTTATGGTACCTTTACACGCCGCTACAGGATGGTGGAAACAACCGGGTAGATGAGAGAAATGTATCTTGCACCGCCAAATCCACCCGAGGTAGCGGCGTGTAAAGATGGTTGTTTCCACCCGTCACTTGCGGCACCTGTTTCAGAGCAGTGCTCTAAAACAGGTTGATTTCAAGGCGATGGTAGCGGCCTGAATCGGCGTGTAAATAAGGAACAGGAGGGTTGTTTTGACACCTTGCTATCTACCTGGGGCGTGTCACAGGCTCCGGGAAACCAGCCCCCTTCAGCGATCATTGGAGGAAGCTCCTGCGTTACGATTGGTAGTCGCTACATAGGGCGGCATATTTAATGAGCTGACCAGTCACACCACACAATTGCTCGAGCGTCATGTAGTAGTCAGCCTCCTGCGCTGGCTGGCCAATCATGATGCTATTGTGTTATCCTATCAGCGTACGAAATTCTCGTAATCCACAATTCTGGCACGCCTATGTGTTGTTCCAGCTGCACCAGGTCCTCCCAAATTACCCTCTGTAGTGGCGTGTAAATGAGGTAAGGTGCTCGGCAGAAGGTAACTTTAGGCACCCGGCAGTGCATCCAGAGATAGATTCAACCTTCTGTAAAGCACCTTATAGCGGCGTGTAAAGACGGTGCGGGTACCGTTTTCAACCGTTTGTGCGTGCTCGTGCACGTGAAGCACCCGGTGGTTTCCACCATCCTGTAGCGGCGTGTAAAGGTACCATTAGAGATGAGCAAGACCTGTGGAAGTTTGAATCCTGGTGGGTTCAGCCGATTCAGTCTGTGTTCAGCCTAAACACCAAACTATAAAGTCTGGGTCACTCATCCCTATCAGCGATCAGTAAAGCCAAGTCATGTATAGTTGATGGGATTCAATACTATTCCCTGTTACACTGTACATTATTATAGTAAGACAAAATGAATTTCAGAATAAGAGCCACCAAGGAAAATTGTAGATATGATTACCAGAGTGAGATTCATCCCTTTTTTAAAAAAAAATTCTCAATCTCCAAAGTAATATAAACTGCACATGAGTCAGATGTATCAGCAGAGTATCCCTGTAACATCTTTATCTGCAGATGAGACCCACAACCAACCTTTACCTTCACGCTGTGTTTACATGTAGCTTAAAAACTGCATTTTTCAGCTTTTTTTGTGCAGAAAATCTGCAGCTTTTGACTATCCAAGCAAAGTGGATGTGATATCAAGAAAAGTCCGGCCCACTATGCTTCTAAAGATGTTCTTGAAATGTGTTTTTCCCCTGTATTCCATATTCTTTATTTCCTCCTTTTTTTCTGCTACTGAAATATTCTACAGAATTTCTGCCCAGCAAAGCCGGAAGGAAAATCTGCAAACTTGTGCACAGCGCTGAATTATGTCCATTGTACGACTATTATATGTGACGGACTTTCACGTTACAGATTTGCAGCTGTGAATCCTTCTGCAGATTTCGATGCAAATGTGTGACAAAATCTGCATCTAAAATTAAATAAATCATTGCAGAAAAATCTACTACAATTCTGTAAGTATAGACCCTAAAAGGCAGAGTTGTTTTTTTCTGTGATTTTAATAGAGGGCTAAATCTATTGAGATGCAGCTGTATTTATATCGAAGCTTTCAGAACATTATTGTGATAAATATACACCCCTAAAATTTTCAATAAAAAAGCTTTTGGATGAATGAATCGATGAATGAGAACTCTGAATTGCTGTAATTAGTTAGTTCTCATTATGTACACATTTGCATATTTTCCTCGTCAATTTGCAAATTCCACCAGTTCTATCCACACATTAAAACTGGAAAATGAAGCAAGAGCTTGATCCACGAACTACGGCAAACATAGCACAGCACAGAATTCATTACCTGCTCTGGAGAGAGTGGTCGCTCGGCTGCTCATGTCTTAAATTTTACTCGTCAAACATAGATTTGAATTTATTACCCTATATGACAAACAATGACTAGCGTTTTTCTTTATAATTACAGCTATCGGTTGTTGTTTGTGTTTAATTCTGGGAGTACTAGGAAAGAAAGAAGAATTGATCGTCTTTCTTTTGTGTCCACCATCATGATTTGTGCGTTTATTATTGTCAATTTGCTTCTTGTCAATAAATGGGGGCAGAAATATGTTGTAGAAGATTTAAAAGACATTGTTTCATCAGATAGATGCATTGTTATTCACTCAACATTAAGTTATAAATATTCAAAGCTGTTGTAAAATAAATTGTTCATCTTGATAACCCATTCTCGAAACTGATGACATTATAGTGATAGGCAGATTATGTTCATTCCCATGAATGGCAGTCTCTAGGGCAGAGGTCCCCAACCTTTCTGACTTTCAGAGCCACATTCAGTTGTTAGTAAACAAAAAGAAGATAAGGAGCACTAAGTGAAGATCTCTTTAACAATTGTTAAGGGTTCTATCATAGAGTTTCTCACCTGTATCTGTTGTGCACCGCCCTGCACAACTGAGGTGAGAGATTAGACCAGGGGAGACACTGCACTTCTCTGTTTAATGTCGCTTCCTTGTTTGTGAGGCGTCATCCTGTGATGTGATCATGGGACTAGATGGGTGTATACTTGTGACGTCATCGCAGGTCCTCTCTGCTTCACCGCTCACAATGGTTGAATATTCCATATGAAAAAATAATACCGCGGTATTAAGAAGCGCTAAGGCACTGGGTGTTAGTAGTAATGCACACCTTTTATTAAGCTTCCACACTCTCCTATGCGATGCGCTTCGATAGACCAGCTATCTTCCTCAAGCAACCTTGCTTGAGGAAGATAGCTGGTCCATCGAAACGCATCGCATAGGAGAGTGTGGAAGCTTAATAAAGGTGTGCATTACTACTAACACCAGTGCCTTAGCTCTTCTTAATACTGCAGTATTATTTTTTTATATGGAACATTCAGTCGTTAAAGAAAGTCATGACATACTTCCAGCAATAAGAGAGTTATGAGCCGCATCCAGCTCTTACCGCCATCACAGTAGTGACACCCCAAGTCCCCATTACTACCGGTATGACAGCCAAAGCTCTTCTACATAAATCACACAGAGGCAGTCTGCCAAGATCCAGGGAATCCCACAACACCCCTATTACTAGTATAACGAAATGAAAAGCGTTTCAATAGAAATCACACCAAGGCCGTATACCAAGATCCAGGGGTTCCCACCTTACCCCATTCAGATCTGCTCTTCTGTGTGGAGCTACTCACAAAAGTCACAATCTGGAGATCTGATCTTCATACCCATTTGCTAGACCTGGTGCTAATATACTAAGCTGGAAATAGCCAGGAGCCAAAGATCACAGACCTGCCAGCCATGTGTCTCATGGACTACAGATTGGGGACCAGTGCTCTAGTGGCTGCACATTTCAATAACTATGACTTCAGGAGGAATAACATGATGGTACATGACTCATATTTAAATCAATTGAGCAACCATCTATTATGTGGCCTGAGCCTGTAGAACTCTTTTCAGCAGCCTTTCACATTGACAAAGGCTTCCTTAAGATGTCCCTATTACCACTATGTGTAGTATCTGTTTTATTCATGGATACTACATGTGTCCATTACAATCTCTTGAGCTGCTCACATGTCTATGTGAACCACATGGATACATGTCTGCTTTTTCCAGAAGCACAGATGAGAAGAGTCAATACAAGTCTATGGGTAAGTGAAAAACACATAACAACCTGGATGGCATCCATGTACCATTCATGTACTGTACATGTGTGGAGCCCACTAGGATGGGGTCTCAGTACCGGGCCGGGTATCACGGGGTTATCACGGCGGTCTTGGTCCGGACCGTGTCCCGAGCCCAAAAGTAAAGGGGTTATTTGCAGGGATAGTCGTGACGCCACCCAAGGGCTGTGGTCAATGGGGACCACCACTGTGCTTGCTTCTGCCAGGAGGATGGATGGTGCTGCAGCTGGATGGATGAGCCTGCCGTGGGTCGGGCTGCTCCTGACAGGGTGAATAACAGTTTAACATGCAAGGAAGGAAACACTAGAGACTCTGGCAGGGTTCACGGGTTTTACTTGAATTCTTCACAACTTCTCAGTACAGTTCACAGTTCACACACAGTTTACTCTTTGCTGGTACCCCTCCTGCAGTCAAGCCTTCCTTCCAGTCATATCCCCTCTTTCTGACTCCTTTCAGGCCCTTCTTTCTCTCGTTCCTGTGTGCCATATAACAGGCAGCATGGGTTCTTTCACTGTGACCCTATCACTGGGATTAGTGTTTTTGAGCCCTTGTACCTGCTGTGTCTCATAGCACTGTGTTAGGAAATCAGACATGGAATCTGCATCTCCCCGCTGGGATGTGTGTGATCTGAGCTTGAAACTCCACTCACCTCAGAGCCAGAGCTCAGGTATTGGCCTACCTCCAGTATCCCTGCTGCACTAAGGAACACCAGGCTCTGTCCTACAGTGTGACTTCTGCACCTAAAGTGATTCTCCTCCTCAAAGTCTTCCCCTGGCCATGCTGCCGTTTTCCTCTTTGGCCCAGCTGTACTGGCCTAGTCCTGGTCTTTACTGCTCGGCACCCTCTGGCCTACTAATACTACTTCCTGGTTTTTCCCTTTTATCCCAGTGTTGTCACCTTGACTATGTCCCCCCCACTTCCCTCTAAACCCTGCCACCCCTTGCCCGCCTAGAGTCCTGGGCTCCGGGCTGGGTATTGTATTCTGTGGGTGTGTTTTGGCGGGGCGCCACACATGCTTAACATTAACAGTATAGAAGAAACTTTGTTATGTCTCTATCTCTTTAGCCATACCGAAAAAACAAGAATGACACCACAAATGGCACATTGATGTGAAAAATGATGGCACCAGTGCTGGTTTTTCACATACATGCTTTATACCCATGTGTGAATGAGGCATGATAGTGGTAGGAGTAAAGAGCCCTGTGGAAAGAAAAGTGTAACCATAAAAAGGTCATGTGATTGCACAAAAGTGATGTGTTTAACCATTTAGGGGTTTATTGGACTGTAATAAATTTTATTTCCTTTAAATTCATGAATTTTATAGTTGAAAAACTATATGGAGGAATTTAACTGGCAGTGTGCGCACTAATGTTTTCTAGGGAGGTTTTGGAGCAAAAAGTGAGTAGAAATGCTCCCAAGGCCTCAAGAAATACAAAACCCATCAAAACTTGGATTTTCTGCTCCAAACATTTTGCAAAAAGTCTCACTGTACATATAGCAAATAAGTCTTGAAAAAGCTTGATTCCTCTGATGCTGAGAATGCGGATGCCTTATTGCAACCTCTATTCTGGCTGTGACCTTCTCCAGTACTTCATTTTGCAGTCCTCATTCATGTCTTCACTAGGGATGGGCGAGTACCATAATATTCGGAATCGCTATACCCGCAACGAGTAGGTAGCGGTACTCGCTACTCATTGCGAGTATAGCGATTCCGAATATTTTTGCAGTGTATCAATAGATACACTGCAAAAGTCCTGTAAAATAAAGGAAAAGTGGTAAAAAATAAAAAAATCGGATACTCACCTTAACCGACGGCTGTACCGGGACCGGCCGATGCACATCCATTCATGTAAAAGGACCTGTCACTCTCTCAGCCAATCAGATGGCTGGGAGAGATCTGGTCAATCAGATGCCGCCACGTCACAATGACGTAATCGCTAGCGGCCACCTGATTGGCCAGATGGAAAGGTCCTCGGTGTACCTGAGAGGACCTTTCCATCTGGCCAATCAGGTGGCTGCTAGCGATTACGTCATTGTGACGTGGCGGCATCTGATTGGCCAGATCTCTCCCAGCCATCTGATTGGCTGAGAGAGTGACAGGTCCTTTTACATGAATGGACGTGCATCGGCCGGTCCCGGTACAGCCGTCGGTTAAGGTGAGTATCCGATTTTTTTATTTTTTAACCACTTTTCCTTAATTTTACAGGACTTTTGCAGTGTATCTATTGACACACTGCAAAAGTATTCGGTACTTGCTACTCCCGAGTAATCCTAATTTACTCGGCGAGTAGCGAGTACACGAATACCGCTACTATTCGGCGAGTGCCGAATAGTAGCGAGTAGACTCGCCCATCCCTAGTCTTCACTCTTTTTTTATCCAGATTATTCACCTTCATCTTCCTTTTCCTTTGGTCAACTCATACACCACCCAAGTCTTAAAAAAAAACTGCAAACAGAATTCTATTTCCCCCAGACAAGAATTAACTACTGTTTGCAGGCTGCTAAGGGAAGGACTTTCTCTGAGCTATAATGTTCTCTTAATTTGTCCAGCCACTTTGACATCTTTTATAATATTAGAAGGTTGTCGATAAAACAAAGTGCAATAGGGTCTTACCCAACAAATATAAAGGGAAAAACCAGAGCCAGCCGCTCATCTTAGGGGTTGTGAGACACAACCAACATGAGAGCACATAGCAGCTGCTGCAGGATCCTCATACACGAGCCAAGAATATAGGAACTAGATTGGATACAATACTTAAAATATAATTATATATATAGTATATATATATATATATATATATATATATATATATATATGTATATATATATAAAATGTTGGATACTGGATAAACTCTGCACTGCTATCAACAGAAGAGGTCCAGCACTTGTAATACACAAATAGTGGTTTATTTTTGTGTTTCGAACCATGTTTCCACTTCTTCATTAGAAAAATCACCAAGTTTGGTGGTATTCCTGATGAAGAAGCAAAGACATGCTACAAAACACATAAAAAAACACTATTTCTGTATTACAAGTGTTGGACCTCTTCTGTCAATAGTAGTGCAGATTTTATCTCCTATCTAATCTGGTTCCTATTTTCTCTTCTTTTAATAATAGTTATTTGTGTCCTATACATGTATTATAAAATATAGTGCAGCTGAAAATAACTTTTCACTGAATGCTCAATGTCAGATGAGGAAGGTTCACCACCGATAGTTAAAGGTCCCCCTTAACGTTGCTTCCTCTTCAGCTTTCTTATACGCTTTTCGTAATGCCAAAAACAAAATTCTAAACTCAATACCCAGAAATGTAGAATATTTATAGAGATTTACAGTGGAACGAGTAACAATGAGATCATGTTTTTTTTAACTTTTTTTCTATATGTCAGTTAGATTTTTAGTTGCTGGAACTTGACATCTAGCTTATGATAAGGTGAAAATCAATTTCAGGACTTCTTAATATTTCAATAGGATAGCATCATTGTTTATTTAGCACAAACAGATAATAAGGTTAATACAAATCTTCCTTTGTATTTATGCATCCAGTAGAATATCACACACAATATTCCTAAAATAGTCTAATCCACCACATCATAGTATATGTCATTACCATCTTGTACTTTGGTATGCTTGTTCTGCCTTACTTCATGCTATATGCAGTGTGAATTCCAGCATACAGCGTAAACCTTCTCTGTATCAAGTAAACAGACTGTTGGTTCTGTAGTCGAAGGTTTATTGGTCAACAGTGAGTGAATTGATTGTTGGATTGGTGATTCATCAATTACAAGTGTGAGTGGTAAAACTATAGGAATACAGATTATACAAATCAGTATAGGGCATATCACACAAACAGTAGTGACAATTCACAGCACAGAGAGCTTACATCAGTACTGGGTACACATATCATACATGCTATGACAGTGTTCAGTACAGAGGATCCTTCACTAAAATGGAGCATTTAGATAGGACCCATTAGTTTCTAACAGATCTAATTCCTATGTAAAAATGATTGCTGTACAATGCTAACAACAGGGTCCAAATAATCCAACACACAGGCAGGAGTATAACTCTCACCAGATATGATTGACAAGGATGATGGCTTTCACAAGAGAGAAACCTACAGGTAAATCATGAGTGTGCCTGCATGGAATCCTGCCTTATACTCACTTAAAATAGCTGCTTCATTCCCAGATATGCAGAGGGCTGACCCACAATGCAATGGGATCTTAAAGGAGAAGATGCTGGAATGTACAGGTAATACTGACAGAATGTGCTAAACACATTAAACATCATAACAGGGTAACATGTCACATTACACAGGTTATAAGACGTGTCAAACTAGAATTACTTTCACCTATGGAGTCTAAATGGACAGAATATATGCGATTGTATAGAGAACTGCCAGATACATGTGCCAGCAATAGATGTTTCTATTACCTTTTTCTTCCATATTACTTGTTAGGATTTCAATCTGAGATTCTGTTTTCACACAGTAGTTCAAAACATATCTTTTGTCGAAAGGCAAATGATTAAAAAAAGGAACTACCGTATATACTCGCGTATAAGCCGAGTTTTTCAGCCCAAAAATTGGGCTGAAAGTCCCCCCCTTGGCTTATACGCAGTCACTGTATAGTATCACTGTACACAGTGTATACAGTATACAGGCCCACCCCATCAGTATACAGGCCCCCCCTTACTGCTGCAATCCTGTAAAAGAATACATTATTATACTTATCCCTGCGCTGTCCCGCTGCCGCTGTCCCGCGCCGCAAATCGCGTCCCGTCTTCATCGCTCTTCGCTTCCGGGGCGCAGGCATGACGTCATTATTGCGCGCCAGGGGAAGCCGAAGATCTGGAGAGACGAGGAGCGCGATGGCGCGCGGAAGCGCAGCGGACGAGCAAGATAAGTATAATAATGTATTCTTTTAAGGGATTTCAGCAGTAAGGGGGGGGCCCTGTATACTGATGGGGGGGCCCTTTATATACCACTGGGACTGCTGCTGTATACTACCAATGGGGCTGCTGCTGTATACTCCACTGGGGCTGCTGTATATACCTCTGGGGCTGCTGTATACTACCACTGGGGTTGTTGCTGTATACTACCACTGGGGCTGTTGTATTTACCTCTGGGGCTTCTGTATACTACCACTGGGGTGCTGCTGTATATACCACTGGGGCTGCTGTATATACCTCTGGGGCTGCTGTATACTACCACTGGGGCTGCTGCTGTTTATACCACTGGGGATGCTGCTGTATACTACCACTGGGGCTGCTGTATATACCTCTGGGGCTGCTGTATACTACCACTGGGGTTACTGCTGTATACTACCACTGGGGCTGCTGTATATACCTCTGGACTGCTGTATACTACCACTGGGGCTGCTTCTGTATATACCACTGGGGCTGCTGCTGTCTGTATACCACCACTGGGGAGGCTGCTGTATACCACACTGCTGGGGGCTGTATACTTGTGCTGGGGTCCACCCTGGCTTATACACGAGTCAATAGGTTTTCCCAGGTTTTGGGGGCAAAAGTAGGGGGGTCGGCTTAAACACGGGTCGGCTTATACACGAGTATACACGGTATTTTATAAAGTGTTAGGAAAGTGAATGGTTTTAGGTCTTTATGTTCATAGTGTGAGCTACTTTATTAAGTATAAAAATCCTGTTCATTCTTTAAGGGGAGAAAACATTACAACTTTCTCTGTAGTATATGACCGGCATCCAATTACCCCATCCCACACAGAGTAATATCATGTAGTCTCCATCACAACCATACAGAAGCAATAGACACACAGTTGGGTGCAAGAAGAAAAAAATGGGTTTCTATGTTAGAAGAGCAATCATGGATTCTGCACCTGACATACTAACAGCAGGGCCTACATCTGAGTGTAAGCATATCTGACAAGAAATATATACACAGTGTCAGACAATCCATGAATGATCATGTATATATCAAAATATGGAAGTTATTAGAAATTGGTCATTGAATTATTTCCCGGTTTTAAAAAGTCGCTCACACCTCACACAGTAATTCTACTCGTTTTTGTTTTTTAAAAGTATAATATAGACTTCGTTCTTGTAATTTCATATAATCCCGGTCTTCTTTCATCTGCTTGACTCAAAGTGGAGTTAAGACAAGTTGACTGATCCAGTTCGAAACAGAACTTGATGAATCCTGACAGACCCTATTTCCTTATAATGGGGTACATCAGGCTTCCTACCGATTTCTTTTTTTTCTATGTACAGCACCAAAACGTATTACACATTTTTTCCCTCAAATTAAAACTAAAGCTCAAAGAAAAAAATCCCAGCACTACTGTGAAGAAAGAAGGTATCATTCTGCCTAATTTGTAGAGTACCGTCAATATTGTTACATAGCTTTGTCACCTGTCTAATTGTGCAAATGTATTTTAGATCCATGGAAGAAAAAAAATAACCATTTTATTAATCTGCTAACTAGTAATAACTGGAAAAGCAGGAGAATTGAGTATTTTGAGGGAGTTCATTATCCTATATTTAATAAAATGAATTGTAGAATGTGTATATGAAGAGCTCATTTTGTTTTATCTGACTGTTTTTTTAAGATACCGTCACATGCGGAAATATTGATAGGCAATTTGCTGGTTGCAGTGAAATCATGGACACATTGTTCTATTTTGTTGCTGTGTACAAATGTAACAATGTGTCCATGATTTCACTGCAACCAGAGATCTGAGAACAATCTCTGCACAGTTATCTGTGTGTGTGACGGTACCTTCAGTCTTCACACCATTCATTTCAGACCTTTGTAGTTTGCCGTGAGATGCTTTGTGTTATTGTGTTGATGTGTGGTCATAAGATTTTTGCGAAAGTTCAATCAAAGGCATTACTTGTGGCCAAGGCCAACTTAATAACATTTGGAATGTAATTTCCATCTATAGGGATATTGTTGCAGGCGCTCCATAGAACATTCAGCCAAAACTAAAATAAGGAATGTTATTTTGCAAAAGTACAAGTTCTCTAAAAGGCTCCCTATCCACCATGTGCCATTGGGAATTTCAGTGTGATCCCATGGCACCGATGAACCATCAAGTCTTCTATCATTCCTAGAAATTGAGAGCATTCATTGTGAAAATATTTTATTCCTCCAGCACCTATTTGAGAAACATTTACCAAGGTTGAAAAGTTGTAAGAGTATGACGCTGATGAATTATCAAGGGCCTGAGTCATTATGGCATTACAACCAGTTTTTATCTAGTTTAGGTGTCTTACAGCTTTTTTTTTTTTTCGTTTTGATACCAGTTTTATAGTTTTATCTACTTTTGTTTCTATTACCTTATTTTTTAGTTTTTGCACTAAGTTCATCTTTCCATTTGCAGCTTTTTAAAGTCTATGTTATGAGCATTTACCTCTTACCATATTTTTCAGACTATAAGAGCGCACCAGACCATAAGACACACCTAGGATTTAGAGGAAGAGAATAGGGGAAAGAAATTTATGCAAAAAATTAGGTCATAACACACTGCAAAAACACAGCAAACAATTGACATGCTCATTCTTTCAAGAACACAGCAAAACCTGGAGTGTTTACGGTTTCTGCAATGAAATTAAACCAATGTGTGTGGACAACTTTTCCCTGAATCACATAGGTTTTGCTGGTAAACAAAAACACAGGTTTAGGTTAACATAAAACCAAGGTAAAAACTGAGCCCAAAAACGCAGCAAAAATGTCCTGTGTGAACATACCGTATATACTCGTGTATAAGCCGACCCCCCCTACTTTTGCCCCCAAAACCTGGGAAAACCTATTGACTCATGTATAAGCCAAGGATGGACCCCAGCACAGGTATACAGCCCCCAGCAGTGTGGTATACAGGCCCCCCCAGTGGTATACAGGCCTCCCCAGTGGTAGTATACAGCAGCCTCCCCAGTGGTATATACAGCCCCAGAGAGTACAGCAGCCCCAGTTATACAGCAGCCCCAGTGGTATACAGCAGCCCCAGTGGTTGGTATATACAGCAGTCCCAGTGGTATAAGCAGCCCCAGTGGTATAGCTGGTATACAGCAGCCCCAGGTGTGGTATATAGCAGCCCCAGTGGTATACAGCAGCCCCAGTGGCCATGGTGCGGTATATAGAAGCCCCAGTGGTATAGAGCAGCCTCAGTGGTATACAGCAGCCCCAGTGGTATAAGCAGCCCCAGTGGTATAGCAGCCAGCCCCCAGTGGGTGGTATATAGCAGCCCCAGTGGGTATCAATTAGCAGCCCCAGTAGTATATAGCAGCCCCAGTGGTATATAGCAGCCCCAGTGGTATACAGAAGCCCCAGTGGTGTGGTATATAGCAGCCCCAGTGTATATAGCAGCCCCAGTGGTATACAGCAGCCCCAGTGGTGTATAGCAGCCCCAAGTGGTATACAGGCCCCCAAATGCTGGCACTCGCCCCCCCTCTGTTGTAAGGCCCCCCTGCTGATTAACTTACCATCCCCGGTCTTCTGCATCGCCAGTCTTCTGTGCTCCGTCCTCCATGCTCCCGTTCGGCTGCATCCGGGTCCCCGGCCATCGCACGATGACGTCATCATTACTGCGATGGCGGGGATCCCGGATGCAGCCGGATGGGAGCATGGAGGAGGAGCACAGAAAACCGGCGTGCAGAAGACCGGGGATGGTAAGTTAAGCAGCAGGGGGGCCTTACAACAGAGGGGGGGGCGAGTGCCAGCATTTGGGGGCGACCAAGTACCGTATTGACTCGTGTATAAGCCGAGGGGGGGGACTTTTCAGCCCAATTTTTGGGCTGAAAAACTCGGCTTATACACAAGTTTTTGCGGTAGCCTACAAAGGAGGGAAACAAAAGTATGAGGATGGACAAAGCACATTTTGTGCTTACCAGCACTTCTTCTTGTGTGTTACCAGCGTCTTCTGCTCTGGTGTTTGATCAGCATGTAATACTTCAAAAATTACCCCAAAATGGCAAATAATAAATTATCTAGATAGCTGATATCTTGCTGACAGCTAGGGGTCTAACCGCCGACACGGTGATCTATCCTTAAAAGCCTACTTTTTGTGCCTCTACTCAATTCACTGTGTTCATTGATGCCAGATATAACTAAAGGTAGCCACACTCCATTCTTATGGAGCATTTTGGAACCCTTGTGATCGGAAAGTTATCCCGAAATGTAATCATTATAAGCTGTTATTTGTATATGTGTATAAACTAAGTAGTTATTAGAGGGGAGTTAGTTGGTGGGCAGGGGTACAACTGTCAACTGGAATCTACAATATTGGAGTCATGTCCAGTTGACAATAACAGTTAATTACAATTGTGACTTTTACTGTTTTACAGAATACTGTTAATGGAATGGGAGCACAAGCAATGGATTGACTGTTGTTCAATGTGCCTCTGCTAATAAGTGCATATAGTATATTGCAAGATTCCCTAAACGTTTAATTGGAAAATGGCTTATTACTTTAAATTGTCCTGTTAGCCAACACTGCATATAGTATTTTGTCTTCTAGTAATACATACCTGTATGTAGAAATGTAAGGGTTAAGTGTAAGTAGTGTATGTGACTTGGTAAGTATAACCTAGATTTCAGTGACATTTGTCAGAATGCAGCTGTGGGTCTGAACCATAAATTGCACTTTATGTGAACTTCTTAGACTTCCAGTGCATCTTGCTTTGTCAGTTCCAATTTATCTGATCCTGATGCTCACATGACACTGCTGCTATCCCTCTGCTGGTTACACTACACATTAGATAGATGGATTGTGGTTCTGCTCTGGGCAGAAATGTATTTGTAAATTAATAAGTTTGGTAATTAGTGATGCTTAATTATTTACAATTATCCCATTTAACAAGCCTGTCCAAGGTTGTACAATATCTTCTTCAAAGCTTCAAAGATAAGCCATGCAGAGCTAATGGCGGAATCTACAGGTGGTCTTTAAGAAGTTAATAATGTAAAAGGATAATACTAAGCAGCATGGTGCTCTAGAAGGCTTTGTTCATCTTTTAGTTAAATAAGCTGAAGAGCGAGATGAGCGCAATAGGGTCTTATCGGAAGTATAATATGGACAAAATTATTGGTGGTTCTTACCTGAGATAGATATGGAAAGAAACAACTACAAAATCATCATAAAAAAGCTGCCACACACCCCTGGAATAGGCCAAAGAGGATGAGGATGAGGATGGAAAGGGTTAAACCTGCACTGCCCATAAAGAGACATCAAAGATCACATTCCTTCAACGTGATTTTCTAAACCTACATGTTTTAGAGTCAACCAACTCCTTCCTCAGGAGAAAACCACATACTATACAATCACAGAATGTTGGAGTTGGAAAGGACCTCCTGGGTCATCTGGTTCCACCCACTGCTTAAAGCAGGATTCACTAAATCATCCCAGACAGATGTCTGTCAAGCCTCCGTGTGAAACTTCCATTGAAGGAGAACTCACCACCTCTCGTGGCCGCCTGTTCCACTCACCGATCACCCTCACTGTCAAAAAGATTTTCTAATATCTAATCTGTGTTCCGCCCATTCAGTTTCATCTCATTGCTTCTAGTCTTTTCTTGTGCATGAGATCTGCTTTGTCCCTGAGGAAGGAGTTGGATGATTCTGAAAACATTATGGTTATTGAATCAAACCGAAAAAGTAAAAAAAATGTGCTTATTTTATCAGGATCTATGGAATTGTTTACTTAAACTAATGACTTTATTACCCTGCTATTACCTTTTGTGGACTACAAAGTCACTTGGCAGTCTGACATGCCCCTGCTGTGATTGACACCTCACTGTCAATGCACATTGTCTATACAGAGCCTGGTGTGAGTGCGGGCATCTCTCCCAGCTCTGCTGTGTTCCTGAAACTAAATGCTTTGATACGGTCAGAACAGCTTCAGCCAGTAATGTCTGTGATACATCACTGGATTCTTTACCTACATTATGTTGCTGTCAGATGAGGTAGCAAAATCCTGCTGACAGATTCCCTTTAAGGTGTCTTTCATTGTGTGGCAAGTACTGTAAATGCTGAAAAACCCATATTAGCCTGGATTACCAATGCTGTGATGCCTTGTTACAACAGCCAGATTGTTCCCTCCACAGAAGTTCACACAGTTACTTTTTATGGTTTTATGGCCTCCAGTTTTCAATAAAACTGTAAGATTTGGAAAAAATATATATTTCTAATTGCCTCAAGATGGATTTCCATTACATAAATCTGCTGTTTAATGGACATGGTAATAGACCACCTGCTTCTCTTGTCTGTTCCCTTATGGTTACTGAATGAGTTTTTCGAGAAACACTAGCATGACAATGTTAAATTGTAAGGTGCTATCTTTTATTCTATGCTTTAATCGGTGGTTAATCTTAAATATTAGATTTTTATAATGCAATTACTTTTGGCAAGTCCCTTAACAATAATATATATTCAGTTTTACAGACACAAGGATATTACTTTTCCAATAAAAAGTTAATCTTCTCTGCACATTCTTTATCTTCCAGAGGAAAACATCATATTTGTAAAATATATTGCTACATCTGAAGTAGTAATTAATCCTAATACTACAATATGGCCTCCTTATTAGCAACATTAATTCTAGGTGCTGTTTGTACTATTTTTTTGGCGGCATCGGGAACGTTGTTGATTTTGTTCATCTATTCTCCCAACAATTAATCAATTATGTTTTTAGGTAATTTTGTTTTTGTACTTTCAAATTTTCATGTTTACTGTACAAATATATGCCCCAGATATAAAGCTTAAATAAGAATCCCTAATGATATAATATAATTTAAAGGGAACCTGTCACATTAAAAATTAATGACCTGCATATAGGGTTAATCTGCTGGATAATAGCATTTGAATCTTGCCCGGCGCCTGCACATTGAACCCTGCTACCGGGAGGAAATTAACTTTAATCCTCCCTGCTGTGTTTAGGTTTCAGTCATGGAGGCAATGCCAGCACGGGTTCAGCCACCGATCTGTCTACAGAGAGTAACGGTTGTAATCGTGTTCCCTTCCACTGACTGATAGCTTCCTTTAATGCTGAGCTGCTCTCAATCAGTGCAGGGGGTGATTACAGGCCCCATTCTTGATACACAGATCAGTGAATGAACCCGCCTCCCCATTACTGAAACCTGATTGCTGCCAGGAGACATAAGTTAATTTCCTCTTGGAAGCAGGATTTGATGTGAAGGCATCGGGCAGGTTTGAACGGCTAATAACCTGCAGATTAAACCCATATCTTCAGGTTAATAGCGTATTTGTCATGTGACAGGTTTCCTTTAAGGGGTGGAGCCCACAGCTCCTCAGCTAACCAACTTTCCAGTTGCCCGGCAGAAAACTCCTGCTTGAGTGACAGCTCACATCAGCAGACTCCTGACAAGGCTTTATGCTTAAACCTTGCATATATAGCATTGGAAGTACAACGGGAACCAGGGAGATGTGGTTGAAATTAGGTGGGTGACCCAGTCATCCATGGCGGCAGAGCTTGTTATTACAGTACGAAATTCTTTGTAAGTGCTCTCCATGTTCAACCACTATGATTAGGCTGCTGCAGTGTCCTAGTCCCATTTGAAAAGAGTAGTAAGCAATTCACTAATGAAGTAGAAATAACTTTCGAACAGAGGAATATTTTGATAAAAATGTATCTGTGTTGGTCAAAGGTGCTTGTTTTTACAAATGTTCTTGTTCTTGGATGCCTTTGAAAGTCATTTAGTAAACTCTATGAGCCCTTTAAACCAGTGCTTCTCAATATTTTCAACCTTAGGCTAGGGTCACATTAACGTTAACTAGTGCTTGCATTAAAAACTTAGAATTTGGCAGCATAATCGCGGTGCTAATGCAATGTTAGCGCCGCATAACGCTGCCAATTTTACCCTATGGTGACGCGGCCTGTAGCGCGGCTCCAACGCGGCCATCTGAGTGAAATCTTGCGCTATTTCCTAATGTGAGAAAAGATGTTGTTGAAAGCTTATTTTCTTGCTTTAGGAAATAACATGAGATTTCAATCAGATGCCGACGTTGGAGCCGTGCTACGGTCGCGTCTCCATAGTGTAACATTGGCAGCGTTAACACGGCACCAACATGGAATTAGCACCACGTTTATGCTGCCAAATTCTAAGTTGTTAGCGTGACACCCCTGAGCGTGCCTCACAACGTTAATCTGACCCTAGCCTTAGGGAACCCCTGGAAAACATTGTGGCTTCCTTTGGAACCCCAAGTATTAGACACCAGTTGCACTTGTACTTTATTTTAATCTATATCATGTAATTGTGTTGAATTTGTTATAATATGCTAAGCAGATGTCTTGTTTTGCGCCATATCAATCAGTATGAGTGTACAGAAAGTGATAAAATAGATCAGAATTTACAGTAAACTGCATACACGTGATAGCCAGAGTCTATGATTAACATCCATTTTCTTTGATTCAAAGTGAGGTTTCCTGTTTATTAACCCCTGACTGGGCATTCCTAACCTTAGCAGTGAAACCCTCCATTAACCCCCCTCCCAACAAGGCAATTTTTCATTTTCTTTTCCAGCACTTCTTTTATTGTGTGTTTTTTTTTTTTTCTTGTTGATGTTTAAAGGTTCATTATTTTTAACTTTTTTTTGCAGACTGCGTTATAAATTTTGAATTGTACCATTCAGATTACCATTTTACTTACTGAAAAAAAAATAAATATATATATATATAGTATATATGTTGTTTGACAGCAACATTTAAGTTGTTAAACTTCAGTGATCAGAGCGTATTCCGACCCCTGCAGTTATAGGCAGATTCCACTTATGTACTCCAGTCAGCATCGGACCTTGTATGGTACAGACTCTTGAGCCCCCTCCATACACAGGGATCCAGCATAAGAAGTACTATTACATCATATGTCACAAAGGACTTAAACAGTGATATGATATAAAAAACAACTTGCAATTATATAAAAAAAATTCACAGAAGTTGAAGCCTTCAAGTTATCTTTGTTGTCAATGTATCTCCTGCCTTTCCCACTCCTTAAAATTATTGATGATTGCTCGTTTAACATGGTCATAATAGACATATTTTACCTTTATCAATATTGTCAGTACTAGTTACTCAAACTTAATTCCTCCTGTAGTTGTCACACTGTGACTGTAGATGCAGGAACAAAGGGATCCTTTACTGTCCCTCACGCTAGGCAACTCTCCGCTATTGCTGTCCCATGATTACCCCTGATGGTGGGGACTTTTGGGTCTCATACCTTGCTGATCACCTAAATAATACAAATCTATCCACCCCCCTCCAGGTAAGGAAGCGATAGGAGTGGAAAAGAAAACATCGATAAGACAGCAAAATGGATACAACATAGACTCCAATTCTTCTCCAGGGAGAGAATCCACTGCATCATATGGAAAGGCCACCACTGCTTTCTTCAAAGACCCCTTCTTCTCAGGGCAGCTAAGATTGAACTAAAGCTGATGTATAGGCTCATATAGATGAAAGGTGTGGCAACAGCTGAGATAAGAACTACATGCTACTCACAGCAGGCTAGAAGGAACCTTAAATCCTTAAACACTGGATGGAATTAAATAGATTCCTACATCAGGGTAAGTGATGAGTTGGCTCTAAAGAGGATCTGCGATCAACTAAACACTGCAACCTTCTGATCCCAGATATCCCTGAGATCACATCTGGCCATAACACACTTGGATTATGTTATGTTGTGTTAGATTTGGTTTAGTATAATTAAGGAGATCCATATTCTGTTTTTACAAGCCAGACATTAAAATGTGGCTCTATATATTCTTGTGAAGCCCTACATAGTCATGTGAAGCCCTACATAGTCATGTCAAGCTGGCCCTGGGCTAATGAAAACATATGTTTACCCAATAGACGTAAAGTGGAGAAATGTTATCATTCATTCATGCAGCAATCAAACTGACATCCTTGTTCATTTGAATCCATAGCATGCTAATGTATGTTGGTAATTTGCTGGGGATTTTCCCAAAAACTTCAATTATGAAGTCAGAATCATGAAAAAACACAATTTGTTGCAGATTTTGCTGTAGATTTTGTAAATAAAAAAGGGAAAAAGTTGCAAAGTTTAAAATAAAGAAACAAACTATACTCCTCTCCCCGGTACGTTCGTGGCTTTCTTGCCCAGTCCCCTTTCAACCTCTCCATGACTTTTCCTCCTGCATTATTGTGCAGTTCAATGTGATGTTATTTAAGGTAGCCGGGTTGTATGGAGACCAGCAGAGGATATGGGGGATATCTAGGGGCTCAACTTTAATAGAGACATGATAACATCCTTAAAAGTAGGAAAAATGCACTCACCAGCCATAAAAATGCCTGCATTGTAACATTGTAAAAAGGAGCAGTAGAGAAAATGTGATACATTGTGAACGATGGATGTTTCATACGTACAAATACTTTTACGGATCCCAGTATACTTATTGGGTCCATAAAAGTGTTGATACATATGAAACAACTACTGTCCTGTTTCCTTCCCAGCATCTTTTTAATAATGTTACAGTAAAGGTATTTTTTATGGATGGTGAGTGCCACTTTTCTACTTTTGAAGAATTAGATAAACACAAAATAAAATGGAGAGAAATGAATCTAAATTAGGTTTGTAACTTTAATCTGGTGACATTGTATAATTAAGCACTTGATCACCTCTTATACCGAAAGTCTGTGCCATGAAATATATTGATGCTTTTTTCTCTCCAAAATCCAGACATATGGTACTAGACATGATTATGTTCTGTTTTTATTACTTTTCATTTGACACTTGGAGACATAAAGCATAAGGCACTTTTCATTCTCTGCTCTAATCCCTTGTGTACAATATTAAAATCATTTAAAGCCGGAGATATTTAGCTGCCTTTTATATGTAAATTTTGCCTACTTTTAGATTACTCACTTGCTTAGAGAGGAATTATGACTCTCTGTCCTCATTTTGATTCTGGCAAGAGAATTAACCAATGCATTTGCATTATCAAACATCGAATGTATCTGTTACATAAATGCAGGTGGTTCAGATAAGTATACACATGAAAATAATTTGCATGGGATGAATAGAGAGACAGATCAGTCCTTCTATTCATGGTTGAGCGATAGTGTTGGTGTTTTCAAAAGACATTTCTAAGATTAGGAGAATGTATTCTTCCTTTGTGGGAGGCTATAGAGTCATCAAAATGTCTTTCAAGCATTCCATGTTCTCTCAAATCCAGGCAAATGTCTTACTTAGCCTCCTGTCTACCTTGTACATAAACTTTTGAGAAATGTTCTTTATTAAGAAGGAAAATAATTTTGTTACTCTGGGTCTTCATGGGTCAGTCAGTAGCCAGTAGCTTTGCATGCACAGATATAAAGTGCATTAAGGTGAAAGAATTGTCTGTAGTACTACTAGATGAAGGAATCAGGTTCTAAATAATCATGTAGAAGGGGTAGGGTAAGAATAGACAAGTTAGGTCGGCTTCACACCACGGTGAAATTCAATCTGGGCTGTCAGGGGTGAACCTGACAGTCCCGAATAGATTTCGGCCCCATAGTATGCTATGGGGCCAGATGGAGCCGGATGGCAGATGCTGCCATCCGGCTTCCATCTGTCCAGGAGAATCCGGGAGGATTCAGATTTTTCTCCTGGACACAAAAATGTTGCATGCTGCATTTTTGTGTCCGGGGGAAAAAAGCTCATCCTCCCGGTCTGATGTGATCCGGCGCCCCCTAACATGCAGGTCTATGGCGCCGGATCGCACGAAGCCTCACCTGGAGCCGGACGCCAGGTACTGAAGCTCAGTGCGCTCAGCCCCGCAAGCCGCGGTCCTGAATTTTCAGCAGCTGCAGGGTGCAAATGAGCCATCCGGCTGCACACCGGACCAGAGGGCATAATTGGCCCTCCAGTTCTGTGTCCAGATCCGGTCCGGGGCTGTCAGGTTCACCCTGACAGCGCTGGATTGGATCTTGCGGGCCGGCCTTAGATTAAGGAATGGGACAGGTGCTGTGAGGGTCTACTTAAAACAGAACATTTGAGGAATTAACCTGAATGCTTTGGGTAACTGTCACACGCTGTTATGTGCTAACTATATGCGGTCTATGTAGAATGCTGCTGTGATTAAATGTGTTTGATTTCCTCTGGAACTGCATGAGTTGATGTCAGTTCTGCTGTGTGCTGTTCTAGTTGTCCAGGTGCTTGATGATGTGAAGTTTAAGGGTGCGTTCACACATCGTATTGCTGATTCTCGTGAGTGTTGCGTTTGTAGCAACAGGAGTGAACATAGAAAGTTAATGAAACAAGTGCTCCACTTTTGTATTTAATCACCCACTGCTGGTTTTAATCAGCCACTCCTGGTTTTGGCTACAAAAACTGCATGAGCACTCACGTAAAAATACACAGCAAATATGCAGTGTGTGAACGCACCCTTAGTGTGAGTCATCTGGAGGCTTCCCATAGCCTTTAAATAGCTTTTCCCTCCATCAGGTGGCGTCGCTGTAAAAATTTTAACTCTGCCTTTGACCGAAGCTCTGTATGGATGTCGGTGCTTGTGCTGCAGTCTCTGGAAGTTTTCCTTTCACTGGAGTGGCTGCTTACCCTGGTTCGTGGTGGATAGAGGTGAGGGATCAAACATAGGACAGGTTGAGGAGTTAAGGGCAAGGGTGGCATCTAAGACCGCCTCTCCATCAGAGGTACCTTTGAGCACAGTGTCACACCCAGGTTCTCAGTCTACAGGGTCAGACCAGATACTCAGTTATCTTGCCTGCAATTCCATCTTGTTTACTATTCCCTCATTCTCTATCCCAGTCAAGAAAGTAATAAATTCAAGTGGAGTGGTTCAGCTTCAGAAAATGTTAGAGATGTAAGGCTAGGATCACATTAACGTTAACAGGGGGGTCGCACTAAGAACATAGGTTTTGGCAGCCCTAACGCCTTATTACCACCATGGTAATGCAGTGTCAGCGCTTCCAATGCTTACCTATGGAGACCGGCCCCAGTACAGATCAAACACCGACACTTGAATGCTGGAGTTTGAAATCTTGCGCTTTTTCCTAGCGCAACTAAAGACACTTTTTCAAAAGCGTATTTTTTCACGTTAGGAAATAATATGAGATTTCATTTAGATGCCGGCGTTTGAGCGCGCTACGGATCGCGTCTCCATAGGTAAGTATTGGCAGCATTAACACGGCGCTACCTTGGCAGTAGCACCGTTTATGCTGCCAAAACCTATGTTTTTAATGCTACCCCCCTGAGCGTGGCTGCAAATGTTAATGTGACCCTAGCCTAAGGCAATTTAAACTTCAACTGGCCCGGCTGGTTCCTATACAGACTAGAGATTGAGGGTATGTGCCCACAGGGAGGTTTTGCTGCATTTGAGATCAGGTTTTGCCTTGGTTTTATGTAAATCTATGCTAATCTAATTCTGAGTTTTTGGTTTCCATCAAAACCTATGTGATCAGGGAAAAGCTTTCACACACACACTTTTTTTTTTCCCTACAGAAAGTGGAAATACCACAGGTGTTTCCACTTTAGGAAAAGTGCAGCAAAGAATTGACATGCTCATTCTCTCTAAAACATAGCAAAACCTGATGGTGGTTTACACACACCAATTTCTGTGTCCAATATTGAACAGATCTCTGGTTGCAGTGAAATCATGGACACATGTTACACTTGTACACAGCCACAAAATGGAACAATGTGTCCATGATTTCACTGCAACCAGAGATCTGTTCAGATATTGGACACAGAATGGTGTGTGTAACCCACCATCAGTGTTTCACTTTCTTCACCAAACAAAATCCAATGTGTTGGACAGCAATCTAGAATCATAGGGTTTGCTGGAAAACAAATACAGAAAATCCTGAGGTGTTTACACTGTCTCCAGAGAACAAAAACCAATGTGTGTGGAAAGCTTTTCCCTAATAACATAGGTTTTGCTGGAAACCAAAAACTCAGGATTACATTAGCATAGATTTACATAAAACCAAGGCAAAACCTGATCTCAAACGCAGCAAAACCTTCCTGTGGGCACACACCCTTAGACCTTGAAGACCTTGGTGGTTCCTGCATAGGCTAGAATGGCCCTAACCCCTTACTAAATGATGGCAACTTGGACCTTTCTTCCTGAACAGCCATCGAGTGCTTCACATTCCTCCTAAGAAATCAGAGAGCAGAGTCCAGTTTACCTACTAATAGAAAGAAGATCCAAGATAGGAAGAGATCTCAGAGTGAGTAGACTTTAACCCTGTAAAACAGAGTGAAAATATTATGTCAGTACTGGTAGTTAGTATTCCACCTATTTCCTAGCTGCAAACAGAAGGTGGGTTAGAGTGAAGAGAAAAAATAGTAGAGAGATAAACCCCAGCTACTCTTACACTGACTTTCATATACAAAGGCATTTTGCCAGGACATGCAAATGAGAATATCACCAGCAGGAAACACTATCAGAGGGAAGGTATATATTAACCCTTCATGACCAAGGACATATATATATATATATAACGTCTTTAGCCATGTCCCTTCATCTGATGCGAGCACACATGCTGAGCTTACATCATTCCCTCTATGTGTCAGTTGATCTGATCATCTGACTTGTGAAGCCAACAGCACTGATTGGATCGCTGATCCAATCAGTGCTAATAACTCTTTAAATTGCGCTGTCAAACACTGTCAACACAATCCAAAGTACCGTAGAAGGGATCGCGCCGTTCCCCTCTGGCATAGGATGTCCTGTGATGAGATCACAGGACCTCAATGCATTACTTTGACAGCCCGGGATCCTGTGGAGACCCCAGATGCTGTCATGAATGACTTCCTGTGGATGCTCATCGAAAGGGATAATTTTTCCTGTACACAGACGTGCAGAAGCAATTGAAGCATATGCAGTGCTGAAGCCCCCTATGGGGCAGTGTAAAATAAAGAAAAACTAAGGAACATTTTTTTTTTAAATATGAAAAAAACATAAAAATTCAAATCACTCCCCTTTTGCCCCATTATAAATAAAACTATTTAAAAAAGTGAAAAACACACCTATTTTGTATCGCCACATTAAAACACCCAATCTATCAAAATTAGGGATGAGCGAGTAGTGAAATAATTGGACTCGCTATACTCGTAACGAGTAGGTCCCGATACTCAGGTACTCGTTACGAGTAGCAAGTCCAATGTAAGTCAATGGGAAATGCGAGTACTAACTCTGCTGGACCCTATAAAAGGGTCTGGGGGGCTTAGGAAAAGGCTGAAATGGGTGCATGATTGTTTAAAAGCTGGCGTTAAAAAGCAGCCGGCTTTTAAACAATCACTCAGCCCATCCTCCTCTTTCCCGCAGTCTCCCATCCCGATTCTCCGCTCCTCCCTCCACCTCCCATCCCGATCCAAAGTTAGCACTAGTGAGAGGAGAGCGCAGGACACGGTTGGGAAAGCCAGCTGTGAAAAGACTTCACCGCTGGCTTTCCCTGTCGGTGCTGTGCTCGTCTCCCTGATGCCCCCTTCCCACTCCCTGGTGCTTCGCTCCCCGCCCGGTCCTAACTTAGGATCTGGCGGGGAGGGAGCATCAGGGAGCGGGAGCGCAGCACCGACAGGGGAAGCTGGCGGTGACGTCTTCTCACTGCCGGCTTTCCCACCGGTAATTTCAAATGAACAGCTGAGGTATCAGCTGATACTGATCAGCTGTTCATTTGAAATAGCTGCCAGTGCCCTCAGAGGGTTCATGTGAGTTAATGCTTGACTGCATGAACTCACATGAACTCTCCCACGGGCTGCACAGCTCAGCTACATCTCTGGTAGAGGTTCTCTACCAGAGATGTAGCTGAGCTAAAGAAGAAGACTCCATTGGACTACATCGGACGGAAGAGGAATTTTTTTAATAAAGATGGAGTCTCTAAGTGTATTTTTTGTTTTATTTCTAATAAAATATTTTTTCTGTGTGTTGTGTTTTTTTTAAAAAATTCACTAGAAATTTATGGCGGTCATGTCTAATATTGGCGTGACCCCATGAATTTCGGGCTTAGGGCCAGCTTAAAATACAAAACTGGCCCTAACCTCTTTATTACCAGTGAGCCACTGTACCAGGGCCCTGGATGAGTTGGGCACAGCGCCAGAAGATGGCGCTTCTATGGACGCGCAATCTTCTGGGGTGGCTGCGGAGTGCAATTCGCAATGGGGGGGGGACCCCAGAAAGCTTGGGCCTCTCTGCACTGTGGATTCCAGTCCCCAGCTGCTTAGTTGTACCTGGCTGGATACAAAAATTGCGCGAAGGGCCCCAAATATTTTTTTTTCATTATTTCATGAAATTCAGGAAATAATAAAAAAATAAGGGCTTCCCTATATTGTTGTGTCCGGCCAGGAACAAATAGGCAGCTGGGGGATTGGGGCAGCCCGGTCCTGCCTGCTGTACCTGGCTGGCATACAAAAATATGGTGAAGCCCACGTCAAATACCTCTGACTTTCTTTAATTTTGTTTTTGCAGTGTATATTAATACACTGCAAAATCAAATGAAATGGGGGCAGTCACACATGTCACAGAGGGGAGGAGGAACCAGGATTCATCCTCCCCTCTGTGACATCACTTCTCCCCTGGGCCTGTAAAAAAGCATGCGGTCTGAAAATCACTGCTTCTTTTTTTGTGTTTTTTTGCGCAGGTGCAAAACACTGGTAAAAGCGCCCGTGCAAAAAAACGCTATGTGTGAACATAGCCTAAGAAGATTGCAGATTCTTGAAATAAGATGCAAATTACCATAACATACATTATTTCAGTTTCTCTTAGCTCTCTAAATTTAAAATCTTAGAGATGGATGAATTTAGTTAAGTGGAATTGAATTCTACTCAAATTTTACATCAATTCCACATTCTGGAGAATATGGATTTTTGCGGGAATTCACTCAACATGAGTTCAAAAATACAGATCCAGTTGCAGTTGCCATCTTGTAGAACAGTAGGGGACGTGCAAAAGGTTAAAAAAAAATAAAAAAAACTATCACCTCTCTGGCCACCCTTGCTTGCTGTCTAGTCCATTGCACTTCCATGGCGTTATAACATAGGCACCGGTGCTGATTCTAAGCCGGTATACCGGTAGCAAATAGGGCAAAAGCATGCACATAAATGCCAGGATCTACTCATGGCTGGAAGCCCCAGCTTGGAGTGAACACTGGACCAGAGATGTGATGCAGTGGAGGCGCTCAAGACAAATCAGTGGACAAGAAATGGTCGGAGAGGTGAGAAATGAGTTTGAGAAATGAGAAATTGTTTCATAATTCCTTTCTCTCTAATGCAGGGGTGGGCAACTCAAGGCCTCAAGGGCCGCACCCAGTGAATGTTTTCAGGATTTCTTTAGCATTTGACAGTTGGTAATTTAATCTTCTGCACAGGAGATGATTCTGTCAAATGCTAAGGAAAGTCTGAAAACATAAACTGTTTGCGGCCCTTGAGGACTGGGGTTGCTCACCTCTGATCTAGTGTATATAATATTCAAAATCTGCAGTATTGTTCCTGCATACTGCAGATTTTGTTATATGATTATATTGATTATAAATTGCAAATGTTTTAGGAATGGGTAAATGTGGGACCAATGTAGGTTAAAATGGTCCTGGACATGAGCAGTGCTTCCAAGGCCCCTAGTGTGGCCCCTCACATTCTAGTGATGCCTTTCCACTTTAGTTATAGAATACATGCTATTCTACAATGGCTTGAACTTCAACTAATATCTTTATTGTAGAGATCATTATAATCAATACATTGTGCTCTTTCTGAGATAGTTCACTACAAAAAAAAAGATAAATGATGTGGTCATAAAAGAGTTAAAGGTCAACAAATATTATTCAGCATAATCAAGATGTTGATTTCTACAATGACATTCTTAATATTTGGTTGCAAGTTAGCAGTGAAGAATATTTTAGTAGATCTTTCCTGTCATTTACTTTTATCAAAAGCAAATATTTTCTGCACGTGTTTGTGGCAGTGGTTTGTTGTGATTGTCGCGCTGCTTTCACAAAACTCATTCATTTCTTTATAGAGCAATCATAACGTTAATGAGATAGTATGGCATTGAGCCGAAATGTATTAAATGGAATAAAATGTTAAATTATCTCCTCCTTATCCCTTCTTAGAAGTTATTCGGAAAATTCTTAACTGCTTTGATCACGTGACAGTCTCACTATGTTTCTATTATTGGCTGAAATAAGTTATGATTTTATTTTCTTTTTAGTCTTTTTTTAGTAGTATAGCTACAAGGAACTATCGTAGTTTCATGGTTGCAATTGAAATTGCACAAATCTTACAAATATTAGGAAAATTTAATGTACATATAGTGCCTTGTGAAAGTATTCGGCCCCCTTGAACCTTTCAACCATTTTCCACATTTCAGACTTCAAACATAAAGATAGAAATTCTAATTTTTTTGTGAACAATCAACACAAGTGGAACACAATCGTGAAGTGGAACGAAACTTATTGGATATTTTAAACTTTTTTAACCAATAAAAAACTGAAAAGTTGACGTGCAAAATTATTTGGCCCCTTGAGTTAATACTGTGTAGCCCACCTTTTGCTGCGATTACAGCTGCAAGTCCTTGGGGTATGTCTCTCTCAGTTTTGCACATCGAGAGACTGAAATTCTTGCCCATTTTTCCTTGCAAAACAGCTGGAGCTCAGTGAGGTTGGATGGAGAGCGTTTGTGAACAGCAGTTTTCAGCTCTTTCCACAGATTCTCGATTGGATTCAGGTCTGGATGTGACTTGGCCATTCTAACATCTGGATACGTTTATTTTTTAACCATTCCATTGTAGATTTTGCTTTATGTTTGGGTCATTGTCTTGTTGGAAGATAAATCTCCATCCACAGGTTTTCTTCCAGAATGGTCCTGTATTTGGCTTTGTACATCTTCCCATAAATTTTAACAATCTTCCCTGTTCCTGCTTAAGAAAAGCAGGCCCAAACCATGATGCTGTCACCACCATGTTTGACAGTGGGGATGGTGTTTTGAGGGTGAGGAGCTGTGTTGCTTTTACTCCAAACATATCGTTTTGCATTGTGGCCAACAAATTCGATTTTGCTTTCATCTGACCGGAGCACCTTATTCCACATGTTTGGTGTCTCCCAGGTGGCTTGAGGCAAACCTTTTATGGCTTTCTTCTTGCCACTCTTCCATAAAGGCCAGATTTGTGCAATGTACGACTGATTGTTGTCCTATGGACAGACTCTCTCACCTCAGCTGTAGATCTCTGCAGTTCATCCAGAGTTATCATGGGCCTTTTGGCTGCATCTCTGATCAGTCTTCTCCTTGTTTGAGATGAAAGTTTAGAGAGACAGCCAGGTCTTGGTAGATTTGCAGTGGCCTGATACTCCTTCCATTTCAATATGATCGCTTGCACAGTGCTCCTTGAGATGTTTAAAACTTGGGAAATCTTTTTGTATCCAAATCCGGCTTTAATCTTCACCACAACAGTATCTCTGACCTGCCTGGTGTGTTCCTTGGTCTTCATGATGCTCTCTGCACTTGAAACAGAACCCTGAGACTATCACAGAGCAGGTACATTTATACGGAAACTTGATTACACACAGGTGGATTCTATTTATCATTACCAGTCATTTAGGACGACATTGGATCATTCAGAGATCCTCACTGAACTTCTGTAGTGAGTTTGCTGCACTGAAAGTAAAGGGGCTGAATAATATTGCACGCCCCACTTTTCAGTTTTTTATTTGTTAAAAAAGTTTAAAATATCCAATAAATTTCATTCAACTTCACCATTGTGTCCCACTTTTTGTTCATTGTTCACAAAAAAATTAGAATTTATATCTTTATGTTTGAAGCCTGAAATGTGGCAAAGGGTTGAAAAGTTCTAGGGGACCAAATACTTTCACATTGCACCGTAGCTATAGCATACTTGCCAATATTCTGTAATTTTTGTAAAGCTAAATCTCCTACACACCTAAGGCCACATTCACATATTCATTATTAGGTGACTTTTTACCTCAGTATTTGTAAGCCAAAACCAGCAGTGGGTGATAAATACAGAAGAGGTGATGTGTTTCTATTATACTTTTCCTCTGATTGTTCCACTCCTGGTTTTGGCTACAAATACTTAGGTTGTAATATAAATGAGTTTTGCAGCTTTGTAGCCATTTTCTCTTTTTTTTCTCAATCGAATTTCTTTTGGGCTAAAAAATATTTTTTTTTCATTAAGTAAGCTATTTATTTAGTTTAATTTAAAAAACAACAACACTATTTCCCTTTTATAGCCTTTGTGTTCACAGCTTTGGTTGTAGAATGATTCCATTGATAATTCATTAGTGAGCTCATTCTGGCAGAAGAGTATAACTAAAGGTTGGAATACGCAAGAAAACAAAGAACCTGTAAATGTCAAGCAAAAAAAATTCTTCATGAAATTAAGTGCAAAATTTAAAAAATATTATATATACTGTGTGCAGAATTATTAGGCAAATGAGTACATGATACTTTTTATACATGTTGTCCTACTCCAAGCTGTATAGGCTTGAGAGCCAACTACCAATTAAGTAAATCAGGTGATGTGCATCTCTGTAATGAGGAGGGGTGTGGTCTAATGACATGGACAGCCTATATAAGGTGTGCTTAATTATTAGGCAAATGCCTTTCCTTAGGCAAAGTGGGTCAGAAGAGACATTTGATGGGCTCTGAAAAGTTCAAAATTGTGAGATGTCTTGCAGAGGGATGCAACAGTCTTGAAATTGCCAAACCTTTGAAGCGTGATCACCGAACAATCAAGCGTTTCATGGCAAATAGCCAACAGGGTCGCAAGAAGCGTGTTGGGCAAGAGAGGTGCAAAATAACTGCCCATGAATTGAGGAAAATCAAGCATGAAGCTGCCAAGATGGCTTTTGCCACCAGTTTTGCCATATTTTAGAGCTGCAACATTACTGGAGTATCAAAATGCACAAGGTGTGCTATACTCAGGGACATGGCCAAGGTAAGGAAGGCTGAAAAATGACCACCTTTGAACAAGAAACATAAGATAAAACGTCAAGACTGGGACAAGAAATATCTTAAGACTGATTTTTCAAAGGTTTTATGGACTGATAAAATGAGAGTGACTCTTGATGGGCCAGATGGATGGGCAGAGGCTGGATCACTAAAGGGCAGAGAGCTCCACTCCGACTCAGACGCCAGCAAGGTGGAGGTGGAGTACTGGTATGGGCTGGTATCATCAAAGATGAACTTGTGGGACCTTTTCGGGTTGAGGATGGAGTGAAGCTCAACTCCCGGACCTACTGCCAGTTTCTGGAAGACAGCTTCTTTAAGCAGTAGTACAGGAAGAAGTAATTGGCCAGTAAAGGTCTAAAAGAAGAAAAGATAATTACATAGCCCCCTTGATCACCTGATATGAACCCCTTAGAGAACCTGTGGTCCCTCCTAAAATGTGAGATCTACAGGGAGGGAAACAGTACACCTCTCGGAAAATTGTCTGGGAGGCTGTGGTGGCTGCTGCACGCAACGTTGATCGTAAACAGATCAAGCAACTGACAGAATCTATGGATGGAAGGCTGTTCAGTGTCATCATAAAGAAAGGTGGCTATATTGGTCACTAATTTTTTGGGGGTTTTGTTTTTGTATGTCAGAAATGTTTTTTTCTAAATTTTGTGCAGTTATATTAGTTTACTTGGTGAAAATAAACAAGTGAGATGGGAATATATTTGGTTTTTATTAAGTTGCCTAATAATTCTGCACAGTAATACTTACCCGCACAAACAGATATCCTCCTAAGATAGCCAAATCAAAAAAAAAAAACACTCCAACTTCCAAAAATATTAAGCTTTGATATTTGAGTCTTTTGGGCTGATTGAGAACATACCGTATATACTCGTGTATAAGCCGACCCGTGTATAAGCCGACCCCCCTACTTTTGCCCCAAAAATCTGGAAAAACCTATTGACTCGTGTATAAGCCGAGGGTGGACCCCAGCACAGTTATACAGCCCCCAGCAGTGTGGTATACAGGCCCCCCAGTGGTAGTATACAGCAGCCCCAGTGGTAGTATACAGATTCCCCAGCAGCCCCAGTGGTAGTATACAGATTCCCCAGCAGCCCCAGTGGTAGTATACAGGAGCCCCAGCAGCCCCAGTGGTAGTATACAGATTCCCCAGCAGCCCCAGTGGTAGTATACAGGAGCCCCAGCAGCCCCAGTGGTAGTATACAGCAGCCCCAGTGGTAGTATACAGGAGCCCCAGCAGCCCCAGTGGTAGTATACAGGAGCCCCAGCAGCCCCAGTGGTAGTATACAGGAGCCCCAGCAGCCCCAGTGGTAGTATACAGGAGCCCCAGCAGCCCCAGTGGTAGTATACAGCAGCCCCAGTGGTAGTATACAGGAGCCCCAGCAGCCCCAGTGGTAGTATACAGGAGCCCCAGCAGCCCCAGTGGTAGTATACAGCAGCCCCAGTGGTATACAGCAGGCCCCCAGGGGTACATATAGCAGCCCCCAGGGGGTACCCAGCAGCCCCCTGGGGGTACCAACAGCCCCCAGGGGGTACCAACAGCCCCCAGGGGGTACCCAGCAGCCCCCTGGGGGTACCAACAGCCCCCTGGGGGTACCGACAGCCCCCAGGGGGGACCAACAGCCCCCAGGGGGTACCCAGCAGCCCCCTGGGGGTACCAACAGCCCCCTGGGGGTACCAACAGCCCCTGGGGGTACCAACAGCCCCCTGGGGGTACCAACAGCCCCCTGGGGGTACCAACAGCCCCCTGGGGGTACCAACAGCCCCCAGGGGGTACCCAGCAGCCCCCTGGGGGTACCAACAGCCCCCTGGGGGTACCGACAGCCCCCAGGGGGGACCAACAGCCCCCAGGGGGTACCCAGCAGCCCCCTGGGGGTACCAGCAGCCCCCTGGGGGTACCAACAGCCCCCAGGGGGTACCAACAGCCCCCAAAAGCTGGCACTGTCCCCCCTTGTAAGGCCTCCCCCTCCCGCTACTTATACATTACCATCCCGGTGTTCTGATCGGCGCCGCTCCTCGGTGCTGCGTCGCCGTCTTCATCCTCCCGCGCTGGCGGCATCCGGGTTCTCCAGCGGTCGCGCGATGACGTCATATCGCTGCGACCGCCGGAGAACCCGGATGGATGCAGCGAGCGCGGACGGGAGGATGAAGACGGCGACGCAGCACCGAGGAGCGGCGCCGTTCAGAACACCGGGATGGTAAAGTATAAGCACCGGGGGGGGGCCCTTACAAGGGGGGACAGTGCCAGCTTTTGGGGGGGCCATATGCACTGCTTCCCCCTGCGCTGATTGACAGGGGGATGCAGTGCATATTTAATGAGCGGCCCCACGTGACGGGGCCGCTCATACAGCAGCCCCCCCCGCCTCCTCCAGCCTCCACAGCCCCCACCACACAGCCCCCACCACACGGGTCTACCGTATAGACCCGTGTATAAGCCGAGGGGGGGACTTTTCAGCCCAAATTTTGGGCTGAAAAACTCGGCTTATACACGAGTATATACGGTAGTTGTTGATCAATAATAAAAATAATCATCTAAAATACAACTTGCCTAATAATTCTGCACACAGTGTATAGCTAAAAATATATGCAGTTAATACAGAAATACACACAAATATACAGTCATGGCCGAAAGTAGTAACACCTTTGAAATTGTTCAAGAAAGTGAAGTATTTCCTCCAGAAAATTATTGCAGTTACTAGGGTTTTGTTATAGTCATGTTTTTTTTACTTTGTGTGTACTGGAACAACACAAACAAATGAGAAAAAAAGACAAATTGGTCTTAACTTCTGTCAATACCCCAAAAATGGGCCTAGAAAAAATTATTGGCACCTTTCCAAAATTGTGGGTAAAAAAATTAGTTTCCATCCTGTGATGCGCATTCAAATTCAGGGGTGGAAAATATTAAAGCAACACCTGAAACCATATAAAAAGGGTGAAGTGTACTCAATGTGTGCATTATGTGTCTGTGTATGCTACACTACGCATGGAGAATAGAAAGAGGAGAAGAGAACTGTCTGAGGATTTGAGAACCAAAATTGTTGAAAAATGTCAACAATCTTAAGGTTACAAGTACATCTCCAGAAATCTTGATGTTCCTTTGTCAACGGTGCGTAACATAATCAAGATGTTCTCTACCCATGGCATTGTAGCCAATCTCCCTGGATATGGACTGCAAATAACAATTGATGAAAGGCTTCAACGCAGGATAGATGGTAAATAAGCAGCCCCAAATATACTCCAAGGAAAGTCAATCTGTCCTGCAGACTTAGGTGCAAGTTGCATCAGTGTCAGTGCAAACTATCTGTTCACATTTGAATGAAATGAAACGCTATGGAGGAGAACAATGAAGACCCCACTGCTGACACAGAGACATAAAAAAGCTAGTCTGTAGTTTGCCAAAATGTATGTGAGTAAAGGGCCCTTTACACGCTTCAATGTCTCAGCGCTCTGACCAACAATCCGACTTGAGCTGCATCGCTAGAATGACATTCAATGATTGCTGGTGAGGTGTCACACGTACAGATATTGTGAACGATGCAGCAACGATTCCGTGACAAGTGAACGATACTTGCGGTCATTTGGTCGCCTACGTCCTTCAATTCTAAATAGGCGAAGTTGTAAACGAGATTGTTATCATGGTGTCACACACTATGATGCAGCAGATCGAAAGTACGATCAACGACTGATTCATGGTCCTGTTCATAAACCTTCGATCAACGATTAGCAGACTTATCGTTGGTCGAATCTACGTGTCACACGCAACTACGTCGTTCCAATGTTGCTGCAACACCTCAAAAGCCGTGACATACCAACGATATCGTTCACAATATCGTAGCATGAAACGGGCCCTTAAGGCTAGCTTCACACTACTGTTTTGTGCATCAGGTTCTGTCTGGTTTGAAAAGGACAGAACCTGATCCGGTTTTGCCTCCCATGTGTCCCTATGGTGCCGGATTGGTCATATTTGACAATCAGGTTTTGTGTATTCTGTGCCTGGTCAGGTTTTGTCAAGATTTTCACCGTCCCCAAAATAGGAGCCTGCATCATTTTTTGTCTCTGGTGCAAGAATCAGACAAAACAGGACAGAACCGGTTGCAGCGAAATCCGGTGCGAATAACATGGGAGTCTTTCGGTGCCGGATCCAGAAAAAAATGGAATAATTTCCCAGATCCGTTTTTTTGCATGGAGCATGCTCATGTGGCGCCCCTGCGGGTATTAGCCACAGTATAAGATCATAATAGTTGCACTCACTTAGAAAGCCATGCCACTGCACTACCACCTTTGGCCAGTAGGGGGAGCTCAAGAGACACCAGAGACTTCCCTAGAGATAAAATACTGGTCTGAGGTAAATTTTCAGAGAGTTGGAGCCAGGAGCTCAGAGTGACAGGAGCTGCATTGAGTTCCTGAGGACTGGCTGACAATTTCCAGGGCCAAGCCATCGGTCTGAGGAGGAGAAAACTGATAAGAGGAACACTTTCAGAATCGGGTAGCATCATTATCTACCCTAGATAAAAAGCGCAGATACGGATACCGGATCCGTGGCTGCATTAGTTATATACAATACAGCAACCGGAAAACGTGAGGTAACAACAAGCTTCACAGGGCCAGACACAGCAACATACTAAGAGTTCAGCAGTACTCCCGGAGGGGGTAAGCAGAGAGAGACAAAGGACTCAAGTTGCCTGTTGAGTGGGACCCAGAGAGGACAGATTTGGGCCGGCAGCGAGTTCACACATGGCAGCAGGGCCACATAGACAGCGCAAGCAGGAGGTAAAGGACCCGGTGGGGCCTGAGCAACTGAACCCCTATTGCAGACTCCGGAGACGGGACTTGTTGTATTATAGTTTGGTTGAAAGTAAACCAGTTAAACCTCATCTGTGCCTCAGCCTCTGATTTAACAGCTACCATCTATCCAGGATTGGGACCATCACCGCTGAGAGAATTTGCTGTGAATCAAGTAAGTGTCTGTGCCCTTAACATCTCCTCACCATACTTCCATCTTCATCCATCATTAACTTTAACATCACCTGTCCAGGGGACCCTACAGCCCTACCCGGAAAAGGGCTATACCATCTCAGCTGCCTCTCACCATCATCCCCTGGCCAGTACAAGGCAGCGGTGGCCATATATAGCCACATTGTTCTGGGTGGCGTCACGACAATAACATCTACAAACTTTATAAATTATATAAACTTCTAAATCCCCTGTAAATACCCCCTTTTAGGAGTGTGCCAGCCTGGGGCCACGGCCTGGGTCCAGCCACCAGTGACTCCCCAAGGAAAGGGACCCTGCGCCGGGTATCCCGGTCCCCTAAGCTGGGCGGCACACTCAGAAATCCTGACATTCTAACTTCAGCACCATGGACAGCAGTATTTCCTCACAGGCTGTGAATTCAGCACCTTGGACAGCGGCAGAGCAGACACAGGCAGATTTCAAGACCATGGACAGCAGCAGAAAGTGAATCCTGCAAAAAACAGGATTGGAGGGCATATTGCCCACACTTTCTGCACATCCTGTCCTTTCAGATTCTGTCTGGTGGATCCTGCAAAAAACAGGATCCACCCTGACAGACAAAAACCGTGGTGTGAAGTTAGCCTAAGCAGTAATCCTTCTTGGAAAGGATTTGGACAGCTTTTGGGTTAAACAAATCATTCTCCTATTTATGAAGAAAAGAACACAGCACAGACAAATATGGTGGAGGTTCAAAGATATTTTGGAGTTGTTCTGCTGCATCTGGCATTTTTATTATTTTTCATTGATCTGAGTCTTATTAGGAAACATTTACATTGTCTGGAAACAATTCAGAATATTTTTGCCTTTGCAACATTTTATTCTAGGAAATTCAGCACCTGACCCTACAAGGAAAGCATAACCTAATTCTTAGTCGTTGATCCAAGCTATAACATTCTAAATTAATTTCATAAAATTGCTTCTACATTTATAAAGCTCTAATTAAAAATTTCCACTGGCCTCATCCATGAATTGCAATGAACCAGTCCAAGATTAACTCAGATTTGTAAAGGCAGGAGGTCACTGGTTTATGATGTTGGAAGTTTATTTTCCATCTGTGTATAATAAAGAGATTATCCTTATGGTTCTGTAGAGATGGGGTTAATTACAATTTTATAATAATAACTTGGCAGGAAAGGACTAAATTAACGATGTCCAAAAGTCACATTTTCCTGTAACTCCCAGTGCATTGGAACAAACATAACACCAAAACAAAGTCATTGCGTTTTAGCGGCACTGCGGCGTAAAAATCATATTTGGGTTTTTGTTAGGTCTGAAGAATTTATTTAATAGCAACAAGGCAATTGTCGCCAACTGTGGCACAGTCATGCTCACATTAGCAGAACGGTTAACTCTGATCAGGCTTGTTTGGACGGCTAAATGCAGAACTACTATATTTCATTCTTCCAAATAGTGAAATATATTTAGCACTGCTATTCAGATTTGGTAAGGTCATTTCCAGGGTATGTGCAGCTGTTAAGAAAATACCATTTACGGGATACACAGTTAAAGGTTTATTCTCATGTTCTTAGGTGGGATTGCTAAGTGGTTGAAAAAAAATTAATTTTACTCATTAATAGTTTTTAAAAATCCTCTTCATTTTGAAGACCATGGGGGTTTTTAATTTTACTGTTTACTGCTCGTTGCATAGGCTACCAGACAAAATGTAATAATGATAATGGATAGCTCAGGAATCTTTTTGCGTGGAGTGAAGTCACAACTGAACACAGTTTATAGGTGAAAAAGTCTACATGAAATACACGGTGAATAACAACAAAGTGCAAATGAAAGCTCAAAGTCCATAAGCACACAATGTAGATTTTGAATAAAGCCTTCACCAAACGTCAATGTAGCAGTCTCTTTCCAATATGGTTTGTAAAGGGAACCTGTCAAGTTGTAATGGAGTGTGATCTATTGACGGCACAGAGAAGCTGAGCAGAATGATACATGGGCTTGTTGGAAAATATACAGTATAAATTGTATTTAATTCATCGAAATTGGAGTCACTACTTACGGATTTGAACTATATAATGGCACTTCTTAATGTCTGGTGCTCAAGTAAGGCTTCCATACCTTAATCAAAATAGAAAAAATACTTGGCTTTCAAAAATGTTTCGTTTTCTTTGATTTTATTTGGTAATAAACTAGAACAACCAAACTTTTTGTCCAGTATCATCAGACCTTCATCAGTGTGCTCAAGTATTAATTTCAGAAAAATGTGGTGCAGATTTTTGGTAGAAACAGCCAAAGTTTGCCGGTGCCATCAGATCTGTGGTCCAGGTGAACATAAAGGCAATTAGGAAAGTAAAGTCCTGCTCTGATTAGTCTTAAGCGCCGTCACACGCTTCCATATCGCTAGCGATATTGTAAGCGATCACGTGCACGCGCGATCGCTTACAATATCGCTCACATCGCTGGTGAGCTGTCACACAGACAGACTCACCAGCGATGTTGGCCAGCGAGATCGCTGGTAACTATGGTACACATCGGGTTACTAGGCGCCACGCATCGCTTAGTAACCGACGTGTACATAGTTACCATCTCCCAGATAGGCTCTGCCGCTGGGAGATCGTTCATCGTGGTGTTATACACCACGATGAAGCTGTTTGTAAAATCGTTCATCGCAAGATCTGAGGTCCGGAGCTCAGATCTCGATCTTGCGATTTTAACCATTCTCGTTCATCGTATCTTGCCGTCACACGCAGAGACATCGTTCAAGCGATGTTTAATCAGCCGCGTTCAAGCGATATCTTTCAAGATATCGTAGCGTGTGACGGCCGCTTTAGAAGAGCTTCTGCGGAAGTAAGTGAACTTATGGAGATGTGCCACATGTGTGCCGAGGACAACTGGCTAATATGCCCAAAAATGAGATGTGGAGATGAGACCGCGGTGTCCACCACTTGGTATGGCATTTGGCCCACTGTTAGTAGACCTAAACATTTGGTTGTTCTAATTTATCACCAAACAAAATCAAAGTAAAATTAAACATTTTTGATTGCCAGCTATTTTTTCTACTCTACTACTTAGTAATAGACAGATATTACCATATGCTTGGTCATACAGAGAAGACTTTCAATCACATAGTATGACCACCCACCGGACTTATCAATACACATTTTTTGCAATGAAAAAGATGCTAGGTTTATTGAAACCTTTCCCGCACATATTTATATCCATCTGATCAGCTGTTTTTGCTCTCTCTTTATATATATGTATATATATATACTGCATATCTTGTAGACTGTGAGCCCTTGTGGGCAGGGTTCCCTCTCATTCTGTACTTGTGTGTGCCTTGTATTGCTCATGTTTATTGTACCTGTCTATGTATGCCCTTTTTCACAAGTAAAGCGCCACATATATATTGTGGTGATGCAACCCATGGCCGGGTGCATCACACAGGTTGTTGATATATGACTCTGTTCACATGTATCCGGTTTTACTGTGGTTGTGCTGTGTTAAACCTACCTGGAACATAGTGAGTTAACAGCTGAGAGTGAGTGCGGTAATCCTGTCCAGTGCACAATAGGTTAATAGCCAGGATATTCATGACCCTAATGAGCGGCTGAGAGTAATGTGTGTACTGATTACTTAGCAGCTCAGGTGGGTGTGTCGGTGTGGGTGTGGAAGGCAAGATAATAGCTAGCCAGGTGTGAGATGGGGGGGACATCAGATCAGACTGCAGATGAGATCAGGCTGCAGAGGAGACCAGAGACTGCACAGATCAGATCAAGCTGCAGAGGAGATCAGACCAGAGACTGCAGAGTCCAGAGAGAGACCAAACATGATCTTCTGCGGGAGAGGACATGTTTCAGGGGGGTCCCGTTCCCGTTGGGGGAATGAGGCAGGACGCCTGGCTCTCCATGCTGGAGACGACGGCCCCTCTGAGCCGTGTAGAGCCTGTGGCCAGACCGAGAGGTTAGTGGAGCACCTGAGTGTAAGGGTGGTCCTGGCTGAACTTATAGGGGGCTCACTCTGTCCATGGTGGTGAGGCTTCCATCCAGGATCTCTGCCTGTGTTGTAGGAGGCTTGGAGGCAGCTGGGCATCATGAGCAGGGTGGGGAGACCTTGGGGGATGCTTTGACTGCCCTGAAGCTCAGGTGGCTCACAACCTGGTCTGGGCCTAGAGGGCGGAAGTCCATGCCGGACTGTGCTGACGTGAGTGGTCTGGGCCTGACAAGGCTGATGTCCATACAAGTCCATGAGGGACTATGGAAGTGCATGACGGCCTGTGGAAAAGGGTCCGTGCATGATATGGTCCATGTGTGAGTGCATTGGCTTATGTAAAAAGGGCCATGAAAGCATATGACGGCTTAAGGAGAAGGGCCGTGTATGATGTGGGACCAGGAGGTCTGTGTGTGAATGGAGGCAGAGTAGAAGCCTCTGTGGGAGAGAGAAGACCAAGTCCTGGGAGAATGGAGCCGTGAGGCCAGATGACAGGGGTTGGTAGAGGACCGGGAGTTGGGAAGTGGGGCTGACCCTGCAGGGGCTCGCGAGGGCGTGTTTGGTGCAGCTGCTTGCCTGGAGGTCTGGCCTGGTGATGGCAGACTTGGAATCGGCTGGCGACCTGGAGACACGTGCCGAGGAGTTCTTGGGGGTCTGACTTGCCCTGGAGCTCTGGTGACTACAACCAGGTCAGGGCCTGGTTCAGAGCAGCCAGAGGGCTGTGTAGAGGGCTGGGAAGAGTTAGCAGCCTGTGCGAAGGGCCTGGACTCCCAAGGGGACACTGGGCCAAGGTAGGGCCTAGCATTCGGGCAGTGGCCTTAAACAGGGGTGTACCGGCGGCGACCGAGGCCCTGTGAGGCGGGCACTGACCAGTGTACTCTGTATTGTGTGCCGGTACTGTAAGGTAACCGGGCGTTAGACTATGTGCAATATAATTTATGTTCTGTGGAATGTAATGTGGTGTTATTTATAAGGTTATGTGATGTGAGTGTATTGTATGTATTTAATATGAGAGGAGCAGTTTAAGCTTAATAAACTGCTGCATAATGGTTAAAACATGTGTTGGTGTAATTTACGCTGTCAAGCGAACCCCCAGGAGTACGCGACCTCACAATATATATATAGATATATATACGGTATATATATGCATATATAAATATATATATCAAAGTATTGCTCCTTTAAAACTGTCCACTTACATATAGGGTGACCATCTATTAGACTATTGCATGAGTATTGCTATTTCTGGGGACTTTTTTCATCATATAACCATAACACGGCTATATACATGATACCTACATACCATGGACTTCTCATTTTTGCATATATCTGTATATTGTACACCTATTTACTCATTTTATATGGGTCATGCAAATTCTTGCTAACCGTATGGCCGCAGATTTTTAAACTTTTTTTTTAATTCTTCAAACATAAAGATCCTCTTCAAACCTTCTGTGCACATAGAGAACTGGTTTCATATTACGATGATTAATGGCCACGGACCTTGGGAATAGAAACAGATAAATTGCTGCCATAGCGCATCTGAATCTACAGGATAGAACACTTCCTCCAATGAATTAGAAATATGGCAGGTGCGGAAGGGAGAGACAGTCCTGATGGTCATTTAATGTCATTTAGTCGCTTATAGAAGATCTTAATAGACTTCTTGTGCAGAAAGAAAATGTTAGTGGTCATCATATTTCTTCTGGTTTTTGTTATTTTTTTGAATCACATTTTTTAAGGGCAATTTGTCAAAAATGTGATGAAATGAAAGAAAGGATAACAGATGATAATATTAAAGCTTTTATTAGTCTCAATCAGCTATATGATTAAATGTAAAATAAAAAAAAGATTTTCAAATCTGATGACTATAACATGCAGCAGGCCATTTTAAACCATTAACGGACTCTATTATATGTTTTTTGATTAAAAAACCTCTTCCCTGCGAACATTTTTTATTTCAGTATTTTTTAAAAGATACGACAATCTTCATTTACTTCCACTGCTTATTTAAAATGATTTGTTTTAAGTGTGTCCTAACCTCTGATATCCAAACTTACTCCATAAGGGCCTGGCATTAATGGGGCATCTTTGTTGCAATGTTCCCGCCATAAATGACTTCGCTCCTCTGACTGTTTAAACAAAATCACAAAAAGGACACAATTTCAGAAAAACTCACCATAAGCAGCCAAAAGGTCTGATATCAAATTCACTTAGTGGGAGGCAGCAGGTCCCAATGATAAAGACAACATAGGTGCATAATACCGATGCAACATTCACAACCTGCTATAACATGGGAGAGGGTGATTGTTGGTATTTTACATGCACACAGATGAGGTTTCCATAGGGTGTCAGTCAGACAAGCACCTATGATGCACATTGTCTGTATACAGCCTATTGGTCATGCCCATACTATTAGATCAGGCTGGCTGCCCAGCGCTATACAAATGCACCACATAGGACAGATGCCCGAAAGGCATGCCTGAAAGGGCCCATCAGCATCCTATATAAAGATAAAAAAGGGCAAAAAAATTATATAGAATATAAATGATAATGTGAGATATTGTAGATATTTAGGTCAAAACACACAAGTTCATAACCCACACCAAGGGTCCTCACACTTACGAGTCCTTAATAGTATATTCCAAAAATTCACAAAAAGAACACAATTTCAGAAAAACTCACCATAAGCAGCTAAAAGGTGTGATACCAAATGCACTTCGCAGGATGCAGCATGCAAACAGGTACATAATACTGATGCAACAATCACTCTCAACCTGTCATAACATTGGGGGAGGTGATTGTTTGCCATAGATGCCACTCTGAATGCCAGATACTAAACATGAGCGCGTTTATTCAAGTGGAATTGAATTCTGTTTGATATTTACAGATTTGTACTCTCCAAAATACATTTTTTTTGCAATTCTCTCAGCACAGATTCAGCAAAATAGAGTTCAGCTGCAGCCACCATTTTGCTGATAAAACATAAAAATATCAGTACTGCGCTGCTCACCTGTTCTGCCGTTCCCGCAGACTGTCATTTGGTCCTCTGCACATTTTCTCTTTCCCTATATGGTCCTTTTCACTCCCCTACATGACTTCTAATGTAAGGAGTTAGTGAATGCCATGAAGTTCCTACCCCTTAAAATGTACTCGTTTTAGATTCTTTTATGTGTAATGTATATTTATGTGCATTGTAATAATAGTGAGCTCAATCCCCTGGATGAAGGTGCAGTGTTCTCATCCACCATTAATGTAGATGTTTCCAGTACCCTATGTGGAGGAAATTTTAGGCTTAGGCATAGACCCTGGGGGAGTTATCTGGGAAGCAGCCCCCAATGAGGGGGACACAGGGTGGGAATTTCCTGATTTCAGAGTGGTAGAGAAAGTAAAATGAAAATGTAGGTAGAAGAGCTGTACAAGAGGGAACTTGAAGGATGTGGGCACAAAGAGCAGTGCAAGCTGAAGGAGGTGAAGTGAGGGACAAGTGGGCGATCCCACTCCAAGCAAGCAAAGCTAACTGTGTGGAAAGTGGTGAGACAGTTGTTCTACAGGACTAGCTAGAGAGAACTCTCTAGGCTGAAGACCACAGATCCCAGCCAGCACAGCTGTCTAAGGTGCTCTAACCACAACAATACACATTGATCTATGCAGTATTATACTTGGGGACAGAGTGCCAACCCTCCCTTTCCCCCAGACAGCTGATGAGATCTAGCCTGAAGCTAAATGGAAGGGCTGGCCCATGTCAAGGTATAAAAGCCTGTGAGAAGAACTGAGCGTAAACTTTGTGAAGTGTGCAGTGAATGTTTGTAACATGTTAACAGTACAGAATACGCTGTTTTGGACTCTTGTGGACTGCTTCTTAGTGTGTTTGCATAAGAAAGTACACAGTGTGAACCAGACCATGAAGAATTAGCCTATGGCCATCAAGAACTGGTGCAGCAAGAGGTAATGCAAACCCCATCACCCTTGTCTGTAGTGTGCCAGGGCACAGGCCCTCTCATGACTGACTATCACCCCTTAGTCAACTGCATGACTAAGCTTCTCAAATTCCTGTGTGCCATGTCATCTGAGGCCTCAATGTGTTATAGACCCCAGAGCATAATAAAGAATATTCAGTTTGCTGTGAATCCCATTCCCCTGTAAAATCCACATGATTTGCTAAATTGGAATCTCGACATATCTTATTTGTACCAGTTTCCCACCAGGAAGCTACCTGATGAGCAAACTACAAATGTACTGTATGCCAATGATGCCCCAGTAGGGGTCTTCCAATGACATACCCATTGAAATACAGGATAAAAAAGGACAAGTGCAACAGGGTTTTTTCTTCTGAGAGACAGAGAGAATAGGAAACTTTCTCGCCTGGTTGGGATTAAGTGCCCACTACCACAGAATGCACTAGTGTAACGGCTGCTGCAGTCTCCAAAGGAAAGGTATGTCCAGAAAACAAGGGTTAACAATCTACATTACCAATGGAAATGATGAAGCATAAAATAAATCCAACTAGTGTTATTGGGTCTATGCATTTCGAAGTAATAAACTTCTTCTTAAGGTCATAAATTACTATGACATACTTTGGTCTGGGAAACTAGCTATCTACCTTATGGAGAGGAGTTTCCCTGCAGCCATAAGGAGACAGATAAGTTGATAAGGAGACTTAAAGCTGCAATGCTCCTCTGGGAAATATGCAAATTGTCACTTCAATGAAGAAGTGGATGAACTCTAGCGCCACCTTTAGGTAGCAATCCTCAAAGTCATAGTCGACTCTTTAACAAGCCTTTTAATATGATCAAGGATTTGTGCCAGATCAGAACCCCAAACTACAGACGCTGAGTTTTGGGGTAACTGCCCCTCATCAGTGTAGTGTGTGGTATGTTCTGATCTGGCTGTTTGAGAGGCTAAGATGAGGTTTGGGGAACTAACTATCTACCTTATGGAGAGGAGTTTCCCTGCAGCCATTAGGAGATAGATAAATTGATAAGGAGACTTAAAGCTGCAATGCTCCTCTGGGAAATATGCAAATTGTCACTTCAATGAAGAAGTGCATGAACTCTATCGCCACCTTTAAGTAACAATCCTCAAAGTCATGGTCGACTCTTTAACAAGCCTTTTAATATGACCAAGGATTCACTGATGAGGGGCAGTTACCCCAAAACGCAGCATCTGTAGTTTGGAGTTCTGATCTGGCACAAATCCTTGGTCATATTAAAAGGCTTGTTAAAGAGTCGACTATGACTTTGAGGATTACTACCTAAAGGTGGCGCTAGAGTTCATCCACTTATTCATTGAAGTGACAAATTGCATATGACATACTCGTGACTTGTTTCCTTGAGCTTCTCGACCCAGCCCATCCTTGCTTTCTCAGGTGTCTGGCATGGCCTGTGTGTCACATGTTGGTTATGTCGTATGTGACAGAGCTAGTCCAATGTGTTCTATTGTGAGCTGCAAAACTGCAACATAAAATAAAAAGCTGATAGGTGTAAACAGAGCCCAATGATATTTACCCAAACCCCTCATTATACATCAAAAGTACATTGTAAATTCTTACTGTTATAGTGTGATTAAAAATATGTCAGCCTGTGAACATTGCACAAATTTATTACGTGGAAAACCAATTACTTATACCTACTATATTCTAGGTTTATGCTGTAGTTTTGCATTCACATGTGGAAAGTATATTTGGAGATGGTTTACTCATCATTTCACTGCAAAACTGGATTTCTGAAACTCAAAAGACATTAATGTCAGGGCTAATAATAATTCTGACTTTTACTTGCAGTTGCCACTTCTATTTTAAATCTCAGAGAATAATTTTGGATTATTTTATATTTCCCAGTCTAACACTTGTATCCACAATTTATCACGTACCTGTGAACTCAATTCCTGGCTGTGCCATCAGACTGTGCAGCGTCATCACAAACTCCAGCAAGCTCTTGATGTATGAAGCTGCCTCCCTTATATAAATTATTACATTATGAGAATGATAATGCCCAGAAAGAAATTCTGCAAACTTCACATTGATTGTACCAAATTTTTTTCTTTCTTACTTTTTTTTTTTAAACTAACATTTAAAGGTAATCAGTCACCAGGCTTTTGCCACCTCATCTGAGATCAGAATACTATAGGTAAAGATGCCCTGAATCCAATGATGTATACATTTGTTTACTGGGTGCAACAGTTCTCTGAAAGCTCCACTTGCATCTTTCTGTGTACAATGTATATTGACAGTAAGATGCTAATCAGTGCTGTGGTAGGGTTGGTCTAGTAGGCACACAAGAGCTAGTCTAGTAGTGATTATCTCCTGCTAATAGAACAATTAATTGTATTAAAGCAGCAAACAGCCTTATAAGTGGTATATCACTGAAATCATTGTCTCACTCCCTACCTCATGCTACATTCAGATCTTTACAATTTGTATTAAAGGGAACCTGTCACCTCCGAAAATCATATCCCTGCACCTTCTATTACATTATAACTATCCCTCTCTCTGCTAAATGCCTGTTTTAATGTTGTAAAAAACAGTTCTTTAAACTTGCTCATTAAGATGATAATGAAGCGGGGCTATATGCAACAGTCCCCTGGGCGTGTTTGTTTGCAGCCTCCAGTATCCTTTATCATGCCCCCATGGGCGTGATCTTGAAATCAAATTTCAGCCCCCGCCTGGCTCCCACCACTCTGCTATGCAGCCTTCCTGTGGGAATGATACTGAACACGTCATTTCCGGAACCGCAGGCCCCTTAGCAACCCGATATTTATCGTAGCAGCAGCACAGCGCTGCTAAGTGGGGCTCCATAGAACCCCTAAACATCAGGTTGCTATGGCCCCTTAGCAGCCTAATGTTTACCATAGTAGCAGTGTGCGTGCTAAGCAGAGTTGTATGGAGCCCCGCTTAGCAGCGCTGTGCTGCTGCTAAGATAAATATCAGGGTTGCTAAGGGGCCCGCGGTTCCGGAAATGACGCATAAAAACAGACATTTAGCAGAGAGAGGCATAGTTATAATGGTAATAGGAAGGTGCAGGGACATGATTTTCGGAGGTGACAAGGTTCCCTTTAAACAAGCCCACCCATGGAATGTGGCAGGAAGTATACATATCAAATACCGCTCCCGGCTCTGGAGAAGTCTTCAATGGGCACTATGCATGCATAATGAGAGTGTCCACAAGTATGTGTCACATAGAATGAGACTGATGTAGGCGAGTCAGAGGTGTTGTCACCCTGTTACCCAAGAGATAGCTTTGCAGTTTGCATTTTTTAATGAAAAACTGTATGTTCCATGATGTATACATTTCCCTCTACTGGTTGAAGGTGAAGTATGCTCCCTAAATTCCATTAGACAAATAGGGGTCTTGATAGTGGGTGTTCTTTGTGGGCAGGACATATAAATAAAAGGCCTTGTAGCATGGAAGTCAGCAGGAGCGTCCCAAAGTAGGAGAAAATATCAGGAACCAAAGCCCCCTCCTAAATTATTGCACCCTGAGGGTTACTCCAAGAGTTGGCCCTACATGTGGACTGTGGAGCAGAACTTCAGCAAAGCGTGTTACCCCCAGTGTTGGAGCTTGATTTTAACTCCCGGCAGATGCTCAGACAGTGTCTGTCCTCTCCGGTGTCAATTCAGTGGGCCTCTGAGCAGAGGTTCGAAGATAATGGATCTCCATTGTGATCGCATGAATGGAACACAGTCTGGCAGTTTCCTTGTGGTCATAGATGTCCCAAAGTGGAAGGATAAACTGACCAAAAGACTCTTTGAAATCATGGTGGACATCATCGATGCCTAGGGGCATGAGTCAGAAGGTACTGGGAATGAACGGAGCAGTCTGTAGCCAAACGTGTCAATGTAAATAGTTCATCCCCAACTCTTATCTTTGATTTTTATACTAAAGAAAGCTTAGTTGTCCCTCAAAGATAGTGCCAAAGAAGTGAATTGTGGCACCGAGGAGCTGGCTGAGGCAGGATCTACCTGTGCAGTTGAACTCTGCAGGTGGGATGGGGGAGCATTGGAATTACCTACATTTCAGTTTTCCGGAGAAACACCTTACATAGTGCCTGTCTACAATTTAAACATGTCTATTTTAGTAAACATTTAATTACTAAAGACATATTTTCTCATTACTCTGAGTTTGGCTGTTCCTCTGGTACTTTCCTTAAAAAGTTAGAAATACATTGTCAAATGGGTGTTGTTATTCCTCTGCCAAAGGGGTGTTGCCTACAGAGCCTGACACAGGAAGCACTGATTGGACTGTCAGTCTGTATAGGGACATGCTGTCATCTGGTAACACCCAGTGTCAATAAATCCCCAATTTTCCAGTAAGAACAGCAGAAGAACAGTACATGCAGATTTCTTAAAATAGATGCGGCAGAATTATTTTATTAGAGCTATAATGGAGTTGACAGATCACCTTTAAAAATGATTGCTGTGAGGTTTCATCAACTTTTAATAATTATATTAGAGTTCAATTTTAGTTTTGGTTCTTCTTGAAAGCCAATAGTTGGGTCTCCTTGCTTTCTAATTTTAATAGCTGTAATAGACATGACATAAAAGTTTATTTTCAGGATAACCCTTTAGTTTGGGATTTTAGCTGATATGTTTCAAAAACTGTAACTTAATAACTAAAGACAGATGTGACTTTCCCATAAAGCTCCCCGAAATTTTTACTATTACAAATGTTTGGGAATTTACCAAATTAATTTAAATTGCAAATAAAGTTTTGCAGGAAACCTCCAAAGACCTCACGACAATTTTAATTTCCATGATGCATCTTGTTTGATTGAAACAAGCATAAAACTCCTGAAGCTATTTGAGAAATCATGTTCATTAAAGTCTGATTTACTGTGCACCCACCCAAAAATAGAACTCTAGTTCAAACACCTAATCCTGTGTTTTTCTGTTTTTCTGCATTGCTCTGTTTCACACCCTATTTGGCAATTCACTTGCAGCTTTGGCACACATTTAATATGAATACTCTGATGCACCACTCACCATCTGTCTGTAAAAGAGCAGAGAAAGTCTTTGTTGTCATAATTATCAATATGAATTATACATGCAGCACGCAGCATTCAGCACCACTCGGGGAATGAAACATCTCAGCCGAGTCTGCAGTTCAAACTAATGCTTACTGATCATCTTCTTCACATAATGTGCTGCGGTTTTTTTCACATACTACACTCTGAAATCTGTGAAAGTAACCCTGAAATCACCATCGAATAGAGATAAAGTTATAAGAGGTGATTTGTACAAAGCTTTCAACAAATATGTTTTAAAGAGGTCTAAATCCACAAGTCTACGGTCACACTATGTGACTATAAACTTGTGAATCCTCACATTGCACACACTGTATACTTAGAGGATTCACCAGTGTCAGAGCCGGGAACTGTGATCACGGGACTATTAGTCTAGGTTCACATTTCAGGACGGTTACGTTGCATCCCATGCGCATGCGCAGCCGCAGGTGAAAACGCAGCGTTTTACATACGCATGCGCATAGCTTTTCGCACGCAGGTCCGCAACGTTCACATGCGTTTGTCTGCGTTTTGACCCTTGCGCATGCGTTTTCCATCTGCATGTGTTCGGTAAACTTAGCCCAATTTTTGGCTGGTTCATGGGCGGAGAGTATGCTGGACGCCAAAAACTCTTTTTGAGCATGCGCACTAAGGTGTCCGCATGCGTTTCATCCGCTGGTGTGCGCAAAACCATCCGCATGCGTACAGTCTCATAGGGGGCTAATGTTAATTGTATCCGCAGCGTGCGCATGCTGACACTTGCATTTTTTTGGACGCGCTGAAAAATGCTACAAGCCGCATTCCCTGGCGGCATAAAATCTTCTTCTCTGTCCGCATGCGTACAGTTACGCAGCTCAACGGGAACGAACGTGGCTATGTGCGGATGACTGCACATCCCATGTTAAAGATAGGTGCGCAAACCGCATGCGGATTGCGGGACACAGAGCCGCACCGTCCGCGGCGCAAACGTCCTGAAATGTGAAGGCACCCTTAGTATGTGATATGCAGACTCCCGGCCAGAATCCGACTGGATGGATGCAGCCTCGCTCAATGCAAGTGTATTGCATGAGGCCACATCTATCTAGTTGGATTTTTGTCAGAAGTGTGCATATCATATACTATCAGCCCTGTGATCGCTGTTCAAGGCTCTGACACTGTACAGTGTAAGCTAGGTGAGGAATTACTTCACACTTGTGGATTTAGACTGGACTAAGGCTTGTTTCACGAGAGAACGGGTAGACATTTTCATAAAGTCTGGCACTGTCGTCGATGCTGGGTTTATGAGTTTAGCATCCCGTAAAGATAATACTTTTACAAACTGTTATCAGATTATAACGACTGCTACAGCAGTTCAATTGGTGTTGGTGGTTGTGCAGGAGAAAAAGAAACCTACCATATCCACCACTTTTTACAATTGCCATCTCTATAGTCTACTTGTGTTAAGCATGACAATCTTCAGAACTTTAACTGAAGGCTCGTTACCACTTGCATATAAAATGTATGAGTGCAATGGAGGAGACAATTGCATTGCACGGGCAATGCATTGGATGTTAGTGCTGAACTGCAAGTTTTTCTTCAGCAGAAATCGCAGCACGCTGTCTAAGGCTGGTTTCACACTACGGATTTTTCAGATCCGATGCTGTCCGATCAAAATCGGACAGCATCGGATCTGATTTTGGCCCCATGCAGCCCTATGGGCATCGGACCGAATCGGATGTGCACTAAATGCCATCCGATTTGGTCCGATCCGATTCTGTCCAATTTTTTTATCAGGCTCCGATTTTTGCACCGATAAAAAAATCTGACAGAATCGGATCGGACCAAATCGGATGGCATTTAGTGCACATCCGATCCGACCCGATCCCTTTAACATGGGGTCCTATGGAGAAGGGTCCGAGGAAACATCTGATGTCTCCTCGGACCCGATTTTACTGTACTGAGCATGCTCAGTACAGTAAAACTGCTCCTAACTGGGAGCGCAAGGGTTAAAAAAAAAAGTTTATGCTCACCTCCCCCGAGTCCCCGCCGTCTCCCGCCGTCTTCCTGCAGGCTCCCGGTGGCACCCGTAGGCTCCCAGTGTCAGCAGAGGTCTTCTTCTGCTGTATAGGACCTGCGGTGATGTCAGTCATGTGACCGCTGGTTACCATGGTGTAACCTGGTGTCACATGACTGTGACATCACCGCAGTTCCTGAACAGCAGAAGAAGACCTCTGCAGACACCGGGAGCCTGCGGGAGCCACCGGGAGCCTGCAGGAAGATGGCGGGAGACGGCGGGGGCTCGGGGGGAGGTGAGCATATTTATTTATTTTTTTTAACGGAGGCTACGATTTAATGCCGGAATCGGATGCCTATTTGGCATCTGATTCCAGGCATCAGAAGGGAGCCGATGCTGTCCGAATTTATCGGACAGCATCGGCTCCCTTCAAAATCGTAGTGTGAAGGTAGCCTAAGTTTGCATATATTGGACTAGATTCATCAATGCAAGCCTACAGGTGCAAAAAGAAATGAATGTCCCACAGACCATCCATATGTCATCTGTTTTTTTATGGATACCTTACCATTCTGTATCAGAGAACACAGTAAATAGTCCTCTAAATCAGGGGTCCCCAACCTTTTTTGCACCGGGGACCAGCTTCATGCAAGACCGTCCTTCCGAGGCCCGGCAGGGCGGGGCTTTGAACTTATGGGGCGGGGCTATGGAGAAGGGGTGGAGTTTACTGCCCTGTTTCCTCAAAAGATGCGCTACATCTTATTTTCATATACGGTAGTATAATGCAGCGTCACAGCCCTCCACATTATATAATGCAGCCTCACAGCTCTCCATATAGTACAATGCAGCATCACATCCCTCCATAAAGTATAATGCAACCTCATATCCTTCCATATAATATAATGCAGCATCGCATCCCTCCATATAGCATATATTCTCCCCAACACACACATTGTCCCCGTATAACCCCGCACACACACACATTGCCCCTTGTATAACCCCCCAAACACACACACATTGTCCCTTGTATAACCCCCACACACCCACACATTGCCCCCGTATAACCACACACACACACACACACATTGCCCCCGTATACCCCCACACACACACAATTGCCCCCGTATAGCCCCCCACACATTGCCCCGTATAGCCCCCGGACACACACACAATTGCCCCCGTATAACCCCCACACACACACACACACTGCCCTCGTATGGCCCCCGCACACACACATATTGCCCCCGTATAGCCCCAGCACACACACACATTGCCCCCATATAGCCCCCGCACACACACACATTGCCCGCGCATAGCCCCCGCACACACACACATTGCCCCCGTATAGCCCCCGCACACACACACATTGCCCGCGTATAGCCCCCGCACACACACACATTGCCCCCATATAGCCCCCGCACACACACACATTGCCCCCGTATAGCCCCGCACACACACACATTGCCCCCGTATAGCCCCCGCACACACACACATTGCCCCCTTATAACCCCCACACACATTGCCCCTTGTATATACCCCTCACACACACATTGCTCCTTGTATATACCCCTCACACACACATTGCCCCTTGTATATACCCCTCACACACACATTGCCCCTTGTATATACCCCTCACACACACATTGCACCTTGTATATACCCCTCACACACACATTGCCCCTTTTATATACCCCTCACACACACATTGCCCCTTGTATATACCCCTCACACACACTGACCCCTGAATGTCCCACACACAGACATGCTGCCCCCAGTACAATCCACCCCCCACACACAGGCATTGCCCCCAAACACACTCACACACAGATGCTCTGCTGCTCACGCTCATGCCGGCTTCTCTCATACAGCAGCAGCTGAGGCAGAGATGTGGTTGAAGTTTTGTCATATCTCCCTCCAAGCGCATCACGTGACCAAGCGCATCACGTGACGCACACATCACTGACGCGCTTGGAAATAGCGCGAGATATGAAAAAACTTCAGCCACATCTCTGCCTCAGCTGCTGCTGTATGAGAGAAGCCGTCAGCCAATAACAGTGCGGCAGAGCATGGCCGCTGCTGATTGGCCGACAGCTCCCCTCATACATATGCACGCAGCTGAGGCAAAGGTTTCGGCTGTGGCTCAGAGCGGCGCAGTTCAGGAGGTGAGGGTGCGGTGGGCGGGGACACACAGGGGGCAGGGAAGCCGGCAGGGAAGCCGGCAGCTCGCCGCGGACCGGCGCAAAGACCCCGGCGTCCCGGTCCCGGTCTGCGGACCGGCGGTTGGGGACCCCTGCTCTAAATGGTTGTAGAGTAATAGCTGATGAGAAAAAAAAAACACATTGCATATGGATGTCTTACATATGTTGTACGAATGCTAGGTGAAAAGAAAATCACACACTCGCATAGCATTCGATGGCATATGGAATACCAAACAGATTTCACTCGCAACACTTTACTAGATGAAAATCGTTGCAACTTTTTTTATATGCACGTTGGAGTGAGGCCTTACACAGAGAATCATGTTATAAAAAGAAAAAACTAATTTCAAGAGCGTTTTTGGATGACGATGAGCTACTCTTAGAATGTGCAAACTCTAATATATTTGACTCATGGATTGAGCTTGTTACATTTAATATCAGTTATCTTAGGAGAAAAGTTATTTTAGAGCAGTACAGAACATTCTTTCATCAGATAATTATTGCTGAGAATGAGTGTGTTTTCGTGTGTGCAAGAGAAAGACATTGCCAAATGCATAGAGAGGCCGTAGGACCCCATGCACATTAGATGATTGGCCGATCCCAACAATCAAGAGGCGGTCCATGGCCTACTGTATGATACTCATGAAACTAGGTTGTACATGCCATAGGGAAAGATCATACACCATCTTTGTAACTCTTGGAGAGAGGAGGCACAGCTCCTGTTGGTTTTACACTTACTAATTGCTGATGAAAACTTTTTCAGGGCTCTCAGGAGCAATTATTAGAAGAGTGAATAAAAGGTGCTCATATACACAAGTGCAAAGTTTGTTAATCCTGCAATTCGATGTAAATGGAAGATTATCTTACATGTATGTTGTGTGCAGTCTCTCTCCTAATAGTAGATGCAAGGATCAGAGGGTCATTAATATTAAATATATCTGGAAGCCAAAATAATGCATTTTTCCCATTGGTTAACACATATGCATTTGTCATAGTCAAAGAGTTGATGTGTATTATTGGCCAAAAACAACTACTGTCAGCCAACAACCACTTATGGATGACATAAAAGTATAAAAATGGCATGTAGGGCAAAAGTAACAATTGGGCTTTTGAGCAGATTAGCTGAGCCTGATACCTTAATGGGGGTACACTTTTACTATTATAATAACTTTTCTTTTATTAATATCACATTTGAGAAACACGATGTTCATCTCTTAAAACAAATACAAAGATATGGTATAAGTACAAATACAATGATATGACAATAAGTACAAATACAAAGATATGGTTTTAGTCTGGAAAACAAAAAAGTTTATTTCGTTTTAATGCCATCTAACAACATGTATAACATTAAATAATGAAACTGAAGAACCAAATTTAATATTAGACATGAAATGTGTAAGAACATATACAGCATGTTATGCACCTGTTACATTTATACCAAGAGCATTTCCTTCCCCTGGGGCCACTGCCCTTTGTTGTGCTCCATATCAGGTTTTTCAAGTTGCCCAGTGTAGCTTATATTCCTTTTTTCAGTTTAATTGGTGTGGTCCACCATCAACTCCTAATCTGCCTTGCTGGTTTACCTTCTGCTATCCACCTCAATTCACCGCTTGCTTACAGTAAGGTATATTCTTTTTTAACCTGTTCCTATTGAACATTAATTTCCCCTGCTAGATTTCAGAGGAGTGAAAAAAGTAATCAAAAGAGTTGTCTAAGGCTGGCTTCACACCCGTTCTTTGGGATCCTGTCTGTCGTTATGAAATGTACACGACAGGATCCATTTTTGTCACATGACTGCATTAGCTGAGCGGTTTAAATCACCCTCCAAAACCGATCGGCGGGCAGGCAATTTAAACCACTCAGCTGAGGCTGATCATGTGACACATCAGATGATCGGGTTGCCACCCCCTCCTGGTCAGCTGATTAAGGTCCTTCAGCCATCGGAGGTGGATGCCGCGCATCGGAGGACCTCGGTGGAGAGGTGAGCTTTTTTTTTTAATTTTTAACCATTCCTTTATTTAATTTCACTTTAGCAGTGTATGTAGATTCACTGCTATAGTGAAAGTAACAGCGCCAACACCACTTGCCTGGCTCAGCTCCTCCCAGCTCTTTCTATGTCCGGATCCCTCAAAATCCTGGATCTGGACACAGAAATGACATCCGGAGTTTATAATCTGGACCTGTTCAATCCTGTTCATGTGGTCCTGCAAAAAAACAGGATCCCACGGGCAGGAACAATACCGTGGTGTGAAGCCAGCCTAAGATCACAACACCACGTGTGGAGAGGTACAGAAACACCTGGAAGTAGTAAGTACAATTGTTTCAAAGGAAAAAATAAAGTAATACATTCAACCTCCACGCCCAGTATGCTCACTCACCACACAGGACTCCATTGCTGAACAAAAAGTATATTTAAGGGTGTTTAACATTTTTGCAACAACATTTAGACAAACTTGTGAAATTCTAAAAAAGTATAGTCTGGGCAGATGAGACTACAATTGAAATCTTTTCTTGACATAGTATACACCATATTTGAAGGCCAAAAGGCACTGCATATCACCCCAAAGCTCCATGCCCACAATAATGTTTGAAGGTGCAAACATCTTGGTGTGGGGCTGTTTTTCATCATACAGCACTGACAAATTTCATATACTTGACAAAAGGATGAATGGACAAATGTACTGTGACATTCTTGATTAACATCCACTGCCCTCTACCAGGATGATGAAGATGAACTGAGGGAAGAGATTTCAGCAAGACAATGATCCCAAACACACAGCAAAGGAAACTCTCAATTGGTTTCAAAGGAAGAAAATTAAGCTGCTAGATTGGCGCAGCCAATCACTTGACCTGAATCGAACAAAAAAGTTACGGAAGGAACTAAATCTCAGAGTTCATAGAAGGAGCATATAAAAACTGCAAGATTTAAAAAGTGTTTGTGTGGAAGAATGTTCCAAAAGCACACTTGAGCAATGCATGTGATTATTTTCTCCATACAGGAGGCATCTTGAAGCTGTCATCACCATTAAAGGCTTTTGTACAAAGTATTAAGTACATTTGAGTAAGCGTGTTCAATACTTTTTCCTATGTCATTTTTCATTATTACACATAACTACATTTATGAACATCTATTGTGTGATGTCTTTGCCTGTGTAGATTGGATGGATTGTTACCGACATCTGATAAGAAATTCATGTCAACAGCACGTATTGGAAGATATTTACTCAGAAACTTAATGTACTGTCACACGCCGCCATATCGCCGACGAGATGGCTGGCAATTCCCGAATTCGGCGATGTGGAAACCACATCGCATGTGCGCAGTGATGTGTGACTGGGCGATTCTACGGTGAGAAATCGCTGGTGGAGCGTCGCCTGATTGCCCTGCAATGCAGAGAAATCAGGCGATATCCACCAGGCGATTTCAGCGGATCGTGCCTGTGACAGGGTGATAGCGACAAACACAGTGATCCTTATATCAATCCTGTAGGCGTGCTTGGATGGTAATTTTTTGCGCCGCATTTGCGGCGATTGGTGGGTGATACTGCATTCCGATTGGCTGGCCATGTCCCAGGCGCCTTATTTGATGACCCGTGCTGTTCACACAAGGCTGACCAATGGAAACGCAGTTCTGTCCACCAATCACAGTGATAGGGGTGTGGTGAAACACACTCTAGCACGCCCCTATCAAAACAGTATGGCCACATCGCCTCTACGATTGTGGCTTGTGACGCGGAGATGTGTGAATAGAAGATCGCTTCCGGTCTTCTGCAAGCGATTTCCGGGATGCAGGATCGCCGAAGATCACGCGTTAGATCGCAACTTGTGACAGCTCCACAGCGATATTAAAAAAGTGCCCAAAACGTCAAATTGCCAGCGATATGGAAGTCATGCGTGTGACGGTACCGTTCGTGATGTTACTTGTTTCACCCACTGTATGCATGAAATATATATATATATATAATCAATTATTTTTCAGATTATGAAATGCACCTCCCTGTCCCCCAAATTGGTGAAAATGGATGTGCTTTGTATAATCCAAATATTGTGCTTTTTAAATTTACCAAGGGGGGTTTCGGTGGTTGTACTGGTGGAGCAGGAGGCAGAGTCCACGGAGGATATGGGCAATGGGGCAAGGCTGAGTGCTCGGAGCTAGGGTTTGTGTCGCAGCAATGATCATTTGCAGCTGTCATTTTCCGGGTTCTGGCAATATCAACTGGAATTTAAGACAAAGGCACAAACATAGGGTTTAACTGTGTTTTTAACGTGATTATTAAATGATTAAGCCTCACCTTACGAAGTTGTATATAGCCACAACAGCTTTATGCGCTTGGCACTCTCGGTATATATAAGTTGGTCTGCATCAGTATCCCTCACAGGGTGTATTTAGTAACAAGCAGGAAAAGAAAAAGGGATTATTGCCGCGCTCCAGTCAACAAGACAATAAATGATTCTTCCACGATGTCAACCAAAGATGTTGATTTATTTCAACGTTTTTCAGGCACAGACGCCCCTTCTTCAGGAAGAATCGCAGACATACTTCTGAGATGCGTTGAAATAAATCACACATCTTTGGTTGACATTGTGGAAGAATCATTATTGTCTTGTTGACGGGAACGCAGTAATAATACCTTTTTCTTTTCTGCTTGTTACTGGATATTGTTTGGGTTCCTGAAGGCATTGACAAGCTGTGACTCTGCTTCTACTGCCCATGACTTCCAGAAAATGGCTGCAGATCTTGAGGCAAAGTTGCAGCTTTGTCAATGACTGTAGGAACCCAGAAAATGGTAACCACCAGCGTAGATCACCACAACACACCCCCAGATCTGGGCACACAGCCTTGCCCATTGCATAAATCCTGGACCCTGCCTTCTGCACCTTAACTCCACCACCGACAACCCCCCTCGCTAAGCCATGGTGGGTTTATGATGGGGGCCATGTACAACTATGGAGGACATAAACAAGGATGAGTGGGCCATGTGCCAGATGGGGAACATATATACCAGGATGAGGGGGTCATGTACAAGGAGGGGAATATATACCAGGATCAGGGGCATATACACAGGATGGGATCATATATACACTAGGATGGAGAGTATATTACCAGGATGTGAATCATATACTGGTTGTAAGACAGACACAGACTCCATTTAGAATTAAAAATAATTTTTTTCCTTTTCCTTTATCAAATTTGGAGTACATCTTATAATCTGGTGCGAAAGCAAAAAATATGGTGTATATATGTTGTATTTCTCCGTTAGTAGACCTTGGTCAACCAATAACAGGGACCTGAGGAGACATTTTTAAAGTCTCTGCTGAATCACTTTCTGCATGGTTAGCACCACACAAAAGCAGCGCTGCGGGAACTGGAAAGTAGACAGCAGGTCAGTTTTATTATTATAGTTGTGTGGGGGTTTAATTGATGTGGTAATTGTCGAAAGTCACTGAGTCAATGAGGACTCTACACCTCTATTTGTTATAATTTATTATTATGAATGATATTTACAGGAGAGAATTATACCAGGGCTCAATGTTATTATCAGCCATTGTTCTTCAGAAACTGTTCCCAACTTATTTTTAATTTCATTGCTAATTTAGAATATTACTTTGATGACCTTGTCATAATTAACAGTGGCTATTTCGAGCTAATGAGCTATTACCTGCAAATGTGTGTAATTCTTCTGTCAGTCTGGCACCCTCACTAATTAACATCTCCAATCAGTTGGATAGACCTCTATCTGTAACCTCCGGTAGCGGTGCACTTCATCTGTACATGTGCACAGGCCCGTTTCCCTCTAGCTACGAGTCATACTGTGTTTTTAAACCATAAGCTAAATACATTGACAGGGGATATAAATATGCCAGTATACTGTACTTTATCAGCTTTGGATAAAAATAACTCTTAATGAGAGCATCTGGGGAAGAGTAATTACCAGTAATTCTGGCCATTATCTTGTATGACTTCTGTGTCTGGGAGATGGAAGGTTGAGGGTTCAAGACCAATTGGCCATAAGTTGATGTCAGTTGTGAAGTTGGAAATGATCATTAAGGAAGAATTTACTCATGAAACATAAAATGAGATCATTTTTATTTAACTATATGGTACATTTACAATCCTATTTCCCCAAATATTACAATTAAAATTACATTTATATCTTATGAAACTCATTTAGATTAAAAAGAAGGAAAGAGAAGATTAGAGATAAGATATTTAGTTTGTAAACTAATTGAATTAATTTAGAATTTCACATAATTCGTGGATTTAGGCGAATCCAAATTTTGGGCGATTTGCTTTGGGATAATCCAGCATAATTCTGTCCAACTATTTTTCTGGTTTCTGAGATCCAGGCAGATAATAAAACAATATACTTGCCTATCTTCAGCCCTTCCTAGACCTGTTTTGCTCCTTGCCGTATAATTGTCTCCTCTTCCTTCTTCTTTTCCCTCGGGGATTTCCAGCACACAGTGGCGACAATGAGTTTCCAGGCGTGGGTGGGACCAAGGACAGATGAGTAGAGCAGTTTATTATTTTTATTACCCATTTCCAAAAGACTTGCTTTGCACTAAACCTATTCAATGCAGATTGAGAGGACCTGCCTGAATAGAATTTTGGGAGATTCACTCATATTTAGTAGATACAGATAAATCATTTTCATTTTTGATACTTTTTTATATGAATGATGCGCTCTAGTAATTTATTGACTTATTTTTCCACCCTTCACATTTTTAAGTACCTTCTTAAGATATTCTTTGTTGTTAGGGAATCTTCTGTCGGAATTCTCATCACTTGATGATAAAATTACAAGAAACCTGTAAATTATGTTAACACACAGAATGCTGTCTGCAGAAAAACACTATCTTCCTCATTCTTTTGGCACTTGATTTGTCTGCCGATCTCTGGTCAACCCAGTCTCTTTTGATAATGTTTCATCCCACCAGATCATTGAGGCTTGTGATCAGTGGTCACGTGAAATGAAATGTCATACCAGAAAACTGTAATTATGGGGGTGAGCGAAGGGGACTGTAGTAGCTGACCCTCAGGACAGAGTCAGACACGGGGGAGGACTCAGGCATGCTCTCTATCATAGTGGACTGGTTATCCATGGACCGACACCGGCACAGTTACAGGTGTAGACAGGTGCAGCCAGGGTGGCTGTAGTAGGCAGACTGGCAGGCACATTCTGTGGAGTAGCAAGCAAAGTCAAGTACAATGCAATACACAATATACAATATAGTCAAGTACAAGCAGGCCATAAGCTGGGAGGCACTTCCTGATAATGGAGGACTGACGCTTTAAGTGCAGTTCAGGAGCGTGGGCACGTGCCCTAAGCTCACTCCTGAGAGACCTGTGTGGCATGCACAGACTATGGAATGCAAGTCAGCAGAGGGACATGTGGACATCCGAGGACGCAGCATAGAATTGGGATGTCAGCGTTACAGTTGGATTATGCAGACACTGGCAAGCAAGTCACTAAAGCGGTAGGAAAAGTGAATATTGTGTACATTTTTTTTAATCAATGAAATATGCACATGTCTTCAAAGTCTAAGTCTGTACATAAAAATATTTTTACCATAAGAAAAAAAATGTACACTTTAAATCTTCATGATTTAACATGATATTTTACCAATATATTCATTTGTATAAGGCTAACCATTATGAATGTGATTAGAAGACCTTTCTGAGCAAGGAAGCATTAAAGAGGCAGCAGACACCACCAATATTTAAATACATGGTAAAGAACATAACAATTGAAATGAAAAGAAGCATTAACATTAGTGAGGATCAGACCAGAAAATTAAAGTTTGGCATTTGTGCGGAACACAGACTTTACAAAAAATAAAATCAGTGTTCAGGTTGGTTTAGAGTTCGGGTGCTTTACATATGCAGACCACTGAAGCAAGCATTGTTGTACTCAGGTACACTCGGTGCTCGGGTACACTTAGTGCTCGGCCCAGTGAGAGCCACTTGGTGTTTCAATGACTGCAAAGGGGGTAAAATCAGGATTATCAGATGTAGCGTGTAACAAAAAACAAAGCAAAAAACAAAAAACATGAATCCTGCCCTCCTTTCCCTTGAAGTGCTTTGATTATGTCTGGCTGTATGTAGTGGAGAGCATAACTGTCCAATCAGTGACTTCCAATGAGGTTCTGGCCAAGTTTGGGTCCAGAACAGAACTTTACATAGAGTCCAGCTGAACCCGCAGAACCCAAACTTCAACAAGTCTGCACATGTCCAATTGACATCATTATTTGCTTTTATGAAATACAATACCTTCAATTTTTATATCATAGTTTTACAATATTCACTATATAAACTACATGAAATGTATTAATACAATTGTTCAGAGGAACACACTTTACATCAACTGTTTATTGAGTCCTTTTTGCACTAATAAATCCCTAGTAAAAATCCAATAGGCCTCTCTTCAAAGTAGACGCATCTTTAAAACTTCTTTCTTACCATTGCCAATCTCCCCTAAAATAAGACTTTTAAGATTGGATATATCATACCTACTTTCATACTTTTTTTTTTAATTAAACCTGCATGATAATCATACTTGGAGCAGAATGAAACCATATAAGTCAGGGATCTCAAACTCCAGGCCACGATGGCCACTAACAGTACATTCAGGATGTTCTTAGCATTGCATAGGGTTGGGAATCATCATCTGTACGGGGGATCACCTGTGCAATACTAAGGAAAACCTGAAAACCTGCAGTCTTGATGGCCCTTGATGTATATCAATATGGGCGCACACCTCTTTTAAGTGGGTGCAAGCATGAAAAAATATATATATAAACACTTACCAATAGATCAGCTGCACACCACATTATGTCCTTAAAGGGAATGCCAAAATGGCTGTGTGAGTTTATTGCATTATATCATGAATAAAGGAAATATTTATACAGCTAATTAAAGCTGGCCCTAGTTCTAAAGAATCAATGTGAAAGCATTAGTTGATATCATAGCCATGAAATCATAAGCCCAGTAACTGTTTACAGAGTTCTTTCACTAATACTGGGTCCTATTCTCACCCTCAATGTCTGCAACCTGGAAATGTGGATGGGAAAATGCCCTGTGCAGTTAAAAACATGGTCTTAAAGGGAAAGTCTCAAGACTATGTGTGAAACCCTGTCTTTAAAGGGAGTGTGTAACACATGTGTGAATGTTCTCACATTAGTCACTGGGCGGGGTGCAGCTCCAAATATAATAACTAAATGTATATCAATATGGGCGCACACCTCTTTTAAGTGGGTGCAAGCATGAAAAAATATATATATAAACACTTACCAATAGATCAGCTGCACACCACATTATGTCCTTAAAGGGAATGCCAAAATGGCTGTGTGAGTTTATTGCATTATATCATGAATAAAGGAAATATTTATACAGCTAATTAAAGCTGGCCCTAGTTCTAAAGAATCAATGTGAAAGCATTAGTTGATATCATAGCCATGAAATCATAAGCCCAGTAACTGTTTACAGAGTTCTTTCACTAATACTGGGTCCTATTCTCACCCTCAATGTCTGCAACCTGGAAATGTGGATGGGAAAATGCCCTGTGCAGTTAAAAACATGGTCTTAAAGGGAAAGTCTCAAGACTATGTGTGAAACCCTGTCTTTAAAGGGAGTGTGTAACACATGTGTGAATGTTTATATATATTTTTTTTCATGCTTGCACCCACTTAAAAGAGGTGTGCGCCCATATTGATATACATTTAGTTATTATATTTGGAGCTGCACCCCGCCCAGTGACTAATGTGAGAACATTCACACATGTGTTACACACTCCCTTTAAAGACAGGGTTTCACACATAGTCTTGAGACTTTCCCTTTAAGACCATGTTTTTAACTGCACAGGGCATTTTCCCATCCACATTTCCAGGTTGCAGACATTGAGGGTGAGAATAGGACCCAGTATTAGTGAAAGAACTCTGTAAACAGTTACTGGGCTTATGATTTCATGGCTATGATATCAACTAATGCTTTCACATTGATTCTTTAGAACTAGGGCCAGCTTTAATTAGCTGTATAAATATTTCCTTTATTCATGATATAATGCAATAAACTCACACAGCCATTTTGGCATTCCATTGATGGCCCTTGAGGCCGGGAGTTTGAGATCTCTGCTATAAGTTATATCCTTTTTCTTATTACAGCTACTTCTTCTCAAAATGTCTTTTTCCCATATTTTACATACTTTTTTTCTGGGTAACCCCTCTTTGTAAATGTATTAATCACTTATTTTTCAGTTCATAGTATTTTCTGTCAGAGCTATAAATCTATTGTGCTCGTAAGAACTGATTTTTAGGTATAACTGAAGATGTTTGTCATGCATGGAAGTTATCATATCTTAACATGATTGTTCACAAAATCTACAGATCAAATGGTGTAGTATTTAATAAATGCACAGAATTTCTTGAAAGCCATACATCTGTGTATTGTATACTTTAAGGATCTTTCTATCAAGACATGACAAGAATTTAAATACTATATAATTTGGCAAAGATTTTTTTCCAAGCCCTCCCATAACTTGAGGTCACACTCTTCTCCAAAACAAAAATAATTCTTAGTCAGAATGAAATCCAGCAACATTTGAAGTATTTTCATCTGAGAATCGTTCATAGTAGAATCTTCATATATCTTATTCCGCATGGCAGATATTCTATCATCATAGGAGATGAGATGAAAGATATGGAGCATTGTGAGGGGAAGATGAGAACACATCTTCTACATTGTGTGAGTCCACAAAAATCAGATTGAATTTGGATACAATCAGGGTATAGTCAGATGATTTATATACACCCTTAAGGGCCCATTACACTCCACGATATCATTAACGATATCGTTGGTATGTCATGGCTTTTGGGGAGGTGCAGCGATGTCATAACAACATTGTTGCATGTGACATGTAGATACAACCAGCGTTAAGTCGTTAGATCGTTGATCGCAGGTTTATGAACATGTCCATAAATCTGTCGTTCATCCTTTGTTCAACCTACAACATCATTGTGTGTGACACCTTTCCAACGATCTCGTTTACGACTTCACCTATTCAGAACTAAAGGACGTAGGCGACCAAATAACCGCAAGTATCGTTCGCTTGTCGCAGAATCGTTGCTGCGTCATTTAATATATCTGTATGTGTGACACCTCACTAGCGATCAATGAACGACGTTCAAGCGATCTAGGCCAAGTCGGATCGTTAATCGGATCGCTGAAACATTGAAGTATTGGGTCCTTCAGACTTGAATGGATGAGTGGCATCCAATTTGCCCTTAAAGAAAAAAAAACATTGATCAGTAGTGACCCATTGAAAACCATTGGTCTGAGTGCTGCCGAATAAAAAATAGGATAAAACTTGTCTAATTAATATAGTGGTGTGAGCAAGCGCTTTCACAAACCAAGAGTTGTAATTTAACTGGAAAAAGAAAGGCGCACAGTGTGTATACTGTGAGACAATTTTCAGACTTAAAATTAGAATTGCTCACCTTTTACAGTTGTGAAAGTCACAACCGCTTATATAGACATGTAGTAGGCCTCTCAGTCTGCTGCGATCTCCCACTATAAGCATAAAACCATAAAAGACCAAAGAAATTGGGAGTGTGACCGAGATCCTGTTGGCATAGAAAGAAAATTCTTATTGACCAAAAAATTAATAATCATGTGATTTTATTTTTAATGCGTTTCAGGGTAACCAAAAAAACCTTCTTCAGGAAAAAATCACACAGATGTACATCCAGATCCTCCTTATGCACACATATATATATGCTCACAACAATACAAAGAAGAGTCCCACCTCTAATTTGGGAGGAATCCTTTACAATGGATCACCTGATCTAACACAAGTCAAAACCTTGTATAAAACATATTCCCCTTATCCATAAAATTTAAACACATATATATGCAAAAGGTATAACATTATGTTCACATAATTATTTAACAATTTCATGTATACGTACTAAACAAAAACTTGCTTTAATATGATTTATTGTATAAAATAATTAAAAAAATTATTTCTCCTTTTATTAGGATACTAGCTGTGAGCCCGATGCAAATGCATCGGGATTCTAGAACGTGCATTAATTTGATTATAGTAGTTAGAGCTGTTAGCCAGATGCAAATGCATCAGGTATGTAAAATATGTTTATTGTTTTTTTAAAGATTTTTAAATAATAATCGCCTCATCAAAAGCAATAATATAAGGAATAGCATTATTATTAGCAGTAATAGCATTATTAATAGCATTATTAGCAGTATTATGAGCATTAATAGCAAAAATAATAGCATTATTAGCATTAATAATAGCAGTAATAACATTATTAATAGCATTAATAGCAATATTATTAGCATTAATAGCATTAATAATAGCATTATTAGCATTAGTAATAGCATTAATAGCATTATTAATAGCATTAATAGCATTAATAATAGCATTATTAGCATTAATAATAGCATTAATAACATTATTAATAGCATTAATAGCATTATTATTAGCATTAATAGCATTAATAATAGCATTAATAACATTATTAATTGCATTAATAGCATTATTATTAGCATTAATAGCATTATTAATAGCATTAATAGCATTAATAATAGCATTATTAGCATTAATAATAGCATTAATTACATTATTAATAGAATTATTAGCATTAATAATAGCATTAATAACATTATTAATAGCATTAATAGCATTAATAATAGCATTAATAGCTGTATTAATAGCATTAATATAATTATTATTAGCATTTTTATTTTATATTAATATATTATTAATTATAATTTTTTGTATATTAATTTTTTATTTTAATTAAATTTATTTTATTTTATTATATTTTAATTAGTTAATGTAATTAATATCTTAATTTAATATATATATATTTTTTTTGTTATTATAATTTTTTATTTTATTATTTATTTATTTATTTTTTTTTACAATTTTTATTATTATTAAATTTATTTATTATTTGTTATTTTAAGTGAATTTATTTGTATTAAGATTATTTTATTTTATTTATTTTATTTATTTTATTATTTATTATTTTATTTATTTATTTTATTATTTATTATTTTATTAAAAAAAACGCATCTGCGGCGCGGTTGCGGTAATCCCCATACAAAGTATAGGGGGACTTGCGGCAGGTGCGGCAAAACCGCACTTGCCGCACCTGCCGCAAGTCCCCCTATACTTTGTATTGGGATTACCGCAACCGCGCCGCAACTTGCGGCGCGGTTGCGGTAATCCTTATGGGGATTACCGCAACCGCGCCGCAAGTGCTCGCACTCAGCCAGCGACTCGCAATGCGGCGCGGTTGCGGTAATCCTTATGAGGACCGCATAAGAAACACTGTGTTGTGAGGAGGCTGTTATGCAATGTCTCCCCGCCTCCTCCCGTCCTCCCGTGCAGCCTGGCCGGCTCCCCTCACTCAGGAAGCAGCTGAGCACGGTGTGTGTGCCCGGGGTGTCAGCACGGTGTGCGTGCCCGGGGTGTGAGTACAGTGCACAGAGGCACACGGGCACAGGGGCACAGGCTCCGGAGCACTGTGTCAGCATGTGCTGACAGCAGCTGCTCCGGAGCGGGCACAGGGGCACAGGGGCACAGGCTCCGGAGCACTGTGTCAGCATGTGCTGACAGCAGCTGCTCCGGAGCGGGCACAGGGGCACAGGGGCACAGGCTCCGGAGCACTGTGTCAGCATGTGCTGACAGCAGCTGCTCCGGAGCGGGCACAGGGGCACAGGAGCACAGGCTCCGGAGCACTGTGTCAGCATGTGCTGACAGCAGCTGCTCCGGAGCGGGCACAGGGGCACAGGCTCCGGAGCACTGTGTCAGCATGTGCTGACAGCAGCTGCTCCGGAGCGGGATGACAGCGGCGAGGGGTCGCAATGCCCGCTACGCGGGCAATGCCTCGCACGTGGTGACGTCACATAGTGACAAAGCCACGGCGTGCCGGGGTCCGACACAAACGTGCCTACGGCAATTATATAGTAGATTATTTTATATAAGATTCTTGCCAAGAATCGACCTTAGAAAGATCCGTTACCTACAGATAATCTCGATATTTACCCACTGTGCCACTCAAAGAACAGTGATTTGCTAGAATACCTTGAACCAGAAGCAAACCTGTTGTGTAAAAATAAACAGATTATTTCCTTGCTCTTCCTATAAACCCTTTCATATTGTGTATGATATTGTACTAAATAAAAGATACTTTAGATTGTTCAAATAAAATAAACGTGTATAGTTATTATTTTTAAAGGTGTATACAATATTAAAGTATTCAAATTTATTGTGAAAAAAAGTCAGTAAAGAAAATAAATTATATATATATTATAAACGGACCCTATTTTATGTAATTGTAGCAATATATTATTATCCTATTCAGGTTTGGGTTGAACTATTTTAATAAAAAGTCTATCTTATAATTATACTAAAATTTGTAGGTGACGGATCTTTCTGAGTTCGATTCTTGGCAAGAATCTTATATAAAATAATATCCTAATAAAAGGAGAAATCATTTTTTTCATTATTTTACAATAAATCATTTTAAAGCAGTTTTTGTTCAATACATGAAATTGTTAAATAATTCTGTGAACATAATTTTCTACCTTTTGCATATATATACCGTATATACTCGTGTATAAGCCGAGTTTTTCAGCCCAAAATTTGGGCTGAAAAGTCTCCCCCTCGGCTTATACACGAGTCAATACGGTAGTCGGGGCTGGGGAGGCTGGAGGAGGCGGGGGGAGGCTGCTGTATGAGCGACCCCGCCACGTGGGGCCGCTCATTATATATGCACTGCTTCCCCCTGTAAATCAGCGGCAGAGGGAAGCAGTGCATATGCCCCCAAATGCTGGCACTCACCCCCCCTTGCAAGGGCCCTCCCCCCCCGGGCGCTTATATTACCATCCCGGTCTTCTGATCCGCGCCGCTTCTCGGTGCTGCGTCCTCGGTGCTCCGTCCTGCTACATCCGGGATCTCCGGCCGTCGCGCGATGACGTCATCGTGCGACGGCCGGGGATCCCGGATGTAGCAGGACGGGAGCTGCGAGGACGCAGCACCGAGGAGCGGCGCGGATCAGAAGGCCGGGATGGTAAGAGAAGCGCCCGGGGGGGGCCCTTGCAAGGGGGGGTGAGTGCCAGCATTTGGGGCTGCTGGTTGCCCCCTGGGGGCTGCTGGGTACCCCCTGGGGGCTGCTGGGTACCCCCAGGGGGCTGCTGTGTACCCCCTGGGGGCTGCTGGGTACCCTCAGGGGGCTGCTGGATACCCCCTGGGGGCTGCTGGGTACCCCATGACCTCTGAGGGAGACCCAGATTTCTCACACTGGGCCCTACATTATGCTGCAAAATGTGTTGGTAGTCTTCAGACTTCATAATGCCATGCACACGGTCAAGCAGTCCAGTGCCAGAGACAGCAAAGCAACCCCAAAACATCAGGGAACCTCCGCCATGTTTGACTGTAGGGACCATGTTCTTTTCTTTGAATGCCTCTTTTTTTCTCCTGTATACTCTATGTTGATGCCTTTGCCCAAAAAGAGAGAACATTCTTCCAAAACGTTTTAGGCTTTCTCAGGTAAGTGTTGGTAAACTCCAGCCTGGCTTTTTTATGTCTCGGGGTAAGACGTTGGGTCTTCCTGGGTCTTCTACCATACAGCCCCTTTTCATTCAGACACCGACGGATAGTACGGGTTGACACTGTTGTACCCTCGGACTGCAGGGCAGCTTGAACTTGTTTGGATGTTAGTTGAGGTTCTTTATCCCCCATCCGCACAATCTTGCGTTGAAATCTCTTGTCAATTTTTCTTTTCCGTCCACATTTAGGGAGGTTAGCCACAGTGCCATGGGCTTTAAACTTCTTGATAACACTGCGACACAGGAACATTCAGACACAGGAACATTCAGGTCTTTGGAGATGGACTTGTAGCCTTGAGATTGCTCATGCTTCCTCATAATTTGGTTTCTCAAGTCCTCAGACCGTTCTTTGGTCTTCTTTCTTTTCTCCATGCTCAATGTGGTACACACAAGGACACAGGACAGAGGTTGAGTCAACTTTAATCCATGTCAACTGGCTGCAAGTGTGATTTAGTTATTGCCAACACCTGTTAGGTGCCACAGGTAAGTTACAGGTGCTGTTAATTACACAAATTAGAGAAGCATCACATGATTTTTCTAAGGGTGCCAATACTTTTGTCCACCCTTTTTTTTATGTTTAGTGTGGAATTATATCCAATTTGGCTTTAGGACAATTCTTTCTGTGTTTTTTCATTGAAGACAAATTAAATGAAGATAATAATACCAAAGAATTTGTGATTGCAATTATTTTCAGGAAGAAACTGAGTATTATCTGACAGAATGGCAGGGGTGTCAATACTTTTGGCCAACACTGTATATATATATATATATATGTATATATATATATATATATATATATATATATATGTATATGTATATATATATATATATATGTAGAAAATAAAATCACATGATTATTAATTTTTTGACAAACCAAGAGTTGGTGAGCAAATGTAGTTATAAGACCACTTGTTCCCAATTATCAGCCCATGTTCACATGACAGTAATCACCCGACAAAGCAACAAAATGTTCTTTGTTTAGACAATCACATCATTCATGCCAACAAAAAAAATATTGTTGTTGGAAGGGCTGTGGAGTTAGTAAGCCAAACATCCGACTTCTCAATTTCCCTTAATCCAACTCCGACTCCAACTCCACCAAAATGAATATCGACTCTGACTCCACAACCATGGCTGTGAAGTCAGTAAGGTTCCTTTCACACTGGCATACTTGCAAATCCATGTCCATCAGTTGTGAAACTGTTTTCCACTGATCCGTTATATGCCATCGGATGTCCACGGACCAATTTTTAATAGATCCATCACAAGTTATCAGAGATAGGGGTGGGAGGAGCTCTACCTTGCTTCTGAGCATGCTCAGCATAGCAAAATGGATATGTTTCACAGATCCATTTTTTTCACGGATCCGTACAGATCCGTCATCCATAGACGTCCATTATAATTTCTTACAGACAGCAACGGATCAGTGTCTGTCCATTGGTGTCTGCGATTTTCAAGGAATCCCAGAAACAGAGCAGCTATAAAACTGACACACACGGAGGGCCACTTAGGACCAATTTGTGCTCAAAGGGTAACATTTGAGGCCATAACTGATCCATGGCCATCAATTTCAAAACGTATGGACACGGATTTGCAAATTTGCCAGTGTGAAAGTAGCCTAAGTGAAACATGACTCCATTTTTTCAATTTTTCCTCAATCTAATTACACCAAAATGGACTCCGACTCCACAACCCTGGTTCTTGGTATGACTTTACCCAATATAATCTGTATTTGCACTAATTTGTACAATGTCTGTCTGCTATTTCATCTTTCTTTTCTGCTCACTTTCTAAAACTGAACATGGACAAAACAGAATATCTGCCCTCTCTTTTAAGCCACATATCCAAGCCCTTGCTACCTCCTGCCGACTCAAACTCAAAAATATTTTCTGAAACCATACTTTTGACATGCCCCACCAGCGCCGTGGGGGACTCGGAATCGGGACAGAAAGTTCTTTTGGGAAATCACGGGGCCATTATCTTCTCCGTGGCCCTGGCCGTATCATAAAAATGGGGAATAATTACATAGGATTAAAGAGGACCTGTCACCCCCTGGTGCTATGCTAACTAAATGCAGCACTAAATGCAATGTGTCTGCTGCTTTCAGGGAAGGGGTCTCCCATGTCTCTAGCCCCCCTGTAAGCTATTAAAGAGACTTTATGAAGTGTTCAGATAAGGAATCCGGAGGGACTTACCCAGTAATGGATCATCACTGTTGTATGGTGTCCTCCCCAGCTCCAGCCCTCTCTTGTTCATCCTCCGGTATGCGTCATCGCTGAGGGCTGGAGGTGGCACACAGAAGGCTGGAGGTGGGAAGGACACCACTAACAGTGATGACCCATTACAGAGTAAATCCCTCTGGACTCCTTATTTTTACACTTTATAAAGTCTTTTTAACAACTTACGGGGGGGCTAGAAACATGGGGGACCCCTTCCCTGAATGCAGCAGACATGCTTCATTCAGTGCTGCATTCCGTTAGCATAGCACCAGGGGGGTGACAGGTCCTCTTTAAGTAGTGACGCCAACCTATGGTATTCGGCAATTGGATGGCCACGCTGCGGTTCAGATCCACTGAGGCAGTTGGTGATGCAGCAGAGATGTTACAGCTCTTCATAGATAGAACGAGGCCCCAGGGCAGTTATAAAGTCAATTTGATGATGGTAACTGTTGTAGTACAGGGCAGGTGACGTAAATAAGTTACAACAGTCAGCTGGGTGCTGTGTCCTCCAGGTCAGTGATCCAACCAACTCTTGGGTTCTTCGGTAACTTAGGTGCACTTTATCAGGACCACCTTCTGGTGTACCTTTCTGAATCATCTCACTGAGCTGGCTCTCAACCTCCTGTCCTGCGCCTTACAAACAGTGTCCCAAGCCAGCAGCCTCAAGTCCTGTTGGGCGATGTCTTCCTGGTCCCCTGACTCTATTCGGCTGCCTTTTTAGCGATTGTGTGAGGAAGTGGCTGTTGCACTCACAGATAACATAGCCTCTGGTTTGCTAGTTGAGTCTTACAGTCTCTCAACTAGTCTGGGGCCGGTCCCCACTACGACCTGGTCCCTCCACCTGACTATGGTCGGAGTGGATTCGGGTGCCACGGGATTCCTCACTTCCTGTTCCCTAGAACCCCTTCTCTCTCTCTTGAGCCCCTCACGGCTCCTACATCTCTCCACTTGCTTCCCTACCCAAGAGTGAGGTACCTCTGTGGCGACTGGACCCTCAGGGTTGCCACACATTCCTTGATCAAGAAACTGCACAAACACTCATGGATGACATACAAAGCCATCTACAATCTGTCTTCACCATACATCTGTGACATGGTCTCCTTGTACTTACCTACACTCAACCTGCGATCCTCTCAAGATCTCCTTCTCTATTCCCCTCTTATCTCTTCTTCCCACAACTACATCCAAGATTTCTCCTGTGCATGCCACATACTCTGTCACTCTCTACCCCAACACATCAAACTCTCATCTACCATGAAAACCTTCAAAAGGAACCTGAAGACTACCTCTTCTGACAAGCCTACACCCTGGACTGAGCCTCAGTCTACTAAACTGCTGCACAACCAGCTCTATCCTCTCCTAAAATACTCACCCATCCCTGTATTTGTGTGTGCCTTATAATGTGCATTAATATTGTACTTGTTGATGTATGTCCCTTTTTATATGTAAAGCACCATGGATTCAATGGTGCTATAATAATATTAATAATTATAATTAGTTGTCCCGAATGGTCACAGTCAGAAGCTGGGGTGTCATTCACAGGATTTGGTTACATCTTTATTTTATGACCTACAAAAAAGCATTTGGATAAATTTAATCTGCAATAGGTTAAATATCTGTTATTGCCATGATTAACCATTTCTAATTCTAGTACATAACTCAATGCATATGGTAATAAGTCAATTCCAATTATCCGTATACATCAATATGCACTTGCAAGTCTACAATCTAGAAAATATCAATACTTTTTTTGTATCTGCATCTGCGGCAAACTCATCTTTCAGCAAAATCACCTCCACACAAAATGATTATGGGATATAGACAGGCAACAATTCATTCAGCTGCCTTAGTAGATTGATGCAGTTACATTAAGGGATATATATGCTTCAAGTTTGTTAAAAAAAAAAAAGTTAGATAATTCTGTTCTCAGCTATGGGTTGGTTGGCACTTTCCTCTGTCACTTGCTGGGACTGGTAATTCACATCCCACTGATAATTTAATGTGACCTTAAACAAGTCACAGTGGAGAGCGGATATGGAAATGGGTGCAGTGATTACTTCATCAACAAAGGTGCCGAAAGCTATAACAACCAATCAGGTGATAGCTAAAATTTACTACAGAAATAAGCAAATTGTCGCTTCAGTGAGGAAGTAGACAAACTCTAGTGCCACCTTTGAAAGTAGCAATCCTAAAAGTGATAAAAGAGCTTTAAACAAGCCTTTTAATATGATTTAGGATTTGTGCAAGATCAAAACCCCAATCTGCAGATGCTGCATTTCGGGGTGATTGCCCATCATCAGTGCAGTGTATGGGATTCTGATCTGGCTGTATGGGAGGCTAAGATGAGGTCTGGTGGAACAGATTAGAGCCCCAATCTAGAGATGCTGCTCTTTTCGGGGTGATTGTCCCTCATCAGTGCAGTACCGACCATCACCTCTTGCAGAGCAGAGTATGAACAAGTGCCGAGTTGTAATGACTAGATAATATATAGATAAAATTTGCAACAGCACTCTGTAAATATTCAGAATAACCCTCTAAAAAGGTAAAAAGGCCCTCCAAACAACATATAATTCCTAAATAAACTCCCAGGAGTCTGGCTAATATCAAATTAATCAATTGATCTTTATTAAAACATCAAAACACAATAATCAATGACAATGCTATATCGAAACACAGAACAGGTGACCACATGACATTTGGATAATATAGTCCTACACCATGAATATCAGTCTTATGTGCAGCCAAAATAATCAAGGGTACAAAGACCTATAGAATGTGTCCCAATTTTAGATACACAAAGAGGCCCACATATATTTAGACCAAACGACTAATGTCAAATCATGATCAAAGAGTAATTTTACCTGTCTGTGACCGCCCCTGATGTGTTTCGCTCAGGCTTCTTTTGAGGAGGGTATAGGACTATATTGTCCAAATGTCATGTGGTCACCTGTACTGTGTTCCGATATAGCATTGTCATTGATTATTGTGTTTTGTGTTTTAATAAAGATGAATTGATTAATTTTATATTGGCCAGACTCCTGGGAGTTTATTTAGGAATTATAAGCACTCTGTAAATGCTGACATATCTGCTTGTATATAACAGATGGAATAAAAGCTGTACCACTAATAAATGGAGAAAAAAATAAATAAATAAAAAAATTCAGCTAAAAAAGTTTTTTACTTATCTTTTAAAAAAAATAATGTTCTCAAGGCATAAATTGGCCAATAAATCAGTGCCCATCAACCATGACACAGTGACGTGTCTCTGATGGTACCCTAAACCTACAATTAAAACACCCCCCTTTCATTAGCCCCAGGGGTGTTTTTTGATCAGAGTAGATCCTCCTACTCCCAGTACTTATGTGTACTCAGGAGTAGCGAGTAGTCCTAATACTTTTGCAGTGTATCTATAGATACACTGCAAGATTAGCCTAAAAGTGATTAAAAGTTGTTAAAAAATAATAAAATTACATATCACCTGTCCGATGCCTGCATCGGGACCGGCAGAGAAGATATCCGATCATTGGACAAGGACCTGTCACTACCAGCCAATCAGATGGCCGTAGTGATCTGGCCAATTAGATGGCGCCACGTCACAACCACGTGATCGCTAGCGGCCACTGATTGGCCAGATTGCAAGGTCCTAGATGTACTGTCAGGACCTTGCAAACTGGCCAATCAGGTGGCCGCTAGTTGTGACGTGGCGCCATCTGATTGGCCAGATCGCTACGGCCATCTGATTGGCTGGTAGTGACAGATCCTTGTCCAGCGATCGGATGTCTTATCTGCCGGTCCCTGTGCAGCGTCGGACAGGTGAGTATGTAAGGTTATTATTTTTTAACAACTTTTATTCACTTTAGGCTACTTTCGCAGTGTATCTATAGATACAATGCAAAAGTATTCATACTTGCTATACTCACAACAAGTAGCAAGTACCGTACCTACTCATTGCGAGTATAGCGAGCACGATTATTAAGGTACTCGCTCGTCCCTAATGGACACACATTTATTGGGCAATTTATGTGCTAAAAACATTTATTTTTTTCAAAAAGATAAGTAAAAAACTTGTCCAATAGAAATTATTTTCATTTAATATTTTCTCTATGTATTAGTGATAAAGCTTTTATTTCATTTGCTATATTCAAGCATGCATGTTGACATTTACAGACTGCTGTTGCAAATTGTATCTACACAGAATTTTCTATAAATATAATAAACCAAAAACATATATGCAGATTACTTGTGATTGCTACAATGCTGTTGAAAGTATCTGTACCCTTTTAATTTACCTATTATTACATATTTGTCACAGAGAATTATTTCCAATCTATAAAGAATGACTAATCAAGCTAAAGATACAAATAACTATTTGCCTTATTATTACTTCATTTATGTAAAATTAATCTCTGCCTTTTATCATCATGTCTAAACTACTGTGCTGATTAATTTCATAAAGGGAATATTATCAGCATGAAATAAAGACAGGATCTCTTATTACAAAGGGCTATGTTTTTAATTCCAGATAAACTTTGCATAAATCAGAAGTACAAGCGAATGGAAGCAGATTTTAATAAAGCTTATTAGAGAAATGTTCTTTTTTCTCCGCTTATGAGCCACGTCTTCCCTTTGCATATGATCTTTGAACTCACCATCCAATCTAAGCGGGCCATTTGTCTTGTTTTGCCCAAGAAGAATTTGAGCTCTTTTTTGAGGGATGTCAATTTTTGCTTCTTATTATACTTCATGAAAATGGGAGAGAGAGGGTAGGAGTAAAGAGCACTCAATAAAGTGACAGAGCAGACATATATAGTACAGGCAGATCATGCTGAAACTTCTAAGCTCACGTATTTCACTTCAGTGCTAGATTCAGTGCTATACAGCTTAGTACTGTTATATAATGGCTTTCATGCTGCTGATCCTGTGTTCAGCTGTGTTCTTTCTGTGTATAGTGGCTTAGTGGTAAGCATGCCAGTCTTGCAGTACTTGGGTCCAGTGTTCAAATCCCACAAAAAACAACATCTGAAAGGAGTTTGACTGTTCTCATGTTTGTGTGGGTTTCATCTGGGTTCTCTAGTTTATTTGTATGTTCTCCTCATGTTTGTGTGGGTTTCATCTGGGTTCTCTAGTTTATTTGTATGTTCTCCTCATGTTTGTGTGGGTTTCTTCTGGGTTCTTCAGTTTATTTGTATGTTCTCCTCATGTTTGTGTGGGTTTATTCTGGGTTCTCCAGTTTATTTGTATGTTCTCCTCATGTTTGTGTGGGTTTCATCTGGGTTCTCTAGTTTATTTGTATGTTCTCCTCATGTTTGTGTGGGTTTCTTCTGGGTTCTTCAGTTTATTTGTATGTTCTCCTCATGTTTGTGTGGGTTTCTTTTGGGTTCTTCAGTTTATTTGTATGTTCTCCTCATGTTTGTGTGGGTTTCTTCTTAGTTCTCCAGTTTATTTGTATGTTCTCCTCATGTTTGTGTGGGTTTCTTCTGGGTTCTCCAGTTTATTTGTATGTTCTCCTCGTGTTTGTGTGGGTTTCTTCTGGGTTCTCCAGTTTTTTTGTATGTTCTCCTCGTGTTTGTGTGGGTTTCTTCTGGGTTCTCCAGTTTATTTGTATGTTCTCCTCGTGTTTGTGTGGGTTTCTTCTGGGTTCTCCAGTTTATTTGTATGTTCTCCTCATGTTTGTGTGGGTTTCTTCTGGGTTCTCCAGTTTATTTGTATGTTCTCCTCATGTTTGTGTGGGTTTCTTCTGGGTTCTCCAGTTTATTTGTATGTTCTCCTCATGTTTGTGTGGGTTTCTTCTGGGTTCTCCAGTTTATTTGTATGTTCTCCTCATGTTTGTGTGGGTTTCTTCTGGGTTCTCCAGTTTATTTGTATGTTCTCCTCATGTTTGTGTGGGTTTCTTCTGGGTTCTTCAGTTTATTTGTATGTTCTCCTCATGTTTATGTGGGTTTCTTCTGGGTTCTCTGATTTCCTCCCACACTCCAAGACATGTTTAGAGTATGTGCCCACAGGACGTTTTTTAAGCAGTCCTGAACGCAGCAAAACCTGAACTGCTTTCAAGGATCCTAGAGTCCTTGCCAGGAGATTTGCTGCATTCAGGCCCTGAGTTTTTATTGCGTTTTTGTGCGTTTTTACTGCGTTTTTGCTGCATTTTTAATGCTGCGTTTTTGCCATTGACTGCAGCAAAAACTCAGGAAAAATAAAACATGTCAATTCTTTCCCATCCGCACCAAAACCGCAGGGGTTTGACAGTTCCTTGCAAAACCAATGTGTGTGCACAGCGTTTATGTGAAACACATTGGTTTTGCTGGGAATCAAAACCGCAGGAACAAATTAGAATACATTACCATAAAACCAATGGTAAACTGCATGCAGAAACTGCAGGAAAAATGCAGCAAAAATGTCCTGTGGGCACATACCCTTATACTCTCTCTACTTCTCCAAAATCACCACAAGAAATATTTACACACACCCACCTCTGGGGACTGGGGCCAAAGTGCTGTCCCAAAGAGGAGTAATATACCTACCAAAGAATGAATAAGGAACAGAAGACGCTTTTTTACTATTAAACCAGTGTAAATGATTAAGTAAATCAATATCTCACATAATTATCAAACCCACTTCCAGTCAGGTAATCAAAAAGTCCAAAGGACACAAGGATGAATTTATAAAGCATATACAATCTTTATTGAGGATTATCCACACAACAATTTAAAATCCTTCTAAGTAATATCACAATTAACGAGGTGATTAATAGGACCATATCAATAACCTAGAGCCACTGGGTATCTATAGGCAAAAAAGAGCCAGTGCTATATCTGATGATATATGTATGGGGATGATCCTGTGACCATAAAGGAGGCAAATATGAGGACAGTACTGTTCAGTTCAAATTAAATGTCCCAGGATTTTTTCCAAGATTTTTCCTATATATGTATATACATTTACCACATTTCAATTGAGTTGTTAACCAACAGGCAAGGAATATGCATGTCCCCATAAATTCGGGTTCAAATCAGCCAATTGGTAGAAGGTATATAACATCTCATATCTCATCATGGATTTACACATAGGATTGGAAGCTGGGCAATGCAATTTGTGTTGGCATTTGTAGACCCCCTGATCCTTAATGCTATATCCTACATTCTATATCGTACACAACCTAGGGTGTATCTATATTATCTATACAGATCAATGGTGGGAATATCGGGTATGGCATAGGACTGTGTCACCACCCAATCCAGCCACCTATATTTGTGGTTAATATACACCCATGTGGTAGGATCAGAATGTATGCATTAGAATATAAGCATGCAAATTCAGGGAAGTCGGAAAGCCACAAACATCATGCTATGTACCTATTATAGCCATGTCCACATACCTCCAAGATGTTACTATCGGTCACTCTGGACCTCCACCTTACCCTGACGCGTTTCGTCACACCGGACTTTCTCAAAGGGTAGTGTGTCCAGAGTGACCGATATGGTACTCCAGTATCTAACTCTTCATGTCGTACAAGTCTCTTTGAGTCCAGCACACGCCGATAGAACTGGCTATAGCTTAATATCTCACTTTGGTGCCAAAAAGAGTTCTCTCACATTTCCCACCAAAAAGTGCATACGTGGAGCCTGAGCTCAGGACTTACTTTTGGATAAGCAGGGCTGCCAAAGTTGTGTTAGACACCGGGAAGAACAACAATCTCATCAGCGTATGAATCGCCATGGGCAACTTTCTCTCACATGCGATGAACCTTCCCCTTTTACATTGGCAACACCCAGAGTTATCTCTCTCAAAGCAATCCTCCCTCTGGTAGCACACTCCTGCTTCTTCTTGAGTGATGAGCCGTCACAGCCCAACACACTAACATACGATATCGATCAACCCCAATAAGGCTGACCAACAAAATGGGAACTAGCCACCGCAGGTCCATGTGTTCCTTACCGTCTGTCCACGCTGTCTCAAGCATGTTCGGTCAGATCATTTTGCCCAGCCCGTACAGTGGTCCTACTGGTGGCCTCAGGTTGTGTTATCTGCACACTCCCACATACACACATGGCAGATTATTCTCTTACTCTGAAAAGTTACCTAAAAGTATCATTTTAGTTGTACTTTAAGAAAAGAACATAGCTTAAAAATTACTTCAGAAATCAGGAGTCTGGGCATAAGCAGATCAATTCACAGAGTGTCTCCTTCTGTTTATTCTCCACCTGGCCGGCTTGATCATCCGTTCTCCCTCTAGCTTGGTGGGTGAAGTGAAACTAATATGAGCTGTTCAGTAATAACTTATCAGCTACCACATGTCTAGATTATTTTTCAAGCTATGTATTGTTTAATATATAAAGGCTTCATTTAATATATCTTTATAGGTGATAGGTCCAAATTTTCTTGGAAAAGATCTATCTCCATTTGTTACTGTGTAATAAATACTCATGCCCATCTACTACTCTATCTGCTCAGATAACATGGAATTCTTCCCATGATTTGTGAGGATCCCAGCTCTGGGACACCAAAAAAGTTTAGATGCAGATCCCAACAGCAACACAGTCCATTGGTTGTCTTACCTAAGTTTACTTATCCCAAACTACATTATACTTACATCCCCCAAGAACATGATATGTTATACAAGAATTGGCATTTATGAACGCTAGTCTAAATATTGCTTTGTGAATAGCCTAGTTAGCCAAAATGTGCTACTATCTGTCGTTGAGCACATGTAGAATGCCAAAGATCGGCATTGGAAAAGGTTCTGCCAGCAGCAGATCTTGATGATTTGCCAAAGTGCATTCACCATGCCAGGACATTACTCAGATAACCATTTTTTCATCATTTGCGTATCAGTAACATGTCTATCCATCCTGAGATTTCCAGAGTTCCACAACTTTTCTTTCTTGGTGCTGCAATTTATATGTTGAGGGTGTATCAGAATTCAGAAGTGGCCATGTCATTAAAGGGTTAAGGAAGTCTAGAAATTAGCAAACACTTAATAGTAGTTGCCTATTAGAAAAAATGATGAACTAAATACATTTTAACAGGAAGCAGAAAAAACGAGACCGAGAAACACCTGAGACTGCATGAGATCTCTGCAGACATCCCTTTAGCGCAGTGGTCTGTCCTATGTGGAGAATCTATAGCTGAACACGTAGCAGCTGTCAGACTGAAGATTTAACAGTGGGGAGTTTGTATCTCTATAGGAAGCAGTCTGTCTTCAGTCATTTAGGTTTGCAATATTGTAAATGACATACAGATTTATTTTAAAACATATAACAGCATTTCATTTCTGATGGCAGCGATAAATAAGACAGTGAACAAATGGTCACTATGGAACGAATTGCTGCTTATGGATGAACGCTGCTATCTAATTGGCAGGTGAGCTCATGGCTCATAATGTGGATTAAATGAAGGATTTTCTTACTTTGGGGGAACAGCGTGATAAATGTTAGATTCTGTACAGATGTTCAGTAGTTCTTCAAGCACCTCTTGAATAAATACGCCATTAATCTTTCACAAAGTACGTGTAACAATGTATGATTTTTGGAAGCATTGTTAGCAAGTATTTTTTCCTAATGTGAGCTTTATGAATAAGGTTTAGAGCTTTAAAGTGTATGAATAACATAGTGATCATAGAATGGTGGAGTTCGAAGGAACTTCGTGGGTCATCTGGTCCATCCCCCTACTCAAAGCAGGATTCACTAAATCATCCCAGACAGATGTCTATCCAGCCTCTGTGTAAAGACTTCTATTGAAGGAGAACTCACCACCTCTCGTGGGCGCCTGTTCCACTCGTTGATCTCCATCACTGTCAATCTTTTTTTAAAATATTTAATCTGTGTCTCCTTTCAGTTTCATCCCATTGCTTCTAGTCTTTCCTTGTGCAAATGAGAATAAAGCAGATCCTTATACAGTGTGACAGCCCTTGAGATATTTGTAGAGAGCTATTAACTCTCCACTTTTGGAAGCTAAACATTCCCAAATCCTGTAATCGTTTCTCATAGGACATGGCTTGCAGACCGGTAACCATTCGAGTCTCTCTTCTCTGAACTTGCTCCAGTTTGTTGATATTTTATTTTGTTTTTATAAATGTGGCGCCCAGGTGAGTGCTGATTTAAGAGGAGTAGAGGGGATAATGACTTCACATGATCTAGACTGTATACTTCTGTTAATGTATCCCAGGATTGTGTTTGCCTTTTTTGCTGCTGCATCACACTTTTGGCTCATGTTCAGTCTGTAATCAATTAGTATAACCAAGTCTTTTTCACACGGGCTATTGCTTAACCCTATTCCTCCCATTCTGTTTATGTTCTTTTCATTTTTCTTTCCCAGATGTAGGACTTTGCATTTTGCCCTGTTAAGAAACATTAACTAATTAGGACTAAAGTTACGTTCACACGCGGTGCATTTTGCAGTGTATTCAGCAGTGGCGCATTTTTACGCGCAAAAAGCACCACTGCATGCTGATGTTGCGATTATCTCTGTGCACTTTCCCCAAGGCCATGTTAACATGTAGCATGTGGGGAAAGTGCGCCGAAAAAAACACCAAGAATTGTCATGTGAATTCTTTTTGCGCAAGCGCTTTTGCAGTGAAAGTGCCCACGCAAAAGTACGCGGAAAACCGCTGTGTCTCCTTGCCTTCAAGCAAAAGCCATAGCTTTTGCTGGAAGGCGTTTCCAACTTTCTTTAGCACTGCTTTTACTCGAGCGCTCAAAAGCGAATATATGTTTCCCTGACGAAGGAGCCAGGAGGGGCTCTGAAACGCATAGGATTAAAGAGTTAACTTCAACCAGACTTTCCTTTGTCCTGTTCTTCCTTTGGTAGCAGCGCGGATCATACGACACTTTGTCCTCCACCTATTATTGTCACATGAGTCACATCACCTCAGGTCCTGCAGGAATTCAATTATGCTGAGCTCTACCAAATAAGGTCACATGGTTGTGACATCACCACAGGCCTTTCATCACCATTTCTCCTATGCTGAGTTTTGCTCATTATGGTCTCAATCTCACAGTACCTGTGGGAATGTTATGACCATGTGACCATAATGGGCAGAGTTCAGCATGATTGAATTTCTGCAGGACCTGAGGTGATGTCACTCCATGAGACCATAATAGGCAGAGCTCAGTGTAGCAAAACCTCAGAATGACCTGCGGTGATGTCATATCCATGTGACCTTAATGTACATGAGTACATTTTTTCACGACCTGCAAGTGATGTCAGTATATTACAATGCAGGGGGCACGACAAAGTTCATAAAATATAATGTCTGAATTGAGTGACATTTGCTGAATCAAGCAAAATGACCTCCCCTATGACTGAAGCCAGGTATGTGCTGTATTCACCTTAGCAAAAAAAGTATTTTTTTAAGATGTAATTTTGCTTTTAGAAAACCATGTTGGTGATGCACATTGCAAAATCACATTAGGGGTGGTTTAATATCATAAATTGATATGACAGGTTCCCTTTAAAGAATTTCAACTAGAGATGAGTGGATCAGGCAAAATTCAAATTCCGCTGTTCACGCAATTTCTTCTGGAAACCTCTCTGTAAATTTACTGTCACTTATTATATTCTGGGATCTCTGTACAACCCAGAGTAGACAACCATAATATGTAAAAAATAATACAAATATCTATACTCACCTCACTGCTAACCTCTGTGTCCCATCCCCTCCTCACCTTCACCTGTCCGGTCCTCATTGCATATTCAGACCAGCATCAGCAGTGTTGAAATATCTGGTTCTCATTCACTAGGCTGAGGTTTTAGCATTTGCTAGGCCTTTGAGGGGTCAAAGCATTCACCTAAAATGGTCTCTCCAATGATGTCACAGCATGCGCTACAACCTTCAGTCCAGTGTCTGAGACCCTGTAAATTTCAGCAATGCCAATATCAATCTGAAGATGCAAAATGGACAGGTGATGGTGAGTTTAAGGCCTTGTGCACACATTGAGTTTTTGACTAGTTTTTACCTCAGTATCTGTAAGCCAAAACCATGAAGTAATAGCGCCCCTATGCATATCAACCTTAAATTTAATTAATGAATGACAAACAACACTCCAAATTGTTTGGTATAAATTAATTTATTTAACTTAAATAAAACATTGGTAGGGTTTCTTTGCCAAGTTTAATTCATATATCCAACTCATCAATGAATATCATCATCAATAATAAATAACTTCCATTAACTTGAATAAATAATTGAATCCATAAAAATGTATTTAATTTAATTCCTTAAGGATCCACCCAAATTATTGGATGACCCGGACCTCTGACAAAGAACCCAACCGATTCCATCAAATATCAACAAAACAAATGGGGCGGGAGGGCGGGGCTTCTTCAAACTCCTGAGGTAAAGTGACGTTCCTGACAGGAACCGTCACCTTATATAGTACTGGCCCCCACTCATCCCCCCTTGTCTTAACCAATCACCGTTTGTATTCTTTAGGCGCGCAAACAGATGTTTGCAGTGCACCTCCCACTTTATTACAAGCCTTTATTAACCCATTAGTGACCAAATGAAAGAATATCTTTTGATAATAGGCGCATTCCCTCATGAAGTCACCAATTTTTATTAATGGTGCCTTTCCATGAAGTAATAGCGCCCCTATGCATATCAACCTTAAATTTAATTAATGAATGACAAACAACACTCCAAATTGTTTGGTATAAATTAATTTATTTAACTTAAATAAAACATTGGTAGGGTTTCTTTGCCAAGTTTAATTCATATATCCAACTCATCAATGAATATCATCAATAATAAATAACTTCCATTAACTTGAATAAATAATTGAATCCATAAAAATGTATTTAATTTAATTCCTTAAGGATCCACCCAAATTATTGGATGACCCGGCCCAACAGGGACTCTGCTAAACGGCAGAGGCCCCCCCCACAAAGCCACCCGACCAATGTTCGACCATAGTTTGGAAGTCTAAATTCAGTATGTCATATCCTACAGCAGAAAGGTGTATGGCATCTCTACCATACAAACCCACTTCAAATCCTTCCAACTCGAGATGTCGGAAGCAAAAGCCACCAAGTTCAGGCAAAAATCTAGATAGATCCCTGTTCACTCTCCTCTTTATCTTCTCCATAAACAGTGACCCGTCTGCTCTCCAGCTGAGACGGGAGACTATCTCGGAAAAACACAAAGAGGCTGAAGGAAAAAGGTGCGATATCCAAGCCAGATCTCGCTTAACCTGTTTCAATAAATCCGAAAATCTATATTTGCCTAAATCATTGCCCAATAAATGTAGAATCAAGAGATCTGGCATAGGGAATTTAAAGCATAAATCTAACAAAACCTGTTTCAGTTGGCACCACCGAAGACCTCTAACTCCATGCCAATAAATTTGCATTGCTGAAGGGTCAAATGATAAATTAGCAGAATAAGTCCTCTGTTGCGCTCGGTGATGCGCCCAATAAACATAGGAATGACCCACGATCCAAACGCATTTATGGCCTGTAAAATAAAGAATTAACAAGTGAATAACAAATTTGGGCGAACATAAAGTTTATACCTTCTAGATTTCCACCTTCCTATCTTCTTAATATGCTCCTCATCCAAACCGTACTGGGCAGCCTCAGTGGCTGCCCCAATTCTGAACGAATGAGCAGTAATATGTAAAGAGTTCAAATGCAACGAGTTTAAACACTTCCTAAGCACCGCAGAAAACTGAAAGACTGTAACTGGGACCCCCGAATTATGAAGAAAAAGATGTGGAAAACCATGAGGACGAATAGACAACCAACGTCTCATGTTATCGACTGGGCAAATGGACAAATCTTGCAAAGCATGCAAGATAATTTCAGAACCTTTTCCTTCCAAGTCAGTTTTTGATCGCCGAAGGAACATCACCAACTTATCAGATGTGACCAATACATCCGAAAAATAAAATCCAGGTGAACCAAAACGGCTTGCAGCTAACAACTCACTAACTCTCATAGCCGAAAAAAACAAAGTAACAAAAATTGCATTGAATAAGGTGCTTTCAAATTCATCGAAACAAACTAACTTGGAAACCTCACACAATTTCCGTAAAAGTTCAACCGTAACAGGGCGTCTGGAGTCCACAGAAAAACCCTCCTTTTTAAAGCCTTTTAGAAACTGTCTAACAGAAAAAAGAGACGTCAAAGGAGGAATATTGTACAATTTCAAGAAAAAGGAAATTCCAGCCACTAATTTAGACAATGCGGGATGAGAGATCCCGTCTTTTACACAAAACGTCAAAAATAGCAATGCACATTCGGATTCGCAGGATACCGGATCAAAACCACGTTCCTTGGAAAAAATCCTCCAACGTTCCCAAGAACGGGAATAATCAGCCCACGTTCGTGGAGCGACAGACTGAGAAATATAACGGGAAGCCAGATTCAGATCACGTCCAAAAGAGATGCCGGAACAAAAATTCTCTTTCCGCATGACATCGGAAAACGGGACAGAAATTCTTCTATGCGCTGAAAAGACAAGAAAACACCAACCTCATCTTCATAAAAAGGCCTATAAGAGACCTTCAGCCAGATATTATGTTGAAGCAACACCAACATCAATAATCTCAGCACTTTAGAGACCATGGTATTTTTTGATGACATAGTGTTTAAAGCAAAAGAAAAACCTTTAGAGGAAGACAATAATAAAATCCGCTTATTGCTCAGGGAATGACCCCATACTGAAAATAACAAGAAGACCGAAAAAATTTGAAGAAGAACCAAAGAAAATTCTTTATCATGAAATGAACCAGGCCAAGTCTCAGAAAACCATTGACCATTATAAAAACCGCCAGCTCCAGAAGAAGAAGCTGAAGAAAACAGACGCAAGGTGCTTGACAACTGGAACTCAGACTGCCATGCAGAAATTCCATTAAACTCATCGATAAAACGAGACCAAATCCACAGATCTTCTTTCAAGTCCGCAGAAACAATTATCCTGGAAAAAGGAGAACTGTGTCCGGCCGTAGCATCGTACAGCCGACGCATGAACACTCTCCCAATAGGAATAATGCGTAATGCAAAATTAAGGGATCCAAGCAAAGCCTGCAACTCCTTCAATGAAGCATATTCCCGTCTCAAAAATTCACCGACCAACAGTCTGAGCTTGTTCAGCTTTTCAGCTGGAAGGCGACAACACATGGAGGCTGAATCAATCTCAATCCCTAAAAATTCTATACAAGTACAGGGAAGGACCGTTTTCTCTTCAGCAATAGGAACACCGAAAGAGGCCATGAGAGACAAAAAACGCTCAATCAATTGAGAACAAACATCAGACCGAGGGGGCCTAAAAATAAAAAATCATCCAAATAGTGAAGTACACGACCGTGTGGGTAAAGAAACGTAACACACCAATGAAGAAAGGAAGAAAAAATCTCAAAATAAAAACAAGACAAAGAAAAACCCATCGGGAGGCAGCGGTCAAAGAAAAAAGAACCTTCAAAAGTAAAACCCAACGAACAAAAACCCGAAGGATGGACAGGCAATAAACGAAACGCAGCCTGAATATCGGTCTTCGCCAATAAGGCGTCTTGACCCAAATCCCGAAGGAAATCAACCGCCATGTCGAATGACGCATAATGCACCGATGCGTCGTCTTTATTCACCTGATCATTCAAGGACTGACCAGGTGGAAAAGACAAATGATGAATAAGGCGGTAAGATCCTTTCTCTTTCTTGGGAACCACCCCAAGCGGGGAAATCCGAAAATTTTCAAAAGGGGGGTGAGAAAAAGGACCCGAACACCTCCCCAACTGTAATTCCTTAAGAATCTTATCCCTCACTACCTCAGGAAACCTAGAAGCAGAGGGTAAATTGCCAATAACCGTACATCCCAGCTGGTCAAAAGCAGGAACAATAAAACCGTAGGAAAAACCTTCAAGCAGGAGTAGAGCCTTCCCCTTGTCTGGGTACCGCCTTAGGAATGGTAGCATTTCTGCTACCTTCACTGGCGTTCCCGCCCGCGAGAAATGGCTCCTTAGGATTAACTCCTTGCTGTCCTTGAGCATACTTTTTAAAACATTTGACCATGGGATGAGCCCCCCCACAAGTAGAACACTCATGTTTGTAACGACAATTGTGGAGCCACTTGCAGGAGGACTCATTGAACGCGAAGCATAAGCCCTTTCTAATCTGCTGAGAAACAGGCTGCTTCGCTACAGAGGGTTGTCGCTGCGGAACTAATACCTGTAACCACAAACCTACATCTTTCACCCCCCATTTCAATGAGGGGTGAATGGACAATTTCTGCCGAAAACCCTCATCATATAACAACCACGAAACGCCCCCAAAGTGACGATAGGCCTCCAACACGATATCTATGTGTTGGAGGAGCCCCGCACAGGGGACTATGGTCTTTTCGCATAAAACAGCTGCATATATTATAAAAGCTTGGAGCCAAGAATTGAAGGACTTAAAGACCTTCTTTTTATCAGCCTCCTCAGCTTTATCCATTCTGAAAGAATCTTTGCTGGGTAGCAATGCAAAAAGATCCATGTACTCCCCAGCCCAAATTCCTTCTTTAACAGAAGAGGCCAAGTGAAATCCCAACGGTGAGATCTCACAAGGTAATGCCTCTTTGAATAATGCTCCTGGGACTTGAGCCTCACCGCTGAATTAACTACATCAGCAATAGAGGATGATGACACATTAACCCCAGACACAGGGTACACTGATATCTCACCCTCCACTGAACTGTCAAGCGAAGGGGATCTCCATTCTTGTCCAGACGTCGTTGGATCAGGTGGCAGCTGCCCTTGATGAGCCTGTGATAGAGCCGTTCCTCCATGGTTGGATGAAGCCGCAGTCACTGTCGGGTCCCATACCTCCGTCACCGATGCCGCTGTAACTCTGCTCCTGTGCTGTGGCCTTGGTACCGCCTCTTGAAGAATCATTGCAGACACTACCTGCCCTTGTCTCACATCACCTATATCTGAACTGTGAGCAGCCGGCACCGGAACTGGCTGATTCACCAGGTCCCGGCCCCTTCCGGGGCCGCGCGGAACATGTCCAGCCCCTTCATGATGTGCAGACAATGCCGGCCTCTTCCGGCCTTGACTCCTTCTATTCCCAGCTGGGGGAGGTGAAGGAGAAGGAGGCCGAGTCCTCCTGGACCTCTCACTGCGCCGAGGGGCCCTCTCTTCCTCCCGGACTTCCCCTTCCTCCACAGGGTCCGGGGTTGCTGACACCTGCGCTGTCGCAGATGAAGAATCCTCTGCCAAACAACGGAGCAGCCACTCTCTTCCCCCTCCAGAGCTTGCCCTATCCAGCAAACGGCCCAACAACTCCTCCATGTTCATATGCTTCTTCAAACTCCTGAGGTAAAGTGACGTTCCTGACAGGAACCGTCACCTTATATAGTACTGGCCCCCACTCATCCCCCCTTGTCTTAACCAATCACCGTTTGTATTCTTTAGGCGCGCAAACAGATGTTTGCAGTGCACCTCCCACTTTACTACAAGCCTTTATTAACCCATTAGTGACCAAATGAAAGAATATCTTTTGATAAGAGGCGCATTCCCTCATGAAGTCACCATTTTTATTAATGGTGCCTTTCCAGGAGAAGAACAATCAGAGGAAAAGTATAATAGAAACACGTCACCACTTCTGTATTTATCTTCCACTCCTGGGTTTGGCTACAAATATTGAGGTAAAAAAAAACCTCACAAAATACTCAATATGTGCACAGGATCTAATTTAAAAAATAAATAAATAAATAATACAGAATGATCTCACCATTAGATGTCCATACTGGTGCTTTTAATAGTAGACAAATGCCACACAATACCCCTTAACCACCAATCGATCAGTCACTGCTCACATGTGCACACTCTCGATGCGTTTCATCATGCAAGAATTATCAGGGGAATGTGGACGCAAGTACTGGTTAGAAGTGAGCAAAAAGCCACTCTATACCATGGTGGGAATCTGTCAGCATGTCTTGCTATGTAAGCTGAGGATTGCAAGCTGTAGGGGTTAAACATCAAAAGTCAACTGTGCTTCTCTTATCAGCCTCTTTGCTATTGTTTATGTAAACTGAAGGTTTTATCACCTGGTGATTACCATTACTCGTCACAGGGCAGTCTGACATGCCCCTTCCTCTGATTGACACCACACTGTCAATACCCAAACTCTATTGAGGGCCTAGTGTGGGCGGGTGCCGCTCTCCCAGCTCTGCTGTGATTCTAAAACTAAATTCTTTGATTATGACAGAACTACTGCAGCCAGTAATCTAAATTGAGGCTCTCAGATAAGTTATCAAAAACCTGCTGACAGATTTCCTTTAAATGCCACTATCGTCTTGGGCCAGAGTCACACTTTCACGAAACTCGCGTATGTGATTCTCGCAGTGCATCACTCGGCATGGCCATCTCCTTACAAGGAAATACAAGCAGCTGACATGCTCCTGTCCAGAGTTCAAGCAGCCATTCCAGGTGATGCAATACAACACATGCATGAGTCTCTCACAAGTGTGACTTAGTGCTCACAAGTGTGACTTAGTGGCATTAAGGTGGAGTGTTTCCATCACAAGACCATTCTGGCACAATGGTTCCTCCTTCATGATGTGATTTCAAGATATCAATGGGTCACCTTGGCTAGTGAAGGACTATTTAAAGCCCCTATTGCAACCATCTTTGAACTTCTATGAAGCCCTGCCATTAATTAATACTAAAGTATGGTATTTCAGTATATGGAAAAGCAATTAAATGGTCATACTTTGTATAATAAAGACAAGAAGTCATAATTAAAAGATTTGAGGCAGGACTAGTACTGGAGGAGTGAAGGCTAGTCCTGCCTTATTACCATTTCTGATGCTCTGATATTAGACTTCATTCTTCAAACACTGAAGCTTTAGTAATCACATAAAACACATGATCAGAATACAGAAATCCAATGACTGCTATATTAGCAGTTGGGTACAGTCAGGGGCCCACAAGGTTCCCTCTAATTAAAATATTGATAATCTAATTTCTTTATCACCATTTAGAAATATAGATATCAGTGAAATGGCCTTATATAGGCCATACTGATGTATGTAAAGTGCTATGGAATTAATAGCGCTATATGAATGAATAAATATTATATATTATATATAGGGAGGCATTATCTGTAAATGGACCCGGCTCCTTCCGCCGGGAATTTGTTTGCAGTTTCCAGCTAGATGCTGATTGTGTGAATAAAGGAAATGAAATATAGTTTAAGAAACAAATTGACACTTTGTCGCACAAGGAAAGTAAATGAGAAAATCCCTCTGGGAAAGTAGGTGCATATTTTGGCTTTGGAATATATTCTAGAAAAATGTTCTTCTCTCAAGCATTTAATTTTCCCAAACTAATGCAATTCAACAGCACCTCTGAATTATTTGCAGTTTTTCTAGCACAAAACATTGTTTTCATGCATTTTTCATATGATTAGAATGTGTTATGACTTATGTTCTTATTAGCTTTCTGGTCGGCTATGATCTATACTGTATTTTCAGGTTATAAACTGTTTTTGCTGGGTAGCTCATAACTAAAGACCACAGTTAAAGGTTAGACAAACCTGCGTGGTTTCTCTCTTTTAATCTCAACATTTCAGATCTGCAGATGTGTTTGCGCAGTTTTATGCTGGATGCATACTGTGATGTCTCTGGCAGTATTGGTGATCTTGTCTTGATGTTACAATATGTATCGTTTTATAACAATCCCTATGTCTACAGTTTCTAAAAATCACTAAGAGCTCATTCGGATGTCCAGTTTTTGTGTATGAGTGCTATGTATGGTTTTCACGGATATCACTCATACCAAAATCTATGGGGGCCATTCACATGACCCTGATTTTTCATGTACCTTGCAAACTATGAAAAATTGTGGAAATTTGATTCAAGGATCAGATCCAAGTCGGCAATGCAAGTCTATGGGTCCATGAACAAATCGGATGGCACTCAGATGATATCGAAGTACGGAGTTCACATACCCTCTCAATTTTGTCCTGATAACATGAACAGACGTTGACACAAATGGGTTTAATGGCTAATAAAGGTAACATCCTCACCTGTGACCAGTTTGCTTGTAATCAGTGAGTGTGCATACAGGCGGAGTGAGTTTCTGGGATCCAGACAGACTATTGCATCTTTCACTCAGCCACTGATGTTTCTGGATTGTGAGTCATGGGGAAAGCAAAAGAATTGTCAATGGATCTACAGGAAAAGATAGTTGAACTGTATGAAACAGGAAAGGGATACAAAAAGATATCCAATGAATTGATGATGATAGTCAGCAGTGTTCAAATTGTGATAAACCAATGGAAATCAGGGGCTCTGTACAAATCAAACCATGATCAGATAGACCAAAAATAATTTCGGCTACAACTGCCAGGAAAATTCTTTGGTATACAAAGCAAAAAACACAAATAAAACCAGCTGAAATACAGGACTCATTGAAAACTAGCGGTGTGGCTGTTTCAAGATGCACAATAAGGAGGAACTTGAAGAAAAATGGGCTGCATGGTCGAATCGCCAGAAGAAAGCCATTACTGCGCAAATGCCACAAAGTATCTTCCCCACAATACACCAAACAGCAAAGAGAGAAGCCTCCAAACTTCTGGAACAAGTTAATTTGGAGTGATGAGACCAAAATCAAACTTTTTGGCCACAAGCATAAATGTTACATGTGGAGAGGTGTCATCAAGGCCTATGGTGAAAGGAAAACAAGCGGTTTAAGCAGGCGCATTCTGCATAAACTCCGGGAAGTTTGTCCAATTCAATTATAAAACTTCTTTAATGAGTATTACTGGTCTCTCTCACTACGCGTTTCGGCGTACTAGCGCCTTCCTCAGGTGATCTAGTACACCGGAACGCGTAGTGAGAGAGACCAGTAATACTCATTAAAGAAGTTTTATAATTGAATTGGACAAACTTCCCGGAGTTTATTCAGAATGCACCTGCTTAAACCGCTTGTTTAACTTTTACTAATCTACAAGCACCCCTGGTGAGCGGTGCAGAGCTGCTTCTGATAACACTGTGTCATTGAGGAGAATGGGGATCTAACAGCTAAAGCTCTCAAGGACCTGTGCTGATGTCAGACCTTGTGACTGATCACGTGTCAGCCTGAGACCTGGAAGCAGGGAGAGACGGTAGCTGCACGAGACGCAGCAAGGCTACAACACCTGGTTATGCTGGCAGAATAACCAGGACAGGTGAGCACCAACAATCCACCAACCCCCTTTCCTTCACTGACCCCTGATAATGCACCAGGAGCGACCCCTCTCTGTTTTTTATGATGAAAGGAACACACTTTCTCCAATAACGCATAGAGGTGAATCACTGATGATGTGTGGATGTGTGAGCTACAAAGGCACATGAAATAATCAAAGTTGAAGCAAAGAGGAAGCAGCATATTATCAGCAAATACTGGAGGCAAATTTTTAACCATTAACTTTTTATTAGGAAATTTCAATTATAATAACATTACAGTAACAGTTCAACAATAATGCAAATTTAAACAAGTAATAGGAATCAAGAGGAATACACAAGAGGGAATTGTGGCTGAGTCAAGTCAGAGGGAGGAGGGAAGATGGAGACGTACACAAGAGGATAAAGTTGTAGAGGAGGGTCCCTGGCTGTGACTACAAAATTATTCATAATACAAAAAAAAACAATGTCACAGAAACATATGATATTGGTAATGCTACTCCACAAATTGATCCGTAAAAATGAAAAAGTACTTTTTTTTTCCATAAAAAGTTTATTTTTTCATTTTTACGGATCAATTTGTGAAGCACCTGGGCGTTCAAAATGCTCACTATGCATCTATATAAGTTCCTTGGGGGGTCTAGTTTCTAAAATGGGGTCACTTGTGGGAGAGCTCTAATGTTTAGGCACACAGGGACTCTCCATACGTGACATGGTGTCCGCTAACAATTTGAATGGAAAATTAGCCCAAATTGTTAGCGGACACCATGTCGCGTTTGGAGAGCCCCTGAGTGTCTAAACATTGGAGCTCCCCCACAAGTGACCCCATTTTGGAAACTAGACCCCAAAAGAACTTATCTGGATGGGTGGTGAGCACTTTGAACTCCCAGGTGCTTCACAAATTGATCTGTGAAAATGAAAAAAGAAACTTTTTGTGGAAAAAAAAAAGTACTTTTTCATATTTACAGATCAATTTGTGGAGTATCTGGGGGTTCAAAGTGCTCACCACCCATCTAGATAAGTTCTTTTGGGGGTCTAGTTTCCAAAATGGGGTCACTTGTGGGGGACCTCCAATGTTTAGGCATACAGGGACCCTCCAAACGCAACATGGTGTCCGCTAACAATTTGAATGGAAAATTAGCCCAAATTGTTAGCGGACACCATGTCGTGTTTGGAGAGCCCCTGTGTGCTTAAACATTGCAGCTCCCCCACAAGTGACCCCATTTTGGAAACTAGACCCCCAAAGGAACTTATCTAAATGCATAGTGAGCACTTTGAACACCCAGGTGCTTCACAAATCGATCTGTAAAAATGAAAAAGTACTTTTTTTTTACAAACATTTTCTTTTAGCCTAAATTTTTTCATTTTCACATGGGCAACAGGATAAAACGCATCCTAAAATTTGTTGGACAATTTCTCCTGAGTACACCAATACCTCATATATAGTCATAAACCACTGTTTGGGCGCACAGCAGGGCTCAGAAGTGAAGGAGCGCCATTTCACTTTTTGAATGGAAAATTAGCTCCAAAAGTCAAATTGCGCTCCTTCTCCTCTGAGCCCTGCCATGTGCCCAAACAGTGGTTCATGACCACATATGAAGTATCGGTGTACTCAGGAGAAATTTCCCAACAAATTGTAGGATCCATTTTATCCTGTTGCCCATGTGAAAATGAAAGAATTGAGGCTAAAAGAACATTTTAGTTGGAAAAATTAAAATGCCCATTTTTTCCTTCCACTTTGCTTTAGTTCCTGTGAAGCACCTGAAGGGTTAATAATCTTCTTGAATGTAGTTTTGAGTAGCTTGAGGGGTGCAGTTTTTGGAATGGTGTCACTTTTGGGTGTTTTCCTTCATGCATGCCCCTCAAAGGTACTTCAAATGTGATGCGGTCACTAAAAAAAATGGTTTTGTAACTTTTGCTGGAAAAATTAAAAATTGCTGATAAATTTGAACCCTTATAACTTCTAACAAAAAAATTTTTTTGTTTTCAAAATTGTGCTGATGTAAAGTAGACATGTGGGAAATGTGATTTATTAACTATTTTGAGTTACATAACTCTCTGGTTTAACAGAATAAAAATTAAAAATTTTAAAATTGCAAAATTTTCAACATTTTTGCAAAATGTTTGATTTTTTCACAAATGAACACAAAAATTATCGACCTAAATTTAATACTAACATGAAGCCCAATATGTCACGAAAAAACTGCACAGAATCGCTAGGATCCGTTGAAGTGTTCCAGAGTTATTACCTCATAAAGGGACACTGGTCAGAATTGCAAAAAATGGCCTGGTCAGGAAGGCCTAAATAGGCTGGGTCATGAAGGGGTTAAAAAGAGAAAACACAGTAGTTTGATAACACTGGGGAACACAATTTTTTAGGAGTTAGGTCAGACAACTGATCTTAATTAATTTTTGGATGCTGAATCCAGAAATGATCTCAGTTTTTCTCTATCACGTCAAGTTTTTGAACTATAGGATTTTTGTCTTCTCAAAAATATGTAAACTACTGTACATAAACAGTGTTTTGTTTTTTTAAATAGTACAAATATGAACAAAAAATGAAAATATATAAGAAATAGGCATGACAAATATGTTTTTTTAACACTATCATATGCCACGTAGCTCTATATGAGTCGAATTGTAATCAGATAACAAGTCTTATTACAGATATCAGTGCAATTGTGCTTCTCTGGCAGGTAAGGTGTGGAGGAAAAACTTGACGTGCTAGAAAAAAACTGACTACATTTTTGGAATCAGCATGTCAATTTTAGTATAAATCAGCTCAAAAACATAACTCAACAGAAATTTTTTTTCAAATTGTTCCCCAGTGTAATAAATGGCTTCATCCAATCACTAAACAGGAGTGGAAAAAAGTTTTTGTGTTATCAATCCTTATGTCTGAAAAAAGGCCAAGAAAGCAAAAATTCTGCCAGGGTATGTAAAAGTTTGATCACAACTGTAAGTAGATCAACAATATACTTATATAGTATTACAAAGCATATTGTGAGTAATTAGTAGGTCACATTGTGAATACATCTAGTAAAACAAACAAAAAATATAATTGAGCACTGTTTTCTAAATTTAAATTTTAAAATTGAGAAAAGCAATAAAATACAATATTTGTAGCAACCCATGTTTTACTTGATGCTTCTCCTCAAATAAAAAAATATAAAAATGCAATGATTTGGTTAAATGTGCCTCCAAATCCTTGCAATGAAAACTACATTGTATGGATCAAAAAACCCTTGTGTATTTATCTCATTTAGAAAATGAAAAGGATAAGGCTTTCTGTAAGTGGAAATGCAAAGATGAAAGTAAGAAAGGAGGGAAAACCCTCCTGTAAGAAGGTGGTGAAGGGCCATGCACAGCCAGAGACTTTACAGGACTGCGATGTAATCTCCTGTATGAGCAATCTACCATTAATCATCTTTTTTCTATGTGGAGTGATGGTAGGCTGAATGAAGAATATGCGTGTATGAACTAAACCATGTAAAATAATATGAAGGAGCATTTTTATTACCCCATATAAAACAGCAGAAAAGGTTTCGTTGCCTTTGGCCAGCCTATACATTACAATGAAAATCAAAAGAATAAAATCTGCTCAGTAATAACGGCGTTCAGGGTCAATGCCGGATCCCAATGTGCAGTCTGAAGCTGAGTTTAGCCTCTCATATACAGTATTTTTCAGATTATAAAATGCACCAGATTATAAAACGCACAACAAATTTAAAGGAGGAAAAGAGGAAAGGAATTTTTTTTTATGGGGCCATCTTTTAATGCTGTCTGTTTTACAATCCATATATAATAGGCTCACCGGGGTGTGTGGCGGCCATGGAGCGGGGTTACAGGAGGCAGGGTCTCAATCAGGAGGGTCAGAGATGCTTTGGGCCCGGGGCTCGGAGGACAAGGCTGTCATGGTGGCATGAGGTGGGCACCATTAATATGCTAGTGGTGGGTGAATGCAATGGACATCTCAGAAAATGGCCGCGGAGTCGGCGTCTGCAACAGATGGTGATCTTGGAGAGCAGAGCAAATTCCTGCCTCTTTTGGTCCAGCTCTAGTGCATGCACAGTGCGCTTATTGAAGCCGCCCATACAGCCTGATAAGCCCCCACAATGCACCAGCGTTACCGCTATACGGTGCTGGAAAACACTGCCCTTAGTTACCCTATGTTTACCTTCACAACCTGTCACACAGGCAGCTGCTCGGAGTGCGCTTTACAGCACCACACAGGAAACGCTGCAGACAGCGTGACCCTAGCTTAACATAGTTTTTAAGGTTGAAGGAAGACTTTAAGTCCATCAAGTAAAACCCATAGCCTAACATGTTGATCCAGAGAAAGGCGAAAACCCATGTGGCAAATTAAGCTCCACATTGGGGAAAAATAGTTCATTTTCTGCAACAATGTCAAGGGTGCCAACACTTTCGGCCATTACTGTACTTGGGATTAGAAAGCACAAATCTATTGTGTTTTCACTACCATTCAACATAACAGATGAGATCTGTCATCTGTTTGCCATTTAGGCTAGTGTTCCATGTCCATGCTCAGATCAGAATATCCGGCCTGACACAGACATATATGAAGCATTTAGCTCACATCAGGAGACAGCAGTCCGGCCAAGTTTTCTGATCCAGATGCAGTCTGTTTTTCCTGAATATGTTAAACTAGCATAATGTTTCTGCTCACTTTAATAAATTACGGTACGCATATTTTGTCATCTGTCATATATATTAATATACAAAATAATAAAATGATGGCACTCCCTAACATACAATGTGAACAGGGGCTAAACTAAACACAACACAATATTAGAAAAAGAAACAGTTGTACTCTATAATGTCATGAAAACATGAATGTGGGATATGGAACTAAGGAATCCACCTGTTCACATCGTATGTTAGGGAGTGCCATCATTTTATTTTTTGTATGTTACAGGGTCATACCTTCTGCGTGTTGCACCCCTCCCTCAGTTGTGTCAGGTGTTTTTATCCTTCACTCAGCAGGTTCCTACTCCCCCATGCAAGAGGAGGTTTTTAACCCAGAGAGAGGCATTATCTATAGCACAGGGACCCAGTAAGGAGAAACACATCGATGTAGCTACTGGTCGGATATACAGCAGGCCATTTGTTTATGCTAAGTGTCTCATATTTTCATTTTTCGTGTTTTTTCATGTTTCCTCGGTTCCATATCCTACGTTCATGCTTTCATGACTTAGCATTAAGAGCAATTTTTTTTTCTAGATATATTAATATGACTGCGTGAAGTAATTGCAAAGCATTGTGCGATGCTATATATTCATAAACGTAGAGTGAAACCTGGCAAAGTGATTGAACAATTATCATGGAATCACCTCATTAAGTGCTCAATCTTAAGGAAAGATAACTTCTCCTCTAACATAAAGAAGCAAAGTTCCCATCAGCAGAATTCCTTGTTCGCTTTTTCCCAGGTGCTAATTATTCCGTCTGCTCATTTTGCAAATGTAATTACCCCATTGGGCTACTTAAATTTCTGAACACTTTGCTTTCCCTAAACATTTCATAAATGGAGAAACAGACATATAAAGTGGGATCGGGCTGACTGTGCTACTTTGTATTCCATTGTTCAGATATGGAACAGTGGTGCCCCAGAACTGGATCCAGACCTGACAGTTTTAGCTCATAATGTTCAGGACAATTAGAAGGCAGATGTTGCCAGACTGTCTAAATGACATAGAATATTATGCCAAGAAACAGAAGATATCTCCTTTTACTGATGCATTTATCTTGAACAGTATGCATCATGGAAGCAGAAAATGTGACAAGTCTGCAGTGTCTGAGCTGACCTACTTGATGTCTGGTACAGTCCTGTAGATTATGTGTGACCATGTTTTCTCTAAAACTATGGTCATCCAGAGTTTTTACCTCCAATACCTATATCATTCCAGGATCAGTAATCACCCTTACATCTTTTTCCTCTGCGTTCATGTGCTTTTCAGGTCAGGTGGATATTAAAGCAGCAATGAATGAGCCAAAATAAATCTCTAAGGCTGGCTTTACACTGCGGGTCCCATCCAGAGTGTCCGTGTAAACGGTTCAGCCCTGAACCGGTTTTTGGCCCCAAAGCAGCCTATAGGGCCGAATAGAAGCTGGATGGCAGCTCTCTGCCATCCGGTTTCTATCTGTCCGGGACAATCCGGGAGAATTCAATATTCTCCCACGGACACAAAAACGATGCTTGCAGTGTTTTTGTGTCTGAGAGGAGAATATCTCCTCTAATTGGTCAATTCCTGGATTGACCCGGATTGACCCGGATTCGCCTGGATCCTCCCGGATCCGGTGCAAATCCGGAGCCATAGGCTCCCATGTTAGGGAGCGCCAGATTGCACCAGATCCGGGAGGATCCGGGAACCGGTACCCTGCGCTGCACACCACAGTTGTTTCAGGACCGCGGCTAGCTCCCTGCCAGCCCGGTCCTGATTCATCAGTGGCGGCAGCTGCGTGCGGGTGCACACCGGACTGGAGGGCATATTAGCCCTCCGGTTCTCTGTGCTGATCCAATCCAGGGCTGTCAGGTTCATCCTGACAAGCCTTGGATCGGATGTGACCCGCAGTGTGAAGCCAGCCTAAGACTAATGGTGGGTTTACACATTAGGATTCGTTAGCGATATCCTTGGAACGATCACGTGACCGTGATCGTTACGACATCGTTGGTGCGCTGTCACACACAAGGATATCGTTAATGATATCCTATGTGGCAGCGCAACTGTTAAATAGGAGAGGAAGGAGTGAGCGATGTAATAAAGCGGCAGGAATAGGAGCTTTTTGAACAATATCGTTCAAAAAGGTGTCACACTAAACGATGCTGCTTCCTGAAGCAACGATAATTGGACAACGAATGATAGATTTGAGGTCAGGATCTCAAATCTAGGATGAATATCCAATGATCTTTTCATCTTAAATTGTTATTTACACGCAACGACGCCCGAATGATATCTTTTCAATGATCACATATCTGTGACGTTTCAAGGATATCGTTCAGCATATCCTAGCGTGTAACACCACCATAAGTTCCCACAATGCAGAAGCACAGCAGATTTCCCACAGCATATTTGCTTGTGGAAAATATGATGCATTTTACTGTGCTAGTCTTGTGCATGAGATTTAACTCCTTAAAAACATCCACCATAATATACACCGTAAGTCGAGAGCAGTCCCAGAGGCTGAGTCAGTCCCATACCCAGCAGATAAGGCTGGTTTCACACCCTGCAGTTTTTTCCCTTATCAGGTTCCATCCAGTGTGTGTGCCAAAACCAGGAGAGTAACTTACAGAGAAAAACTATAATTGAAAGATTGACACCTGTTCTGAGTTTTTAGACACTTGTGGTTTTGGCACACAAACCTGACCGAACCTGATCAGGGAAAAAACTGCAGTGTGAAACCAGCCTAATGGCTGCATGTCTCACACAGGACTTGCCTCTAACCATTGCTGGTGGAGCAGAGCTCAGCCAGCGACTCTCAACATGTTTAATCAGGGGTGGTGAACTCAAGGCCTCAAGGGTGGACAATAGTCATGTTTCCAGGATTTAATTAGCATTGTACAGGGGTTAGAATCATCACCCGTGCAAGTGATTATATTATCACCTGTGCAATACTAAGGAAATCCTTAAAACATGACCTGTTTGCAGCCCTTGAGGCCTGGGTTCCCTCCCCTGGATGCAGTAAGACAGTGATTAAGTGAAATGGTCATTAGGTTTACCCCCTATAAAATACCGCCACCTCCAGTATGTCTTTATATACAGAATTCTATAATGCTGCATATAAGTCCCCAATCCGATCTGTATAACACAAAAAAATACATTTTATTATACTTGCAAGTGAGGGGATGGTCTAGTGGGTGTCACTGATCTTGATCTGGTGCCTCTTCTATGCTTGTGATTGCCATCCTCCTTATGTGCTTCATGTGGATAAAGCGTCCAAGGTCATCCACACAGCACCTTCCTCCGGTGCACGTGTACTACTCTCTTGCCTGTTGAGGGTAGAGCAAAGAATGAAGATGTGCAGGGAAAGGGCAAAGAATACCTTCATATGTCCCCTACAATAATTTGTTATTCCCTCAGTAGGGCAGAGAGATGTGCATGTGCACAGGAGCACAATGGAGACTGTGTGTGGATAAGGTAGACATGTCATCCACACAAAGCAGAGAAGGAGATTGCGATCGCAAAAGAGAGGAGGCGGAAGATAAAAATCAGTGATGCCCTTCGGATGGGCCACCCTGCAAGTGAGTATCATAAAAGGTTTTTCTATGTTATACAGATCGGCTTGCGGACTTATATACAGTATTCTACAATGCTGTATATAAGAGCTTACTGGTGGTGGTCGCAGCTTATATAGGAAATACTTGGTGACAGAAAATGGGAATGGGAAAGGGAACAGCTCACCGTCAGTAAGGATCAGCTTCCACTGGTTCCAGGCCTGCAAGGATAACGCCCTGGTTGTGGGCTGGTGCAATTAGGAGAAGAAATTCCAGCAGGACGGTTCCAGTATTTTTCTTCTTTTATTAAATAATAAATAACATCCATGTAATAGGCAGTACAAGTGTACAAACAGGCCAACGCGTTTCGACGCACTCAGGTCTTAATCATGGCTCATTTTTGATGATACGGAAGTATACTTATATACACTCCCCCATGTTCATCACAGGTGTAAAAAATCTGCCCCATAATATACAATTGGTTCAAGGTAAATTGAACAATGAAAAGCTTAATACAATCATAGTAAAAAATAAAAATATATATTTTCTATTAATCTGCTCAAATCATATTACAAGATTTATATATTAGTATTGAAGAATAACGTCATGCCTAATATTTAGACCTAGTGGGATTCTAGTGCCCAAGCTGAAGATCCAAAAACTTTCTTTTTGTAATAATTTACGTCTCAGGTCTCCTCCCCTGAAAGAGTTAACTATTTTATCAATACCACTGAAAAAAAATGTTTTTGCATCGCCTCCATGAACTGAGGCAAAGTGTCTGGATGCAGAAGATACATTTAAGGGCCTGTCACACGTGTCAATGTTGCCCGCGATATCGCTCATGCGTCACAAATTATTAATCGCCTGAGCGATGTGGAATTATCGCAGGTAAGATGTCACACGCGTCAATATGACCCAGCGATGCGTTGATGTCGCCATCTTGCAGACGATCTAGAGAGCGATTTTATTTAGTCGCTTGTACGGTGTCAAAATAGAAAATACGTCGCTGAGTTTAGTGTCACACGCAGCGATGCACAAGGTCTACTGAGCGATGAGCGACAGGTTTTACATCTGGCAGTGAAACCTGCGATCGGCGATCAGCGACATATCGCTGGTTGCATCGCTTGGTCACACGCTTCAATGTCGCTCCTGCGTCACTTTTACGTCGCTTGAGCGACTGAAAATCCATGACGTATGAGCGACATTGACAGCGATATCGAAGCGTGTGACATCCCCTTAACTGCATTGGAATTTGCAGCATCTGATAAGTGTCTGCAAATTCGGCGCTTTAATTCTCCGGATGTGCACCCCACGTATTGTAGCCTGCAATCCGTGCACTCAATCAAATAAATGACATCTGTGCTACAATAGTTTAAAAAAGTATTGATGTTGTGCGACTTTCCATTGCTGCAGGATCTAAAAGTGCGGCTTTTTGTTGCGTAATTGCATGCAGTGCATCTTGTGTGTCTGCACTTATAGAAACCCCGCAATGACAGCCATGTATTAGATTCTTTCTTAGTTGTAGAGGTAAAGAAGCTAGGAGATAAAATACTACCTAAAGTTGGCGCTTTTCTGGCACTAAATCTAACAGGAAAATCAGCCAGAATTTTGGCTAGTTTTGGATCCTTATTCAGAATGGGTAGATGATTTGATGATTTCAGTTACTTTATAGTAAGAAGGACTATACATGGTACTGAATGTGATTGGGGCAGAAACATTATATGTTTGTTTAGATTTACTTTGGAAGACTAAGGAATGTCTATCTATATTTCTAGTAATGTTATCTGCTCTTTTGAATGTACCATGTGTATATCCACGATGTCTCAATCTGTTTATTACTTTGGCAGATTCCCTCTCATAAGTTTCCACAGAGGAGCAGTTACGTTTGGTTCTTATTAGTTCACCTACTGGAATAGTTCTTGTTACATGTTTGGGGTGACATGAAGTTGCTCTCAGGATGGAATTGCAGGCAGTGGGTTTTCTATAGAGTTTGATGTTAACCCTTTCTCTTTCTTGATCTCCTGTCAGAGTAATATCTAAAAAGTTAATACTTGCAGAGCCGCTTGTGTGAGTAAATCGGAGGTTATAGTCTTTCAGATTCAGATAGTTAATGAAATCTTGGATTTCAAGAGGGGACCCCCCCCCCCATACCAGCAGGGTATCATCAATAAATCTAGCGTACCACACAATGCTGACACGGAAGGGGTTATTTGAGTTGAACATCAATTCCTCCTCCCAAATACCCATGACTACATTTCCTAGAGTGGGGGAGAATTTTGCTCCCATACTCACACCACGTTTCTGCAAGTAAAATATTTTATCAAAAGAGAAAAAATTATGTTTCAGTAAATAATCCACCGCCATAACAATAAAATCTTGAGTATTTTGGGTGTAATTGCTGTGTTTCTCCAAACTGGATGATAAGCATTTTAGTGCTACTTCATGTGGAATAGAGGGATAAAGTCCAATTACATCACAGGATAACCAAGTATAGCCAGATTTCCATTTGAAATCTGAGAAGCTGGCTATAACAGATGTAGTATCTCTGATAAATCCTGGCAAGCGTCTGACCAGAGGTTGAAGTTGCTAGTTGACCCATGCACATAACCTCTCTCCCAAGGACCCAATACTAGCAATGATGGGACGGCATGGGGAGGAAAACTGTCTTTATGTACTTTGGGAAGGGAATGGTAAATAGGTATCACCGGACAATCTACAAGAAGAAATTCTGCAGTTTTCTTATCTAGCACATTTAAGCCTAACCCTTCCTCAAGGAGTTTAGCGAGTTCCTCATTAAACATATTTAAACCTGATGGCCAGATAAGATATTACGATATAGTATTATTGGGGCTGAGACAAGATTTGTGACTGTAAACTGTTTTCTAACAGAAATTTGAATGCAGCACTTTTTTAATACAGGAATGTATTATGTCTAATATACTAACATAATAAAGGTTGTATAAAACAGGCTTGGTGGCTCAGTAGTTAGCACTGCAACCTTGCAGCAATGGGGTCTTGGGTTCAATACCCACCAAGGACAACATCTGCAATGAGTTTGTATGTTCTCCTTGTGTTTGTGTGGGTTTCCTCTGGGTACTCCGGTTTCCTCACACACTTGAAAGACATACTGTTAGGATATTTCGATTGTGAGCCTCAATGGGACAGTGTTGCAAATGTATGTAAAGCGCTATGGAATTAATAGCCCTATACAAATGAATAAATATTATATTATTATTGGCAGTCAAAGTGAAAAGAGATTCACAGCACCCTATCAGCACGTATCTGGGAGAAATTACCTCCAAAAATAGTATTCAATCACCTTATAGATCTGTAAAAACCTTATTTTGCCTTATTTTGATAGTAAGAGTGCAGAATTACAGAAAGGGCTTTCCCTTCAATGCTGTATTATGTAACTGTACAGGTGCTTGCGACAGTAGTCAGAGGCAAGGTTGAAGCTGCAGAGCAGCCCCGCCACAGCTGGTCCTGCCCTAGCCATCTCCTCGGTACAACCGTTTAGTTCTTTAGTACCCTTATCAAGGGTCAAACTATTCAGAGTCAAGAAACGTTTTTAAGTTTTTTTTTTACTATAATGGTTTAACATGTGAGTTAAGATGGGCTATTTACATTGTTGCATTTGGATGCAGACTACTCCCCTTGTCCCTGGACTTCCAACTCGTACCCTTAAGCATCATCAATACATGCCGTGAATTCAAAGAGACTTTTGATTAATTTTATCCCTACCCCACTTATGGAGATGCAACCAATGGACCACTGGTGAACCGCCAGACTGTACTCCTTCACTGTCCTCACAATGGAGGTCCATCGGTTTCGAACATCTGCTCTAGGACCCACCAAACCGACACCGGAGAGAACATCAGCTGTCAAGGTATCCGCTAGGGACAGATATCAGACACCACTCCAGGGGATCATGCTTGGCTGAGGTTCTGCTTCATAGTAAAAATACTGTGCGACTCACAGGGTGACCCTCAGAGTCCAAACAATTTAGAGGGGGCGGGTACTTTGGTTCTTGACATGGTCTCCTACTGGAGGACTTTCTCCTGACTTCCATGCTACAAGCCCTTTTATTGTCTATGCTCCACCCACAAGGAACACCCACTACCAATAACCTTATTTGTCAAATGGGGTTCAGGGAGCAGCCTTCACCTTTAACCAGCAGGATACTACATACACATTATGAAACATATAGCTTTTCAATCCAAATGCAAAACACAAAGGTATCCCTTGAGTGACTGGGTGACAACACCTGTGAGCCTTCCTACAGATCTGCACTAGAGTGGAGTATATAAGCATTGTGGAATGTGTAATGCTGTGTATTTACTAAGTACTCCACTTTTTATGATGGTTATAGTTACACAAACTACAGTGTGTTCTCTTTGTTTAATGATATCCTGTCATTGTAGAGGAAAAAAACACTTATTGAAATTATCAAAAAAAAACACCTTCAGCAATTTGACACTTGTAACATTCTAATTAGTAAGTTTTAAGATAAGACGTTTGTCTAATAGGTTATATGCATAATAATTATCACAATTGTTCTAGATAAAAAATAGAAAGTGAGGGATGGTGTAATACTGTCACTTAATGTTTCTGTTATAGTTCTAAGTGTGGATTCTTACAAGCTCAATTAAACAAGTACAGAATTTTAAATGCTAATAAAAAAAAAAAGATTTATTAATTGAAGTGAGAGCAGGTTGCTCTGGAGTCTAGGCACTCTTAAAGCAGTATTCCAGTGTTATCTTTTATTGCACTACTGTAGAGGTGCTTTAAATTTAAGTCCCCTGCCCTCTATCATAGACTAAGGTCAGACTAGCGTCATGCATTTGCTAAATGCATGTGTGGCGCCCCACGGGTCAGTGCACCACTAAAGGGGTACTACACCCAGATAAGCTGTGTGGTATCCCGGTGACCAGAGGACATAATGTTAATCTGAGGTCCTTGTGTACGCATTCATACACTTAGAGTTAGGGGACCAATTGGCTGAACCGTAACCAGATAACCGTCCCGGTGGGAGAAGCTTAGGTGTAATAAGAAGAGCAGGAAGGAGTGGCAGTTAGTCAGTCATGAGGAGAGTGAAGTGGAGGGTGCCTGTAAAGGAAGGCAACCCAGACAAAAGAGGGATCCCTGGCTTGAGCAAGCCCAGGCCAGACCGTCCTGATAACCGGTCCGAGGGAACCCAGTTCAAGATGGAGTATCGGCTCTGGTGTGGTGCAGGAAAGTTTAGCTCTGAGTCGCCAAACCGGTGGGTCAAAGGCCTTTCATATAGCCCCGACCTGGTCCGACACACACGTCCCCACCAGGAGCTCCAAACCAGATTGAGTCCCTTAGAGAGAAAGGTAACCTCTATATACCCAACGGGGCTTGTAGGAAGAGAGCTCCGTACAGGGCCGCGCACAGATAGTAAGGAGAGCGCAGTGAGTGAAAAGGACAGAAGTTTTACCAGAAGGAACATTGTAGAAGGCCTCAGAGGGACTTTGCATTCTTTGGTGGCTACCCGGCCACCTACCCGTGACTGTGTGACTGTGTACCGATGAGAACTGCCTTGACAAGTTGCCAGTAAATACCCGTGCAGAGCAAGCAGGTCTCCTGTGTCTCATTTCAACTAAGTTGGTCACCTGTGTTCCAGTCTTAAGGAGAAGACTGCGCCTCTCCCAGTGCAAAACCATTTCTTTACCTCACTGCCCTGGGGACTTCACTCCGCCTGCAGGGATCTACATCCGAGTACCCCGACCCTGGAGTGCGTCACATGTGCTATTTTCATGTGCAAATCTGCAAAAACGCATGCGGTAATGCACCCATAGTCTTCAATGCAAAAAACACATTGCAGAAGTGCAATGCATTTGACGCTATGCATTTTTGCAAGTGCACCAACAAATGCGGTCTTCAGTTGTTTTTTGGTGCTTTTGCAAAATCACATGCATTTTTTTTAACATGGGAATCAATACATACATGTATCATGCATTAATACATCAGTTAATTGAGCCAACAAGTATGCATACATGGCATGAAAATGGCAAGGAAAAAAAAAGGATCCTTTAATGCATCCTACAAATGGATGCAAGCTCCCAAGTATGACCCAAGCTATATACTCACCTTCTTTTTTCAGTGGCTCTCCAGTCACTCTGCATTGAAGAGTAAATAGCTGGCAGCTCAAAAGTTTAATGGAGTGTGCCAGAGGTCACAACTCAGTACAACTCTATGAGTGCCTTATTCTGGCCTCTTTCTTGCTCTCATAGAGATGCATTGGGAGCTGGTGACATAGCTTCTGAATTTCAGCCAGTCAGAAGCTATGGCCACAAGGTGGTGCTGCCAGGTCAGCAAAGTATAAAAATACCGGACGGTGAGTATAAAACAGGAGTGGAGGATTTACATTTAAGCACCACTGTAATGGTGAAAAAAATGCTGTATTGATACTTTAAATGTACAGGAAGGGCTATTAATACACTTAAAGTAGATTTTGAAGAAATAAACAAAGCCTTTACGACTTAAAGTGGTTGACCAGTATAGAGAAGTAATTACCTATCTGTAGATTAGGGAATAACCTTATAAATTGGCAGGGATCCATCCTCAGTGACTCGCATCGGCCTTGTTCACACATACCATGCGTTTTTGCCTTAAATCCGCTTTTGGGATCATTTTTGGCTTTTTTTTTAAGTCCAAAAACGCATGTGCGTTAACGCATGGGGCACTTAAGTGTGACTGCGTTTTTTAACAACACATGCGTTTTTGTTCAGCATCCCAAAAAACGATGCATGCAGCGTTTTTTGGTGCTGTAAAAAAAACGCATGCGTTTATTTCACATGGGGCCCTATGGGAAACGCATGCGTTTTTGCATGGCACATATAGGCACCATGCGTTAACGCATGCGTTTTTGGTGAAAAAAATGACCCAAAAGTTCCAAAAAACGTTCAGAACCTCAGGGGACACTAATTGGCACCCTTAGAAAAACAGATCTGTTTTTGTAAGGGCTTAAAAAACGGATTGGTATGTGTGAACAAGGCCATCGGTTGTCAGAACAAGGCACCTTCATCCTCTTTAAGGCTGGCTTCACACCACAGTTTTTTTGATCTGGGGCTGTCCGGTGTAAACCAGACAGCCCCGAACCGGTTTTTGGCCCCATAGCTGCCTATGGGGCCGGATGGAGGCAGATGGCAGCTCTCTGCCATCCAGTTTCATCACTCCAGGACACTCCGGGGAATACGGATTATTCTCTCCGGACACAAAAATGATGCTTGCATCATTTTTTTGTCCGGGGAGAAAAATCTCCCAATTTTCCGGATCGCGGATTCGGCCGGATTCTCCCAAGCCGGGGCAATCCGGCGCTTCCTAATATGGGAGCCTATGGGGCCGGATTGCCCGGAACGGGAGGATCCGGCAACCAGACACTGGCGGCTGCACGCCGCTGTTATTTCAGGACCTTGAAAAATTAGCAGCTGCGGCTGCAATTAGTAGCATCTGGCTGCACACAGGACCAGAGGGCACATTTAGCCCTCCGGTTATGTGTGCTGATCCGGTCCGGGGCTTTCAGGGTCATCCCGGACAGCCCCGGACCGGATCACGCCGCAGTGTGAAGCCGGCCTTAGAAAAGAGCAGCAGTGCACATGCCCAATAGACTTTCCATTTATTCTCAATGGGGCTAACAGAAAAGCATCCCTATAAGAAACAAATGGAGCAGCAGTGATGATCTGTGCACTACTGCTCCATTCTAAATGATAATAATAAAGATAAACTTGGCCCTTTCTTCCAATCAGTGCAGGTCCCAGCGGTTGGACCCTCACTGAGCTATACAATACTGTGTACACAACACGTTTTGGTTGCCTTTTTTAATGCATTTTTAAGTGCAGTTTTGTTACAAAACTGTAAGCAAATCCTTATGTCAGGAAAGTAAATGAGAATCCTGACATTTTGTGCACATATTGCTTTTTTTACCTTGTGGATTTGGTACAGAAATAAATCTTCAGCATATCAATTTTTACAACATTTTTCGACCCCAAATGCATGAAAAATGCATGCAAAAATTGCATGCAAGAAAGCATAAAAATGAATTGCATTTTTCCTGCCAGGGGATGCAGATTTGATGCAGAAATTTCTGCAACCAAATACCCATTGTGCGCATATAGCCTTAGGCTGGCTTCACACTACTGGTTTTTGTTATCCGGGCGCACCAGCTGAAATCCTATGTACCCATATATGTTTTCTCCCCATTAACTTTAAATTGGTACGCAGGAAGTTGTAATGACCGGAGGTCCGAAGGAGATCCAGTGGGTCACAGACCGAGACAAAGGCAGGGATAACCAACAGTTTCTTTACTGAGAAATAATTTGTCATGAGATTCAGTACCTGAATCCCATAGAACACCTGTGGAGAGATCTAAAAATGGCAGTTTGGAGAAGGCACCCTTCAAATATCAGGGACCTGGAGCAGTTTGCCAAAGAAGAATGGTCTAAAATTCCAGCAGAGCATTGTAAGAAACTCATTGATGGTTACCGGAAGCGGTTGATCGCAGTTATTTTTGCTAAAGGTTGTGCAACCAAGTATTAGGCTGAGGGTGCCAATACTTTTGTCTGGCCCATTTTTGGAGTTTTGTGTGAAATTATCAATGTTTTGCTTTTTGCTTCATTCTCTTTTGTGTTTTTTCATTGAAGACAAATTAAATGAAGATAATAATACCAAAGAATTTGTGATTGCAATCATTTTCAGGAAGAAACTGAGTATTATCTGACAGAATTGCAGCGGTGTCAATACTTTTGGCCAAGACTGTATACACAAATACAAGAAATAAATGGTGAGGATATCAAAGGACGGTGCAACATTCAGGGGGTAACACTGGGCTTTAACACAGAAACTGTCTAAGTAAATTGTATAAAGTTACCTTATCTTTCACTTAGCCTAGGGCTAACACCAGCCTTTTGTGGAAGATCACACATCCTATTTAATCAGACTCACCCACGGTGTTTAAGTGATAGCCTCCAGATCAGTGTTGTGCCCCAGTGTCTTGAACCATGGTCACCCCAACGTATGTTTCACTTAAACGCATTTTCAAGGGGTGTCATATGAAACCTGGAAGCACCCGGATCCGGTGCTATGCAGCTGGCATTAAAATTGAGTTCTATGGGACCCGAATCCGATGAAAGCCGGATCCTGCTGCATCCAGAGGTTGAACTTTTTTTGACTGAGCTTGCACAGAAGTCGGTTTCATATGACACACTTACTAGGGAGCGTGTCATTTTTCACTGGATCCATCAAAAAAACGTACACAACCTGATGCAACTGGATAATACTGCACTGTTATTACGCTGGATACATTAACCGGATTAGTTAATAATACCGGTGAGGGAGCATCCAGTTGCATCAGGTTTTACAGTTGTAGGGGGATGCAAGTTTTGCCAAATTCTTGCCAGATTCAAAAATTGGTAGTGTGAAACCAGCCTTAGTTTATTACTTTTCTTGTGGATAGAAGATTACTTATTTTTACTGGACAACCTCTTTAAGAAGAGCAAAATAGAAACTAGGCAGGTTCCGTGCTCAGCTGAGAATGTCTGTGACTCTTTATTTTAGCAGTAGGTGAGAGTCTTAGCATTTGGGCCCTACCAATGAAAACACTCACTAAGACATGTCATTCTTTTTAAATAATTGATATCCTTTTGCTGCCTTGTCTGAGTTTGGGAGACAGTGATTTTTGTTCATGCCTGCATTCCATAGCTCAACATTTCATACTTTACTGTCGATAAAGTCAAATGAGTTCTTTTTTGCACATTGACTAGTGCTGTTTTCTTACACCATTTTGAGGAGACCAATAATACTTTCCATAACTTTTAATCTATTGTTTTTTCAGTGGGGGAGGAAACAAACTAATAATTCTACACAACATATATTTTTTTACTACAGCATTAACCGTACAAGACAAATAATGTTACATGTATTCTCCAAGTTGATATATTATACCAAATATATTTGGAAACTGAAAACACTTTTACATTATTTCAAGACATATAACATCTTCATTTGCCTGTTAAAAGCAAACTATAAAAAAGTCTTGTGTATTTTGTGGGATTTCTTGTCATTGATAATCGTAATCTTTATTTTTTAGTAGTTAAAAATATATTTTTTTCTTTTTAATTTGGTGCTTTTATTATTGTTAGCACTTTACGTTTCTAACTGCTTTGATACCTTTTTGGTCTTAAGATGCTCTTGGTAAAAAAAAAAAATACTCAGGATACCTTTATGTAATAATTTTTTACAAATAAAATTAACACCTAAAACACGATACACCCACTCTAAATATAAAATTTATATAGTATACTGTGCCCCATAAATATGTATTATATATGCCTTGTGAAAGTATTCGGCCCCCTTGAACTTTTCAACCTTTTGCCACACTTCAGGCTTCAAACATAAAGATATAAATTCTTTGTGAAGAATCAACAACAAGTGGGACACAATCGTGAAGTGGGTAGAAATTTATTGCATATTTTAAACTTTTTTAACAAATAAAAAACTGAAAAGTGGGGCATGCAATATTATTCGGCCCCTTTACTTTCAGTGCAGCAAACTCACTCCAGAAGTTCAGTGAGGATCTCTAAGTAATCGAATGTTGTCCTTAAGGCCGCTTCACACGCTAGGATATTGTTAACGATATCCTTAGAAGGAGCATGTGACAGTGATCGTTCTGTCATCGCTAGTGCGTTGTCACACACAAGATATCGTTAACAATATCCCATTCGGCAACACACAAGTTAAATAGGAGAGCAAGGACTGAATGATCTTTTAAAGTGGCAGGAATAGGAGAATTTTGAACGAGATCGTTCAAAAAGGTGTCACACTGAACGATGTGGCTTCTTCAAGCAGCGTTAATTGGACGACGAATGATAGATTTGAGGTCCGGATCTCAAATCTTGGATGAACGATTCAACAATTTTTTCTTCCTATACCATTCATTTACACGCAAGGAAGCACTAACGATATCGTTAGAACGTTCTCAAATCCGTGACATTTCAACGATATCGTTAACGATATCCTAGAGTGTGAAGCGGCCTTAAATGACTGGATGATAAATAGAATCCACCTGTGTGTAATAAAGTCTCCGTATAAATGCACCTGCTCTGTGATAGTCTCAGGGTTCTGTTTCAAGTGCAGAGAGCATCATGAAGACCAAGGAACACACCAGGCAGGTCCGAGATACTGTTGTGGTGAAGTTTAAAGCTGGATTTGGATACAAAAAGATTTCCCAAGTTTTAAACATCTCAAGGAGCACTATGCAAGTGAATCATATTGGAATGGAAGGCGTATCAGACCACTGCAAATCTACCAAGACCCGGCCATCCCTTTAAACTTTCATCTCGAACAAGGAGAAGACTGATCAGAGATGCAGCCAAAAGGCCCAGATCACTCTGGATGAACTGCAGAGATCTACAGCTGAGGTGGGAGAGTCTGTCCATAGGACAACAATCAGTCGTACACTGAACAAATCTGGCCTTTATGTAAGAGTGGCAAGAAGAAAGCCATTTCTCAAAGATATCCATAAAAAAATCTTGTTTGAAGTTTGCCACAAGCCACCTGGGAGACACAGCAAACATGAGGAATAAGTTGCTCTGTCAGATGAAACCAAAATCGAACTTTTTGAGCACAATGCAAAATGATATGTATGGCGTAAAAGCAACACAGCTTATCACCCTCAAAACACCATCCCCACAGTCAAACATGGTGGTGGCAGCAACATGGTTTGGGCCATGCTTTTCCTCAGCAGGGACAGGGAAGATGGTTAAAATTGATTGGAAATGGACGGAGCCAAATACAGGACCATTCTGGAAGAAAACCTGTTGGAGTCTCCAAAGACCTGAAACTGGGACGGAGATTTATCTTCCACAAGACAATGATCCCAAACATAAAAATCTACAATGGAATGGTTCAAAAATAAACATATCCAGTGTTAAATGGCCAAGTCAAAAGTCCAGACCTGAATCCAATCAAGAATCTGTGGAAGGAGCTTAAAACTGCTGATCACAAACGCTCTCCATCCAACCTCACTGAGCTCCAGCTGTTTTGCAAGAAAGAATGGTCAAGAATTTCAATCTCCCGATGTGCAAAACTGATAGAGACATACCCCAAGCGACTTGCAGCTGTAATCGCAGCAAAAGGTGGCGCTACAAAGTATTGACTCAAGGGGCTGAATAATATTGCACACCCCACTTTTCAGTTTTTTATTTGTTAAAAAAGTTTAAAATATGCAATAAATTTTGTTCCACTTCACGATTGTGTCCCACTTGTTGATTCTTCACAAAAAAATAGAATTTATATCTTTATGTTTGAAGCCTTTTGGAAAAGGTTGAAAAGTTCAAGGGGGCCGAATGCTTTCACAAGGCACTGTATATTGTGGTGACTCCATAGATTAATATTCCTCCTGAAACTAAAATGCATACTGTAATATTTGTTTTATAAATTGCTCCGAATTATAAAACGCACCACGGTTTTAGAAGGAAATATGAAAAAAAGATGTTTAAAGTTAAAATTGAGGTCAATTTTATAATCCAGATGTAGCTTACTGGGAAGGGGTGTAGTGATGTTTGAGCAGGCCCACAGGAGGCATAGTTGGTGATGCTGTGGGTACAGGAGGAGGAGGTGGCACAGTGGAGCGGTTCAGCCCCATTGATCGCCTAGTGGCAGTGGTGGCGCGGGGTCAGAGAAGGCAGGGACGGCGCCAGTGAGGTGATGCTTTGACATGGAAGATGAGAGTGTCATGGCAAAGCAGTTCATGCGGCACTGATTTCGAGCAGTGATGCGGCGGATGTAAGGAAAATAGCTGTGGAAGAAGCATATGTGTAGACTAAGATCTTAGAGAATTGAGATCTCAATCTGTGCACGTGCTGCATTCGACGCGATGGACTTGAGAAAAATAGCTGCAGAGGCGCTTGTGCGCAAATTGAGTTCTCGGCTCTCTGAGATCTCAAAGTTCACATGCGCTGTCTCCACAGCCACTTTCCTTATATCCATCAGGTCATCGCTGGGAGATTGATGCCACCTGAACCGCACTGCCATTACACCTCCTCCCCTGTTCCCCAACCAGTAGCATCGCCTTACTAGTGCCGCTGCGTCTCTGCCTCTTGTGACCCCACTCCACTGCCGGCGACTGCTCCCCTCCCAGTAAGCTATATCAGTTTATAAAATACTCCACACTGTCTTCCCAATTTTGTTTGGGGGGGGGAGTGTGTTGTGTTCATAATCCGAAAAATACGGAAATACGGTATATAATGCTCTCCTTAATACAAGAAACATTCTCATAAATATAACAAATACACACTTTGCCTCTTGAATATGTAGAAGAGAAGGATATTTTTTTGTGTTTTACTGACTGACTATTTTCAGAGAATGTGAATGATAACACAAAAACTCCTTACCACACATGATTAGTGGTTGGGTGAAGCCATTTATTGTCAAACTACTGTTTTCTCTTTTTATATCAAAATGACAACCAAAAACATCCAAATGACCCTGATCAAAAATTCACATAGCCTGGTGATTTTGGCGTGATAACATGCACAGAGGTTGACACAAATTGGTTTGAATGACTAATAAAGGAAACATCTTCACCTGTGACCTGTTTGCTTGTAATTAGTGCGTGTGCATAAAAGCTGAGTGAGTTTCTGGGATCCAGACAGACTCTTGCATCTTTCATCCAGCCACTGACGTTTCTGGATTGTGGGTCATGGCGAAAGCAAATGAATTGTCAACGGATCTATGGGAAAAGATAGTTAAACTGTATAAAACAGGAAAGGAATACAAAAAGATATCCAAGGAATTGATAATGCCAGTCAGCAATGTTTAAACTGTAATTAATAAATGGAAAATCAGGGGGTCTGTAAAAACGAAAATACGATTATGTAGTCCAACAAAAATATCGGCTACAACTGCCAGGAATATTAATCAGGATGCAAAGAAAATCCCACAAATAACATCAGCTGAAATATAGGACTCACTGAAAACTAGCGATATGGCTGTTTGAAGATGCACAATAAGGAGGCACTTGAGAAACATGAGCTGTATGGTCGAGTCACCAGAAGAAAGCCATTACTGTGCAAATATCACAAAGTATCTTGCCTAAAGTACACTAAACAGCACAGAGACAAGCCTTCAAACTCCCAGAACAAGGTATTTTGGAGTGATGAGACCAAAATTTAAGTTTTTTGGCCACAATTATAAACGTCACATTTGTAGAGGTGTCAACAAGGCTGATGATAAAAGGAACACCATTCCTAGTGTAAAGGATGGAGGTGGATCGCTAATGATGTACTTGGACGTTCCAACATGACAACGATCTAAAACATAAAGCCAAGTCGACCTGTCATTGGCTACAGCAGAACAAAGTGAAGGTTCTGGAGTGGCCATCTCAGTCTCTTGACCTCAATATCATTGAGCCACTCAGGGGAGAACTCAACCATGCAGTTCATGCAAGAAAGCGCAGGGATTTTCTGGAACTGGAGGCTATTTGCCAAGATGAATGGGCAGCTTTACCATCAGACTTTAGTTCTGTCACTGGGTATGCTTTCTGTTGTGCTGTATGGAGAGGACACAGGGGGGGTGGAAGTGGGAGAAGCAAGGTGAGAAAACAATCAAAGGCAGAGACATGCAGATAATGGTGAAGTTAAGGCCCCGTCACACATGTCAATGTCGTCAGCGATCTGATCGCTGGCGACATTAAAGGCTGATCGCTTGTGAGCTGTCAAACAGGCAGACTCACCAGCGATCATTGGACCAGCGACATCGTGGAAATGATTTAAATATCGCTTCCATGATGTCTGCAGGCTGGTATCCATGGTAAACTGCGGGTAACTAGGCAGCGCGCGCTGCCTAGATACCCGATGTATACCTTGGTTACTAGCCTTCTCTGCTCACCGGCTGGTATCCAAGGTACACAGCGGGTAACTAGGGTCCCTAGTTACCTGCTGTGTACTATGGATACCAGCCAGTGAGCGGAGAAGGCTGGTAACCAAGGTATACATCCGGTATGTAGGCAGCGCGCGCTGCCTAGTTACCCGCAGTTTACCATGGATACCAGCTCCCAGCGCTTGCTGAGAGGCGCTGAGAACTGGCTGATCGCGCGTCCCGGTGTCACATGCCGCGTGTCCACCGGGCAACCATCGGCAGGTTTTCGGTCCAGTCCGAAAACCTGGCGACCATCAACCAGCGATTTATCGCTAGTTGATCCGCCCTGTCACACACGTCAATATTGCTGCAACGTCACGTGCTGCAGCAAAATTGCACACGATATTGACACGTGTGACAGCCCCTTTAATGACTACTTTTCGTTTATCTCAGAGCTGAATTAACAGCTACACTGCTCAATACCTCTGCATATGCTGATACTGATACTCATGAAAGTGTGTCATGCTGGGAGAGAATAGCAGAAATCCCTCATGTATGTATATTCTGTATGGGAGTCATTATAACACCTAGTCTCTTTCCACTAGCTCAGGAAAAGCAAAAACATAGAGAGAGACTGCAGAAAGGAAAATTGAAAAAAATATCTAGGAAACAAGTCATATAATGGACAGAATGGTTTTATTTCTCATATACATACTTGGCAGCCTATACTGAAACGTTGCCTGAAAATATAGGTATACTTTTAAAGGAGTTTTCTCAACATCAGTCTTCAGGAGCACAACCGGCTTCCTGCTGTTGAGAAGTTGTGCATCCTTGCTTTATTGATAGTTTTGATAGTTTTCTCTCGTGCTGCAAGCAGAGGCATTTTTACTGTGCCGTGTGTTTCCAATGACATCTACTGGGGATGGTGCGGACACAGTGTTGAGATGTTGGATATTGACAAAGCATGATCCACAGCAGCAACTTCTTTCTTGTGCCTTACTATTATAGATCAGTGTGGATAAAGATAAGAGCCACATAATTTTTTTGTTTCTTATCTCAGGCATCCAGATTTTCTTTACAATTCAGTCCCTGTAGCTCAAGTGCTTTTACTGGTGGTCTTTGGCCAGGGTCACATTTGCGATGTGCCCCTAGCCTGCCGGATTCCGGTATTATCTTAGAACTTTTTCCAGCGCCGCATAGCGTTTCCGCTATGCGGTGCTGGAAACCGCTGCCCTTAGTTACCCGCTGTTTACCTGCACGACCTGTCACACAGGCAGCGGCTCGGAGGGCGTTTTACAGCGCCGCACAGGAAACCGTTGCAGACACGATTTCCTGTGCGGCGCTGTAAAACGCCCTCCGAGCCGCTGCCTGTGTGACAGGTCGTGCAGGTAAACAGCGGGTAACTAAGGGCAGCGGTTTCCAGCACCGCATAGCGGAAACGCTATGCGGCGCTGGAAAAAGTTCTAAGATAATACCGGAATCCGGCAGGCTAGGGGCACATCGCAAATGTGACCCTAGCCTTTGTCAGTATTGGAGGAGATGATGTCCATTGTTCAGTCTCTTAACCACTGAGACCAATCAAAGGGTTCATCACCTATCTATGGTAAAGGTCTGACTGCAGAGGGCTCTACATATAGTTGAGTAAAGGGCACTTTTTTCCCTCATCTGTTGTGAGCAGCAGTGCGCATTTTCAGTCACAACTTCAATCAATCTTAATGGAACTGTCGGAGATCGCAGCACTCAGTGCTTAATGTCTTGCCTCGACTCAGGGGCTTTATCCAGTGACCTCTAGTTGTGTAGTTGGTTTCTCTCTCTGTTGCATCACAGCCTGTTTTGCATCTTTTTCTAATTGCTGATAGTTCTCTTGTCTTTCCTTTGTCTTACTTACTTTTTCTTTCTATTCAGGTGTTTTCACTTGCTCGGTTTGTTAGCACATTCCTTCATTGCTGGCTATATTCCTAGGTAGATGGATGTTTGGAGTTCCAACTCTTCAGTTAGTGATTATCTTGCTTAATAACCTTTGTTATTTTTCCCTGTGGATTATTTGTGTGTTTCCCTTTTCAGCATATTTCCCATTCTGTTATGGTTTAGGGATTGGGAAGTTTTTACTTGTACCATTAGTCTTTTGGGTTATTCCCATCTTTCTCCATTTGTTTCTTTTGTTACATGAAGAGAATGGGCATCAAAACTACACAGCTCACCTGTCAAAACGATGTACTGGAAGGCAGGTGTAATAAAGAAAGAGATTATGTCGACGCATTTCATGGTGATCACACCACTTCCTCAGGACAGTCTAATATTAACTTTATTTACAATGTATACAAAATGGTGCTACTCTACAAGATGGATACAATATCTTTAGTCCAATTTCCAATGCCGGGTAAAGAGCCATAAGTCAATGCCAATCAAAGTGTTACACGCATTGAGTGCATGCCATGTATCTTCCGGACTCCTCTACACTATACACTTGAAGCTGTGAGTGTTGTCACATGAGAGCTTTTTGTTTTTGCAGTGACCACACAGTTCCTGGCGATGCAGTCTCTTCAGATTTATATGTTTTTTCTTCTGTGGATAGAAGCAGCGAGTCTTGAAGCAGACTTGGCACCGAATACTTCCACTTAGTAAGGATTGCATCCTTTCTGGCACTTGCAACAAAGTTGATTAAAATAGATGTTTTTGTTTCCAGAAAAACACCACATGTAGATGGTCTCCCATCGGGTTTTTCAGTCTTTACAGTGGAAGTAGCCATAGGCTGGGGTCACATTTGCAAAGGTAATTGCGGTTGCCGTATCCAAATCCGGATGCGGTAACCACAATTGCCTTCAGACACATTTTTTGACAAAATGTGTCCTGGAAACCGGAATGCGGTAACCGGATTGCTCCGGATGTGTAATCTGGAGCAGTGTGGTTACCTTATGCTTTGTTCATCCCTGCTACTGCAGGGATAAACAAAGGGTTAATCCTAATAATAGCTGTGGGCAACATGTCGCTAGGGGGTGCCCACCCCCCCTAGAGACATGCTGTCCACTCAGGTGGGCATGAGAGGGGTTAATGTAGTCAGTATAGTATTGCTGGATTTTGTCGGCTTTGTGTATTTTTATGAATGAATGGCTTTTTACTGTAGAGGAGATACTGTAATGTACGTACTGTATGAGCCCCTGTCCTTGGTCCTGAAAGTTATAACATTAGGTCTATGGCGGTGCGCTGCCCATAGACCTAATGTTACAACTTTCAGGACCAAGGACAGGGGCTCATGCAGTACGTACATTACGCACAGTGTCTCCTCTACAGTAAAAAGCCACCGCATTCATTAATAAAATATACAAAGCCGACAAAAGCCGGCAATAATATACTGACTACATTAACCCCTCTCATGCCCACCTGAGTGGACAGCATGTCTCTAGGGGGGTGGGCACCCCCTAGGGACATGTTGCCCACAGCTATTATTAACAGTTAACCCTTTGTTCATCCCTGCAGCAGCAGGGATGAATAAAGCATATGGCTGCCGCAGGCATTGACATATGCCTTACGGCAGCCACATGGGCTCCCATAGGAACCCATTATAGCAATCCCCGCTGCGGTTTCCTAACCGCTGCGAAAACTGCAGCCAGCATGATTTTTACCGCAGGCTGCAGATCCGCAAGTGGTAACCTGATTGCATGTAGTACAATCTGGTTACTATAATGGGCTTCTATGGGGAGCGGTTCCTGATTCGGTTTTGAGCTTTTTGACAGCTCAGAACCGCATCAGGATTTCAAAATTGTGCCGCAAGTGTGACCCTAGCCATACTTCAGTTCTAGAAACTGGAACCCCGCTCTCTTCTCCTCCTCTTTATTCTACCTTTCGGGGGCGATGTTCTCTTGGATCTCTTCCTCCTCCTGATCGGCTGATGTCACCCAATCCTTGTCTGTGTGGTCTGTGACTGTCCTGAAGAAATGGTGTGATTACCACGAAATGCGTGAAATACAGTCTATTTCTTTATTACACCTGCCCTCCGATACATCATGATGACAGGCGAGCAGCGCAGTTTTGATGCCCCATTCTCTTCATGTAACAAAAGATCATCGCTCAGGGGCTTGCAGCAGTCGAGAATGCTATTTGTAGGGGTTGTGTCTCACACAACTGCAATAGTGAGTAAATCTTAATTATCTCACACAAATTTTTCCTTTAATCCCGGATAAGAGCCTAAGTGTGCTCTTTTCTGTTTGTAGTCCACTTTCTCTGTATGACTGTGTGATCATGTTCTTAGCCCTGTGTCTCACCCTCCTCTACCTGTGTGCTCTTCCTTTATGGTTAATTTAGTTTTGTGTTACACTTTTATAGTTGAGGGTGCAGTTAAGGACATTCAGGTTCAGCTGTCATTGACTGGGGGTGCCATTCCATAAATCTTAGGATGCCATCCTCCGCAGTGAGGCAGCGACAAATGAGGGTCAAATTAAAGGTTTCCCCTGGTCTGAATATGGACCCATGGAGGTTTCACATCTCTTCTGATTTGTTCATCACCATGTAAATGGTAGGGTTCATTCATAACAAAGCTTTCAAGCACAATCATAGAAAATGAATGGAATGGTTGCACAATGATTATCAATTATAATGGATAAACAGTACCCCCTTACAGGTGATCTGTGAAGGTCTCAATGGTCAGCCTCCCACTGATCTACAAGTTATGATTGACCCCTTGGATAAGGTGTTAGCTTCTGTCAGTTGAATACCCCCTTAAGAGGGGCAGAGCATTTGTTGATGTGACTTACTAACCCATTTACAATTATAGTTAGGCGTTTAATAAATAATGGCTTCTTTCTAATAAAAATTCAACAGAAAGTGCTAGAAGTTGTTGCGTTCAATGTAAAGTGGGTAAAAATGGTAAATATCCTGCTGCCCCAGCGATATGAGGATTGTTTTATGTTCTCCTCCAGCAACGCAAAAATATGCAGCCCAGCCTCCAACGTGATTTATATCCAACCGAGCGCTAAACAGATTCATGGAAACCTGGAACTAATCCATACCTATCACATTTTATGTCTTTATGGGCCAAGAACAGGTGAATTACTTATATTAAGTTTCAAGAAATATATGAAATATAGTAAATAACTATCGTTTGGCCACCGCTGTATTCAGGAGCAATGTAACATCTGTGTCAATCATTTTTATTGTGCCACTTGGGCTGTTAACCTTGCTTATATTTTCAGTGTACAAGGGAGCATAGTGATGACATATGTAAAATGTACTGCTATTCCACATAGTAAAATACAACACAATTTTACTCACACTTTCTTTCCTTTGATACAAACCCATTCCAGTTAGTTCCTCTACAGCCTAAAGTGTTTTTTCAGAAAACAAAGTCGGTTTTTGGGGCAAAACTTTAACTTTTTTATTTAGTTTCCAGAGCCTAGAAGTGTTTGGTTACAGACTGTTATCCATAATTGAAATGTTATCTACGGTATATTTTGTTAAATTTAGATATTTTTTTTTTTATTGTTGTAATAAATGATCTAGAGGAGAGGTAGGGAACTCCAGGTCTCGAGAGCTGCAAACAGGTCATGTTTTCAGGATTTTATTATCACCTGAGCAATACTAAGGAAATCCTTAACATCTAATCCCTTGGCAGCTCTCGAGGCCTGGAGTTCCCTACCCCTGGTCTAAATGATAAATGTTGTAGATCCATGTGCAGCCAAAAGCAATCTCTCCCAATTTTCACATATACATAAATGCTCAGCTGAGCCCAAAATACGTAAGTGTCCAATGTGGAAAGGGGAGACAAGGGTGTCTATCTCCCCTAAAAACAAATGAATCAATGATTTTTCAACCTATCCTATTCATCTGTTTAAGGCAGCTGTCACACTCATCAATATCGTGAGCGATATTGTTAGCGATCACATGCACGCGCGATCGCTAACGATATCGCTCACATCGCTGGTGAGATGTCACACAGACAGACTCACCAGCGATGTGGAGCAGCGAGATCGCTGGTAACTATGGTACACATCGGGTTACTAGGCACCGCGCGGCGCTTAGTAACCCGACGTTTACCATAGATACCATCTCCCAGCATTGATTGATCAAGCGATTATCGCTTGATATGAGCTCCGGCTCTCATACCTGCGATGTCACGATCAAGCGATTTTACATTGTAAAATCGCTTGATTGCACGCAGCGATGCACAAACGATATCGCTTAAGCGATCAAAAAGCAGATCACTTAAGCGATATCGTGCATTACATTGAACCGTGTGACGGCCGCATAAGTTTTATTAAAAATATACAGTGTATGGTCTGGCCTGTAGTATATGTACTGTGCAATTCTACTGTGCTGCAATGCATGTAAGGGATGTAATGGATTGCTGTCCAGTCTGTGTTGCAGTGCAGAGCACTGTATGTATCATCAGCTATTAAAATAAATGACTGCAGGGTAGAAATATCTTTCATCCCCCTTGCCTAAACCAGGGTGTTAAACTCATTTTCACATTTTCGTCGATGGGCCACATCAGCATTGCCTTCAAAGTGCCACTTGTAATTGTAAGGGCTCTCTCAGCAATATAGACTCACAAATTACCACAACAGGCATCCCCCAGCATTGCACCCCTCCCAAAATCCCACATCATGCATCCCTTCAACATCTCACCTACCACAAAATCCCACCACAGGAGTCGTGCCAGCGTTACATACCCCATGCCACAACAGACATCTCTACATAGGCATCCCCCCACATTTCACACCACCAAAAACGTACCACGGGCATCCCCCCACATTACAGACTACCAAAATACCACCAAAGGCATCCCCTATGTTATAGCCCCCCAAATCCCACCACAATTATCCACCTAACATCACACTACCCCATAATCCCACCACAGGTGTCCCCCAAACCACAAATTCCCATTGCAGGCATCCCAACAGCATTAAAGACCTCAAAAATCCCAACACAGGCATACCTACAGCATTATACACCCCAAAAAATCCCATGACAGTCATCCTCCAGCATCATACACCAGCATCCCCCCAGAATTGCACACGCCCTAATATCACATCAAAAGGGTCACCCGCTAATTTTTATTTCCCCAAATCCATAGACCCCCAAAATTGTACCGTTGGTATACCGATAGCAATATAGACCCAAAAAATACCACGGCAGATGTCCTCAAACATTGAATACTCCCTAAAATCTCACAACAGGCAACACTACAACATCACACACCCACACAATCCCATAACAGGAATCCTGCCAGAATTGTATATCCTCTAAATCAGAGGTCCACAACTCCAGGCCTCAAGGCCCACCAACAGTGCAGGTTTTCAGGATCTCCTTAGTATTGCACAGGGGTTGGAATCATGACCTGTGCAGATGATCACATTAGCACCTGTGCAATACTAAGGAAATCCTGAAAACCTGCACTGTTGGCGGGCCTTGAGGCCTGGAGTTGGGGACTTCTGCTCTAAATCCCACCACGGACATCTAAACACAAATATCCCCCCAGCATTGTACACCCACCAAAACCAACCATAGGCATTCCCCCTCATTATAGACTGCACATTATTTATCTGTCTTCATCTCGATCTCAAGCCATGGCGACTTGATGGTAAACACTCTGTAAGAAGATCGATCTTGTGCAAGCCTAGATAGCTACACCAGAGTCTTCTCTGCCATTATCTTGACAGTATCAAGCCATTACTTTTATGGTCTTCCTGTTCGCCTTGTACCTTCTATTTTTCCTACCATAATGTCCTTCGCTAGTGATTTTTCTTTTCTTATGACGTGTCCAAAGTAGACAAGTCATAGCTTGGTCCTTGCTTCGAGTGACACGTCTGGCTTTATTTGTTCTAAAACGGATTTGTTTGTTCTTCTTGCCATCCATGGTATTGATAACAGCAGGCATACCAACAAAGGCATCACCCTGTATTTTAACCCCCAAATACCACCACAGGAATCCTCCTCAGCATTATAGACCCCCCCAAAGCCACCATAGGAATAGCCACAGCAATATAGACCCCCCAAAGCCCACCACATTTTGTCATTTTTCACCTGCAGCTTCTCATTAGTGCACTGAATGAGGTCTAAAGATGGGGATTGCGTCACATCTCCCCTGAGCCCCAGCCACTCTATCGAATGTCATACTGTGCTCCGGACCAGAAATGACGCTGATAAAATGATGAAAATTACATCACACCTACCATGAGCCCATACATTCTAGCATCTACCATTTGTATTGCATATGGAAGCCTCTTTAGTGCATGCACAGCACAAATTGGCAGATTTTTTTTTTAAATCATAAATGGTGCTTTCTTCTGCTGGATACTATGGGCTGCAAATAAAAGCTACTGGCAAACCATCTTTTGGGCCAGATGACATAATGTGGCTGGTATGATTTGGCCCACGGGCCTTGAGTTTGACACCCCTGCCCTAAGCCATTCTTAAGGTACCGTCACACGTAACGATATCGTTGCCAATATCGTTCAAAAGTCACGTGTTTTGTGACGCTTGAACGATGTCGAAACTACATCGCTGCATGTGACACTACAAACAATGAATGATCAGTCGGCTGATTTGAGGTCCTGTCCTCAAATCAATCGTTGGCCGGCCGGTGGACACGCAGCATCGCTGGGTGTGACACCGGCAGACGACCGATAAGCCAGCTCCCAGCACCTCTTACAAGCGCTGGGAGCTGGTATCCAAGGTAAATTGCGGGTATCTAGGCAGCACGCGCTGCCTAGATACCCGATGTGTACCTTAGTTACCAGCCTCCTCTGCTCACCGGCTGGTATCTAAGGTACACAGCGGGTAACTAGGGACCCTAGTTACCCGCTGTGTACCTTACATACCAGCCGGTGAGCGGAGGAGGCTGGTAACTAAGGTACACATACACAGTTTACCTTGGAGACCAGCCTGCTCCCGCTTTCCGCAGGCTGGCAGCGGGAGCAAGACATCGTGGAAACGATATTTATATCGTTTCCATGATGACTCTGGTCGATTGATCGCTGGTGAGTCTGTCTGTGTGACAGCTCACCAGCAATCTGAACGATATTGTTAGCGATTGCGCGTGCATGTGATCGCTAACAATATCGGTTATAAAGGGGCGTGGCCTGGCTGCACATGCTGGAGGTCACCTAACACAGGAGCTCCTGGTCCCGTGGGCATAAAAGCGGCTATTACAGCAGCCACACCGACCAAACTGATCCCGGAAACTCCAGAACCCTTCCTGAGCCTGTCCTGCAAAGATGGGGAAAACTAAAAGCAGCCAAGATCTTTTTTCAAGCCGAGTATCAGACTATTTTCCCCCGGGCCGCTCTTCTTTCTCACTATCTAAAGCAAACATGGCACCTGCCTCCCCTCGTGCAGCACGAGCCTCCCGCAGGGAACAACAAACACAGAGCTCAGCTGCAGCTTCCCTTCCCCCGGAGACTCCAGTCACCCTGGCACTTATGAAGGAATTACTAGGAGACCTCCGTACGTCCCTGCAAGAAGACATTACAAGTGCACTAACAGATCTCAGAGGTGAGGTGGCAGATCTGGGTGGGAGAACAGACCATGTTGAAAACAAGCTAGCTGAGCTGATCCGCTCTCATAATCAGCTCATGGATGATCAGGATCAGCTCCGCCATACAGCAGATCTAATTCAAGCTAAAAACTGTGACCTGGAGGATAGGAGCAGACAAAATAATGTCCGACTCCGGGGGGTCCCTGAGGCGGTTCCTGCTGAAGAGCTACGTGCGTTCTTACAAAGCTTCATGATGGAGGTTCTCCCTGACCTACAACCTCGTGATCTAAAAATAGATCGAATTCATAGAGTTCCAAAGCCTCCTGGGATCAGGGCTGAACTTCCCCGTGATGTGCTCGGGCGCATACATTTTTACGAAGCGAAGGAAGACTTCTTAAAAGCCCTAAGATCTGCTACATCACTATCACCACGATTTGCAGAATTAGAAGTGTTTCCTGACCTATCACCGGGGACTTTAGCGCTCCGTCGAGCATATCGGCCGTACACATCGCTCCTACGTGAGAAGAACATACCCTATCGATGGGGGCGTCCGACCCGTCTCCTTATTCAGAGGAATGAGAAGCTCCACGTATGCCTTTCCCCTGATAGGGCTGCCCAGCTTTTGAAAACTTGGAACCTGATCCCATCTTCCACTGGCCCTTCTGAGCGTTCATCTACTCACAGCCCAGAGAACACATCTTCCCGGCGGCGCAGAATTGATCCAGAATGGAAAACTGCCTGAAACCATCATCGATCGAGTGTGGATAACTTTTACTTTTTATACCCTTCATTTATGAGGGGATGCCCGCGGGACTGTCTTCCTGGAATTACCATCAGCCTCCCAGGTCGTATCTTTTCATTATCTCTTTATCTCCTCATTATTCTTCCCTTCCTCTGATCAATCTCCCCTCTGACTTCTACTCTCTCTTCTCTTCTCCCCTCATTTCTCCCCCCTTCTCTCTTCTTCCTACTTCCTCCTTCTGACCTTGGGAGCACAGCCCCGCTGAGCGAGAGAGCTGACACCATCTTCTCGCTCTTGTTTTTTCTGAGTGATAACTCAGTTACAGACTATCAATGACTGTTTATTGTTTTATGACCTTTTTTTCTGGTCACATACTGTTTTTTATCTTTTTCTCTTTGTTTTTGAGTAACCATATTGCTCACCCTGGCTTACACTGGATCAGATTATCTGTATACCCAGTTATAGCCCTGTTATTACGAATTTGTTATTTTCTGTATAACTATATTCTTTCCTCTCTCCCAACCCCTTCCCTGTGTGCAGAGATGTCCTCAAAGAACAATATAATTGTTGGTGACCTCATAATGCGATCTATTATTGCCTTAATATGCCTGTGTCTGTTCTATCTTTAAACACAAACGGCTTAAACTCCCCACACAAGCGCTCACTATTATACTCGCAGCTGAGGAGGACTCGCCCGGATGTTGTTTTTCTCCAGGAGACGCATCTGCTGGAGGGAGACAACGCACGTGTTTCTCTCCGACAGTTCCCTCATCGATACTTCTCTAACGCCATGACGAAAAAAGCTGGAGTAGCAATTTTCATCAGTAATTCCCTTGCTTTTGAATTTATCTCAGCCCTCCCAGACCCTGAGGGCGTTATCTACTCCTGAAATGCCGTCTGAACGACGCCTTGTATTCCCTCTTGGTCCTGTACGCCCCCAATTCAAGACAAACGTCTTATTTGAGATCTTTACTAGAGCGTCTCACTCCAGATATGGCTGGACATAAAATTATCGCAGGTGATCTGAACGCTCCTTTATCTAAGACGCTGGACTGCTCTTCCTCCTCTGCTTATAGATCAGAGTTGGGTGATCTAGTTCATTCCTTTCATATGCATGATATCTGGCGCTATCTGCACAGCACCGAGAGGGATTATACATTTTTCTCACCCCGACACAGGTCGTTCAGTCGCATTGACTATATATTAATCAATGACTCTCTCCTTCCCCTTTGTACGGAAGCTAGCATTGGCACTGCAACTTGGTCTGATCATGCTCCCATTCACCTGACCTTTGCTGATTCTTCTCCTCATGTACCTAGAGCTCCTTGGAGACTAAATGAGCACCTATTGGCCTCCGAATGCAACGTAGAAGCTCTTCAAGCGCAACTCTCTGAGTTTTTCTTGATTAATGCCACACAGGACATATCCCCAGACATACTTTGGTATACTCATAAGGCGGTGATGCGAGGACATCTGATCAAGTTAGCTTCCTTGACTAAACAGAGATACCATGCGACTCTGGAATCCCATCTGGTTAAGATAAAAGACCTTGAACGTAAATGTGCTGATTCCCCCACCACAGCTCTCTGTTCAGATCTCTCGACCGCCAGACATCAACTACGTGCCTTCATGCTCACAAAAGTAGAATATCACCTAAAAAAAGTCAAGGCCCGCTTCTATGGCATGGGGGACAGAGCAGGTGCAATCCTTGCACGCCGTATTAGGAAAACAGAAACACGATCTAGAATTACACATGTTACCTCCCCACAGGGAATACCGATCCACAACCCCATTCTTATTGCAGAGCGCTTCCGCGAATACTACGAGGACTTATATAACTTATCCTCATCCCAATCTAACCCACAACCGACAACGGAACACATCTCGTCTTTTCTAGATCGAGCAGATTTACCCTCACTCTCCCCCGAGCAACTATCCTATCTAAATAGTCCCTTTACTTTAGCAGAGGTCATGGCAGCTATACGCTCGGCAAAGAAATCCTCAGCTCCTGGACCTGATGGCTTTACTTATCGCTACTATGCGGCTTTTGCTCAATTTTTAGCCCCTCATCTTTTATCTTTATTCCAATTCTGGCAGGAGAGGGGGACCATTAAACCGGAAGGTCTGCAGGCATCTATATCAACCCTATTGAAACCTGGAAAATCCCCCACTGATCCAGGAAATTATAGACCAATAGCGTTGCTGAACTGCGACTTGAAACTATACTCTAAATTGCTGGCGGACCGTCTCAAGGTTGTTCTACCGTCCTTGATCGCACTAGACCAGGTTGGTTTTATACCTGGCCGCCAAGCGAGAGATGCCACAAGGCGGGTTATTGGTCTCTTAGAGATCTTAGAGGGGAGAGACGTCCCAGGAGTACTAGTCTCATTGGATGCAGAAAAAGCATTTGACCGAGTACACTGGGGATATCTGGCAGCAGTCTTAGACAGGTTCAATTTCATTGGCAATATAAAATCAGCTATACTGGCTTTATACTCAGCCCCTTGTGCATTTGTACGAGCAGGAGGGTTTTCCTCCTCTGTCTTCCGTATCACCAACGGAACTAGGCAGGGCTGCCCTCTCTCCCCTCTCATATTCGCCCTTGCGATGGAGCCGCTAGCCGCAGTTATACGCGCTCACCCAGATGTCTCGGGCATCACAGTGGGTCCCGTAGACCATAAGATCAGTCTTTATGCCGATGATGTCCTCCTCTCCTGCACTAATCCTGCACGCTCTCTACCCACTATTCTTTCTATCTTATCTGATTTCTCCCGTGCTTCTTTCTACAAACTTAACCTATCTAAATCTACGATATTTCCTGTAAACCTCTCAAACGAATCCCAACGTGACCTCTCTTCTCGCTTCATGTTCCAATGGTCTCCCCGAGGCTTCTGCTATCTAGGAATTCACATTACTCCAATAAAAGACATTGTCAGCCGTAATTGCGATCTCTTACTTTCCACTTTAAGAACCACATGCGCAGATTACTCCTCTTATCAGTTATCGTGGATAGCACGAATCCAAACAGTGAAAATGATGCTTCTGCCAAAGATCCTGTATGTTCTGCGTTGCATCCCATTCCTTATTACGAAACGTTATCTTTCTCTTCTACAGTCCACTCTAAACCGCTTTATATGGAACTATAGGGTCCCCCGAGTGGCCTTTACCTCTCTTACTCTCCCTTATAATAAAGGTGGCCTTGGGGTCCCGGATGTGGCGGGGTACTATACGGCGCTCGTACTGGATGTAGCGAGAATGTGGTGGTCGGAGTCCCCTATCTCTCGTTGGCAACAGATTGAGGCTGCCTTTGCCCCGTCTGGGTCCCTTCGGCTCCTCCTTCAAATTAACCTCTTGCGACGTTATTCACCACCTACCCCCCTACGTTCTATCTCATGTTTATTGACGACTTGGCGGAAACTTTGTAGATCTCACCTTGTATTCTTATACCGCTATGTAACACTCAAGGCGGTGTCTTCCCTGATGGGCGACATTTCCTTTTCCTCCTGGGGCGAGGGAGACATTACACCACTCACCTTTCTACTTCACCAAAATCGCCTCCTCCCATATGACTCACTGGCAGTGAAATTCTCTTTACCATCTGCCACTATTTTCTCTTACCTCCGACTGAAACACTTCCTCTCAACAGTTGACATCCCCACTTATGACATGGAAGAAATTTCTCTTCCTCTACAATCACTATTTAAGCGCACAGGCATTGTGAGCAATGGTACCTCTATCATCTATAAAGCTTTACTAGATGCCCAAAGCAAACATAAATTACCCTATATGACCAGATGGGAGACCAGACTCGCCTTTGATGCTACTAAAGAACAATGGTTATCGGCGTCAGGCCATGCAGCACTCTACACACGCTGCATAAACCACTTGGAGCAATCCAAAAAAGTTATGCTTAATTGGTATTTAACACCATCACGCATTGCCAAATTTAAAGCTCCTCTTCCCTCCCCCTCCCCAAATTGTTGGAAGGGATGCAATGTCCATGGTACAGAGGTTCATATGTGGTGGTCCTGCCCACATATCAAAGGATTTTGGAAGGATGTAGAGTTGTTATTAAGTTCTCTTACAGGTCTCCCTTTTGTTCTTACCGCCCCCTTAGCATTATTGGGAATTGAACTGGATTCTTTCCCTATACCTCTCAAACCTATTATAACTAATGTATTGATCGCAGCACGACAAACAATTGCTGCTCATTGGAGGACCACAGAGACACCTGGAAAACCTGAACTGCTTACGAGACTAAATTCCCATTATGCTCATGAACTCACATTAGCCCATTCATTGAAACGCAAATTAAAAATTGCCACCTGGTGGGACCCTTGGACTTCCTCAAGATATAATACAGTTCCCACTTCCTTATAATTAGAAGGTCCACCAACATTACAAACCAATACATCTTGATCTTGTTCTTCTGCACACACACCTTCCTTCCCCCCCTCTCCATTATCCTCCTCCCCCAGTCCTTTTGTTATGGATTTCATGTTACAATTCTTATATGTATTTTGTTTGCAATGATTTGTACCACTGTTTCAACTTGCCTTTGTTCAGCTACAAAATTCCAATAAAAATCTATTGGTTTAAAAAAAAAAAAAAAAAAAATATCGTTTATAAAATTGACCCGTGTGACGGCACCCTTATTGTCAATGACTAGCAATAATTATTCACCAATAACTCAGATGATCAAACTGCATCATTGTTAAGGTGAATTAACAAGGTGAATGTTTAAATAAGGCCCCTTTCACACTAGCTTTTTTGTCCGGATCCATCTGACGAGGGTCCCGCCTAATGGCCGCAGTTGCGGCACACTTGCGGCAACCCTCATGCATTGTCTACGGGGCTTGCGGTAAGGCTGGCTTTACACTGCAGTTTTTTCACTGATCAGTGTCCATCCAGTTTGTGTGCCAAAACCAGGAGTGTCTCCAAAACCCAGGACAGGTGTCAATCTTTCAATTATACTTTTTATTTGCAAGTTCCTCTCCTGGTTCCTCTCCTGGTTTTGGCACACAAACTGGATGGACACTGATCAGTGAAAAAACTGCAGTGTGAAACCAGCCTAAGGTGCAGCAGGTACGGCAAGGGCGGTTACGGCAGATGTGGCCGCGAAAAAAACCGCAGTCAGCAGCGTTTTTTCCGCTGCCACAATTGCCGCAACTGCCAGTCTCGCACTTGCCGCACCTGCTGTACACTTACCACAAGCCCCATAGACAATGAATGGAGTTTGCCGCAAGTGTGGCACAAGTGCAGCCGTTAGGTGAAAAATGCGGCAGATGCGATTTTTGTCCGGATCTGCCACATTTTCATAAAAACGCCAGGGTGAAAGGGGCCTAAAACAAATAAATATCAACATTGATTTGTGTTTAACAGAAATATAAAATGTTATATTTAAATTGTAACTGAATTAATTAAAAACAGATATTCATGCATTCTGCCGACAACTTATGACAGTTTGCCTCTACTGAAGCAATGTTTGTGATGTCCGATATGAAATGATAGAGAATGAATGGATTAAAAGGGTTGTCCAGGCTTGGAGCGCAACTCTGCAGTTACATTATGTGATTGCATACTTGTGACCCTGCACAGTGTGCACACTGTCAGGATTTTCCAGTGTTGACAATCTGAATACTACCAGCCACACTCCAACTAGATGTGTCCAGCTTCAGTCAATTCACTTGTATCGAGCAAGCAGATGTCTACTTGGCATGTTCCCGCATCTATGCAAATCACGTACTTTTGATTACGTGCCCGCCTGCTTCCGGGTCTGGCACCCAGAAATTTTGACAATACACACACTGCAGATTGCAGATTTGTAACCCAAGCATTGACAACACCTTTTATCCCGTTAGCCTTTATATTGAGATACAAATGGTGCATTATACAACCTATCTGTCCTTATTTTGCAGAACAAAATATTAGATGATTTTATAAGCTATTTAAAGGTGTCAGCAGGTGTTTAGTACCTCATCTGAGAGGAGCACATTTTAGGCAAAGAAATTCAGAAACCAACGATGTTTATCTTAGATTACTGGCTGCAGCTGTTCTGACACAATCACAGCATTTAGTTTAAGGTATGCAGCAGAACAGAGACAGCTGCACCGCCCACACCAGGCTCTCTATAGATTGTACACTAATGGTGAGGTGTCAATCACTGGAAGGGGCGTGTTGGACTGCCCTGTACTTAATGAAGTAGCCTAATAATGGTAGTAACCAGGAGATAAAGCAACTTTAGTCGCTTTTTGTTTTTTTCAACTCTTTCAGCATGCTGTCCCTAACTTACATGGCAGAAACCTGCTGACAGATTCCTTTAAATATGTTACCCAGGGATAAACACAACAAAGGACTGAAAAAACTTGTGCATTTCTTAAAATCTGTAAGGTAATTATGAGTTAAAGAGGACTTGTCAGCAGGTCAAAAGTAACCATGTTTAGCTCTTATTTTATTATTGCTGCTCCCTGGGCATTCCTTTTTTTGTCTAAATCTGTCATACCGTTCTCGAGATATAAACCTTTTTATTTAGAGCTAATGTGTATGCTCTTTACCAGTTGGGCGTGGCTCAAAGCATTCTCTGTGGAAATGCCTGTAGGCTGGTCTATATTCATACCCGGTCATCCATGCCCCCTTGTAAGGACCATACAAATAGTGCCAAATGAAAAGGCCCAAATCTCAGGAACTCTAAAACAGATTTACAAAATCCAAAAACCAGAATACTTAGTGGAGCAGTGGGAATAAAATGACCACTTTTGTTCTTGTAACTAGAGATGAGCAGACCCATGAAAGTTCAGATTCTGGAGGTGCAGCCGGAATTTATAATGTTTTGTTCTGGACCCAAACTTGACCCAAATCTCATTGGAAGTCACTGATAGGGCAGTTCTGCTCTCCACCTACATACAGACAGCCATCAAGAAAACACCTCCTGGGGAGGGAGGGTGGGGTATTGTAAGCCGATCATACACTCCAAGTGACGCTCTCAGGATCGAGCACCAAGTGTACCCGATCTCCGAGTGTACCCAAGCACAGCAATGATTGCACCAGTGGTTTGTGTACATAAAGCACCCGAACTCCGAACCATGAAAATTTTTGTAAAGTTTGTGTTTGGTATAAACTCCGAACTTTAAAGTCCAGTTCACACATTCCTACTTGTAACAGGTCTTCTTTAATAGAGGGGGGTCCTCTCTTCTAAAGGTTAGTCTGCTATCCAGAGTCGAGAGCATCTATACAGGCCGAAACATACTGTGCAGTACGAACAGTCTAGTCTGGTCATATCAATGAGAACTGTGTAATATTTCATTTATTTTATGATGGCGGAGGAGGTGATCTTAAATCTTGCTCTTGAATTTCAAAACAAATTACTAAAGATAGCTTTGATTAATTTATTTTTTGTGGAATCTTAACCAAAAAAGGTGGTCTCATAATGACAATCCATATTTAACATATTCCATTAACCGTTACACGTACATGATATTTGTATTGTGGACACTGCAGCATCACATAAAGAAATATTACAAGAAAAATATTGTCAACTTGCCAACCATTCTATTCTAGCATTTTAATTACAAAAACATTGGAAAACTATTTGCACAGGCAACTCCTTTCACAAAATGTGCTTTGCACTTATCTCTACTGCTCTCTGTTATCTAAAGGCACTTCAGGTACATAACACAGATGCTGCAACCAGCCATTAAAGAGAAGAGACATTTTGACCTTGAGACATGGGTGGTTGTTACTGTATGTTTGGCACAAGAATAACAGAACAGTCCATTGTATGCACTGCTATGATTTCCCAAACCATTGAAATATGTGGAACACAGCAAAGGCCACTGGCAGAAAGCAAAATTACATAATATAATTACAGATCTGGCAGCGTTCTCATAAATTGTCAATGGTGCTGATTCCCCTCAAATGTTGGCTGGCAAGCAAAAGCTCTCGCAGCAGCTGTCCTGTTCCTGTGCCAGTGGTGGTAACATCGAGAAGTGGCATCTGGATTTCTGGTGAGATCACAACCTGCAACTCTGGCAAAAAAAAAGTCCAACTTATTGTAAATGAGTGAAGCAGGCATTCTCAGTAGTTGATGACGTTACATTTTTTGCTTAAGATCAGTAAGAAATTAATTGACATACAAGAAAAAATAAATACATTTTTACATATATACAATGCTAGTTTTGTGCTTTAACAAAGACTGTGATGTGAAATAAATACCATTTTTTTGTAAGGGCCCTTTCACATCTGCGTTTTTCGTAATTCGCGGCAGATGCGGTGAAAAAACCGCATCTGCCGCGTTTGCCGCATAACGGTTCCACTTGCGGCACGGTTGCGGTTTTTTCCATAGGAAGTATAGGGGACTTGCGGCAGATGCGGCAAGTGCGGTATTGCACTTGCGGCAGGTGCGGCAGAGAAAAAAACCGCGGCTTACTGCGGTTTTTTTCTCTGCCGCACCTGCCGCAAGTGCAATACCGCACTTGCCGCATCTGCCGCAAGTCCCCCTATACTTCCTATGGAAAAAACCGCAACCGTGCCGCAAGTGGAACCGTTATGCGGCAAACGCGGCAGATGCGGTTTTTTTTCACCGCATCTGCCGCGAATTACGAAAAACGCAGATGTGAAAGCACCCTTAGACACTTTTCAAAATGTAAATTCAAGCACCAAGAAGAAAAAGTCACAGGATGTATAGACATGGTTATTATATGCAAGTGATGAAAAAACAGAAAATAACATTTTAAGACATCTCAACTGAAGAGGTTGATTGTCCCATACAAGCTGCTCACAGTAGCATGAGCAACATGCGGCCTGGGGTTGTCATTGAGATTTTCATTTTAGCTCTAGAAAAGCGAAAAATGTGACTCTAAATCTCAAAATTGCATCTCCACAGAGTGCACCTTAAAATATAACTTTTAATAAATAATTGTTAAAAATTCCAATCGTGTGTGTATCCCTTAGGCTGCCTTCAGATTTGCAGATGCCTCCGCAGCGTTTTGCGGAGGCATCTGCAAGCATCTGCATGCAGACGGCAGCCCCTATGTTTATAATGGAGCGCACGGCGGTCTGCAGATGTTTGCAGACCGCCGTGCGCACCCATTCACTCCTATATGTGATCTGTGCGCAGGCGGATGCCTGCGTACAGATCACACACTCTCGTCCGCACCAGGGACGCGACATGTTGCGTCCCTGGTGTGGACGAGAGTGTGTGATTTGTGCGCAGGCATCCGCCTGCGCACAGATCACATATAGGAGTGAATGGGTGCGCACGGCGGTCTGCAAGCATCTGCAGACCGCCGTGCGCTCCATTATAAACATAGGGGCTGCCGTCTGCATGCAGATGCTTGCAGATGCCTCCACAAAACGCTGCGGAAGCATCTGCAAATCTGAAGGCAGCCTCACACCTAGTGTTCATATAGCACACCAGTCATACAGGGAGGGGGACTCAATCCCTCCCATATGCCCTGTCTCTGCCTATCAATGGAGTTTTCAACATTTAAATTGAATGGTGTCCCTGTTCCTCGATGACTCACCCTGGTATCCCTATCACTCGCTCAGGGTTTGGCCATCCATCACACACTCTCTAAATCCTAAATGGGTCCATTTTTGGATACGGGTCTATTCCTTTTATCCAACATTTCTGTGTCCGTTAACGAGAGGTCGCCCAATTTTTTATCTCTAAACTCTGGTTATACTTCAGATGTAATGGTAATGGGAGTATTACAAATTCTTATACCCCCCTTTTTACATATCAGGTATTAACAGGTATTTGGCCAGAAATCGATGTTACAGAGGCCCTATATCACTTGCACAATCACAGCATTATAAACACCGGGCTGTTTCTGTATGGTAAGTGGTCAATTACCTATATCTATCCATGTATGATGCAACCAGGAAAAAAGTCTATATTGGACCTTACCTTCTTCTAGAAGCCCTCATATCAGACACTCAAATATTATACCTGTTCACCCCTCAGATTCTCCCTTCAGGGTGATAATAGATCCAGAAATGGATACAGAGAGGTATGCTAGGCAAAAATAGTGTTACCAATTATTGCCACTTGTCTGTACAGATTCCACACTTGACGCGTTTCTGCCCACAAGTGTCATGTAAGTGTCATCAGGAGTGACTGTATTCTGTACTGTACCACGATGCCAAGGGAGTTCTGGGCCCTGGGGGCGCTGTAGGGGGTACTTAATAAAACCCCTCCTTATCATTGGTGTCAGCATCACTGGGCTCTATTTCTCACTCCCTTTATGAGTACCGAGTGGAAGTGAGGTTCCAGGAGGATGTGCCAGCGTGCACTCCAGCGTCGCCGGCCACTTCCGGTTTGCGGTCCAAACACCGGAAGTACGTCACTCTGGTCTCAGTCCCACCCGCTCACATCCAGCTACACCCGGCGTGCAGTGGAGAAATGTTTCCCACTAGCCTCGGCGAGTGCAACCAGGATAACGGGTCCCCGGCAAACCTATACAAAGTTCATAGGTTCCACCCGTGATCTAATCCCCCATGCACTGTATACATGCTGGGATGCGATCATATGGAACCTCCTTTTAGATTCTGCCAAACGTTTCAGGCTTACGGGACATAAATGACAGGGACTAATAGAAGCACAGCACATGAACCCGGTCTGCAATTAAGCAGCAGGTAAACGTGCAGACCCCAAATTAATAGTCTTGCCATATGTTATATTCACGTAATTGAAGATCCAAATTTAATAAATAGGATCCCTGATACATACACAGACCAGATTAGACCTTCATATATGGATTTGTTCCACGTTTTAAAAGGGAACTGCTCCTGTAACTCATCTTCCCTATACAAATAGTAGGAATAAAGGATATCATGTTGTCATATGAACACAAATCCAAGGTACATATGTCTTTATGATTAAGACTCTATACGTAATAACCAATGTCCATTCAGACTAATAGGAAAACAGGTAATCCATACAGTTATAAGGACCCAATAGGCTGATACTCGGGACACAGCAGTACCCCAAGGCTAGGACCCCCATCCCTGGTGGATTGTTACAAGAATGGTGTGAATAAGATCTGTTCGTTTAGGCCGCCTTCACCCGTGGAACCTAGCCTGTATATCCACTTCATCTCCCTCCTCAGGATCTCCCTATTCCAATCTCCTCCTCGCACCAGCTTGTCCACCACCTCCAGTACCTGGAATCTGATACACTTTGTATCGCCTGCATGTACCTCCCTTATATATCTAGATATGGGTGTGTCCCTCACGTTTCTAATGTCACCTAAGTGGTCACCTATCCGTCTCCTAAATTGTTGTTTGGTTTTACCAACATAATCCCGAGGACAGGAACACTGGAAAAGGTACACCACCCCCTCCGTTTTACAGTTGCCAAACTGCCTATTTGTAAATGTTTCTCCAGTTGTACTACTTTGGGCCGTCTTGGAAACTCTGATGTAGTTGCAGAAGGAACACTTCGCACACCTGAAGGTACCTGCTTGTCTTTGCTCAAGCCAAGTGCCCATCCTTTTAGGGGGACAATACTGACTGTGTACCAAATGATCTCGTAGAGACCTACCCCTCCTGAAGATAACGGCTGTTTTTTTGGGGATCAAAGGTGCCACGTCCTTGTCAGCTAGAAGGATACCCAAGTGTCTTTCAAATATGGCCCGTACTTCCATGGCCCTATCATCAAAAGTGCCAATAATGCGTGTTACATCATCTTCTATCCTTTTATTTTTTGGTCTCAAAAGGGATTCCCTGTTGCTTTCACATGCATGTTTGAAAGCCCTATTTAAGACCTGTGGGGGGTACCCTTTCTGCGTGAAGTGTTCCTGCACTTTTCTTTCCTCACTGGTGTGCTATATGAACACTAGGTGTGAGGGATACACACACCATTGGAATTTTTAACAATTATTTATTAAAAGTTATATTTTAAGGTGCACTCTGGAGATATAATTTTGACAGCCTTTGAGAGCACTGGTTGGAGTTAAGTGGAACAGCGGTATCTGTAAGTTTGGCTCGTAGCCCAATGTCATGCAAATGACTTCTGATGGATTGTGAAGTCACTGTTTGCTATCTTGAGCTTGGTTCTATGATGTCTAATTTAATTTTCCATTAAATGGTGGATCACTACGCGCCATTTTTTGAATTTAAAAAGACCAAGTGGCCAACACCATGATGAGAAGCTGCATGAACGAACATCACACTAGTCCTACTGCTGGCATTATAGAGTGGGGTAGCATAATGCACAGTAAGAAAACCCCTCTAGTCTTCATTCCAGGTACTGTATACCAGCAGCTCAGCATTAAATTGATTTGTTATTGAACTAATGGTATAGCAGTTTCTCAAAAGTGTTCCAAGAGCAGGTACCACTAGGTACCAGAGTTCTTAGCGCATCTTACCCTTGGTAATTTTTAATGTGTCTTAAAGGGAACCTGTCACCCCCAGGGCCTATTAAGCTGATATAGCCACCTTCAGCAGCACCTATGCTGCATTTAGTGAAGGTGGCTCTTATGTCTATACCCCCTGGAACACTGAAATTATGACTCTGTAAGTTATTAGTTTAGGTCCAGGAGGTATACTATCCTCCCTCGACCTAAACGCCTGTCTGCTGTTACCCACTCCTTCTTTGCTGTCCAGGACCTGCCTCTTGTGTGCCTTTGCAGTCGCGGTTTTGGCCCCTGCGCGATCTATCAACTCTCGGGCTTCTCCGTCAGATATTCCGAGAGCTGAGGTCACGTGATACACGCAACCCCAGATCCCGCCCTGTGTGGGCTTTTGCTGCATGCAGACTGCGGGGCTGGGAGTCTGATGAGAAGTTTTCCCTCGCCAAATTCTCAGCCCCACAGTCTGCATGCAGCATAAGCCCACACAGGACGGGAACTGGGGCTGCTTGTATCAAGTGACCTCAGCTTTCCGAATAGCTAACGAAGAAGCCTGAGAGCTGAGAGATCACACAGGTGCTGACATCGCCACACCGAAGGCACACAGGAGGCGGGTCCTGGACAGCACAGAAGGAGGGGGTAACAGCAGGAAGGTTTTTAGGTCGAGGGAGGAAAGTATACCTCCTGGACCTAATCTAATAATTTACAGAGTCATTATTTCAGTGTTCCTGGGGGGTGTAGACATAAGAGCCACCTTCACTAAATGCAGCCTAAGCGCTGCTGAAAGTGGCTCTTTTAGTTTTATAGGCCCTGGGGGGGTGATTAGTTCCCTTTAAGCCCTTTAATTTTGAGAATAAGGGTACAACATCCTGAGACTGACTGCATCCTGCTAAGTGCAGTGTTGGTTTTGTATCTGGCTATTGATGGTAAGTTTTTACAGCATCCTGAGACCCCACTTATTGCTTAAAAGATGTTTTAGAATTGCACAGCTTAATTTCCTGAGCTGTGAAATTCTGAGAGGTCATTTGAGAGATCAGTGAATGTTTTGGAACCTGGAGCCAGCCCAATCTACTCATAATTAAAGAACCTAAAGCATATACTGTACGATAGCTCCGAAAAGTTATATTACTTTTAACAATGTTTAACAATGCTACTGCCTACGTCTTATCAGTTCTGTGTTCTTGTATGGTCCACAGTCTGATGATGGCTGATAAAAACTCTCATGATCTCTTTATCAAGCTTCAAGAGATTGTCTCCAATTTAGAAGTTATCCCCTATATCTGGGAGGCCGACTGACGTGACCTGCACCATTCTCTAGAACCAGGGCTCTTCCCATGTGTGCTATTTTCATCTGCTAATGGTGGCTCTGTGTTTCTGTATTGGTGGTGGTTCTGATTCTCTATTCATATATATGTTGTTATATGAGTATAATTGTACCAAGTGGGGTAATTCCTGTCCTGTGGGTGCTTTTTGTATATCTCCATTTTTTATCTGTGTTTTTGATATTTGATTAATAAAAACATCTATAATTTGGATTATATTGGCCTGACTCCTGGGTTTAAATTTTTGGAATTGTGTCATATATATGTTGGTTCTAGTGCCGTATTCATGTACTAAAAATGTTCTTGGTGATGTATGCAGACACTGATTTTAATTAAAATTTTATAGTAATATAGATGTACAGGGTAGGCCATTTATATTGGTGAACCTAAATAAAATGGGAATGGTTGGTGATATCAACTTCCTGTTTGTGATACATTAGTATATGGGAGGGGGAAAACTTATCCAGATGGATGGTGACCATGGCGGCCATTTTGAAGTTGGCCATTTTGGATCCAACTTTTTTTTTCAATGGGAAGAGGGTCATGTGACACAGCAAACGTATTGATAATTTTATAAGAAAAACAATGATGTGTTTGGTTTTAATATAATTGTATTATTTCATGAGTTATGTACAAGTTTATGACCACTAATAAAATGTGTTCAAAGTGCTGCTGAAATTGCTACATGATTCGGATATCCAGTGGTATTGAGGTTTCCATTGATGAAGAATGTACCTCATATACCACACCATGCCATCAATTTTTGAGTTCCAACAGTCTTGGAGGGATCTATCCACTGTGGGTTAGTGTCAGACCAATAGCGGTGGTTTTGTTTGTTAACTTCATCATTCACAAAATAAATTTGCCTCATCACTCATCTGTAGGCAATTGTCTATGCTGTGAAGATACGAGATGTGCAGCATCTGAAACAACAAATACTGGAAGTCTGTGCTAGCATTTCACCATTGTTTTTCTATGAAATTCTCAATAAGTTTGATGTGTCACATGACCTTCCCATTGAAAAAATAAAGCTGGATTCAAAACTGTCGAATTCAAAATGTCCGCCATGATCACCACCCATGTGGAAAAGTATTTCCCCTCCCATATATTAATGTGCCACAAACATGAAGTTGATATCACCAACCATTCCCATTTTATTTAGCTGCATCCATATCAATTGCCCACCCCATAGTAATTTTTAATTAGTTAGACCTGACAATAAATCTTTTTAGGGTTAGTTTGCTGTTTGTTGCATACATGGAAAACACGATAAATGAAAATCAAGCTGTCTGTACAAGGTACAAGGTCAGCTAAACAAGTGTTTGCCTAAAGCCCCCATACATTTTAGATAGCGGTCAACTGAGTGCTTCTGTACTCTCTATGAAAGAACTCCTACCAGTCTATTCTGGTAATGGATTAGCGCTAGAGAACAAAAGAACAAAAAAATCGACAGTCTGAAATCCTTCTCTACACATTAGGCTGTCGGCTGGACTTGCCAATTTTGGCAGGTTCAGCCAATGTTAGTCTAATGTCTATAGATGCCTTATCTACAATCTGAATGGCATATGGGCATGGCCAGGAGCTGTATTTCAATACAACAACGCATGGCCGCATGTTGCTCATTCTAGGTTGAGCAGACTGCATGGCCTAAACATGCTACCTTGGCTTACAGTATCTCCAGACTTGTCTACTATGAAGCACAACTGATCAGATCATAGCCTCAATTTGCAGACACAGTGTTTTGGGGTATTGGCCCTCAGCAGTGCAAAGTATGAGATCTGATCTGGCTGTATGAGAGGCTAAGACTGGGGATTGAAGGGGTAAGCTAAAAAATTACATGTCACACAAAAAATTGATTTAAACAATAGGTTATTTACTAATGATTGCTCCCCTTTAAATAATTAGTGAAAGCTGACCTCAATGTAAATTGATTCTCAAATTTTGTACATCTTGATATGTTATATGAGAATACTGTGAATTTTAGCTGTAGCAGTAAGTTTTAGGTTTATGTCTGAATGAATGCTCTACATCCTACACAATGTGTAAACGAGATATTTCCATTTGGTAATTAAACATAATGTGAGAATAGATATTTGTGAAATATGTGATGATTCTCCTTCCATCCCGGCCTACAGATTAGCACAGTCTTGACGTGACATATGGCGCTTATATTCATTTTTTCTAAATTATTAAGTTACAGCCTAAATGTATAAGTTCTTTAAAAAAAAACTCTTTACCCCTTCCTTCTAAATTAAAAAAATGTAATACATGAAACGGTCAGAGCATTCTATGTTGTCAGGCAGTACAAGATATGTGATGAAATTGTCCCACCCCTTCCAATCACAGCTCAGCAGCATTTAAAACTACTAGATAATGTCAGAGCTGTGATTGGCTGTGTGTGGGAGAAGTGATTTAAAGCACATGCTCCTAGCGAAGACTCTAAAGAAACATCAATTTGGTCTGAATGTAGAGATTTCACATACTGTGCTCCAAAAGAAACAACTATTTTATGTGAACTATTCGATAATTGAGTGGTACATAGTAGCATAAAATAAAAAAGTGTAGCAGAATCAGGGTAGCTCATACATTATAACAAGGTACTTAACTATCACTTTTGAAAAAGTGACATGTCCTTAAATTTACACCCAATTTCTTAATCAAACTCCAATGACACTTGGATCCCTTAATAATTCTTATAATCAGAATCTCTATGTAGTGGCAGTGCAAGCTCCTTTTCATGTCGAAGACAATGATCTTCCAACGTGTCATTGTTGCCATCTGTCAGTTGATTTCCCAGAGACGACATAACTTGAAACTTGGGCCCTAATGTAAAATTTGTGTCAGTGTGCAGATTCACTTTGTGCCATTTGCTTCTAATAATACATAATAATGGTGCCTTAAATGGCACATACAGTGCTTCAACTGTGTCTTTTGTACCATGTGAGAGTACCTCTATAGGGAAGTGCTAGCTGTTAAAGAGAATATGTCAGCAGGTTATTGCTATGTAATCTGAGGACAGGATTAGATATGGGCTGTGTCACTTATTAGGCTGTGATGTTCTTTCAATATATTCAGTGTTTAATCACCAAGAGATTATCACTGCCGTTCTAGATGTTCACTTGAATCCTGGTCCAATATGCCCCCACACTGATTAGAAACACACTGTCCATATACAGATTACACAGAAAGCTGTGGTCTGGGCAGGGTTAGATTTCTGAGATCTCCTACATCTAAACCTGTGATTGCTGCTATACCTAGTATAGTAAGTGATACATGGTTGGAATTAGGGTCCTTTTCCAGCTCTCAGATTAAGTAGCAAAAACCTGGTGACAGATTGCCTTTAACAGCTATCCCTGTGCTGGTGCAGTTAGATGGTGAACGTTGATGACGATCGTATAGCAATTATTGGACTGGCCATCAGCTCTCCTTGACAGCATGTGCTTCTATACAGCTGTCACACTAAAGCTACCATTACACGGCATGACATTAGAACGATGTCTGCATCGATATAGTGGGTGGGCGGTCGTTGCAGAAATTGTTTTGACACTCTTGGTGAGATGTCACACATCTAGATATCGTGGACAACTCACCAATGATGTTGTGAGCAGGTATCATTCGCAAACCCCCTAAACGATCCCTGCATATTGATTTCAATGGGCAAAGTCGGCAATGACATCGTTATCGCGGTGTTACACACAACGATCTAGCAGGTTGGCGGATCGTTGATCGTGTGGTTTGAGAACGTTTTCTCAAACCTGCAATCAACTAACAACTTATCGTGGTTGAATCTAGGTGTTACAAGCGACGATGTCCTAACGATGTCGCTGTAACGCCTCCAAACCCATGATGTATCAGCGACATCATTCACAATGTCATGCCGTGTAACATTACCTTTTGGTCACAAGACCCGATTGTCAGTACAATCTTTGAGATGCAATCCTTGGCTGAGTTATACAACTGTTTGAGTACGCCATATCACAGATTCTTTTCCTTTCCTTGATTGCAGGGGAAATATTTGACTCTAGTATCTAATGCTCTATACGCCACTCAAGCAAAATGTCCTTGGGATGTACAGAAAATTTTCAAGTCAGAACATTTTATTTTATAAATCCATAAATTACGCCCCCCGAAAATGCCCTATATGACAACCTGCTCTGTTAGCCTCTCATCCCAGTCATGATTCCATGTTACAGGGAATGAAATGTCTAACATATAAAAGCCGAAGGCACTTCTGTCACTTTGTCCGGAGCTATATATAGAAGCCAAAGGCACTTCCGTCACTTTGTCACCGGACCCTACACCCGTTCAGGGTGAACCAAGTTGGCGGCCGTAAGCGGGAGCGGGACTCATACAGCCCGCTACGCTTACGGCCGCCCCTACAGTGCCCAAAAACACACACTCAGCCATGGCTACCTGAGGCACGGAGGTCCGAGGCGAGCCAGCCGGGAGATGACCATGGCGCACGCCGCTATTCTGATTGGGCGCCGCGTTCACCGCCGACCAATCAGAATAGCAGCACGTGCTATGGCGCCATATTTCAAATACACTATACTAAGTGTACTTGAAATATGGCGCCATGACACGCCGCTATTCTTATTCTCATCAAGAATAAAGCCAGCTCTACCAAGTGGCGATTGAGGCCTTGCTTCAGAGAATGAAGCCAGCTCTACCAAATGAGGATTGAGGCCTTACTTCAGAGAATGAAGCCAGCTCGGTACTGAGAGTGAGGAGCAACTCACCAATTGTGACTTGCCACCTAGTTGGTAGTATTATTGTTAACCCTATTGTTGCCCATGTGACATTTTGTGTACCTTAAAGGGAATCTGTCAGGTAGTTTTTCAGTATGATACTAATATTACCCTTGATTAGTGCCTGGGCAAACCTTTTAAAAACATGTAAATCATTATTGTACCGTCTGTAGTTTTCTTGTTCTAAGCATCTTCACATCTGCAGGCAGCTGGTACATTACCGTATATACTCGAGTTTTTCAGCACAATTTGTGTGCTGAAAAGTGCCCCCCTCGGCTTATACCCAAGTCACTTGGTATTTGCTGTTGGGGGAATTGCTGTGACCAGGGGCTGGAGGAGGGAGGCAGGAAGGGGCCGCAGTGACCGCAGATGGTCACATGGGGCCGCTCATTAGTGTAATGAATATGCACTGTATCCCCCCGTCCTTCAGCAGCGCTACACTGGCCCCCAGCAGTGATATACAGCCCCCATCCTTAGTATTTGTCCCCCAGGCTGCGGCACCTGTTAAAATAACAAACATTGTATACATTACCTTTCCAGCGACTCCTTGCTGTCAGCGCCGCTTCCTCCGGTCTCCCTGCTTCTTTCTGCTTTTGCCGGTGTCATGTGACCGGCGCAGTAGCGATGACATCATGGCTGCTGCGTCGGCCTCAGAAATAGAAGCCAGCACAAGCAGGAAGAAGCCGGGAGACCGGAGGACGCGGCGATGCCAGCCAGGAAGGTAATGTATACAATGTTTGTTATTTTAACAGGTGCCGCAGCCTGGGGGACAGATACAATGGAGGGGGGGCTGTATATCACTGATGAGGGCCTGTATACTAAAGAGGGGACCTGTATACTACTGCTGGGGGCCTGTATACTACTGCTGGGGGCCTGTATAGTACTGCTGGGGGCAGGGGTGAACCTAGCCTCTCTGCTGCCTGAGGCAAACTGCAAAATGGCGCCCCCCCCCACCTGCTAGCACTTTTTTTTAATTGATAAAAATGAATCTGATTCATACAGATTTATATTTATCCTATAAAAATGAGCAAAATAGTGGACATTTTAGTTTACAGAAACAGAAAAAAAGATGTCCACACAAAGATGTCAGCGTCATCACATGCACATACAAGAACCACACAGAAGAATCCAGAACAAGAATCATTATTGGAAATGGCGGCTTGGCACAAGCATATAGACACATAATGATGACTGGCAGAGCTGTGGTCCTGTAGGCAGACCGCTGCCTGGCACTGAATATTCCGACAAGTCACCATGCCGCACCATCCACACACCACATGTAAAGACCTGCAGTTTGAGCATCAACAAGCCGCCACTGCACTAAGCTGGTAAAATGGCGCTTCTCCTCCAACAGACCATACTTACTCCTGAATTGCTTAGCCAATCACAAGCGCTACACACGGGGCTGTCTGGAATTAATAACAGGGTCCTTCCTATTGGGTTGAGCAAAGGATGTGGGAGCAGGAAGGGGGAAGAGCACCACCAACCAACCGCTGCTCAGGAGAAACATGGCTGGATGCCTGAATGTACTGAGGGACGGCACTGGACCTGGTGTGTAAGGGTGGTTTCACATTTGCGTTCGGAAAGCAAGCGTAACAGAATGCAGCCAAACGCATGCGCACTGCGTTCCTATGTTTAACATGGGAACGCATAGTAGCTGCGTTTGGCTGTGTTTAGTTGCGGTTCAGTTTGGATGCGAATAATTTATGCGCGCTCCTCACGCAACATGTTGCATTTTTTGTGTGTTCACAGGCGCTTGTTTTATCAGCAAGTGCCCGCAAGCGCACACACAATGCATGGATCTCAATGGATCCGCAGTATCCTCCACATGGCAGCTCAGGAGAATGCTGCGGATCACATTGAAATTTTGTCAGCGGCGGCCGGGAGGAGGATCTCCGCCACTGATCTCCGCCTCTCGGCCACCGTCAAGATCGCTGATTGGCTGGCCGGGCACCATACTGATGTGAACGCAGGCGGAGAATCTCCGCTGTGTTCACATCAGTATGGCAGCGTTTGCCCTGCGTTTGCATTTCCATGCTCTGCGCATGCAGACACAAATGCAAATCTGACACCAGCCGAAGTTATGGCCAATCAGTCCTGCAGCAGAGGGACAATGCATCCTGCATCATAGAAAGTATGGAGCCCAAGAGCAGAAGTCCTATTTGGGCACCCCCCAACAAAAACAATATTTGGCTGGGTCACATAGGTACATCTCTCACAACATGTCAGCCTTTACAAAGTAATTTTCCTCCTACTGAAGCCCCTAGATTCCCCTTTCATTGCCCCTCTAAAGTGTGATGCCAACAAAAGTGCCCCACAAACACTGTATGATCCCCCACAGTGCATTCCTCCACATTCACAGTATGATGACCCTACTGTACCTCCTTCAACTACCCCAGTACAGTATGATCCCCAACTATGAACCCCGCCCAGCCCTCCATGTAGTAAAATGGACCTATATACAGTATAATGGCTCCAAACACAGCCCTCAAATAGCCCTTCATAAAGTATAAAGGCTCCCTCGTAGCCCTCCAAGTATTATCATGTCTCTCACAGAGGACTCCAAATATTATATTAGCTTCCATGTAGTATAATTTGCTCCATATAATACACCCCCATAGTATTCCACATAGTATACTGCACCCCCAAATTCCTCCAAATATTATCACCCCCATAGTCTTCTATAAAATATAATGCACCCCACAGTCCTCGATATATAGAAAAATGCACCCCCACAGTCCTCCATATAGTATATTGCACCCCGTAGTCCTCCAAATAGCATATTGCACCTCACACCACACACCTCCATATAGAATAATTCAGGCCCACAGTCCTCAATATAAAATGATGCAGCCCCACAGTCCTCAATGTAGTATAATGCACCCCACAGTCCTCCAAATAGTATAATGCACCCCACAGTCCTCCATATAGCATATTGCACCTCCACAGTCCTCCATATAGAATAATGAACCCTCACAGAGCATACTGCACCCCCATAGTTCTCCATACAGCATATTGGACCCCTATAGTCCTCCATATAGTATAATGCACCCTCATAGTCCTCTATATAGTATAATGCATCCCGTATAGCCTTCCTCATAGTATAATGCACCCCCATAGTCTTCCATATAATATAATGGGCCACAATAGTTTTCCATATAGTATATTGGACCCCCATTGTCCTTCTATATTATATTGTACATTACATAGTTTCCCATCAGTGTACTCACTAAAAAAACTATTAAAAAATAAAAAGTAAATACCTCTTCTCCTCAGCATCACTTCTGCCGCTCTGCACTTCCCAGCACAGCGGCGCTAAGTGATGACATCATTGTTCCCCGCCGTGCTGAGCTGCAGAGGGGTGGACAGCGGCGGACAGGACTCGGGAAAAGAATGCTGCCGGCAGAGGCGGCCGGGACTATAGGAGCAGCGTGCTCGGGGGGCCACCACTGGTACACATATGGCTCTGCTCCGTACACCTCGTACATACTCAGCTCCGTAACCACGTACGCCTCGTACACAAGCGCCTCTGCTCCGTACACCTCGTACACACGCGGCTCTGCTCCGTACGCCTCGTACAAAAGAGGCTCCGCTCTGTACACCTCTTACACCTGCGGCTCCGCTCCGTACACACTGGTCTCCGCTCTATACACCTCGTACACACTCGGCTTCGCTCTGTACACCTCGTACACATACAGCTCCGACCGTACACCTTGTACAAGCGCAGCTCCACTCCGTACACCTCGTACATTCTCAGCTCCGCTCTGTACACATTGTGCACACTCGGCTCTGCTCCGTACACCTCGTACACATGTGGCTCCGCTCCATACACCTCGTACACATACAGCTCCGCTCCGTAAACCTTGTACAAGCGCAGCTCCGCTCTGTACACCTCGTACACTCTCAGCTGCGCTCCGTACACCTTGAAAAAGCGCAGTTCCAATCCGTGTACCTTGTACAAGCGCAGCTCCAGTCCGTACACATTGTACACTCTCAGCTCCGCTCTGTACACATTGTGCACACTAGGCTCTGCTCCATACACCTCGTACACATGTGGCTCCGCTCCGTACACCTCATACACACTGGTCTCTGCTCTGTACACCTCGTACACATACAGCTCTGCTCCATACACCTCGTACAAGATCCGCTCCGTACACATTGTACACTCTCAGCTCCGCTCCGTACACCTTGTGCACACTCTGCTCCGCTCCGTACACCTCGTACAAGCGCAGCTACACTCTGTACACCTCGTACAAGCACAGCTCCAATCCGTACACATCGTACACTCTCAGCTCCGCTCCGTACACATTGTGCACACTCGGCTCTGCTCTGTACACCTCGTACACATGTGGCTCCGCTCCGTACACCTCGTACACACTGGTCTCTTCTCCGTACACCTCGTACACATACAGCTCTGCTCCATACACCTCGTACAAGTGCAGCTCTGCTCCGTACACATTGTACACTCTCAGTTCTGCTCCGTACACCTTGTGCACACTTGGCTCCACTCTGTACACCTCGTACAAGCGCAGCTACACTCCGTACACCTCGCACAAGCACAGCTACACTCCGTACACTCTCAGATCCGCTCCGTACACCTTGTACACACAGCTCCGCTCTGTACACCTCGTACACACACGGCTCTGCTCCGTACACCTCGTACACACACGGCTCTGCTCTGTGCACCTCGTACACACTCGGCTCCGCTCCGTAGACCTCGTACACACTCGGCTCCGCTCCATACACCTCGTACACACTCGACTCCGCTCAGTACACCTCGTACACACTCGGCTCCGCTCCGTACACCTCATACACACGCGCCTCCGCTCTGTACACCTTGTACACTCAGCTCCACTCCATATACCTCATACATACACAGCTCTGCTACATTCTTTTAGTGTAAATCCCTCAACCCCTCACATAAACTTCACCTCATGCAGCACCACAGTGGAGTCCTGGCTGCATACTGAGGAGCTGATCATGTGACCCCCTGACTCCTCTCCTCCTTTGAAATCATCACAGGTCCTGTCAGCGCGGGGCACTGGGAAGCATGAAGCCAGCTCACACAGCCGGCGGGGGCGGTTTGGAGACCGTGGGCGCTGCAGCAGGAGTCTGCTGCACCTGGGGCAGATGCCCCGCCAGCAGCCCCAGATACGCCAAGCCTGGTCGCAGCGTCGGCGGCCAGGACTATAGAAGCGGGAGCGGCATCAGCAGGGGGCTGCACTACCACCAGGCGCCCCTGAGGATGCCACCCCTGTCTACCAACAGGGCTCGCTGCCTGAGACTGACACTTCATGTCGCCTCATGGATGCTGCGGCTCTGGCTGGGGGCCTGTAAACCACTGCTGGGGGCCTGTATATTATTGCTGGGGGCCGGTATACTACTGCTGGGGGCCTGTATACCACTGCTGGGGGCCTGTATACTACTGCTGGGGGCCTGTATACTACTGCTGGGGGCCTGTATACTACTGCTGGGGGCCTGTATACTACTGCTGGGGGCCTGTATACTACTGCTGGGGGCCTGTATACTACTGCTGAGGGCCTGTATACTACTGCTGGGGGCCTGTATACTACTGCTGGGGGCCTGTATACCACTGCTGGGGGCCTGTATACCACTGCTGGGGGCCTGTATACCACTGATGGGGGCCTGTATACCACTGCTGGAGGCCTGTATACTACTGCTGGGGGCCTGTATACCACTGCTGGGGTGCGCTATATACCGGGATGTGGGGCTATATAACAGGATGGGGGTCTGCTGCATTTCTCACCCTAGGCTTATACTCGAGTCAATACATTTCCCTAGTTTTGGAAGGTAAAATTAGGGGCCTCGGCTTATACCCGGGTTGACTTATACTCGAGTATATACGGTAATCCTCTACATTACTTTCACAGCCGATTAGTCCGGCTAGTTCATTTCTTATGCACACCTTCCCAGACAGCTCTCCCTCCCTCCCTCCTCTCTGTGGTCTGCCTATCAGGTTTCACTTTCATTTGGGAACTTCTGATAAGGAGATGATTGAGGGAAAAATTACAAGCACACATCTGATTTACCTGCTCAAAATAAGGTGTCTACTTCATTTGTTAAATGTGAAGAGTCTCAATAAGTTCACATAAAGGTTTTAATCTTTGCCTTTGTACAATGAACAGAGAATGTATAATCAACGTTTCGGCTATCCAAGCCTTGTTCACGATATTCTTTCGTGTTAGTATGTAATAAAACAAAATAAGAGAGACATCAGAGGCAATATAACTCAAATCTTAAAGTAAGATGCTCTAACAATCATGTAACTTATTATCACATAAGCTCAAATGAAAAAAACAAAGTACAATATGAGTAACACATATTTATATTCATGTCAATGAATAATGGAGTCTGCATATTCTATCCCATGAAGAAGAGAATGAAGGGTTAAATTACCTCTAAGAGTTAAATATGCTTAACCAAGGCAGGGGAATGTTGAATGCAGGTCCTTTACGGTGAGCTCAATGGCTGAGGAAAAGTTAATACAATATATAGATAAGGGAATAATAATGTTAAGCCTGTTAGGTTCAATATAGTATAGTGGCTAAATGGTGAAATCTCATAGGTCTTATCCCTATATAATATAAAATATAAGACCACATATGTCACAAGGGTATAGAAGCAGTATAGGCTATCATCAGATCAAGTAGGATAAAGAGTTCTGTGACACTTACTCATTCAACCAAACTGGCTATGCATAGGTCCTTCCACGGACTTTAGAAGTTTAAGCCATGAGTCACCTGAACCTCTATGCACAATATAAGCGGTGAGAGAAAGCTGTGCTGTTGGGGTGAGCCAAAGTGTGGGATGAAATCAAACACATTACCTTAAGTCAGTGGTATAATGCTGTGGAGAGCGGTGCGAGTGCGGCGGTGGGCGCCGCCATCTTTAAGTCATGTGACGTCGCAACGTGTGACGTAGTGGCGTTGTGCGCGTGCGCGGAACAGTGAGAGGCGGGACCCCGGACAGAGCCGGAGATTCCCGACCTCTGACGATGCTTAGGCTGGAATCACGGTCCTGGACAGAACCAGGAAGCTCTCATAATCAGCACGCATCGTCTATAGGGGAACAGAGGTCTAGATCATGCCTCAGGATTCTAAAAGTAAAAGAGATGAAAAATATGAGTAAAATCATAACATAGTTCTTATTGAAAATACCACATCAATGAGAGCATAGCTGTAAGTGTAGCTGTAAGTACATGTGTAGATATAGTATTACATAGTAATGACATGGAATGCAATTAGAACACAATGGAATGCAATTAGAACACATAGTTGGCATGTCTATCCTAACCCCTATTTATTAGAACATTGAAACATATACATAAATGTATTTTAATGAATGTCAAAGAGTCCTGAGGTTCAACCAGGGACCATATCACCCAATAAAGGGAACATCAATAGGTGACCTCATATTCCCTGTTGAGACCCCTGGGCTCCAATGTATCCAACATATGGATCCAGTAGCTCTCGCGCTCTTTTAAACGTTTAACCCTATCGCCTCCACGTCTAGCGGGAGGTACATGGTCAATGACCTGAAATTTTAACTGGGATACGCTGTGTCCACAAGAATTAAAGTGAGCAGGTATAGGTAATAAATTTCTTTTGCATCTAATGGTGGACTTATGTTGACTAATGCGGTCCCGGACATGCTGGGTGGTTTCCCCAACATATCCGAGACCGCATGGACATTTTATAAAATAGACTACATAAGAGGATTCGCACGTAAAGAACTCACGTATGGGGAATTTTTTACCTGAGCGAGGGTGATAAAAACCATCACCTCTCGCTACATTGGTACACTGGGTACAATGTAAACAAGGAAAGGTACCTTTTCTCGAGGTGCCCAGTGTGCCTTGCAGTAATTTCGGTAATTTAGAACCAATATCTGCTTTCACTAAGTGATCTCGTAGGTTCCTGGGTCTTTTGTGACATAATAGTGGAGGTGAATTGAATGCCGTTACCTGAGGATACGCTCGGCCCAGAATATCCCAATGTTTCCGAATGCACGAATTTATGAGGTTGCTAAAGGGATGATACGTCTGTACAAAGGCCAGCCTGTTAGAACTCAATGTTCGTGGTCGTGAGGGTAAAGTAGTGTTCAAGGTTCTTAAAGGATAGCCTCTGTCTAAGAATTTCTGTTTCATTTCAGTCAATCTGAGGTTTCTCATGGTAGAATCAGAAACAATTCGGTTAACCCTAGTAAATTGTGATCGCGGGAGTGATTCTTTTAAATGTTTAGGATGACAGCTGCTGTATAACAACAAGCTGTTTTTATCAGTTGGTTTCCGATATAAATCAGTCGTCAGTGTCCCACTGTCTGTGCGAGTGACTTGGGTGTCCAGAAAGTTAACAGATACCCTGTCTGCATGGAGAGTGAACGTAAGGCCTGTAATGTAGTGATTTAGATCATAGAAGAACGTCTGTAAAAGAGTCGCACTGGAACTGCATTCATCTACATTAGCTGAATACTATAGGATCCAGAGGATTCCAAGGGGTCTTAGAGTCTCATTAAGACCTACTCTTTTTCAAGAAAACCAGGAATACTGCAATAAGTTTGAACAAATTTTGAATAAATGCTCCATGGACCTAATGTTACTCACCATCGATTACATTCAGGATGAATTGATTGAACTGGACCAAAAAATCGCTACCAACGAAGAACAACTGTCCCAAACCATCAAGGATTATAAAACTATTAAAGCCAAGACTACCACGACCATTGCAGAATTTAAGAAAACATTACAGAACAAGAAACGTGTTAAATTTAATCGAGACGAAGAAGATTATTATAAGAACCAAGTATATTTTTGGAAATTCACAGATTATTCACGATTTAGGAATATCCGTAAACCATGGTCAAGTGGCTCCAGTACAGAAGGGGAACCGGCTCCCACAAAACCGGGACCCTCACAACCTTTTTTAGGACTGCGACGAGGAGGAAAAACAGGAAGAGGAAAACGCGGCGGAGCAAGGGACGGTATGTCAACCAGATCCCAGGTGGGTCTGACAACATAGTATACAACATTTCCTCTATCATGCTTTCTCCATCAGAGACACGTTTACTACAAAAAGGCCTGTCCTTTTGTCCGGTACCATCCTTTAATTCTTTCCTACTTGAACAAGAGCTACTTAGATTTTTTCGATCAGTAAGATTAAAAGCTCATTTTGCTAATGCACCATCTATGTCTACCTTGGATCATAGCACATGTACGTTTAGTCTCAGGGACCTGGGCCTCCACTCTAAGAGTACATTCATGCCTCCCAAGAATTTACATCCAGCTGAAACCTTTATTCATTTGGTACAGCAGGATATCGCTCGTGTCACCAACAAAATCACCTCTGGTGAGTTACATATAAGACATAATCTTAGAGTGGAAGAATCTAGGGCACTCAGAGACTTGACTGGTTACAAATCCATTATAATTAAACCTGCCGACAAAGGGGCTCCATTGTAGTTATGGATAGAATACAATATGTAAATGAGATTTATAACCAACTCAGGGATCAAGATACATACTGTCGCTTAGCCAGAAATCCCACCACAGATATAACCAATAAGATCATATCGTTTATTGATTGCTATCGTTCTCAAGACGTTATTGATCAACGGCTAGCTGAGTTTTTACTCAATAAAAATCCGGTCATACCAATTTTCTACATTCTACCTAAGATCCATAAGGACCTACGACATCCACCAGGTAGGCCTATCGTAGCCTCCACAGAATCAATCCTGTCACCCTTGGCGAAAACAATGGATAGGATATTAACTCCATTATTACCTAGAATCAGGTCTTATATCAAGGATACCAATGATTTTCTATTTAAAATCAATCAGATAAATTCACTTACAGACACTACTTTGCTAGTGACTATGGATGTTAATAGCCTGTACACCTCGATCCCACACAGGGGTGGTGTTCAGGCTATAGAAAACTTTCTTGTTTCTAATACTTCTTTTTCAGCGTCTGCCATTCAGTTTTGCATAGATGCATTAGATTTGATCTTAAACAATAATTTTTTCTTATTTGAAGACTCATATTATCTGCAGAAGAGAGGGACCGCTATGGGCTCACATGTAGCGCCTCCTTACGCAAACATCTATATGTCGGAGTTTGAAGAGAAATATGTTTACTTACATCCCCTGTTTAGATCTCATGTTAATCTATGGATGAGATTCATAGATGACATTTTCTTTGTTTGGGAGGGTAGCGAACAGGATTTACAGACGTTCTTCTATGATCTAAATCACTACATTACAGGCCTTACGTTCACTCTCCATGCAGACAGGGTATCTGTTAACTTTCTGGACACCCAAGTCACTCGCACAGACAGTGGGACACTGACGACTGATTTATATCGGAAACCAACTGATAAAAACAGCTTGTTGTTATACAGCAGCTGTCATCCTAAACATTTAAAAGAATCACTCCCGCGATCACAATTTACTAGGGTTAACCGAATTGTTTCTGATTCTACCATGAGAAACCTCAGATTGACTGAAATGAAACAGAAATTCTTAGACAGAGGCTATCCTTTAAGAACCTTGAACACTACTTTACCCTCACGACCACGAACATTGAGTTCTAACAGGCTGGCCTTTGTACAGACGTATCATCCCTTTAGCAACCTCATAAATTCGTGCATTCGGAAACATTGGGATATTCTGGGCCGAGCGTATCCTCAGGTAACGGCATTCAATTCACCTCCACTATTATGTCACAAAAGACCCAGGAACCTACGAGATCACTTAGTGAAAGCAGATATTGGTTCTAAATTACCGAAATTACTGCAAGGCACACTGGGCACCTCGAGAAAAGGTACCTTTCCTTGTTTACATTGTACCCAGTGTACCAATGTAGCGAGAGGTGATGGTTTTTATCACCCTCGCTCAGGTAAAAAATTCCCCATACGTGAGTTCTTTACGTGCGAATCCTCTTATGTAGTCTATTTTATAAAATGTCCATGCGGTCTCGGATATGTTGGGGAAACCACCCAGCATGTCCGGGACCGCATTAGTCAACATAAGTCCACCATTAGATGCAAAAGAAATTTATTACCTATACCTGCTCACTTTAATTCTTGTGGACACAGCGTATCCCAGTTAAAATTTCAGGTCATTGACCATGTACCTCCCGCTAGACGTGGAGGCGATAGGGTTAAACGTTTAAAAGAGCGCGAGAGCTACTGGATCCATATGTTGGATACATTGGAGCCCAGGGGTCTCAACAGGGAATATGAGGTCACCTATTGATGTTCCCTTTATTGGGTGATATGGTCCCTGGTTGAACCTCAGGACTCTTTGACATTCATTAAAATACATTTATGTATATGTTTCAATGTTCTAATAAATAGGGGTTAGGATAGACATGCCAACTATGTGTTCTAATTGCATTCCATTGTGTTCTAATTGCATTCCATGTCATTACTATGTAATACTATATCTACACATGTACTTACAGCTACACTTACAGCTATGCTCTCATTGATGTGGTATTTTCAATAAGAACTATGTTATGATTTTACTCATATTTTTCATCTCTTTTACTTTTAGAATCCTGAGGCATGATCTAGACCTCTGTTCCCCTATAGACGATGCGTGCTGATTATGAGAGCTTCCTGGTTCTGTCCAGGACCGTGATTCCAGCCTAAGCATCGTCAGAGGTCGGGAATCTCCGGCTCTGTCCGGGGTCCCGCCTCTCAGTGTTCCGCGCACGCGCACAACGCCACTACGTCACACGTTGCGACGTCACATGACTTAAAGATGGCGGCGCCCACCGCCGCACTCGCACCGCTCTCCACAGCATTATACCACTGACTTAAGGTAATGTGTTTGATTTCATCCCACACTTTGGCTCACCCCAACAGCACAGCTTTCTCTCACCGCTTATATTGTGCATAGAGGTTCAGGTGACTCATGGCTTAAACTTCTAAAGTCCGTGGAAGGACCTATGCATAGCCAGTTTGGTTGAATGAGTAAGTGTCACAGAACTCTTTATCCTACTTGATCTGATGATAGCCTATACTGCTTCTATACCCTTGTGACATATGTGGTCTTATATTTTATATTATATAGGGATAAGACCTATGAGATTTCACCATTTAGCCACTATACTATATTGAACCTAACAGGCTTAACATTATTATTCCCTTATCTATATATTGTATTAACTTTTCCTCAGCCATTGAGCTCACCGTAAAGGACCTGCATTCAACATTCCCCTGCCTTGGTTAAGCATATTTAACTCTTAGAGGTAATTTAACCCTTCATTCTCTTCTTCATGGGATAGAATATGCAGACTCCATTATTCATTGACATGAATATAAATATGTGTTACTCATATTGTACTTTGTTTTTTTCATTTGAGCTTATGTGATAATAAGTTACATGATTGTTAGAGCATCTTACTTTAAGATTTGAGTTATATTGCCTCTGATGTCTCTCTTATTTTGTTTTATTACATACTAACACGAAAGAATATCGTGAACAAGGCTTGGATAGCCGAAACGTTGATTATACATTCTCTGTTCATTGTACAAAGGCAAAGATTAAAACCTTTATGTGAACTTATTGAGACTCTTCACATTTAATATTGAGTATATATTTTTATACCTAGTGTGCCAGAATATCCTCTATATACTACTTATTTTTTTCTGAGCACCTAAAAGGGTGGTAGAGCAGACATAATCCTATTATATATACTTCATTTGTTTCCGTAAAGGCCGTGTCACACATAACGAGATAGCTAACGAGATCACTGTTGCATCACAGATTTTGTGATGCAACAGCGATCCCGTTAGCGATCTCGTTATGTGTGACACGCACCAACGATGTGGCCCCTGCTGTGAGACCGTTGATCGTTACACACTTCTCTGGATCATTTCTACGTCGTTGCGCTCCCACTGGGAGCGCTACTTTGAAGCTCACTGGGACGGGGTTCTCGGTACCAGACCGAGGTACTGCTGGGGATGTCACGGAGGTCCTGGTCCGGACCGTGTCCCGGGTTCACACAAGTAAAAGGGGATATATACAGGGGATAATGTTTGTCGTGACACCACCCACGGGTTGTGGTCAATGATGGTACCACCACTGCTGCGCTGCTCTGCCAGGAGGATGGAGGGATGGATAGGCTGCAGCCAGATGGATGAGCCCGCCGTGGGTCGGACTGCTCCTGACAGGATAAAAGGTATGCAAAGTTCAATATAACTGGAATCAAACACGGACGCTCAGGCAGGGTTCACCGGGTTTACTTGTCAGTTCTTCACAGTTAACACAGCTCACGGTACAGTTCAGTTCTTAACAGTTCACAGTGCAGTTAACCCCGGGAACACTCAAACCCTATGCAGCCAGGCTGTCACTCTGAGACCCCTCACTCCTTCTAAGTCCTTCCAGGCTATTGTTTCTCTCTCTCTTGTCTCCCCAGGTTGTATGGCGGCAGCTCGGACCCTTGTGGTTCCTCGTGGTTGCTGCTGTGCCTTCAACCCTTGTTGTCGGAACTCCAACCTGGAGTTATAGCTCCCCGTCGGTTATTCTGGGAAACTTCAGTCCCCCTCAGAGCCGACACTCTGGTGTTTGCCTAGCCTGCAGTAACCCTGTCTTTCAAAGTGTTACCAGGCTCCTTCTATCCCATGTGACTTCCAGTTACTTCAAAGGAATCTATCCCGCCTGTAGTTGGTCGGTGCTGCCATGTTCCTCGGACCTGGTGATACCGGTCTGGTCTCTGTCCTCACACTCCCCTGGGATGCCAGCTATGGATGAGCTTTCTCTCCATGGATCTCTGTCTCTGAGGATTCTGCGTCTCCAGGGAGCCCAATCCCACCAGGATGTGTCACTTTCTGTCTGCTCTTGTGGGTGTGTGTGCTGTGAGGGTGTTTGTTGCACAAACTGTCTACTGTCTGCCTGGCTGCAGTTTCCTATGTGGCCACCCTGGACGCAGGGGTGCCACACTACGTTGTTGTGTTTGAAAGGGACAATGACCAACGATCTCAATGCTTCGCTATGGAGTGAAACTTCCCAATGACCTCGGTATAATTCTGGATCGTTAGTGCATCGTTTTTCACATCGCTGGTGAGATACCTGTTTGACATCTTACCAGCGATGTGAAAAACGATGCACCAGTGATCTCTGCACATCATTATCGGGATCGCTGGTGCGTGGTTATGTGTGACTGGGCCTTAAGACAGTATCAGTGCTATCCTTTGACAGATTCTGTGTTTTATTTTACCTTTTTATTTGCTGCATACAAAGAGAACAGAGAGGAGAATGCAGCCCACCTGCCCCGAATGTGAGTGATTTCTACTGATCTCCTGTGCAATTATATGAATATGTGATATGAATATTCATCCTATGGGGAGTGGACAGCAGATAACTCACTGTGATTGACAGATAGAATGAATTTCTTTATTTGAAGTTAACAGAGGATAGGAGGGAAATATAGGTAAAAGAAATACATCAATAGAGAGAGCTTAGAGGGAGGAATTAAAAAATGATAGCAGTTACATATGGATTTTTGACCTGACAGATTCCCTTTAAATGGTGATGAGTACACATTGCCCTGGTTGGGGTGTTCAGACTAAAAGATTAGTGATGGTAACCTTTACGTTATGATTAACATAGAACAACGATGTGTCAATAGAATAGCTATTGCTATCTTATTTATATGATTCACTGTATTTTTTTTCTATATAATCTGTTTCTTTGCCATTATTTTTACTACTCCTTGCCCTTGAGCCGATGTCATCTTACGGTATCTTTGTTTGTGTTAAGTGAATAAACCATTGTTGGTTCAACTACCACTGTCTCCTTATGGTTTGCGCTGTTACATTCTCATACCTATTAACAATATCATATACAGTTTATATTATCAGGAGAGTCAGACGTTCTTATCTTGTTTGTCTTCCAACAGTTGCACAGTTTATAGCTTTGCCTGTGGCTATTGTGCCTAGTTCTCCCTCTGGGCGTTCTAGCATTAAATGCTGCTTGCCTAAAATGTGATTAGCAACTATCTGATAATCAAAGGCTGATTCCGTTATTTCTAAAAATTAAAGCCAAAGATTTGTAAAATATTTGGGCTGTATGTGTGGCAGCTTAAAGGGATTGTCCACTTTTTTGTAAAAACAAAATAGTGTAGTCTCAGATGGAGTCAGCATCTATGAGATATATGTGGCATGACCCTTGGCATACAGATGCAGCTCAATAAATTAGAATATCATCAAAAACTTATTTATTTTCAGTAATTCAACACATAAAGTGAAACATATACTGTATTTTTCAAATTATAAAATGCACTTTTATTCCCCCAAATTTTGGGAGGAAAGTGGGGTGTGTGTTTTATAATCTGAATATACTGATTACATTCTGCAGGGCAGGGTGGGGGTGGCTCATGAGTGGTAACCGGGGCTGGGACGGGCTGGCTACGGGCTGCAGGAGGCAGTGGGAGGTCACGTGCTCCCGCTCATTAGCCTCCTCCAATATGCACTGCCGCAGTCCATCACCTTGGTGCTGAAACCAGCACCAAGATCTGGACAGGGGTGCAGCGCATATCAGGTGTGCCTGCACACAGCCCCCTGTGCTGGTACACTTGCCCCATTACTGTTTAGAGCCCCCCTGCTGGCGCGCACATAATAAAATAAAAAAACATTACTTCACCTTCTGATGATCGCTCCTTTCTGCCAGCTGAGCGGTGACTTCCTGCTTTGGTCTCGGCCATCGGGTCATGTGAATGGAGCGCATCATGTGACCGGATGTCATCACTGTGCACTCCTGATGGCTGGGACCAACGCAGAAACTCACTGCTCAGCTGGCAGAACGGAGCCATCATTTGAAGGTGAAGTAACGTTTTTATTTTATTATGTGCGTGCAAGTAGGGGGGCTCTAAACAGTGATGGGGGCAAGTGTGCCAGCACAGGGGGGTGAGTGCAGGCACAGGGACAAGTATGCCAGCACAGGGAGGTGAGTGCAGGCACAGGGGCAAGTGTGCCAGCACAAGGGGGTGAGTTCAGGCACAGGGGCAAGTGTGCCAGCACAGGGGTTTGAGTGCAGGCACATGCAGGGCCGGCGTTAGGGGGGGGCAGACTGGGCAGTTGCCTAGGGCCCCCACTCTCTTAGGGCCCCCAAAGGAGCTGAACTGAAAATAGCAATAAAAGAGTGAAAAAAATGTAAAAATACACATATTTGGTATCGCTGCGTTCGTAAGGATCTACGCTATCAATATATGAAGTAAATTAATCCAATTGGTAAATGGCGTAATGGGAAAAAAATAAAAACGCCAGAATTATGTTTTTTAGGCCACCACGTTGCTACAATAAAATGCAATAAAAGGCGATCAAAATGTTGTATCTGACTCAAAATGGTATCAGTAAAAATGTCAGCTCAGGGCACATAAAGTAAGCCCTCACATATCTATGTATCTTCAAAAATTAAAACATCATGGGTCTCGGAAAATAAAAAAAAAATATTTTTTTTTTTTTTACAAATTTCTGTTTTTTTTTTTATGATTGAAATAAAAATGATGTTCAGTATGTTCTTATTCTGACCTAGATAATCAACTTATGAAGTCACTCTTACCATATAACTACGGCCTGTTCCACATCTAAGGTTGGTGTGCGTTTTGCTAAATTTGCCTTTCTAGCTGTTTTTACCGCTAAAAACGCATTAAAAACGCTAGCGTTTTTTCCCCATTGATTTCAATGGGAACGCATGTAAAAACGCATGCAAAACGCATGTGCGTTTTCAAAAACGCATGCATTTTTGCTAACGCAGCACAAAACGTCTTCCCCGATGTTTTGGGCAGAGTTGGCAAAATCGCATGCGTTTTCTGTTTTTTGAAAACGCACATGCGTTTTTACATGCGTTTTTGCATGTGTTTCCATTAAAATCAATGGGAACAAAAACGCATGCGTTTTGATGCGTTTTTGCGGTAAAAACGCATGGAAATGCAAATTGAGCAAAATGCAGCAAAGCGTTAGATGTGAAAGTGGCCTGAGCATTTAGGGCCCACTTTAACCTTTTGCCTAAGGCCCCACTTTGCCTAAAACCGGCCCTGGGCACATGGACAAGTGTGCTAGCACAGGGGGGTGACTGCAGGCACAGGGCAAGTGTGCCAGCACAAGAGAGTGAGTGCAGGCACAGGGGCAAGTGTGCCAGCACAGGGGGGTGAGTGCAGGCACAGGGGCAAGTGTGATAGCACAGGAGGGTGAGTGCAGGCCCAGGGGCAAGTATGCCAGCACAAGGGGGTGAGTGCAGGCCCAGGGGCAAGTATGCCAGCACAGGGAGGTGAGTGCAGGCACAGGGGCAAGTGTGATAGCACAGGAGGGTGACAGCAGGCCCAGGGGCAAGTGTGCCAGCACAGGGGGGTGAGTGCAGGAACAGGGGCGAGTGTGCCAGCACAGGGGGTTGAGTGTAGGCATAGGGGCAAGTGTGCCAGCACAGGGGGTGAATGCAGGCACAGGGGCAAGTGTGCCAGCACAGGAAGGGCTAGTGCAGGCAAAGGGGCAAATGTGCAGCACAGGGAGGTGAGGGCAGGCACAGGGGCAAGTGTGCCAGCACAGGGGGTGAGTGCAGGCACAGGGGCAAGTGTGCCAGCACAGGGGGGGTTAGTGCAGGCAAATGGGCAAGTGTGCCAGCACTGGGAGGTGAGTGCAGGCACAGGGGCAAGAGTGCCAGCACAAGGTGGTGAGTGCAGGCACAGGGGCAAGTCTGCCAGCACAGGGGGTGAGTGCAGGTGTGGCACCCTGCCAATGCCGGTAACCACATATCTCTCTGCTTTACAGCTGGGTTTCCACAGCAGGTACTACAACAAACAACACCTTCCACCCCAGCACAGTAGGGGGAGCTCAACCTGCTGCACTTAGGCAAGATCCCCTATAAATACTGCTGCTGGGGGCGGAGTTAGTCAGAGTGTGGCAGACGCTAGAAGAGCTGCAGGAGAGTTCTGGTGCCTGGTGCCACGAGTAGGCACAGGCCCGAGACCCAGAGTAGCCCTTCAGTGTCCCACCAGCCTAAGTGAGACTGAAGGCAGGGAGCCTAGAGAAGAAACAGAGACAGGGGAGCAGGTAGCTCAGATCGCGAGTTTGCCCCAGAAGAGAAGCCGGATATTGGGGATCCGCAGCAGTGGAGAACTACAAGTCCCACAGAAAAACCCCTTGGCACCGAGGAAGCTTCAGCTACCCGGTCTCCTGAGAGAGTCACAGAGAGGGAGCCAGGACTAGCAGGGTGCTGCAGTTCAGGAGAAAGGTTGTCCTGTAGGAAGAGAGAGATACAGAAAAAGGAAGATAGTGTAGGCGAGTCAGGATTTAATAGACCGCCCCAGCAACCACACTGAGGAGGAGGCCTTATACCCACTTGCTGTGGGAGCCCACTGTGCAGCCCAGCTACCCGTCGGTGCTCTGGACAATTTGCCTACAAGCCATCAGTAAAAAGGTAAAGAGACTTTTGCTGCGTGTGTGCATCCTTTCTTCTCCCTCACCGTCCCTCACCACAGACTATTCCTATACTCTCCAACCGTCCCAGCTCTGCTGCAACCTGTCCACCCCTTTCCATACTGCCCCGGAGGTTCCAGTCCCGCCTGCGGGGACTACAACATCACTGCCGCAATCCCACCGACCTCCAGATGACTGTAGCGGCACTGGTGATCCCTCACCAGACACAGAGGTAGCGTCACGACAAAAATTTTGTACATAATCCCTGTAAATAACTCTATATTTCATTTGAACCGCTGGGGCTACGGCCTCGGACATCCCAGACTGAAAACCAGAGCCCGAGAGCTGAGTACTCTGCCCTGGGGTGCATCACAGGCACAGGGGCAAGTTTGCCAGCACAGGGGGGTGAGTGCAGGCACAGGGGCAAGTGTGCCAGCACAGGGGAGTGAGTGCAGGCACAGGGACAAGTGTGCCAGCACTTGGGCAAGTGTGCCATGACTGGGGCAAGTGTGCCAGCACAGGAGCAAGTGTGCCATCACTGGGGGACGTGTGCCATCACCGAGGAACGTGTGCCAGCACAAGTGGGCTATATCCAATGTAAGGGGGCCATATCCAGATTAAGGGGTTAATTCTAGGATGGGGGCTATATACTAGGATGAGGGACAATGTACCAGGATGAGGGGGCTATGAGGGACACATATCATATATGATTTGTTAGATGGACACTGGCATTATAAGACGGACCATATTTAACATTAAAAAATTATTTATTTCTCTTTTCCTTCACTAAATTTGGGGTGCGTCTTATAATCAGGTGCGTCTTATAAAGCGAAAAATACGGTATATTATATAGAGTCATTATGGAGAGATCTATTTCAAGTGTTTATTATTGCTAATGTTGATTATGGCTTACAGACAATGAAAACCCAAAGGTCATTATCAAGCAGATACATTATTGTTCTTTGATAAATACTCATGTGAGAGTCGAAACGTCAGATTTAATAACCATTTAAGTTGCTTTGACATGAAGATATTTGACCTGAAGATATCTCTACATTGCTTCAATTATCTTTTTTTTTTGTGTACTGAAGCACATCTAGATATTGTGACTGATTTTTGCTTCTGAGCATCTCCTCACAGTGAGCCTGGCTTCTCTTGTCTAGATACAGGAGTGGAAGCTACAGAGATAAACCATCATTTTAAGATTGACGCCTGTTTTGTGTTTGAAGACATTCCTGGTTTTGGTGTACTAATACTGATGAAATTGTAATAATAAATGAAATATGTGCACAAGGCCAAAGGGCTTTCTCAGATGTCCATTTAAAAAAAAAAAAAATTGGACCGCACTCAGATCCATCTAAGTGCAGTCCAATTATCACAGTCTGACAGATTGGAGAAGGTGGAGACATTTTTTTTCATTATTTTTCAATGTATGAGAAAAATGAATGACACTGTGACCCCACTCTGACAATCTGACCAATCTCTGACCATGCTCTGGCCCCACTTTAGCCCACTCTTGCATACTATTTCCACACTATGGCCATACTCTGGTCACTACTCTGACCACACACCACACTCTGGCCACACACCAGCCTCTGGACCACACTCAAGCCACCCACCACACCACACTCTGACCACACTTCTGACCACCCAAACTCTGTCCACACCATCCCCCTGCTGGCCACACTCTGACCACACACTGCACTCTGGCCACACTCTAGCCACCACCACACTCGACACACATGCCACACTCCGGTCCACATGACCGCACTCGGCCACACTCTGGCCACACACTGACACCACACACTGACCACACTCTGCCACACACCTGCACTCTGCACCACAGCTGACCACACACCGCACTCTGCCACACACTCACAATCTTGGCAACACTCTAGCACACACTGCAACCTGACCACACACCACACTCTGGCCACACTCTGACCACACACCACACTCTGGCCACATCTAAGCCACACACCACACTCTGGCCACACTCTGCCACACTCCACACACCAAACTCTGTCCACACTCTACACACACCACACTCTGGCCACACTCTGACCACACACTCACTCTGGCCAACACTCTAGCCACATACCACACTCTGACCACACACCACACTCTGGCCACACTCAACCACCACCACACTCTGCCCACACTCTGACCACACTGACCACACACCAAACTCTGGCCACACTCTATCCACACACCGCACTCTGGCCACACTCTGACCACACACTGCACTCTGGCCACACTCACACACCCACTCTCTGACCACACTCTGGGCCACAACCACACTCTGGCCACACTCTGACACACACCACCTCACACTCTAGCCAACCACAGTCTGACCACACACCACACTCTGGCCACACACCACCACAACTCTGGCCACTCTCTACAACACCCCACTCTGACCACACCATACTCTGGCCACACACCACACACTGTCCACACACACTCTGGCCACACTCTAACCACACACGCACACTCTGGCCACACTCTGTCCACACACCGCACTCTGGCCACACGACACACACTACTCTGGCCACACTCTAGCCACACACCACACTCTGACCACACACCTACTTGGCCACACTCTGACCACACACACTCTGCCACACTCTGACACACACACACTCTGGCAACATCACAATCTGGCCACATCTGCACACACCGATTCTGGCCACACTGTTTTTTAGTTTTGAGGACATCTAATGAACCTTCAGGTAATGAAAAGTTTGGATGGGAAAAAAAGACTTTTCCCTTTGCTGTGTGACTTTCCTTTGTGTATGCAATTGCTAAACTTTACCTTGAGGAAAGTTTAGGTTTAAGGATTAAGATAAAAAGGGGGGGAACCAAGAGGCGCAAATAGTGCCCTATCAATGTGGCACTGAGTATATAAGCGGTGAAAAGGGGATTCCTCCTCACCTGGGCAAGTTTCGTGTAACACACACTGGCTTTAAGGCAATGTTTATGATGATTGTTCACCATGTAGCCCCGCTGCGGGACCTTCCAGCCCATCCACGTAGTGGTTGGAGACGTTACATCAGATGGTTCGGGTAAGGGCGATATGGCGTTGTCAAGTCCGCGCGAGTGCCAACCCGCATCCATCCACTCCAAAGAAACAAACACGGAAGATGGAACTTTAATGAATATCATTTTTTTATTTTCATTCCTGCTTTGTTATTTAATCGCTGTATTCTAGTACCCTTGAAATCTAAGGGGGCACACGAAAAGGAGGAGGCAGAGATGGAAATACAAATATGTACAATTGACAAAGTCCAAAACTCAACGTGGTTTTTTCCATTTGCGGAGTGAATTGATCGTTCACTTGCAGGACAGACAAAAGCCATTGTTTTTCCCTAGCAGCTAGGTTTAAAGAATGTGGTATTGACAAATGGTCAAAGGGGCTCGGATAGGACCCTTTTTAGAATAAAGGAAAAGTTCTAAGTATACTTAAATAATATAAAACTAATAATTTTGGTTTCTTGACTTCTTTGACTCCTAGAATTGAAATGAACTTAAAAAAATGAAACCATTTGAATACATTAGTGCTAAAAGTAGAGCTAAGTAAGAATTTAAATTATTGCTAAACAATTGCCGAAAATGTGAAATGTTTTGTAAAGTGCACTATTTTACATTTGTAACTGCAGTGAGATATCCAAATTTTCAATACAATCCCATCATTGAGCATAATACCCATAGAATCAATCATGATGACTGTGTATAATGGACATGAACTGAGCGCATTCTCTAATGTCACTAGAGCGACTTTGCTTTCAAGAGGCATCTGCTTCCCCCTTAATCAGTGAAAGGTTAAGAACAGACAATCAAAAGGCATGACGTTTTGAACGAAGCTCATCAGCAGATGCAAAAGATCCACCGGTTGCATCTCATGAATGTCTAACAGCTGCAAGTGTCATGTAATTTATTTCATTTTCTATTCTTGAAACCGGTACCAGGAAACTTAACTCCTGACTACAGAGATAATGAAGACTTTTCTGTATGTTCTTTATTCAATGTTACATTGTTAGAGATGTTTTTTTCTTTTTTAAGGATGTCATATATGTTGTTCCTAACAGGGTAGTGTCAGCGTGTATATAAAAGTGTCTCTATTTTTGAATTTGATTCTCACTAAATACAGAATCATTGCAGCTAGTGAACTTCCATTTTGCTGCATTCATATGGACTGGAAGTAGGTAAATATAGTATAAAGTACCATACTCCCCTTGCCCATCCCCTATCCTTGCTACTGCAGTTCTGCACCAGTTCTTTGCTGACTTCCTAGGGTGCCTTCACATAGGCAACTTATAGTATCCAGCCGAGATCCGTCGCTTTGTTAAAAACCGAAATGCAAATCATATCCGGTTTGTGTCTATTGATTTTCAATGGGCAGTCCTACTGATTTTCAATGGACACTCCAGCACTTTGCTTTTCATCCAGTTGTATCTGGTTGCTGCCAGATCCAGCCGAAAACCATTTTTTACCGAGCCCAATAAACACAACATGTAGTGTTTTTTGGGCTTTGTAAAAATCTACTTACGACCAGATCCAGCATGACTTATAATGTGTATCAATGAGTGCCAGATCCGGTTTTACCAGATCATTTCTGATCCAGTAAACCAGGAACTGGCAGGCCTATTGAGCCGTTGTGGTATGGTCACACACATAAAGTTCGGGATCCATATCGAACACCTGAGTATTCAGGGACAGACCCCAAACAGGGACTTCACTGAGAAGTCGTGATTAAAGCATTATACAACCTGTCTCGCTGCTATGGTCACTTATGTGTTCCGCTCTTTAGTCTCATGTAATATTCACTTCATTGACTGCTGAACAGCTAATCACAGTTGTCTGTGACAGGATGTGATTGGTTGTTGCACCCCAACTACTGTGCCAGTAACCAATCACAGATGCAATGAATAGGGCGCAACAGCCAATCACAGATGCTGACACAGAAAATGGGCGTCTGTCATTGGCTGTTCAGTAGGCCGTGCAGAGCATACCCAGAAGTGACAGCAGCACAGAGACAGGTGAGTATAATGCTTTAATTACAAACTTCTCAGTGAAGTCCCTGTTTGGGGTCCGTACTGAACACTCAGATGTTCGGTATAGACCAAAAACAGACAAACGGATCCGTACAATAACAGATGCAGCCGGATGAAACCGTGCCGGTATTATACCAGAATCTGAAAACTTATCTGTTATAATACCAATACAGTTTCATCTGCTGAATCCAGTGTAAAGGCAAAAACCATATCCAGTCAGATGTGGTTTTTACCTGATCTCCACCGGTTATGAAGAAACACCTATGTGAACCCATGCTAAGGCAACAGCTTCACTCTCTTTTCTGCCGGTTCAGGCTAGGCATCAATGCATATTTCCACAAGGGGTAGTCACACTTTTCATGAAGTCAGGATGTACATTAATGCTCAGCAGAGAGTGAGAAGGAGACAAGTGCTGGAGCAGAGTAAGTTTCTTAATAAACCAGTGGAGGAACGGTGAGACGCTGCATCAGCAGGAACAGGTGAGAGGCGAGATGAGTAGTATGATCATTTATTGTTCTCAGCCCTTCCCATCTCATACTTGAATCATTCTTTGGGGTCGGAAGACTTAAGAGCATAAATACATAATTATTTTAATGCCAATCTGGGCTCATTCAATTTTTATCAAATAAATTGTAATTTCTAGGCCAAATTTGAGCAAATCTGCCGAATGGTCATGTTTGCAGACCAAGTCATTTCCGATCTCTATATAAAATGCTTCTTTTCTTAATGCATGGTTTGGTGAGCAGGAGCAAATGAAAAACTATTTTCTAATATCTGTGTCTTACATAAAACACAAACACGTAAGCTGTACATTGGGGGAATCAGGTGCTAATGCCACATGATCTATATGTCATGTTCTATGGAAAATTGACTCTACTCAGCCACTATTATCAGTTACTATGACAATTACTTTAGGGGACCTAGAGTGTATAACTTGTTTTTGGTTGACTGTAAATTGTGATCTTCACTTAATGCTTCCTTTCCACAAACTTTAATTAAACAGTCATTTGGTACAAAAACATCACATCTGATTTGATCCAAAATAGTTAGTTTTACGGAATCTCTACTTTTCCATACATTTTTGGGTAGGAATTATGCTAGTCTATTATATGTATATAGTGTCAAACAATGGCTAGAATAGAATCATCTTTTTTAATGTGTATGTATATATACAGGGTGGGCCATTTACCGTATTTTTCGCTTTATAAGACGCACCTGATTATAAGACGCACCCCCAAATATGGTGAAGGATAAGAGAAAAAAATAATTTTTATTGTTAAATGGGGTCTGTCTTATAATGCCAGTGTCCGTCTTACAAATTATATACCGTATATGATGACTGGAGTTGGGGACCTCTGTACTATGGCACCTCACTGTAGTAGGACATCTCACTGTAGTACTATGGCACCTTATTGTAGTAGGACACCTCACTGTAGTACTATGGCACCTTATTGTAGTAGGACACCTCACTGTAGTACTATGGCACCTCAGTGCGGTGTGGCACCTCTGTCTAGTAGAATTATTGCATCTCATTGTAGTACAACACCTCAGTGTACTATTTTAGCATCTCACTGTACTATGTCTTCTCAGTGTGGTATATATGGCACCTCCGTGCAGCACAGCACCACAGTGTGGTATATATGGCACCTCCGTGCAGCACAACACCCCAGTTTGGTATATATGGCACCTCCGTGCAGCACAACACCCCAGTGTGGTATATATGGCACCTCCGTGCAGCACAACACCCCAGTGTGGTATATATGGCACCTCTGTGCAGCACAGTACCTCATTGTGGTATATATGGCACTTCTGTGTAGCACAGCACCTCAATGTGGTATATATGGCACCTCTGTGCAGCACAGCACCTCATTGTGGTATATATGGCACTTCTGTGTAGCACAGCACCTCAGTGTGGTATATATGGCACCTCTGTGCAGCACAGCACCTCAGTGTGGTATATATGGCACTTCCGTGCAGCACAGCACCCCAGTGTGGTATATATGGCACCTCCGTGCAGCACAGCACCCCAGTGTGGTCTATATGGCACCTCCGTGCAGCACAGCACCCTCAGTGTGGTATATATGGCACCTCCGTGCAGCACAGCACCTCAGTGTGGTATATATGGCACCTCTGTGCAGCACAGCACCTCAGTGTGGTATATATGGCACTTCTGTGCAGCACAGCACCCCAGTGTGGTATATATGGCACCTCTGTGCAGCACAGCACCTCAGTGTGGTATATATGGCACCTCCGTGCAGTGCAGCAAGCACCTCAGTGTGGTATATATGGCACCTCTGTGCAGCACAACACCTCAGTGTAGTATATATGGCACCTCTGTGCAGCACAGCACCTCAGTGTGGTATATATGGCACCTCCGTGCAGCACAGCACCCCAGTGGGTATATATGGCACCTCTGTGCAGCACAGCACCTCAGTGTGGTATATATGGCACCTCCGTGCAGCACAGCACCCCAGTGTGGTCTATATGGCACCTCCGTGCAGCACAGCACCCCAGTGTGGTATATATGGCACCTCCGTGCAGCACAGCACCCCAGTGTGGTATATATGGCACCTCCGTGCAGCACAGCACACCAGTGTGGTATATATGGCACCTCTGTGCAGCACAGCACCTCAGTGTGGTATATATGGCACCTCTGTGCAGCACAGCACCTCAGTGTGGTATATATGGCACCTCTGTGCAGCACAGCACCCCAGTGTGGTATATATGGCACCTCTGTGCAGCACAGCACCTCAGTGTGGTATATATGGCACCTCCGTGCAGCACAGCACCCCAGTGTGGTCTATATGGCACCTCCGTGCAGCACAGCACCCCAGTGTGGTATATATGGCACCTCTGTGCAGCACAGCACCCTAGTGTGGTATATATGGCACCTCTGTGCAGCACAACCCCCCAGTGTGGTCTATATGGCACCTCCGTGTAGAATGTCATCTCAGTGTTCTATGGCACAGTGCCACTTAGCTGGTCTGGAGAGGGTGGGACTGAGATGGTGGAAATCACGCATTCCCACTATTTTTATGTAGAGAGGATGAGCTGTGACTTACAGTATTCAATCACATAGTGCAGTGCAGGGAGAAGGCACCTCCACCATTCTCCTTTGTGTGGCAGCAGCACCACCAGCTCAGGCACAAGGTTGCACTTAATGACAGTGTGACTTAATGACTTAATCTCCTCTCAGCTCCTCATTCACCACCTGTTTGTTTTGGGCAGCGGCAACAACACTCACGGCTCATCAAAGGTCCCAGGAGCTGTGTGATTCACTAGTTTAATTCCCACACTGAATAGCCTGTGGAGCTTGAGGACCTTTGATGATGTCAGACCCCGGATCACATGACGGTGAGCCCATGTGACCGGGCTGAATGTGTAAGTCGGCAGGAGCTGCATCCCAGCACAGGGTACAAGCACCAGGAGGCCCCGGCAACGTGTTTTTACTGAGGAGGCGACACAACCTTAACCAGGTTAGAGTCGGTCCCCTCACCCACTCCCTCACCTGTCATCTTACAAACGGCCCCGGAGACACACGGGCGACTGCGGCGGGGACAAAGAGAAGCTTACCGTGGTGGCTATGGAGGCCAGCAGGGCACAATGGCTGGGGCAGATAACGCGCTGGGGCTGCTAATGGGGAGTTCACATGTGGCTGCAGCCGCTGAGCTGCGGGTCCGCTCCATACACTCCTGTAATATGGGCTGCTCCCGCTGGTGATTGACAGCGGGATGCAGTGCATATTACAGGAGATAATGAGCGGCCCCACGTGACCACGGGGCCGCTGCTGCAGCCCCCTCCAGCCTCCTGAAAGCCCCCAGACACCACAGCTCCCCCCCACCTTCCACCTCCAATTCAGCACAGCTACTAGGGTCACTTTATAAGACGCACCCTCCACTTTCCCCCAAAATTTGGGGGAACAAAAGTGCGTCTTATAAAGCAAAAAATACGGTATATGGATGCACCTAAATAAAATGGGAATGATTGGTGATATCAACTTCCTGTTGGTGGCACATTAGTATATGGGAGGGGGAAAACTTATCCCGATGGATGGTGACCATGGTGGCCATTTTGAAGTTGACCATTTTGGATCCACCTTTATTTTTTGAATGGGAAGAGAAACATGTGACACATCAAACTTATCAAGAATTTCATAAGAAAAAAATGGTGTGCTTGATTTTAACATAGCTTTATTCTTTCATGAGCTACTTACCAGTTTATAAGCACTTATAACATGTAGAAAAGCAAAAAAGTCCAGCGCATAAGCTTCAAAGAATTACCTTTATTGGATCTTGTTGAGTACAGCAGAATAAAAAACATCTAGATAGTCACAGCTGTCTGAGAAAAATCCTTAAAAACGTCTTCAGATGCGTTTCTGCTAACAAGTAGCCTTAGTCATTGAACCAAACATTTAAAATCTGAATTTCTCATATAGGGATGTCCGGTCCTGACTATATGAGATGTTTGGATTCAATAAAGGTATTTCTTTGAAGCTTATGCGCTGGACTTTTGCTTTTCTACTTGGATTTCTCCAGTGCACCTGGAGGTGCTGTGCGCTGCTTTATCCAGGTGAGCTGAACTTATTTGCTTCATTGTCACTTATAAAATGTGTTCAAAGTGCTGCCCATTGTGTTGGATTGTCAATGCAACCCTCTTCTCCCACTCTTCGCACACTGATAGCAACACCACAGAAGAAATGCTAGCACTGGATATATTACTCATGTAGCAATTTCAGATATCCAGTGGCATTGAGGTTATCATTGATGAAGAATGGCCCCACTATTCTTTGTACCCCATATACCACACCATACCATCAATTTTTGTGTTCCAACAGTCTTGGAGGGATCTATCTACTGTGGGTTAGTGTCAGACCAATAGCGGTGGTTTTGTTTGTTAACTTCACCATTCACAAAAAGTTTGTCTTATCACTCATCTGAAGGCAATTGTCTATGCTGTGAAGATACGAGATGTGCCGCATCTGAAACAATGGATACTGGAAGTCTGTGCTAGCATTTCACCATTGTTTTTCTATGAAATTCTCAATAAGTTTGCTGTGTCACATGACCCTCCTCCCATTGAACAAAGTAAAGTTGGATCCAAAATGGCCGACTTCAAAATGACCACCACAGTCACCACCCATCTGGAAAAGTTTTCCCCCTCCCATATACTAGTGTGCACCAAACAGGAAGTTGATATTACCAACCATTATCATTGTATTTAGGTGGATCCATATAAATGGCCCACCCTGTATATGTGTATATATATATATATATATATTTATATATATATATATATACGTATCCAACAAAGTTCCACTGCAGCACTCCTTAATATAAAGTTCAGTAGTCCTTTATTTCTGGCTACAGATAGACCAACAGACAGGTGATGGCCACGTATCGGGCACACACGCCCTTTGTCAAGCACTTGTTGGATACGTATGTATAAAGGCTGTGAAGTAAGCCAAGCTGCTCTGCACCCTGAAAACATTTGCTGCTTGAAAGGTTTTCTTCTTTATATATATATATATACACATCTGTCTGGATCCGGGGATTTAGTTTTTTGCCCCGGACACAAAATCGGAGCTTGCAGCATTTTTTGAGTACGGGGCAAAAATCGGACAAAATTGGATCCTCTCGAATCTTTCCAGATCCGGCGCGTTCCTGCGCCCCATAACATGGGAGTCTATGGGTGCCAGATCCGACATAAAATCGGACTGGTTCCAGGACGCTGGGTGCTGAAAGAGTGGCAGCTGCTAAAAGCAGCTGCTGCTGAATTTCAGCACCTGGAGAGCTCCCTCCAGCCGTTATGCTTAAATGTCAGCACCTGGACAGCAGCAGCCGCTGATTCCGGCAGAAAACAGGATCGAAGGGAATTCTGTTTTGTTTGGGGCTGTCAGGTTCCGTCTGGTGCTTCCTGCAAAACAGAACCTGACAGCACAAAATTGTGGTGTGAAGCTAGTCTTAATAAAAACTACAAACAAGAGGTTGTGGAGTGCTATCGGGAGGAGTTTGATTTAAAGTTCTGGGTCTTAAATAATGGTAACACAAGTTAAAAGCAGCATAATACAGAAGAAAATGTAACATTTAGGTTGGGCAGTAATCCAACATTCTGGAGAATCATGTTATTTGGCCATTTTCTCTGCTGCAAAAAAATACACCATTCCCACTTGGAATTTTTCCTGTTTTTTGCTACATTATATTAGCAGTCATTTAAGGTCACTTTTTTGCAACTCATTCCTTCCTTGCAGTGCATTGCTATAAGAAATGAATTTAATCCCTTTCCGATATCCACTGTATATGTAGGTTGCATGTTGTGTGTGGTGTATTGCGAGCCTCAGAGCTGACCTTGCTGGCCATTTTTCATGTGGTGACTTGTCTTCTTTAAATGCCACTGTCATCTTGTACAGCATCATTAAAGGTAACCAACCTCCAGGATTTAACCACCTGTAAATCAGAGCAACATGTCATTGATGTGTGCAGCATGACATTACTGATTTTTTTTTTTTTTAATTCCGCACCTATGGGCTTATAAAATAAAAATTCGGTTGCGCCACACTGTTTGCTAAAGGCAGAATCTCCGTTATATTAATTCCTCACTCACCTTGTCTGGTTGTGCCGTCTCTGCACAACCAGATAGTAGGCTCAGTGGTGAGGAAGGGATCCGAGACCTTTGCTCGCCGGTTCCTGGTTCCAGAATGAGCGCCCAGCTCCAGCTCGCTTCTCCGGGTCCCGTGATCAATCACGTGTCTATTGTGTCAGCCAGGTCCTTGTGTACAAAGCTGCTCTCTTCCACCACGCTCCCCATAGGGAGGATAAGGTAAGGAACAATGCAGAAATGGTGGTATTTAGATTATGAGCGCTATACAAGGACACTGCACCTATGGGCTTATCTTTCTGCTGTAAGCCATACTCCCTTCCTCCTCATCCAGACTCATCCAGGGTTTGTTTGGCTTACAGCACAAAGACATGCCCACTGGGGAGGTATTAAAAAAAAAAAAAACAGTGATGTCATGCTGCACACGTGAATCACCTGCTGCACTGATTTACACATGGTTAAATCCTGGTGGTTGGTTCCCTTTAAGCTGCATGGTTTAGGGGTAGGCCATTGCATGTATTCAGTCTATATCGTTTATGACCAGCACTCAGTGGTGGAGGTTGATGGTGCTATGTAGGAAAGGATCTGGTGATCTCTATCGTAGTTATAATAGAATCCAAGCACTCATCTGGTTCAGTTTCAAGTGATTTATTGTGAAGCACACATGGATGGTGAGGTGACAGCAGCAATAACATTTCGGCCCCCAATTAGGCCTTTCTCAACACGTCACTGCTAATGATGTTAAAGGAGTAAACATCAGGTATGGAGCACTGTATGGTAAGACGAGAGCCCCCTGCACCATGGAACAGTACATCTGTTGCAGGCCTATTAGGCAGTGTATCTGTGCAGGCTTTGTGCTGTACCCATAGGTATGTGGAATGTTCCAGAATGCTGGAGAATCGTATTAGTATGTTTCTGATAGCCCCTGATGTGTTAGCTCCCAGTGTGTGACCCCTGGTCTGGGGAAGTACCGTTAGTATCGTAGTCTTGGGAGAGCCAGCACCGTCCGTGCCTAGGCTGAGAGTCCCAGACCCTGAACCAGATGAGTGCTTGGATTCGATTATAACCAGTTGCATATATTCATTCCCTCATTCTACAGTTGCCATGGTAGCAGGGGAAAATTACTGAAAATTACTGAAAAACATATTAAAAATCTAAGATTGTGAAGCAAAAGAAAATTGAATGTCAAAACGGCCATTTTTTTGTTGCCATCCTCTGCTAAAAATGCAACATAAAGTGATCAAACATTGGATATATCCTTAAGGCTGGGGTCACACACACAGATATCTGGGCAGATATTGTTCACAGATCTCTGGTTGCAGTGAAATCATGGACAGATTGCTCCATTTGTACACAGCCACAAAATGGAACCATATGTCCATGATTTCACTGCAACCAGAGATCTGTGAACAATATCTGCACAATTATCTGTGTGTGTGACCCCAGCCTAAAATATATCAATAAAACTTCAACTTGGCAAGCATTGACATAAATCACAAAAACCCAATTTATTTATTAATGTGTTTATGTATTTATTTCTAACTGTTTTTCCACCACCATTATTTTAGTAATGTGAAGAAGCGTGTTGCTGGGTCAGTTTTACCAAACAATAAACACCATAAAAACAAAACTCCCAAAACTATGTCACGATTGCAGTTTTGTTTTTCTTTTTTTCACCACAGCTGACATTTTTTTCCTGTTTGCAGGACAGTGTTAATTAATATTAAATACAAACACTCATTATGGTGGTGACACAGGTGGACCACCCTTCTTGGGATGGGTAATGTCTTACACATTAAGATTCTTTACTAGAAGCAAGCTTTAGTGTCCTCACATTCTTATGCCAGTCTGCCTCAGGTGATTTTTCAGAGGAGCGGCACCATCCGCATGACTCCTTACAGGTTTCTTTAAATATAGTACCTGCTGTATTTAAGCTCTTCTTCTACATCATTCCCACTAGGATGTGCCATCAGTTAGTAATTATTGGCTTCCTGCCTGTTTGGATCCGCAAATAAGGGACCACAGCTACCTACACAGGTTTGATCCTTCCAGTAGCGCAGTGTTGCAGTTCCCTGCATAGCTGGTGACAAAATGTATCACTGTGCAGGAGAAAACATGGACAGGACCTTGGTCAAAAAGGTCACAAATGCCAGATGTATTAAAGGGATCCTGTCACCCCCAAAACACCTCAGAAGCTATTAAAAGCTATCCCTACAGCATAGTAACACTTACCCTACACTCCTTTTAGCTCCTAAATGCAGCTAGTGAAAATGAAGATAAATGTTATTACACTACCTCATTAGTGATGATAATTAGTGACTATTGTGTGCATAGTCACCCTGGCAGGCTCTCCCACTTCATGATATCACGCCTCCATAGGCGTGATCTTCAAATCAGATTCAAATGCGCACCTCCCCTCTCTCCTATGCCGGCCGGACCGCTGCATTGTGCGGCTGTATGACGCGAATCGCGTCATTTCCGGCGCCGGGTGACGTATGTACACCCGCGCCGCTGTTAGCTTCAATACCCGCACTGCGTATGTGCATGCGCATGCGCAGTGCGCGTTTTGAAGCTAACAGAGCGGCGCGGGTGTACTATGTCACCCGGCGCCGGAAATGACGCGATTCGCGTCACCCAGCCCTACTGCAGCACGGCCAACACAGGACAGAGCGGGGAGGCGCGCATTTGAATCTGATTTGAAGATCACGCGATATCATGAAAAGGGAGAGCCTGCCAGGGTGACTATGCATACCATAGTCACTAATTATCATCACTAATGAGGTAGTGTAATAACATTTATCTTCATTTTCACTAGCTGCATTTAGGAGCTAAATGGAGTGTAGGGTAAGTGTTACTATGCTCTAGGGACAGCTTTTAATAGCTTTTGAGGTGTTTTGGGGGTGACAGGATCCCTTTAAGGCTTATCCTGGAAGTGTACTATAACAATCGAAGACTGGAATACCCCTTTAAAACATGACATCATAACTAGAGATGAGCAAAGCCGTTAAAGGTTGGAGTTTGGGTGCTTCACATATCCAAAGCAGTCCGTAAAGTATCGGTGTGCTTGGGTACACTTGCTGGTCAGCCCTTTGTGAGCCGCTTGCAGTGTTTGATCATCTCACAGTGGGGGTAAAAGCTGGGTTATTGGATGTAGTGTGCTTCTAAAATTAAAAATGACAAATCCCCCACCATCCCCAGAAGAGCTTTCTTTATTGCTGGATATATGTGGCGGAGAACCGAACTGCCCAATCAGTGACTTCCAATGAGGTTCAGGTCAAGTTTAGGTCCAGAACAAACTTTATAAAGACTCTGGCTGAACTCCCAGATCCCGAACTTCCATGGGTCCACTCAACATAACTTATACCATCAAGGCTTACTACAGAAACAAAGGTAGGTTTCATCAAAACTATTACAAATAAAGCAAACACAAATTCTGCAGGTATGAACACAACCTACACAGACTGCAGGTTTTATATCTTCTGCTTGTCATGTGGAGAATAAGGAGTTTGTAAACTATTTTCAATGGAGTTAAAATTTGTTTTGGCGGATACACTGTAAGTCCTCAGACATCCCGTGGGCGGGTTGCCTTAGTAACTATATAGCAAAATGATACTGTTACATTAAAATTAGATTTGCAGATGTGACTCTTTACTTCTTGCTTCCAATAATCCAGATGGTGGCTGGTCAGGGATAAGGAAGCTAACATGGATCCAAGAAGATGGGTTGTATTCACATGTCCTGCTGTTTTCTCGTTAATGAAAGATAATTTAATTGTAATTTCTGTTCTATGTGTGAATATTTTAATACATCTGCAATTTACCGGAACATCTTAGTTCCTGTATTATAATGGAATAGTTTGAATCTATTAGCATATCTTAATTGCCTAATCCATAGAATCAATCAAAGAAAGCATGGCATTTACAGTACCCTGAAAATGTATTCTTACCCCGTGAAGCTTTCCGCATTTTTTCACATTGCACCCACAAGCTTAAATGTATTTTATTGCGATTTTATGTGATATACCAACAAAAAGTAGCAAGTATTTGTGAAGTGTAAAGGAAATAATACATGATTTTTTAAATACCGTATATACTCGCGTATAAGCCGAGTTTTTCAGCCCAAAAATTGGGCTGAAAAGTACCCCCCTCGGCTTATACGCGAGTCAGTGACGGTATACAGCGGTATACAGCAGCCCCCGCATCCCCAGTAATGCAGGGCCCCCCCAGCCTTGCTCCGGTCACCTGTAAAGCAAAATATACTTATCACTGTCCCTCTGTCCGCGCCCGCTCGCCGCTGCTGTCCGCGATCCTCCATCTTCATGCGTCTTCTTCCTGTTTCCTGTGTTCGTCGCTGGTAATGACGTCATTGCCAGCGACGAACACAGGAAACAGGAAGAAGACGCATGAAGATGGAGGATCGCGGACGGCAGCGGCGAGCGGGCGCGGACAGCGGGACAGTGATAAGTATATTTTGCTTTACAGGTGACCGGAGCAAGGCTGGGGGGGCCCTGCATTACTGGGGATGCTGTATACTACCGCTGGGGCTGCTATACACTACCACTGGGGCTGCTATATACTACCACTGGGGCTGTATATACCTCTGGGGCCCTGTATACTACTACTGGGGCTGTATATACCACTGGGGCTGTATATACTACCACTGGGGCTGTATATACCACTGGGGCTGTATATACTGCTGGGGCCCTGTATACTACCACTGGGGCTGTATATACCACTGGGGCTGTATATACTACCACTGGGGCTGTATATACCACTGGGGCTGTATATACTGCTGGGGCCCTGTATACTACCACTGGGGCTGTATATACCACTGGGGCTGTATATACTACTAGGGCTGCGTCTATACTACCACTGGGGCTGTATATACCACTGGGGCTGTATATACTACTGGGGCTGCCTGTATACTACCACTGGGGCTGTATATACTGCTGGGGCCCTGTATACTACCACTGGGGCTGTATATACTACTAGGGCTGCGTCTATACTACCACTGGGGCTGTATATACCACTGGGTCTGTATATACTACTAGGGCTGCGTCTATACTACCACTGGGGCTGTATATACCACTGGGGCTGTATATACTACTGGGGCTGTGTGTATACTACCACTGGGGCTGTATATACAACTGGGGCTGCGTGTATACTACCACTGGGGCTGCTGTATATACCTCTGGGACTGCTGTATACCACACTGCTGGGGGCTGTATACTTGTGCTGGGGTCCACCCTCGGCTTATACACGAGTCAATAGACTTTCCCAGGTTTTGGGGGCAAAAGTAGGGGGGTCGGCTTATACACGGGTCGGCTTATACACGAGTATATACGGTATTTAAAAAATATAAATTACAAAATTGTGATTTTCATTTTTATTCAGCCCCCCGAGTTAATACTTTGTACAACTATTTTTTGCTGCAATTATTGCTACAAGTATTTGGGAGTATGTATTTTTCAGCTTAGCACATCTAATGGCTTAAATTTTTGCCCATTCTTTTTTTGCAAAATAGCTCTAGCTCAGTGAGATTGGATGGGGGCTAGTGACAAGTGAGTGTGATTGTTACTATTCGATACTCGCATGGATAGTACAGTGTTCACGATACTCGTTACTTGATGGTGTCACTGGTGCTCGTGAGTGATGTCTCGATTGTGAACTATCGGACACATACTGCCAGCTCCATTCAGTACATAAAGGGAATTGGTACCCCAATGAGAGCCACTTGAATGTTAGGCTCTCTCTGGGGGGCACAGCAAGGTGTTGTATGCAGTGAAAATGGAAAAAAGCCCACACTCCCATGCTGCCCTGAAAAGACTCATTTTATAGCCGGATGTGTGTGGGAAAAGTCAATCACTATTTGACTAACATTGGACTCCCTATTCAGATGAGTATGCAAGTATTGAAAACTACTTGTTATGTGTATGGCGATTGTGAATATTTTGATACTCGCTCAACACTAATGGAGACATCTGTTATTACCAATATTCAAGTCTTGACACAGATTGTCAACAGGATTAAGGTCTAGACTTTAACTTGGCCATTCAATACCATCCATTGTAGCTCTGGCAGGATATTTAACCCCTTCACGACCTATGACGTTGTGGGACGTCATAGAAATCTGTGTCTTCCCGACCTGTGACGTCCCACAACGTCATGGCGGGATCCCGGTCTTGTAGCCCCGGTGAGCGGCGTCGGCGATATCTCACCGGGGCTACAGCAAGCAGGGGACCTTAGGCTGACTACAGGGGGGGTGGCTTAGCCACCCCTCGTCTGTGATCACTGTGATTGGCTGCTGGAACTTCCAGCAGCCAATCACAGTAATTATGCGGCTATGCCCCTTCCTCCCATCATGGCCGCTCCGATCATGTTTCCTCCGGTCCCACCTTATGTGCCCTGCTGTGCCCACTCTCCCCACTCTCCTCCGGGAGCGGGAGGACCGGGGGAAACCGGCCACAGGTGCGGATGACCGGAGGAGAGCGGCCACAGATGCGGGGACCGGAGAAGAGCGGCCAGAGATTGCGGGGACCCGAGGAGAGCTGCACCGATCCGGGGATCGGAGGAGTGCAGCACAGAGATGTGGGGACTGGAGGAGAGCGGCACAGATCCGGGGACCGGAGGAGACTCAGGAGCGGAGGTCCGTAAGAGACAGGAGCGTGGGCACAGGAGCGGCGATGATGGGAGTGATCAATCTCATCAAATCACTCCCATCATCACTGGAGGGGGCTATACCTGTCCCCCCGCTTCCTGTCCCTGCCGCGGGCTTCCTCTTCCTGCCGCCCGCCTCCTCCTCCTCCTCTGAGTGCCCCCCCATCTCCTGTCACCCCCCCTCTTCCCCCTGCCTGCCCCCCCCCGATCACCGGAGCGTCGATCGCCTCTCCCACTCACCCCTCCGGCGATCGCGCTCCATCCTGCTGCACGGCTGCGTCCCGCTCCTCTTCTCTCCGGCCGCTTCCGCATCTGACAGCTCTGTGCTGGAGCTGTCAGATGACTTCTACAGCTAGATCCTGAGGATCCAGCTGTAGGAAGTGATCTGACAGATCCAGCACAGTGATCCACAGTGACCATTATGAGATCACTGTGGATCACTGTACTGGATCTGTCAGATCACTTTCTACAGCTGGATTCTGAGGATCTAGCTGCAGAAAATGATCTGACACCCCGGGCGCAGTGACCCACTATGTGCATCACTGCGCCTGGGCTGCCAGATCACTTTCCGCAGCTCGATCCCCATGCATGGGGATCGAGCTGCAGAAAGCTATCTAACAGCCCGGGCGCAGTGATGCACATAGTGGGTCACTGCGCCCAGGCTCTTAGATCGCTGCTCTGCAGCCCGATCTCCCTGCATGGGCATCGAGCTGCAGAAAGCAATCTGACAGCCCGGACGCAGTGATGCACATAGTGGGTCAATGCGCCTGTGCTGCCAGATCGCTTTCCGCAGCTCGATCCCCATGCATGGGGATCGAGCTGCGGAAAGCAATCTGGCAGCCCAGGCGCAGTGATGCACATAGTGGGTCACTGCGCCCAGGCTCTTAGATCGCTGCTCTGCAGCCCGATCTCCCTGCATGGGCATCGAGCTGCAGAAAGCAATCTGACAGCCCGGACGCAGTGATGCACATAGTGGGTCAATGCGCCTGTGCTGCCAGATCGCTTTCCGCAGCTCGATCCCCATGCATGGGGATCGAGCTGCGGAAAGTGATCTGGCAGCCCAGGCGCAGTGATGCACATAATGGGTCACTGCGCCCGGGGTGTCAGATCACTTTCTGCAGCTCGATCACCATGCTGGCGGATCGGGCTCCAGAGTAGCGATCTGAAAGCAAAGGTGATCGAGCGTCGTGGGACCTTCGTTGTGGACTACGTCGGAGACAATCAAACGTCGTGGGACCTTCGTTATGGACTACGTCGGAGCGATCGAGCGTCGTGGGACCTTCGTTGTGGACTACGTCGGATCTTTTTATAATAAAGATGGAGTCCGAATTGTGTCTGTGTTTATTTTTCAAATAAAAAGATTTTTCTCTGTGTGTATTTATTGACTATTTACCGTACTAGAGATTCCTAATGGCGGGTCTAACATTGGCCCTATATTATGAATCTCGGGCTTAGTGCCAGCTGCCAATAAAAAGCTGGCATTAACCCCTTTATTACCCAGTTAGCCACCGGCACCAGGGCAACTGGAAGAGCGTGGGTACAGCGCCAGAAAATGGCGCTTCAATGAATGCGCCATTTTCTGGGGCGGCTGCGGGCTGCAATTCGCAGCATGGGGGCCCAGAACGCTTGGGCCTCTCTATGCTGAGGATTCCAGCCCCCAGCTGCCTAGTTGTACCTGGCTGGACCAAAAATATGGCGGAGCCCCACGTAATTTTTTTTCTAGAATTAGTTCTAGAAATTAAAAAAAAAATGGGCTTCGCTGTATTTTTGGTTCCAGCCAGGTATGACGAGGCAGCTGGGGGTGGGTGGCAGTCCGTAGCTGCCAAGTTGTACCTGGCTGGACAAAAAATATGGCGGAGCCCTATGTAATTTTTTTTCTAGAAATATTTCTAGAAATAAAAAAAAAATAGGCTTCGCTGTATTTTTGGTTCCAGCCAGGTATGACGAGGCAGCTGGGGGCTGGTGGCAGTCCGTAGCTGCCAAGTTGTATCTGGCTGGACCAAAAATATGGCGGAGCCCTATGTCATTTTTTTCTAGAAATAATTCTAGAAATAAAAAAAAAATAGGCTTCGTTGTATTTTTGGTTCCAGCCAGGTATGACGAGGCAGCTGGAGGCTGGTGGCAGTCCGTAGCTGCCAAGTTGTACCTGGCTGGACCAAAAATATGGCAGAGCCCCATGGGTCCCCTATGCTGCGAATTGCAACTACTAGACTAGTATGTTTTTTCACAAAAAGTTTCTTTATTCATTTATACGTCTCAATTTGTGAAGCACATGGTGGTTCAAAGTGCTCACTGTGCATCTAGATATGTTCCCTGGGGTTTCTAGTTTCCAAAATGTTGTCACTTGTGGGGGAGCTCCAATGTTTAGGCACACAGGGGCTCTCCATACACGACCTGGTGTCCGCTAACAATTCCAATTATTGGCAAACACCAGGTTGCGTATGGAGAGCCCCTGTGTGCCTACACATTGGAGCTCCCCCACAAGTGACCCCATTTTGGAAACTAGACCCCCCAAGGAACGTATCTAGATGCATAGTGAGCACTTTGAACCCCCAAGTGCTTCACAAATTGATCCATAAAAATAAAAAAGTACTTTTTTTTCCACAAAAAAATTATTTTTTCATTTTTACAGATCAATTTGTGAAGCACCTGGAGGTTCAAAGTGCACACTATGCATCTAGATACCTTCCTTGGGGGGTCTAGTTTACAAAATGGGGTCACTTGTGGGGGAGCTCTAATGTTTAGTCACACAGACGCTCTCCATACGCAACATGGTGTCCGCTAACAATTCCAATTGTTAGCGAACACCATGTCGCATATGGAGAGCCCCTGTGTGCCTAAACATTAGAGCTCCCCCACAAGTGACCCCATTTTGGAAACTAGACCCCCCAGGGAACTTATCTAGATGGATAGTGAGCATATTGACCCCCCAGGTGCTTCACAAATTAATGGAAAAAAATTTTTTTGGCGGAAAACAAGTACTTTTTCATTTTTACAGATCAATTTGTGAAGCACCTGGGGGTTCAAAGTGCTCACTATGCATCTAGATACGTTCCCTGGGGGTCTAGTTTCCAAAATGGGGTCACTTGTGGGGGAGCCCCAATGTTTAGGCACACAGGGGCTCACCAAACGTGACATGGTGTCCGCTAACAATTTGAGCTCATTTTGCATTCAAATTGTTAGCGGACACCATGTCGTGTTTGGAGAGCCCCTGTGCGTCTCCACATTAGAGCTCCCCCACAAGTGACCCCATTTTGGAAACTAGACCCCCCAGGGAACATATCTAGCTGCATAGTGAGCACTTTGAACCCCCAGGGCTTCACAAATTGGTCCGTAATAATGAAAAAAGAAATTTTTGTGGAAAAAAAAAGTGCTTTTTCATTTTTATGGATGAATTTGTGAAGCACCTGGGGGTTCAAAGTACTCACTATGCATCTAGATACGTTCCCTGGGGGGTCTAGTTTCCAAAATGGGGTCACTTGTTGCGGAGCCCCAATGTTTAGGCACACAGGGGCTCACCAAACGCAACATGGTGACAGCTAACAATCTGAGCTGATTTTTATTCAAATTGTTAGCGGACACCATGTCGCTTTTGGAGAGCCCCTGTGTGCCTAAACATTGGAGCTCCCCCACAAGTGACCCCATTTTGGAAACTAGACCCCCCAGGGAACATATCTAGATGGATAGTGAGCATATTGACCCCCCAGGTGCTTCACAAATTAATGGAAAAAAATTTTTTTTTGCGGAAAACAAGTACTTTTTCATTTTTACAGATCAATTTGTGAAGCACCTGGGGGTTCAAAGTGCTCAATATGCATCTAGATACGTTCCCTGGGGGGTCTAGTTTCCAAAATGTGGTCACTTGTGGGGGAGCCCCAATGTTTAGGCACACAGGGGCTCACCAAACGTGACATGGTGTCCGCTAACAATTTGAGCTCATTTTGCATTCAAATTGTTAGCGGACACCATGTCGTGTTTGGAGAGCCCCTGTGCGTCTCCACATTAGAGCTCCCCCACAAGTGACCCCATTTTGGAAACTAAACCCCCCAGGGAACATACCTAGCTGCATAGTGAGCACTTTGAACTCCCAGGTGCTTCACAAATTGGTCCGTAATAATGAAAAAAGAAATTTTTGTGGAAAAAAAAAAGTGCTTTTTCATATTTATGGATGGATTTGTGAAGCACTTGGGGGTTCAAAGTACTCACTATGCATTTAGATACGTTCCCTGGGGGGTCTAGTTTCCAAAATGGGGTCACTTGTTGCGGAGCCCCAATGTTTAGGCACACAGGGGCTCACCAAACGCAACATGGTGACAGCTAACAATTTGAGCTGATTTTTATTCAAATTGTTAGCGGACACCATGTCGCTTTTGGAGAGCCCCTGTGTGCCTAAACATTGGAGCTCCCCCACAAGTGACCCCATTTTGGAAACTAGACCCCCAGGGAACATATGTAGATGGGTAGTGAGCATATTGAACCCCCAGGTGCTTTACAAATTGATCTGTAAAAATGAAATAGTACTTTTTTTTTTCACAAAAATTTTTTTTTAGCCTAAATTTTTTCGTTTTCACATGGCAACAGCATAAAATTCATCCTAAAATTTGTTGAGCAATTTCTCCTGAGTACACCGATACCTTATATGTGGTCATAAACCACTGTTTGGGCACACAGCAGGGCTCAGAAGGGAAGGAGCGCCATTTCACTTTTTGGATGTAAAATTAGCTCCAAAATTCAAATTGCGCTCCCTCCCTTCTGAGCCCTGCCGTGCGCCCAAACAGTGGTTTATGACCATATATGAGGTATCTGTGTACTCGGGAGAATTTGCACAACACATTTTAAGATCCATTTTATCCCGTTGCCCCTGTGAAAATGAAAGAATTGAGGCTAAAAGAACATTTTTGAGAAAAAAATTAAAATATCCATTTTTTGTTTCCACTTTGCCTTAGGTCCTGTGAAGCACCTGAAGGGTTAATCATCTTCTTGAATATAGTTTTGAGTAGCTTGAGGGGTACAGTTTTTGGAATGGTGTCACTTTTGGGTGTTTTTCTGTCATGTACACCCCTCAAAAGGACTTCAAATGTGATGTGGTCACTAAAAAAAATGGCTTTGTAAATTTTGGTTGAAAAATGAAAAATTGCTCATGAACTTTGAACCCTTATAACGTCCTACCAAAAAATTTTTTTTTTTCCAAAATTGTGCTGATGTGAAGTAGACATGTGGGAAATATTATTTCATAACTTTTTTCTGTCACATATCTCTCTGGTTTATCAGAAAAAAAAATAAAAAATGTGAAAATTGTGAAATTTTCAAAATTTTTGCCATATTTTTGATTTTTTCACAAATAAACACAAAAATTATCGACTTAAATTTAACACTAGCATGAAGCCCAATGTGTCACGAAAAAACAATCTCAGAATCGCTAGGATCGGTTGAAGCGTTCCAGAGATATAACCTCATAAAGGGACACTGGTCAGAATTGCAAAAAATGCCAAGGTCTTTAGGGTCAAAATAGGCTGGGTCCTGAAGGGGTTAATGTCGTTGTCCTGCTAAACGGTGAACCTACACCCCAGTCTTTAAAGCCTATAGAACTTTTTTCGTACTTGATTGCCCTGTATTTAGCTTCATCTACTTTCTCCTTAACTCTGACCAGCTTCCCTTTCACTGCTAAAGGAAACCTCCCCACAGAATTATGCTGCCACCACCATTTGTGACGGTAGGGATGGTGTTTTTAGGGTGATGTACAATGTTAGCTTTCTGCCACACATAGGTCTACTTTGGTCTCATCTGACCAGAGTAAAACAAAAGAAAAGAAAAGAAAAATGGGGCGCAATGGGTAGGATCCTCCAGACTCTTAATAGTGGCGTGGGGCAGTGGCCACTCACCTGACAGTGTTGTGCTGCCTGCACAACCCGGATTGTAAGCCTCCGTTAGGTGTCCCCTTCGATGCAACGACCGTTCGTTCCTTCCTTCCCCACAGAATTATGCTGCCACCACCATGTGTGACGGTGGGGATGGTGTTTTTAGGGTGATGTACAAAGTTAGCTTTCTGCCACACATAGGTCTACCTTGGTCTCATCTGACCAGAGGACCTTCTCCAACATGATCGCTGTGTCCCCTTCATGGCATTTGGAAAACGCTGCTCTGGTCAAATTAGACCAATAGCTCCCTACATATTATAATGACCCTAAAAATATCTAATCACACATACACAGTATGATTCCCTACTACAGTCCCTCCTACACAGTAAGAAGCCCCCAACACAAAGTATTATTCCCCCACAACCCACTATACATAGTATGATTGCCTTCACAGCCCACCCTCTAATGTACATAGTATAATGCCTCCATAGCCACCAATACAGTATAATTCCACATAGTGTATGATGCTCCCACTGCCTCCCCATCCTCACACTCAGCATTATGCACCCATAGTTTTCCAACACAAGTACTGAATTACGATTAACAAGATAAGGTGCTCACTTGACCCCCTTTAGTGTGTAGAATGAAGCTTTTCACAGCATATGCGACTTACTGAAATTCTTAAGCCTGCTGCGCTGAGACTCAGCTACACAGGCTGAATGGTGGAGAAGCGAGCTGATTGCTCCATCCTCCAAAATTATATTCAACTGTATCTTTATTCCAGGAGGCAGCTACAATTGAAAACAAGATGTCAGGTGGAGTTTAGAGGGTGGCAAGCAGTATTGTATGTCATTGGTCCCAGTCCTTTGGATGTCCTGGGCCACAGGTCAGACAGAAACAGGAAAGAGCCTGATGTGGCCTACGCGGTGCACTAACAAACATTATGTGCACTTCTGGGGTTGAGAATCTAGTGACCACATCAATCAATGACATCTACTGGCAATGTGCATTATTTTCTAAATGTTAATATAACTTTGAGATTGCAGTTGTGACCTGCTATGTGTACGAGGTAGTCTAAAGTTTAGCAGAAAATTAAACCACATCATAGCAGTTTTCAGAACTGTCATATCTGAGATATATTTCTGTCTTCACCCAATGATGAATGTTTGTGAGAAGCTGAATATTGTCTTACTGTTATGTTTTAGATACTACCCAAAATGATCAAAGTATGATTATCTACACTAGGGGATGGCATATCACACAGGGAAATCTTTCTATAGCGATTCACAAATCATCTTTTATGGCTTCCTTTCTTTCAGTAATCTGCAAAAAGATGCGTTCTCTCCACATTGTAACATCAATCTGATTTCACATTCTGTCAAACCAGCACTTTTCTTCAGAGCTTCTCTTCATATTCAGTAACCTATCTGCAAATTAACAGGCGACTAGAAAGACCATTGTAAGAACTATTTATGTAACTCCGCACATCGAAGATCTCAATTCTCTTTTAGGAAATCAAAAATGTTGACTTCTGCTAAAAATTTCCATCTATCTGTTCTGCTTCCTGCTTTTCCCTTTATGAATAATTTGACTGTCATTTAGTGAAAAGCAGTGCACCATCATGGCCTTTTGGCATGCAAAATTTTATAAGATTTTTTTTTATTAAGGCAAATTTAATATATTGCATGAGATGTGCGGAATGTTTATTCCTCAGACCCGCAAAAATCTTTCTGTTTTGCTAAGAAAGCTTTTCATGACTGCAGCTCACAGTACTGAAAATTAGATAAGGTTGCTTCACATTGCTGAGAGTTATTAGGAATTATTAAAATAGGGTATTGTTTACCCCATAGCAATATATTGGCTTTATTTATGGCATTTCTCCTCTGCTCTCATCTATTCCTAGTTAGTTTAGATCAGGGGGGAGAGGAATTCAGACCACTTTCTGCACTTCTTGGGACATTATGTGCTGTCCTACTTTTCCCAAATAAAAATAGCCTATTGTCTATGTTGCCTGTGGCTTTCCTCTATCAAAGTTTAAGCGTGTTGCGATCGTACCACTGCAGCATCATATTAAAAAAGGATGAAAACTTATCCATCAATACTGTAGAAAGATTGCACCCACCTTTAATATCGGCTCCAAGATCAGCATACGTAAAATCATAGTTTACATATAATTCTATTTCTTTTTTTATTTTCAGCTTGAATTGAGTCAAGCTACAAAGCCAACATGAGGATGTTGTGGGTAAAATTATTGCAAAGTAGGGTCTTATCCTGGGGACAAACAGTAAAACAGAAGTATTGGTTTCCTCACCTAGCAGGGTTGTGTGACACACAACCAATTCTAATCGCATAAAACAGCTGCCGCAGAAATCCAACGCCAAGAGGAAATGCAGGAAACTGGATTTAGAAAGTGGATAAAATTCCGCTATACTGTGCAATTAAAGATGAATCAAAGGGATAGGAATTAGTGATGACAATCTCGAGATGCTTGGGTCCTCGGCCGAGCACCGAGCCCAATGTAAGTCAATTAGTGACAGGCTCCGCCCACAGACTTCCGGCTATAAAACGAGTGTTTCTGGGAAAGGGCGAGAGTGGGGGCTTTTTCCAATCGCCGCAGCATACAACACTTTGCTGTGCCCCCCAGAGGGACCCTAACAATCAATCTGCTCTATGTGCTCTATGTGAAGTGCCAGCTCACTGTGTGCACTGAAGGGAGCTGTGTATTTGTATCAGATCGATAATTATTAATGAAGAGTCCGAGCATCTCGGCGGTACACGGTGCTCGCCGAACATCCCGAGTACCGGGATACTCGTGCGAGTAACTAGTAGCGCCGAGCATACTCGCTCATCACTAGTAGGAATCATACAGGTGGTTTTATTCTACGCATTTCGTATTGTTCTCACTTCTTCCTCAGGAAAACAACAAAGTAACCAAAGAAAACACTTCGAAATGCATAGAATAAAAAAAAAAAAGCTTTATCTCCCGGATATTTCCACTTCAGCACCAGATACGATAATTCTTAAACTTTTATTAAATGGAAATGAAAATGAAAAAATAATAGCCAAAATAAATAAAAATCTAACTCAAACGGATGATATCCCGGACTTCATAAAAAAATGGGAACTAGAGATAAACACAAAATTTCTCCCAGATGAAACTTTTACAATATTTAAAACATTGACTTTCTAACATTTTCAGTGAGATTTCCCAAACTTAACTACAAAATTAATCAAGATGGTATAAAACTCCAGATATATTAAATAAAATGGACAGTTCAATCTCCCCTCTTTGCTGGAAATGCTACAAAGAGTACGGCACTCCATCCCATATTTGGCTGGAGTGTACAAAAATGAAACACTTCTGGTCGAATATTAGAGATCAAATAAAGAAAACCTTAGACATAGATATCCAATTAAAGCCTAATTTCATTTTACTTAATCTCGATCCCTCAAATTCACACTTAAAAGAAACTCATTAATACCCCATTTACTCAACGCAGGAAAAATTACTATCATGAGACACTGGATAGACGTAGAAACCCCTACTTGTAAGGTATGGATAAAACAATCCATTCAAATAGGCACATACGAGAAACTTAAACTACATGGAAGGCCAGGTTCACATCACGATTTTCGGTCATCCGAGTGTATCCGTTTCAAAACGGATACACTCGGATCCGAAATCGGATCCCATGTATCCCTATGGGGCTCGGATTGGATCGGATGTGGGCCTTTTGACATCCGATTTTGGCACCATCCGATCCTGTCCGATTTTAGCACGGACACAAAAACGCAGCCTGCTGCATTTTTGTGTCCGAGGATGAAATCGGACAGCCTCGGATCAGAGCCGATCCGAGCCCCGATAGCATAGGAGCCTATTGACATCGGATCCGAGTTGAACTCGGATCCGATGTCAACTCCGTGCTTATGTACTGAGCATGCCCAGAGGCAGTGCTCAGTACATAATTAACCCTGTCTGTCCCTGCCTGTCCCTATTCTATCTTTGCTCTCCCTCTCCCATATCCTCCCCCTCATCCACCCCCTGTCCTCTCCCCGCCGGAATGTGAAAATAAAAAAAAATCCTCCCAGAGGATACTTTACCTTCCGGCGGCTGCAGGGCTGTGACAGTCTCCTGATCCTCTGGTGGCTGAAGATCCTGTGGTAATGTCACCTGACACATCCTTTTCCTATGCTATTACCCTAACTCCACCTCTACCTCGTTTGACCTTGCAATAATGCAATCATAATGTATTACTTCTGATTGTTATAATTTTAATTTTGGAAAATGTATTTCCCTTTTTCTTCTTTTCCATTCCTATTAACTGTTGAAATATTCTAAATAAAGAATATATATATAAAAAAAAATCAGACATGGCTAGTAGAAAACCCATTTTTTCTAATCTTGGATTATCCCAATAATAATATGATATAATATAATAAATGATAATAGACAAGAGGGGTGCTCCTTAGGCATTACCCAGTGGTATAGCGGGGAGTGGGAGGTTAGAATTCACTAACTTGTCCTGGTTGTACGGCCAGTACAACCAGGATCTTCAGCGTGTGGTGATTTGCCCACACTGAGTGGGCCCAGCTCTGCCGGGTATGTGGCGGCTCATGTGACGGTGACGGTGACCGCAGGTCCTGTGAGCAAGGTCCTCAAACTTGAATCTCTTTGTGGTTTTCTCATCCACAGCACCACACACTAATCCCCCAAGAGGGATAATCGATTGCAATTAAAGAAGTGGTAGTGGGTAAACTGGGCTCCAGAGACGATGCCAGATGTTCTATATCTACAGATATATACTTGTTGCATCATTCCTAAGAAGACTCATGGCTGTACTAGCTCAAAAGGGTGCTTCTACTCAATACTGAGCAAAGGGTCTGAATACTTATGACCATATGATATTTCAGTTTTTCTTTTTTAATAAATTTGTAAACATTTTTACATTTCCGTTTTTTTTCAGTCAAGATGGGTGTAGAGTGTACATTAATGAGAAAAAATTAACTTTTTTGCATTTACCAAATGGCTGCAATGACACAAAAAGTTTTAAACAATATTTAAGCTCACAGAAGGATACCTCTGTGAGTGGTCTATATAATCTTTTGAAGGTAATGACACAATGAATTGAGCTTATGATTACTGCTATAGCAATTTTTGCACAACATTTTTGCACAACATTTTGCACGCTTTTTCTGTTTAGTGGTGGATATGGATATAAGAGGAAGATGTTCCCTGATTCCTATTTATATAGGAAAACCTATGCCGTAATATCACACGTGTACTTTTTTGTCTTTTTTTCCCCATAAATATACCGTACGTGTTTTTTGGAATAATATATTTTTTTCATGTGTTTTTTTAATATTAGGGATTTATTTTGAATATATTTACTAATTCTTTTCAACTTATTTATATAGTTCCTATATGAGATATTAAGTTTTATTAGTCTGATTTCTGGTACAATGCATTGCCATCCATGTGCATGGCAATGCATTACACTTGTCAGTCTGACACTGACATGACGCCTCTTAGACCTTGCTGGTGGCATGGTCTAAGACGCCATCATAGCTAGAGAACCCGAAGATCAATTTTTGAGCTCAAATTGCCATAGCAATGTTTGAGACCCTGTAATTATGCCACTCCCTTTCCCAGCCTTATAACTGCTGCAGTCACTATTGAGTGTGGCATTTAAGGGGTTAAAAGACCAGGGGCGGTACGGGCATCAACCCTGACTGTAACAGATAAGCTCGGATATCACTTAAGCAGAGACTCTGGTGGCAATCATGCATGCACAGCTTCCAGTGCCCTGCATGATCACCATGATGTACCAACACATCACAGGTCAAGAACCCCTCAAATGAGTTTTTATCCATGGTTAGAGGGGTCATTGCATTAGGAGGACTGCGCCTCCCAATTTGTAGATCCCATGGTTAATATCATGAGAGCCATTACTGCCTTTTATCAGTTTCTTTTTCTTAGGGTGGAAACACACTATCCTCCTTACATGCGAGTCTCTGGGACGAGACTTGGATCAGTGACCCTGAACGGCCTCTTCCTCTCTGGATGGGAATGTCAGCTGCTTGTGTTTTTGTGTAGCATCACACTCCCGTCCAGAGAGGGAGAGGCTGTTCAGGGTCACTGATCTGAGTCTCATCCGAGAGACTCGCATGTAAGTAGGATAGTGTGCTTCCAGCCTTTTTCTCAGACTAAGTTAATGGGGAAATTATGAACTGCAGTTGGCAATGTTATCTGAGTGCTGGGACGGCACTGGTCCGGGAGATAAGCATTAGCTTTTTTCTATTTTACATGGTACAGTTTGGCATTTATGGAGATGCATGTCCTTCAAATATTTTAGATTATGAGACCTCTTTGTCATTGGCCAGGTCCTGCTAAAATATAGCAGAGTGAAATATATTACTACTTCATTCATGATATTATTGAATAGTGAAGAACAGTGCAGCCTATAAGTGAATAATCCAGTTTTGACTACTATGGCGTGTACAACATATGGTCTGTGTCCTCCAGGACAGATGAGCCCCATAGCGGTCCCATCCACTGCACATATGGCTGTTCTGTCCTTGGTCCCAGCTGTGGTAATGTTTCCTAAATAACCCGTGTTATACGGTATGAGGTAGCGCAGGAATGTTTGTACTCGCAGTCACTAACATACTGTTTGATCTTTATAATATATGTATTTAAATCCATCTACTTTGCATGATGTCAGCCTGAATCAAAGAGCCCTTTGAGAATTAATCTGTTGTTGAGTAATTCATCCTTCAAACACTGAAAATAAGATTTAGCCATCAAAAGTCATTGCCATAGTCAGCAGTTGTGATCTTATCAACTGGGATTTCACAAGAAATAGGTTTGATTGACAGAGCAAAGAAACTCCTGCAAGAACGGGGACTTGTGTCTGGAACGTACAGCTTTATGCAGGCAAGGTGACCTCATCTAAAGTCACTTTGTTATCTGCTGCTTTAACCCAACGGCTTCCAGACTCTTCTATGTTCTCATGTTGTCAAGATTTGTCGAGTCATTTGCAAAATATTGAAGTAGTAAATTGTGATTAGAATTGCACTGCAATGGAGTTAATCCAAGAAATGGAGAGACCAATAAATCGTACCTCTTGTAACATCATACATGAGAGGGAGTAGAGAACCATGAATGAAACACTTCTGTTCTCAATGTGCTTACACAATCCACATCCCTGAGTTATGGGATGTTCAATCTCCACCAGTGGAGGAAATCAATAGCATATGCAATGTTTAGTTCATGATGGTCACAAGTATATATCAAAGTATCTGATATATGCAGTTCCTAACCTTATGACAAACCATAAAGTATTAAAGAGCATACCAGGGTTTGTTCACACATTGCGCTTTTGAGGTGGAAAAGAAGAGCATTGTAAATGTATTTTCTGAAACCTTACACACACGCCTCTTATTTTTTCTTGAAGATTTGAATCATTAGATCATTTTTTAAAACTCTGTAGTATGTCAATTCTTTCTTTGCTTTTGCAGTGTTTTTCACTCATTTAAATGAATGGGAAAAAATATGTAAAAAATGTGGCAAAAATGCTTACATTTTTGTGCCAACACTGTTTTTTGCAGCAGAAAAAAATGTGCTCCTAAAATAAAATAGTGATATCAACAGTAAGGCTAGGGTCACATTTGGGACCTTCCATCTGTTGGAAGCATGCGTTAAAGGATGCTGTTTTTTCCCTTGCTATTTTTAGGGCATTTTTCATTTTTAGCGCTAGCATTTACACCTGTGTTAATGCATGATACATATATGTACCATGCGTTAACGCAAGCATTTCCCATAGACTCCTATGTTAAAAAAAAGCTAGCGTTTTTGGAAACGCCCCCAAAAATGCTGCTTACCGTGTTTTTTTTATGCTTTTGCAAAAATGCATAGCATCAAACGCATTGCACTTTTGCAATGCGTTTTTTACATGGGAGCCTATGGATGCGTTAACGCTAGAGATTTTCAACATTTGAACATCAAAAAACGCTGACTTTTAGTGCATGCATGGCGCTAATGTGACCCTAGCCTTTATATAGGAAATATCCTGCACAACCCTTGCAGAGTTTTAAATACAATCCTTATTTTAATAAGGGGAGGAGATGACGACAGCTTCCCCGCTATGTGATAGTGCAATCCCAAAGGAACAGTTCGTCAAATACAGCACATTCGTAGACTGTGAGCCGTCGTGGACAGGGTCCTCTACCCTTCTGTACCTGTGTTTGTCCATACTCATTGTACTTGTTTTTCTTTGCCCTTCCATATGTAAAGCGCCATGGAATCTAATGGCGCTATAATAAATAATAATAATAGAACAATGCACTCACCGCAGGTGGACTTGACATCTTTATCTCCGACAAAGCAAGAGTGATATGCGGGCAAGCTGCTGGCAGACTACAGGATGCAGGCTCGTCCTACAAGTTTATGTAATATTACGTATTATTACACAACCACAGGCACTTCTTTTCTTTTCTGTGAAAGCAACCTCTTTGGGGACTCCCCAGCAACAGCAGGGTCATAATCACATCCCCCCCTCATAACTATGATAGGCTGGGGTCACACATGAGCCTTGGATCCGGCATCAGTTTTTCAACTTTCGAATTCTAAGGCTAGGGTCACACTTCAGGTTATTTTTACAAAACCGGATCAGGAAACGCTCCTCATAGGAGCTTCTGCAGCCTGCGTGAAAAATCATGCAGGCTGCAGTTTTCGGAGTGGTTCTATCATTTGCAATGCGGGAACCGGATTGCTCAGGATGTGTAATCCTGAGCAATCGGGTTACCGCATAGACTTTGCTTATCCCAGCTGCCGCGGGGATAAGCAAAGTGTTCTTTGTGTTTAAAAACTGTTCATTTTATTAATAAATATTTCTATAATGTCTCTAGGGGGTGCCCACTCCCCTTAGAATCTTGGACAAAGTGCTTCGGTGTCCGCGCTGCTGCTCCAAAGCCAAAGAAACACAGACACGGGAATGTCTGGTACAGCTACAGCCTTTATTTTCCTCCTACGCGTTTCGGAGCCTCCTCCCGAGCTCCTTCCTCAGGGTTATTCCCTGAGGAAGGAGCTCGGGAGGAGGCTCCGAAACACGTAGGAGGAAAATAAAGGCTGTAGCTGTACCAGACATTCCCGTGTCTGTGTTTCTTTGGCTTTGGAGCAGCAGCGCGGACACCGAAGCACTTTGTCCAAGATTCTGCATTACGACCACGGTCACCGTTGAGAGTGCGGTCCCTGCAGCAGCTGCTTGTACGCTATTCTACCAGTTGTGGGTTTCACAACTGACTAAGGTGAGCAATTCCACATCGACAAGTGAGAGTTTTTAATTGAGATAAGACCCTATATGCGCATTCTTTCTTTCACACACTCCCCTTAGAGACCTTCCACCAACTCAGGTGGGCATATAATGGTTGCCCATAGATCTACTGTATAAGGCTTCAGGACCTCCGACAGTGGCGCACATACTATAGCAATAGCTATAGAATGCGTGCCGCTCTGAGGAGCCCGGCGCTTTCATTCATAAAACTGTACAGCAGCTGTCAGGAGGCAGCTTCTGTACATAACTGATTACACCATTATATGCCCTCCTGAGTGGGTGGAAGGTCTCTAGGGGAAGTGGGCACCCCTTAGAGACATTAGAGGAACATTTAATAATAAAAATAACACTTTTTGACACACAGAACAGTTTGCTCATCCCTGCGGCAATCCGGCTCCCGGATTGCTGAATGTCAGAAGACAATTGCGTTCACCGCATCCGGATCTGGATGCGGTGAACGCAATTCCAGATTTAAGTGTGACCCTAGCCTTAGTCCAAAAACTGATGCTGTTAACAGATCTTGGACTCAAATATGACTGCTCTGCTACGCGTCTTTTTACAGGACCCAAAAAATGCTGCAAGCAGCATTTTTTGGTGCAGTAAAGAAATGAATCCATTTTTTAACATGGGGCCCTATGGGAAATGGATCTGTTAAAATAAGGCACCATCCGTTTATGAATCCGTTTTCTCTAGGATTTTTTGGCAAAAAATGGCAAAGTCCAAAAAATGCATAGCTGCACAGGAGGCTCAAAAACACAGCCTAAAAAAACGGATTTGTTAATGGATCCATTAAAAAAAAAAACTGATCGCCATGTGTCACACTGGCCTTACTGTGTTACTGTATAGTGTACACATTCCTATCTGTATGAGCTCATTCACATGCTGCATTTTGGCTGCCAAAAACACACCAAATTTTACAGTGCCAGCATTGTGAGTGAGATTTATTAAATGTCATGCAGTGTGTATATTTTTTAGAGGTCTTGCAATATTTTTCACACATTTAAATGAATGAGGAAAAAAACTAATCTAAAAACACGTGAAAACCAAGCGTATTTGATGCAGTGTTTTTCCTGCAAACACTTAGGCCCCTTTCGCATCTCTGCGTTAATGAATTACCTGCGTTTGCCTGCCCTGCGCTAGCGCAAAAGCAAGTGCAGGTGCAGTATAATGTAAACGCAGGCAACTGCATTAGTTCAAGGATGCAGTTCTCCTGCGCTCGTCTGTGCTCGGTGCCCCCATTATCTTCTATGGCCGAGCGCAGCCGAGCGCAGGAGCTGACATCCCCGAAGCACAAGTGTGAAGTGTCTGACATCATCGCACATGCGCTTAGTCAGATGCACCCAGAAACGCCGCTTTCCACACTTCCAGGTGCTTCTGCTTTTGCGCTAGCGCAGGGCAGGCAAATGCAGGTAATTCATCAATGCAGAGATGCGAAAGGGGCCTTTGTTTTTTGCTGTAAGGCTGGGTTCACATGTAGTGAATTTCCGCGTATTTATGCAGTTGCACTTTTTTGTGCGCAAAAAAGCGCAACTGCATTCACACACCGCGCTTTTTCCTGCACACTTTTTCAGAGCCCATTTTATAATGTGGCCTATGGGAAAAGCACGCCGAAAAAGATGCAAATGATTGACATGGTCATTCTTTTTGCGGACGCGCTTTGCAGTGAAAGCGCGTCCGCAAAAAGACTCCTGAATATGCGGCATCAGAACACATTTCAGCAAAAGCCATAGCTTTTTCTGGAATGCGTTTCCAGCGTTGCATTTCACTACATTGACGCAAGCGCTCAAAAGCACTGCATAAATGCAGAAATTCGCAGCAAATACGTCACGTGTGAACCCAGCCTAAAATATCTGCTGCAAATGCTCAACATGTGCACATACCCAAGACTATCCACACTCTGTATGCAATACACATTTTCTAGTTATTAGAGATGAGCGAACCTGTTTAGGTTTGAAGTTTGGGTGCTTTATGTATCCAAAGTTCTCCAGCGAGCTATGCTCTTTTACGCTGGGTGGTTGGCCCAATGCGAGACATTTGCTGTGTTTGATTGGCTCGTACTGGGGGTAAAAGCAGAGTTATTGGTGGCAATGTGTTTCTACAATAAAAAAAGTCACAAATCCCCACACACCTGCCACCGGAAGGGATTTGCGCTGTATGTGGGTGGAGAGCCAAACTGCCCAATCAGTGACTTCAAAGAGGTTCAATCTTCGTTTTGGTCCCAAAGAGACCTTTAGAAAGAGTCATCTGCACCCAAAGAACTCAAACTTTCATGGTTCCACTCATCTCCAATCAGATTATGGTGACTTTTTCAGCAATGACAGCATACACATTATTCATTATGGCTCATTTTTTCTGAGTTATGTTCATTAATTAATGCATCTTATTAAAAAGTGATAATCACCCTGAAGCAAATTCAGGGGTGATGTCAACTTTATATGAGGTTAGTGGCATAAAAAATCTGTATCACATAATAATATTTGATAAATGTATATGTATAGTTAATCAACAGTCTAGATTAGTCACATTAACAGTGTTTATGATCTCCCCTGTGTTTGCTCTCTGGGGTCTTTTTGAAAGCCTCCAAAGTCTGACAGCAATCCTAATTGTTTAGACGCATGCAGAAGACTTCTAATTAGCAACACAAGCAAAATGGATGCTTGATAAATGTCCTGATGGCCAGTTGCGTTTATCATAGTTTTCTTTTCCCGTTTCCATATAATTCCTGAGTACTGACAAGTGCGACACAAGTCATATCAGCCAGCACCCTGTAGTGTACTTTGCAGTTAATGAAAATGATGAATAGATGCTGAACATATTGTGACCGGAGGATGTGTTTACTGCTGTTCACTTCTACACAAATGCACATCAATCTGACCTCAATCACCTCTGTAATTTTAGGCAATTTACAGCAAGATTGTGGCACTATAAATAAACATGGGAACAGGAGATTTATGCAGCTCAAGTATTTAACGCAGATCTTTTCAACTAAAAGTGATTCCATTCTAGGGTTTTGATTCTTGGATTTTTCTACTGTATCAATTTCCAGTTAATTGGATACATGGCGGTTGAGAACAGTATCCGATTTTGTCACTGATTGCTAGATAATTTTAGCAGAATGTGTATTTGCAACATGTATATCAATGCAGGTCTGAAGGGCTTGTATATCTTTAGACTACAGACGTGTGGTGCCCCTCTGGACAAACCACCACCAGAGGTACTGCACTTCTGTGATTAGGAGGTGTAGTGCCCCTGTTCTCCAGGTGTTTGGATGGTATGGTTAAGCCACAACACACACACATAGTGACGAGCCCCTGGGACAATGGGTGGACCCTAAGGCAGGATCCAGGCCATGAAAGGGGGACAGGACAGTGTTAGTTGGGTTCAGTTCAGTAGTAGGAGACCGGAGGAGTAACATCAACTGACGGAGGAGTGGTAGTCAGGAGTGTAGAGGTGTGGTGCCGACTCCTGTGGGTTGGAGCTATATCACCCCACTCGCCCACTGAAGGGAGAGGACTGACCGGTAGAAATGGAGAGAGGAACCCTAAGGGTGCAGACAAGACATCGACCCCCATACACCTGAATCTGATGAGACAGAGGGGTTGGTGAAGGACACAGGGACCGGCCCTGCATACGGTGCGGAAGCTTCAAGCCCAAGCCGAAACAGTAGGCCTCAGACTTCTAACGGGAGCTGTGGCCGAACACCTGACACATCTTGGGGAATGTGGAAGAACTAGGGAGCAGTGCCTGGGAGGGATCCTAATGGTGTCCGGAACACACAGAAGCACCCATGGCTACCGGTACCTGAGCTCTGTGCTACAGAGGGCGTTGAAAGCCTGGGGTTAGAGCGACGACCCGCTAGCCTCAGATGAAATTTACCCCTTATAACGCCGAGAGACGAGACCCACCAGAGAGTGTAACACCGAGAAAGCAGAGTAAGGGCGCCAACCGTGGCTTGACTGCACAGACCCGGCTCTGGAGAAAGAGCAAAGTACCAGAGAATGGCAGATAGCATACCCATGTTTAACAACTGAAGTAAAAGTAACAGAATGGTATGTGAGACATTTATTAGCAGCGACCATTGGTCGCGGAGGGCCGCCTGAAACATTGAGGGTACTAATGACTGAGTGAGTGTCTGCCGAGGTATGAGCAGGGGAAACCACTCCACTGCCCTGTGGAATGCACAGTTACATCTGTGATTTCTTTCCTGAAAAAGTGGGCTTGTACCCCTGAAACACATAGAAAATAAAAAATCACCATCAAATTTTCGGAGTTGTGGAAGTGAATATATTCTTCAGGCAGTAGCGCGGTTTGGATACCCTGTTACACTGTTTTTCTGCTTATCACTTTAGAAGTTGGGGGAGCTGCTGCAGACCGTTATCAGGATTAAAATCTGCATAAGTTTGATGTGGTTGTACCTGTCACAACCTGGAAAAGGTGAGAAGTGTCCTATTTTTGTTCTCCTCCTGACCACACAGGTATACCCTATTTGCGCTTTCTCCTTTCCAGACACTGCATCCCATAAAAGAAATTAGCATACAGCGTGGGACAGATTACAAGTGGTTTTATGAGGTATGCAGGGGGACATCTGAGGACATAAAGGGGTTTCAGGATCCCCAATCACATCATGTTAAAGGTGGTGGGCAGGGTTTAGAAATCTCAAAACTTGTGACAAGTTCCCTTTAAGACTGAAGAAAGTACAAATTAGTTTACACATCTTTTTAACCGAGGGTTAAAAATAAAAGAATATGCATGTGCATATGTATTTACATATTTATATATATTGTGGTGCCCCATGGCCGGGGTGCATCACATGGGCTTAGTGAGGTATAGCCAGGCATGTTAGCTAATGGCCGGCATACAGCACAAGAGCCTGTTCATATGAGCCTGTTTTTACTCTGTGGATTGCTGTGTTAGACCTGACCGGTGCACAGGGGGTTAATGGCATTCAGGTCTGAGAATGTGTTAATTGCTCACCTGACCAGTGCACAAAGGGTTAACTGCAACCAGGTCTGGGGCTGAGAGTTAATGCTGATTGAAAACACTATGTTGCAGGTGTGGGTGTGGCATCCAGGATAAGAAGCTGCCTAGTGCTCAGTCAGTCAGTCAGTCAGGGAGAAACACCCAGCCAGTAAGGATGTGAAAGTCAGAGGATTCCTGTACCCGTTTGGGATGTAGGGGGAAGCCTGCCATCTCCATGCAGGAGGCACCTGTCCCTCTGACGGATGTGTGGGAGCCTGTGGCCAGATGGCAGGTTGTGATGGCTCCTGGAGTTGGGGAACCTTGGCCGAACCTGGAGGGTGCTTGCTCAGACGTGTGGAGCTGTAGCCGTGGTCTTGGAGACCTGCTTGGTATGGAGGTTTGAAAATGACTGGCATCCTTAAACACGTTCTTGAGGAGACCTTGGGGACGCCTGGTTAACCTGGTAGTTCAGGTTTGCTAAACCCGGTCTGCACCTGGAAGGGCAGCAGTCCATGGATATTGTATGGTGGGCTGTGTGTGTGTGGATCACTATGTATGTGGTCCATAGTTGGATTATAATGGACCGCATGCTATGTGGCGTATCGAGACAGAGGACGGCTCAAGGGACCAAGCAGTCATAGCCACTATTGGGACTGACTGTTAGGTCATGTTATGGTCCCGTTGACCTCGTGTGGATGTGTGGAGGCTGTCTGCAGTATAGCAGCCTGTATGAGACCTGTGTGAACAGGGCTGTACCCGGATCCTGGTGGATCTGGATCTGTGTGTCTCTGGTGTTCCATAAGATGGGGACACGTACCATGCACTGAGACTACAAATGTCTCATATGGGGGTTCCGAGTTATGTAATATGTAAATAGGAAATGTAAATAAGTGCCAGGCGGGCATAGCTACCATTGGGTCCAACTGGATAATCTGTAAAGGATCTGTTGATTGTAAATGATGCTAGGCAGGCATAACCGCCATTTGGGACCCACAGGGCCCGTGGTTAGTGTATATAACTGTAAATAATAGGATGTAAAGTGTGTAGAACAGTAGTGCATTGTGTAATATGTAATCTAAGAGTGCTTATGTGCAATGTCTTATGTGTTATACATGCTACACAGTTTATGTTATATGTGTGGTGAAAAATAAATGGGTGGACATTTGTTACATTTAAGCACGAGTTGGTCTCAATAACGCGGCAAGCAAGTCCTCTGTATGCACTGGGCATGCGCTAACCTCTCAGTAGATATATAGATTTATAGATATAGATATATATATATCTTCAGTTTATAGAAAAAAGAGACGGCACTCACCGATTTCTTTTGCTCACTTTATTCCACTATATGTGGGTTACATCTTGTGAAGGGAGGGGGTGTTGTAGGCAGACCTGTTGAAGTATATATATATATATATATATATATATATATATAAAGCAGTTATGGAGAAAATTGAATATAAAACCACAGTTTTCAGCCAATTTGAATGAAATTTCATACGGCTCTTTATCACCAGACTAAATATATGAAAACTTGAAATTGCCCCCCTCTCACTTCATGAGATTCGGACTCTCAAATTTAGACTCTATTGCAATAAAGAAGAAAATGGGTGTCTATTAGTGATGAGCGAGTATGCTCGACGCTACTCGGTACTCGCACGAGTATCTCGGTACTCGGGGTGCTCGGCGAGCACCGAGTACTGCCGAGATGCTCGGACCGCTCGGTAATAAATAGCGATCTGATACATGTACACAGCTCCCTTCAGTGCACACAGTGAGCTGGCACCATACAGGGAGCAGATTAATTGATAGGATCCCTCTGGGGGCCACAGCAAGGTGTTATATGCTGCGGCGATTTGAAAAAGCCCACCCTCCCGCCCTTTTCTGGAATTACTCTTTTTATAACCGGAAGTCTGTGGGCGGAGCCTGTCACTCATTGACTTACATTGGGCTCGGTGCTCTGGCCGAGTACAAGAGTATCTTGAGATGCTCGGCCAGAGCACCGAGCACCCGAGCATTTTAGTGCTCGCTCATCACTAGTGTCTATGTGTTGGGAGCAAAACTACAGTTTTTGCCCAAAGGGTCTCAGAGTTAAGGCAACGACGTACAAAGAGTCGCTCTTAAAGGGGGAAGCACCCATATAGTTGCTAAGGTAGGGCCACCTGATAACTCGTTCTAAAGTCTGTAACTATAGTAACGGCTGTCAGCAACCAGTGCTAAAGTAAGTGGGGCCTCATTTATGAAATTTCACCTACAGTAGGAATGTTCTGGTTGCCTTTAGCGACTAAAATACAGCTTTTAGCATTGAAACTGCTGACACAATTTTTGAGCCAAGGCTCTTAAAGAATTAAATCCATGGCTCCCAAGAGTAGCCCTTAAACTCTTATTACCTGAACTAAAAGGTACATATGCATACAAATGAAGTGAACTAGTATTATGTGAGTAAGTAACAGTGGGCATTAAGGGGTTAAAGAGGCAGCAACCATTTAGTCACTAAGGTGGGGCAACCCAATAAGCTCAAAAGTCTCTAATTATAGCATCACCGGTCATCAAGCAATGCAGAAGTAACTGCGGCCTCACGTATGAGAAGTGTCTCATAATAAGATTGGGTTGGTTGTCTGTAGCCACGGATGGAGTGACGGGGGCCTCATTTTTTTTTTAAATTGCCTCACAGTAAGTTTGTTCTGGTTATAGAGTGCAGTTTTCAGCATTGAAGCTGCTGATGTCAAGTGAAAGCTATGCTCTGATTGGTTGCTATGGTATACTACACTGTCTTCCTGAAAATATGACCTACCCTCAAAATAAGCCCTAGCATGACTTTTGAGGATACTCAAAATATAAGGCATAAAAATAATAAAGTCCAAGTATAGAAAACAAATAGGCGGCACTCACCGTATGTTCGTAGGTGCTTTCTTTATTGAAGAGGTGCGGGGAGGGGGTGCATGAAGGTACAGACAACAGGTCCTGGTTCGCGGTTTATTCGCTTCGAAGCAGATAAACCACGAAACAGGACCTGTTGTCTGTACCTTCATGCACCCCCTCCCCGCAACTCTTCAATAAAGAAAGCACCTACGAACACACGGTGAGTGCCGCCTATTTGTTTTCTATACTTGGACTGTAAATGCTTGATTGGCTGATGCAGGCGTAGCACCACCTGGTGACCGGGGATAAGACAGCGGCCTGTCTTTATGGAGCACTAAGAAGGACCAATAACCCTAAAGGTGCCCGGTGCCGCTACCTTTTAATATACGTATAAAAATAATAAATATCTCCCAAACCACTTTTTTCATACATGCCGGGAACAACTCTGGAGTCCAAGCGTTTTCTGCAAAGTATTAGGAAGATGCAATTCATCTGTCCAGATGACATTCTTTGGCATGACAGCTGTACTCGAGGAAGCAGGATTTCTGCCAACTTTTAAAGTCCAAGGCCAAATACCGTATATCACGAAATAGGTTTGATTCTTGTGGCAAATGAAGACCCAACATTTTTACAGATGTACTATTAGGATATGAACAGATGCAAGTTGATTGACATGTGAAACTTTACCTGAAGGAAAAAAACACATTGTTGTTACATTTTCAAAGATTTTTCCATCAAAACAATGAGGAAAACATTTGAAAACACCCACAGAAAGAATACCGAGTGACGATTATCAGGTTGTAATAAGAGTAGATGAGTCGCCTGTACGTGAGCGCATAAGGCAATTTCATTCTACCGGTGTTATTGAAATAGCTATTGTAATGTTGGACATGGCTTTGTAAACTGAGATTTAATTATTTGGTGGCAAAGCAAAAATCTTCAATGTATTGCAGAATCACATAGATCATATGATGCCCTGCTAAATTCTTTCAAAAATTACTTGTTGTTCGCCTCAATGTTATGACAAATTTGTAAAAATAAAAATGTTAATAATAAATTAACAAAAAAAATAAGAGTTGAAAAACAAATGAAATTTTTCCCTTAGCAGTATAACCACATTTTAACATATGTAGCTGTGACTAGCAAAATAACATATATATATATATATATATATATATATATATATATATATATGTATATATATATACAGTATATGTAAGTATATAAATAATATCATATAATAGAACAGTGGAGTATTCACTGTCGAAAAAAAAAAGCCACAACCTTCCTGCAAGGGACATATTAAAAAAAAGCTCTGAATTCACTACAGTGTCATATTTATATATAGCATTATATTATACAGGTTTTTATTATGTCTTATTGTGTTAAAACCAAATCCAAATGTTGCCATAAGGGATCTGCATAGATTTTCTCTTCTGTATATTTAATTGTATCTGTATTATCTTCTCGAGGTTACAGCTATTGTGCTTCCAGTATGGGATTGCTCACATTCTGCAGATCTTTGGGCGAGATACATTAGACTTCCAAAGCAGCAATTTAGCTCAAATCATTGGTTGTTAGTTTGAGTCTGTGGTTATTTTGTCTTAATGAATCTCCCTTTGGATATTTATGTGGATATGACCCTATTTATCGGAATATTACTGTTGCTGAAGGTGACATTTGCCCTTTAGTTATTTTATCTTATTGTGGTTCCGGCTTTTGATACTTTCTTACTTGACTTTTGGGAGATGTAATAATCAAACCATTGCAATTTCATCTACAAAAGCATTTCTACATAATGTTTTCTAATGTTTGCTGAATTGGATCCTGTAATTTATGTAAACTCACATATCTGCAAACAGCAGAGATACTTGCCGGTGGATGCAAGGGAAATCTAGCTCTATTTGTTATCTTTCTGAATCATATATCCAGTGGTCAAGACGCAATTGTCTCTTTGCTTGAATCTATACAGAGGGCCGTTTCAATCTAGTGGTCTCCGTATGTCCTGTTTAGCACATGAACAGGTGAGAAATTGCATACAACCATTGGGAAATACTCATGGTGACCAGACAGCTTGGCAAAGTCATGGTAAACCAAAGAAAAATATTGGAACAATACCTATTTCTCTATTTCTGTAATCTAAGACATGCAGGTATGTCATTCTCATTCACTCATATGTGAAATTGTTTTGGTCCCTGAAGACAATGCAACAGAAATGACAACTGTGACTCTCTAAATTTGCATTAAGATGAGAATTTTTACTTGTGTATAGTGTGGGGCATCTAAAAATGGGTTACAGTAGTGGCCAATAGATCATAATGTTAGTGGGTTACTCCCATAATGGCATCATTTTTTACATAGCATGGTATCTACATGACTGAATGATGCAGTACAGGCCCAACAGTCTTAGTTCTTCTTGTACCTATTGTGTCTTTTATTAAATTTTTTCATGTCCTTTTGTGTATCCAAATGACAAACCTAAATGGGAAGTCCTATTCATTTCTTTTAAAATTACCGGCGATGAGTGGATCCATGGCAGTTCAGGTTCTGGTTGGTCAACTAAACTTTTTATTAAGGTGTTTTTGGGACCAATACTTGACCTGAACCTCATTGGAAGTCACTGATTGGGTAGTTCAGCTCTCCGTCTACATACAGCCAGCCACAAACAAATCACTTCCGAGGGAGGGAGGTTGGAGAATTGTGAGTTGTTTTTTTTTACAAACAAACTGCAGCTGATAACTCTTTTACCCCCAGTGGGCCAATCACTGAATGTACCCGAGCACAGCGATGCTCGTTGGAGTGCTTTGGATATGTAAAACACCTGAACTCCTACCTCGAGTGGGTTCACTTATCTCTAAAAATTACATTTCCCAATAGCACACTGTTTCTCAGTGCTGCAGGTCCCTGTCTCTGAACCCCAATGTGTTCCTGGAATAGACAGAGCTCAGCATGGGCCATTTCTATTTATTTGGGTGAGTTGACCATTGGTAGTGACCAACTGTTTGACTAATATTCATTACTATTTAAAACTTCACATTTTATTGTTGGTTCATTGGAATTTTAACAGCAAAATGGCGCAGTACAGCAAAGGGTTAACAGAAGCAAAATCCAATACAAGCCAAAATCAGGAAACCGGAGAGACAGAAACAGAGTACATAGGTACAAAACAGAAAGAGAAGTCAGGTCACTAGTAGAAGGTCAAGTCCAGGTAAGAAACAAAGTCAGGCAGGGTCAGGTTCAGAACACAAAGAGATCAAGTCCTACACAGCCAAAAGCAAATGTACAATTGACCCAAAGCTGAGCTGCAAGCTAGTTTAAATAGGCTCTTACTTAAGTGAGCTGAATTAAGGTGAATGAGGCACAGAGCCATCCCAGCCTGACAGTCTCCACAAACCTAGAACAACACAGGCCATGTGGAGATCATTACATACTCACATTTTGGCAAATGCAGATTTTTGTAAAATAAGAGTGGAATTCAATTTCAATTACGGTAAATTGTCTCATGTGTAATTCAACCAATGCTATTAGCTGTAAGGGACGGTGTGAGGTTCACATCAGTTAAGACTCAGTTTACATCTATGAAAAGGAGGATCTAATGCTAAGAATTCAGTTGATGTGCTCTCTTTAGCACAAAAACAATGAACACCAGGGGGAGTAATTATAATAGGTGCTGGGGCTGCAATTGCACCTGGAATCTGGAGCCTAGGAGGCCCAAAAGGTCCCATTGGCCTATATGAAAAGACCAATAACTATTCGGTTTCTTCAATAAATAGGGGTCCTATGGTGATTTTGCATTGGAGCCCATGATGTTCAAGTTACGCCACTGATGAACACTATTTCAGGAACTGATGGCAACAATTATAAATCCATAGGGTCTTTCAGGCATCGGTGGGATCTGTTGTATGATGGATCCAGTAGTTTGTTGTGGTTTACATTGATAAAAGTATATGTGACCCAATATACACTCCAGCACAGAGCAGTCAGAGAGAAGGAGCAGCTATGAAAAGGTTAATTATACAAGAAAGGAATGAGGAGCTGCAACTGTGACTTTTATGACTAATATAACAATTGTCTCCTTGGTGAGATATATGCTAGTCCTGGGATTTTGGAATATTGCTCAATGAAAGGTAGACTGTATTCTTAAAAAATACATTGGTTTATGACTATAGTTACAGAATAATTTAAAGAGGTTTTAGAAAAGCATAGCCACTTTCATCACATTTCTCCACAGGTTGCACATCAACTTTAATGTTGCTGAGCAGCAATATTAGCACCAATCTGTGGACTGTTGTGATGCTACTGCATTTTTGGATGAATGTATCCATGTTATTCTCATCATGTACAACTTGGCTCATAATCACAACTTTTCATCAATCTCAGTGAACTGTGATAGTTGTCTAATTGTTGGGGACCCCACAAATAGGACTCAAACTGCTCATGAAAACAGGGTGTGGGAAGCCCCATTAAATTTACCAGTGGCTTTGTATACACCTTGATGTTTTACATAATACCTGCAGGACTCACAGAGATGACAACACTGTGAGACTGCTGATCTTTCCAAATACATGATCCTTAGGCTACGTTCACACCCCACGCCTTTGCCGCTTTTTTTAGCGCAGGTATTTTTTCCTGCGTTTTGCGGCCACGTGTTTTAGCACCGGTAAATAAAAACACAGCGTGTTCACACGCTGCGTTTTTTACGTCCGCAGTTTTCCCCCAAAAGCGCCGGAGAAGTGATGTCACACAGGGGCAGGAATAATCCTCTCCCCATGTGACATCTCTACTTTCACTTTAGTAGTGTATGTACATACATTATTATTGAAGTCCAAATGACTCTACTCCTAAGAGTAGGATATTGACCACCCTGCAGCCTCAGAGTGGCTTAGGTAAGGAGGGAGCACCACTTGATAGCTGGATCTGACCAGATTTAGTGCCTCTGCCCTTCTTCCATGCTTCAGATGCAATCTACTTCTGGCACCCCAGAAGTGCTAATGTCAGTAATAAATTTGTCAGGGTAAACTTTCAACAAAATAAGATCTACATGCAAGTAAGAATTTTAAGTTACATAGTTACATATTCATAAAAAGATTTGGAGCAAATCTACACAGGTCCACCTACAGCTAGATCAGTGGGGCAGTGCACAGTTCAGGCAAGGGACGTTACTCACCCATCAAAAAATTAACTCTGGCACTTAAAAACTCTTGGTTTATTACTAATTTTGTGAGAATAAGGCTAGATTCTCATATTCGTGTTACCATCTGAGAGAAATAGACCGATTATTTTCCTCAGATGTCATCGTAGTTACAGCCTAGTTGCTGCAGTTTCTTGCTCATCTACCGTCCAAATGTATTTATTTATTGATTCTTATCAACGTATTAGTTAAAACTGGATAAAACTGAGATGGAATTCTGAAGTACAAAGTATGCCTTCCTAATATCATCTGTTTCTCGGATTTTCATAGATTTTTAAGTCAACAAAATCATAAAAGAATAGGACATTAGGACATGCTCTGGGGTTTCTGGACCAGAGACATGGCCCATTGTTAAAACTGAGCTGTGTGTGACTCATTGAAACTGTGTGGGCCAAAGTTCTGCTTGGAAAAATATGTAGATTACAGGAGAAAGTGTGGTGTACAGGGCGCAGGATACAGCAAGCATGGCTGGGATTATTTAGCAATCTTCTTTATTAATAATGAGACTTCACAATGCATTTTGGCCAATCCTCGCATTCATCAGGCCTGACCTGATGAAGGCAGTGACCTGCCGAAATGCAGTGTAAAGTCTCATTGTTAATAAAGAAGATTGCATCCGTAATTCCACTCGCTGGGCAAACGGTTGGCGCTGCAGGTTTTCAGCAAGGAAGCTAACATGGATTCTAGGAGTCAAATACATTCCATGACATCACACCTCACGTGATCCACCCGGCTCAGAGTGCCAGTGACTCGGGCGGTGTGGGATACACACTAAAGGCCCACACTGCGGTTGTGCACAGGTGCACAACTGTATAAGGTTAGTAACATTCTTCTCTTCTACCTTGCTCCACTAGGACCACCAGGTACAACCAATAGCACCTATCTATCCTTTTTGCCTTACATGGAAAAAAAATGTGACACACAGATGAGGGAATGTAATCTTACTAATTAGAGTTTACGTTTTTCTCTCCTATCCTACTACAAATTAAGGTATTGGAGTATATAAAAGGCTGCATGCTTATGCTGGGGAGGGATAATGTTGTAACATCTTGATACATGTGCAGTTCCTTCTAGGCTAAAATGAATAACTTTCTCTAGTTTGTTTCTACCAGTTTTTTCCTGTAATCATCCATGTTGTGCCAATCACGATAATGGTTGTTGTATATCTGAAGAAAAACAATCCATTACCTAAGCTATAAGATTCGACTGAAAGCTGAGCATACAACAGCACTCTGGTCATGGTAGTTCAATAAGTTTTGCTGATGCTCCAGACCATGCTCTCATTTCAATTCGTCTTTGGATAAACACATAAAAAAATATTGTTCGCAACAAAACTATTTGCTGGTTAAAGGAGTCCATATTTCAATGTCTGCCCAGTCCCGATGATGGATTCTTTATTATTGTTAAAGAAATTGTTGTCAGGGTTCTTTGTATGAGGATTATAAATAAGATGCTGTGTGGCTGAAATGTGAAATAGTAACCACAGATTGATAGAGCCGGGCTGAGCAAAGCCTGCATGAAAAATTGCTTCGGGGACTGAGCACAGGCTCCTTTAGGAAATGTTTCTCAAAATGTACATGTACAGAAAAATCACTATTACATTCCCCACCGTTTAATTGAGGTCAAGATTATTGCTGACAATAGATTAGACGTTTCCATTAAATGCCATTTATTAGCTGACTATATTAATATATGAAGCCGGATCACTCACAGGAATAATGTAGTTTTTATATACGGTAATGGACTGGCTTTATTCTATATGCTTTTGATCTCCGCTTGTATAGAAATATGCTTTTGTTTGAGAATAAACAGGGAGCTGTTAAGTTAATTAAATGTGAAATCTGCCCCCACCAGCAATTTAAGTGATGAATGAGAATGTATTGTGAATTATGAGTGTGAGAATACATGTTGCATTACTCCTTCACTGACTCTCGGAAAGGTAGTGGTTCTTTTTTTAGAGATATAGCTGGTATGGACTCTGGAGATGGCCCTCTGGGAAATATTATCTTAAGCTTCACACTTACTAAGGTTGAAGATAGACTTTAAGCCCATCTAGTCCAAACCATACCCATGTTGATCTATGGGGCAAACACTAAGCTCCACATTGGGGAATAAAAATCCTTCCCGACTCAACATGTGGAAATCAGACAAGTTCCCTCTTTATACATGGCTTACATAGTTTCGATTCGTAGGGATTCGCTGTGCTGCTGTGTAGTCTCCATACATGTAGTGTTCCTATTTGCATAACTTCTTAGGAGCACTTCCTACATCAGACATAGCCTTTGAAAGACTAAGGCCCCATTACATGGCACGACATCGCAACGACATCGCTGATATGTCACGGGTTTGGAGGCGTACCAGCGTCATCTTGCGACCTCGTTGTGTGTGACTATGGCAAGTTGCTACGATAAATCGTTGGATCAGAGTTGACCAGGTATACCTTGCTGCATCGTTGCGTGTGACACCGTGATAACGATGTCGTGGATGACTTTGCCCATTGACAGCAATGAGCAGGGATTGTTCGCGGGGTTTGCAAATGATATCTGCTCACAACATCATTGGTGAGTTGTCCACCATATCTAGACATGTGACATCTCACCAGCGATGTTGAAATGTTGTCAAAAACGACTGCGCGCTCACGAAATCGTTGCTGACATCGTATCAACGTCGTGCCGTGTAACTGTTACCTTTAGACTTTTATTTAGAAAAGAGAAAAGGAGGAGAGCGCACATGAGGAAACCCCAGTGGTCTAATGGGGGCTTAAAACCGGTGTGACAAGGTGCCGCTCACCTGATCAGGTTGTGCAATCCCTGCACAACCTCGGTAATGTGTTTGGAAGTAACGTAATGGCGAGGACCTGCGCCACAGGCTTCTTCCTGGTCCTGGTCACGTGGGTATTGTGATCATGTGACTCCGCGTCACCGCTGAGTCACGGCAGGTCCTTAACTCACAGGGATGGTATCCACCAACTCCAGCAGCTCCAGCCACAAACCCATAAAGGATTTATAGAGAAGATTGTGGTCAGTTTGCAGGAGCGCTCAGAGTGGGAAGAAAGATTGTAGAGATTAATGGAGCACAAACCTCCTTTATTCATAACACCAATATGCATTTCTACAGCGACCCCCTGTCTTCCTCAGTTGGACCGTGCGCCACTTGATCGTTGCTGACATCATATCAACTTTGTGCGGTGGTTTTTTTATTAACCTTTTTTGACATTTATTGGTGAACAAGTACAATCTTTTGTGAACCTTTTTGTAAAAGATTGCATATACTGTACTATTGTTCCACAGCAAAAAATATTTATGTAAATCATATCCTTTTACAAATTCCTTTCCCCTCATTGAGTTCTTTTAAGGGACGTTATCATGACATAATGTCATGGCAAATGTAATCCCACCTTTAACATTGTAAATAAATTTCTCCCAGAAAATTATTGTAATTACACATTTTGTTATGCTTACGTTTATTACCTTTGTATTGGAAAAACACAGAAAAAAATAACCATAGAAAAAAGGGAAATTGTACATATTTTTACACAAAATCCCCAAAATGACCAGACAAAATTTTCAGCACCCTCAGTTTAATATTTGGTGGAACATCGTTTAAAATAAATAACTGCAATAAATCACTTCCTATAATCATGAACAAACTTCTTATGGGTGTTCATCACGTCGCGGTAGTCGTTAGTACGATTTTCTGCAAAAGTACATGGCTTCAATGTGGATCCGACACGGTGCTCTTGTATGGCTGTGTGTCGACGTCAATACTGATGAAGACGATTTGTCATGCGACTAACGGTGATGAATTTGGCGTGGCAGACAAATGCCCCGCGATTCATTGGGAAGATGAGTCCGGATAGCAGATATTAAACGCACACTACGTGAGCGAATTTATGGAAAACGTCACCCATGTATCCATGAAGTGGACGACTCCTGCGGTGTGGGGCCGTTAGCTTCGCACGGGTTTTTCCGATATCGCAGGTGTAAAACCAATGAGGACTTTCGGGTAGAAAGTTGACACTATTGGGACCTCCCTGGCATTTGAACGCAAGATGATCGGGAACTGACTGATTGAAGCGTGTGAAACCACCTTTACACTTCAACTGGAATTCTGAACTCTTCTTTATAAACTGCTCCAGGTCTCATATGTGAAGATGTGAAGGCGTCTTCTCCCAACAGCAATTTCAGGATTTCTTCACAGGTGATCAATGGAAATTAGATACAGACTCATTGCTGCCACTTTAGAACTCTTCAGACTTTTTTCATCCATTTCTGGGGTCTTCTTGAAGACTGTTAGGGATCATTGTCCTGTTGGAAGACCCATGACCTAGGATGCAAACCCAACTTTCTGATACTAAGTACTATATTATGACCCAAATCCTTTAATATGCAGACATGATACCCAGTATATAAGGCTGGTTTCACACTGCAGTTTTTTGCTTGATCAGGTTTCATCCAGCTTGTGTGCCAAAACCAGGAGAGGAACTTGCAGAGAAAAACTGTAAAGCTGAAGGCACACTGTCATGCATCAAATACGAAGTGTGAAATGCATGTTTTTGGTGTGTGTGGTGCGAGTGTGTTGCGTGTGCATGGGCTGTATGGATGTGAGTGTGCTACAGTGTGAGGTGTGAGTGCGTGTGTGTGCGTGTGAGTGTGATGCTGTCCATGGTCCTGAAGCAAACTTCAGGTCCGTGGCAGCATTTTCGGGTGATTTTAAACTCAGCGGTTGTCAAAGCCGCTGAGTTTAAATTTGCCGGCTTGGCGGTACAGTAATCAATAATGTGTCAGCGCAGTCATAGCAGGGCTGACACATCATAGTTAAAAACTCAGGTGGTAATAAAAGATTTATGTTATAGGGCTTAATCATCATTTTAACCCCCTCTGCAAGTCTGTGCTGCATGTCAGCACAGAGCCTGCAGATGCGGCTAATGACAAGCCTGTGTATGAATGGTTAATGTGCAGTTGTGTGTTGCCATCATGTGTACACAGAGTGTGTATACTCTGTGTACACATGATGACATCCCACCATGGCAGTGGAGGGGTTAATAGCATGAATTATCCGATCCCTGCATTTGTCGGGTTATGGTTTCATTTTATTAAAAGCCGCTGCGCTCCTGCTCCCAGGTAGGGTCAGGGTCACACTGTCCATTGGACAATGTGAGCCCTTAGGGTCAGGCGGCAAGGAGGCAAGGGGAGCGGCAGTGCTGAAGGGGGCGGCGCTGCTGCTCCACTCAGCACACTACGTGACTATGTGGATGTCAGCAGGGCGGCAGGTACAGTAAGGCAGCAAAGCCATATCAGCGGACACACTGATAGCACCCCCCGCTCCTCACCTGCGGCTGCTGACAGCACTACCCCCCCACCCCTGCTCCTCATCCGCGGCCTCTGACAGCACCCCATCCCCCCACCCTCACTCCTCACCCGCTGCTCAGGCGGCAGGGAGGCTTCATGCACCCCTGGGTAGGGTACTGTCCGTGGTCCAATAGTTAAATTGCGTACAGGACCAGCGGCAGTGCTGTAGAACTGGTGATCTTTCTCTGGTACTTACGCCAATAGCGTGGAAGGAACTTACCTGGTGGAATTAGGCAAGAATTGGATAGTTCCAGTTGGGTCATCATGATTGATGGACAGGCCAGAGAAACCTGGCAACTGAAGAGCGGTGGTTCAAGTTACTGGGTAGAGGAACAAAAAATTATTTAACATCAATTGTGGTGTACATAAGGTCAATTTCATTGTAATCTGACAATAAGCGGTAGATCAAATCATCTTTTGTAATTTTATTCGCCCAAGAACCTGTGAACAGGAGTTCTTCATTAATCCTGTTGGGGTTAACAGTGTCAAGTTCGTATATCCATCTGGACTCAACCTGTAAGAGCTGTTTGCTGAAGAATTTGTTTCTCCCAGAGCCTTTTATCTTCTGTGCACCCACTACCCCCAGACAATTACTTCTACCTCCATGATAGTTGAGGAAGTGGTTGGCGATGGGTGTGAGTGGGTTTCCCTTCTCTCGGTTTGTTTTCTGCTGTGTTAATAGTGGAGACGTGTTTTTGAAACTGTCATCTCAGCTCCTGAGAGTTTTGACCAACATATAGTTTAGGACATGGGCATAAAATCACATAAATTACATTTCGGGTCTTGCAGTTGATGTAATTTTGAGTATGAAGGATCTTCTGCTTGTTGGGTGGGAAAAATAGTCACAGGTGGGTATTATCAAGGGACAGACATTGCAGTCCCCGCAGGGAAAGCAACCCCTCAATTGATCACCCTGTTGAGGCTAATTGTAGGTCTCTGATAATGGCTTCTAGTCAAAATGTCACCTAAGTTGGGAGCCCTTCTGGCAGTAAGGGTGGGTTTGTTCCTAAATATTGTGCAGTTGGGGATCAGTCGTTAGTACGTCCCAATGTAAGCGTAAGATATTTCTCACCTTATCCCATTGATTGGAAAAATCGGCCATGAAGTGTATCGATCACTGCTGGTCGGACCCTTGTTTGTAGGTAACTCTTGTTGTGTCTGCCAATTGGCTTGCTAGTAGGCTCTGGCAATAATTTTCTTTGGGTAACCTTGTAGTCAGAAGGTGTGCTTGTCATCTGAAATCTTCTGAACGGGTACAGTTCCTTCTTAGTCTAATTAATTGTCCAGTAGGTATACCTGCCCTGGTGTGGTAAGGATGGAAGCTCCTGAAATCGAGCAGGCTGTTGGTAGCTGTGGGCTTTCGGTGAAGATCTGTGATCAGGGTGTTCTCCTGGATCCTGATGTCTGTATCTAAGGGTACCGTCACACCTGGCCATATTGGCAGCGATTTCATAGGCGACGCAGGGGCGTGGCTATCGCCGCCGACAGCGCCGGTACATCGCCTAATGTAAAGAGGCGATGTCGGCGCTAACAACCGCCTTAGAGTGGTTGCCTGGTTTCTCACATGCTCTGAACCGGCGAGCACCATGGGCATGTGTACACATGCCAGTACAGGCGATCGTCGATGTTACAGACGATGGGAGCCATAGGCTCCCATGTTACAGGATCTCTGCTAGGGTTTGTGGACACCCCAGCGGCAATGGCGCCTGTGACATCGCCGGTGCATCACCGGAGGTATCGCCGTGTGTGAACATGGGACTGCGACGCTGGCGGGGCGCCAAAAACGTGCGCGTCCCTGTGCGTTGCCGGTGATATCTCTGCTGATATGGCCAGGTGTGACGGTACCCTAAGAAGGTTACTTAATCCTGAGAAATTGAGGAAGTAAGATAATATTTAAAACGTTGGTGTTCAGCCATGAGATGAAGGATACACAATCTGCTTGGGTACCGGACTAGACAAAAAAGATGTCATCAATGAATCTCTTACATACCCATATATGGTTCTTAAAGGGGGTCGAAGGGTAGATGTGGGTTAATTCCCACCAACCCTGGAACAGATTAGTCACCGCCAGTGCGCATCTAGCACCCTTGGCAACCCCTGAAACCTGGCGGAAGTACTGACGATCAAACAAAAAAGAAATTGTGTTTGAGGACAAATTCCAGAAGGTTGATGATGAACCAGTCATGTAGCCGGTTGGAACCCAATTGTCCATCCATGAAGGACATAGTCACCTGGATGCTGTGTTCATGTTCGATGTTGGTTTAAGTGACTCCACATCTCAGGTGACCAAGTAGTCACCTGGGGTGTAGGGCACTGACCTGACCGTATTAATGAAGTCGACTGTGTCCTTGAGGAAAGATGGTAGGGAGTTCACAAATGGTTGGAGAAAGAAGCCCAAATAGATACATGCTTTCTCGTTTAAGCTACCAATGCTGGCCACTATTGGTCGTCCTGGTGGCTTGGTTGTGTTTTTATGCACTTTGGGAAGTAAATAAAAGGTCGGAGTAGTTGGGTGTTTAACCGTCAGTAACTGTTTTTCCTGAAGAGAAATCACGCCCGCCGTCTGTGCTGTGGGGTTGGAGGGGAGTGTGGTATAGTATCTCTGGTCATGCAGTTGCCTGTGGGCTTCCTCCAGATACATCTGTGTCGGTCACAAGACCACATTACCCCCCTTGTCGGCTTCCTTTATAACGAAGGAGGAATTACTCGAAAGCTGCCTCAAAGCTTTAGTTTCTGCCTGGGTGAGGTTAGTATGACCCATGCCTACCAGCTGGAGCAAGGTAATGTCCTTCTTTACTGGTTCAAAGAATATTTTAATGTTAGGGATCAAGGCCAGGGATGCTGTTACCTGTGATCTGTTCCGATGAGGGAATCTGAGACATCCCAAGGAGTGGTCGAACTCCTCGCTTAGTGTCAGAAGGTCTCTCATAACTGTCTGCTTGTCCTGGGGCAGGTGTTGTACCAAGTCTGGTTTGTGATGGATCATTTGTAGGGTAAGTTTTCTAAAAAAGAGATACAAGTCCTTGACTAGGTTAAATGTATTCAGTTGTTGTGAGGGAGAGAAGGTGAGGCCCCGCTCCAGAACTGAGAGCTCCATGTCTGTAAGATTGTAATCAGATAAGTTGATTACCTGTAATTTTTGACTGCTTCTGGAATGGTCACAATATATCTGGTTATCAGTAGGATGAGTCAATGCAGTCTCTTCCTCCCCAGGCGTGGATAAGGGGTTTTGGGAGCTTTGGGCTTCGGGGTTCGTGGTCTGGCCCCTCCACTTCCCCCCTGGAGTAGTCGTACGTAATTGTCCCCTTAGAATTCTTGTCCCAATTATGCCCCGTTCGCCCCTTCCACCCTTTCTGGTGCTGTGTCTGGGTTGCTGCTGCCTACCCCTAAAAAACTGTCAGAGGTGTCTGTGTCAGAATCCTTAGAAGGCTGTTAGGCGGAAGATGCGACAGATGCGGTAAATCTGACGCATTTTCAAAAAAAACCTATGTGAAAGGGGCCTAAGGCTGGTTTCACACTGCAGTTTTTTTGCCTTATCAGGTTCGATCAGGTTTGTGTGCCAAAACCAGGAGAGGAACCAGAAGAGGAACTTGCAGACAAAAACTATAATTGAAAGATTAACACCTCTTCTGAGTTTTGGAGACACTCCTGGTTTTGACACACAAACCTGATTGAATGTGATCAGGGAAAAAACTGCAGTGTGAAACCAGCCTTAGACAGCAAAGGCGGGGTTCACACCACAGCAGCATCAGGTCCGGGGCTGTCCGATGTGAATCGATGTGATTCTTCTTTTAGCAACCACAGCTGCTGATAATTCATGACGGTGGTCACGAACTGTCAGCAGGGGACAGCTCCATGGTGCTGAAGTGTAGTGCCGGCCGGTGCTGAGCTTCAGCACCCGGCGTCCAGCTCCCGGATGCAGCTCCGGTGCGATCCGGCGCCATAGACCCTCATGTTAGGGGGCGCCGGATCGCACAGGACCAGGAGGTTCCGGGAGGGTCAGCGTGTCTCAGATTTTTTCCCCCGGACACAAAAATGTTGCATGCAATGTTTTTGTGTCCGGTAGGAAAATCCGAATACACCCAGATCCTCCTGGACAGATGGAAACCGGATGGCAGATAGCTGCCATCCGGCCCCATAGCATACTATGGGGACGAAATCTGATTCGGGGCTGTGCGGTTCACACCGGACAGCCCCAGATCAGATCATGCCATAGTGTGAACCCGGCCGGCCACATTAATCTTAATATTTCTTTGACCCTCCGCTATATTTGCTTGTAGGGTCCTGTGTTCTTTTCTTTGTAGACATCATTCCATTTTGGAGATGAAAGAAGAAATGGCAGCACTCACCGACAGTGGAATCTTCAACTTTATTTCATATGTGCTTCATCAAAAACTGGCAAGGGCCATTAGGCCAAGCAATGAGGGGAGGGTGAGGACAGAGGGATGCCCAGGACCGCTGTCCTCCCCCTCCCCTCACTGTTTGGCCTGATGGCCCTTACTGGTTTTTGAAAAAGCATATATGAAATAAAGTTGAAGATTCCACTGTCGGTGAGTGCTGCCATTTCTTCTATTATCTGATGATGTGAACAAGCCCTTATACTGGGATCATGGATTGTGCACCTATTACAGCTTCAGCTTTGCTTCGCGGGATAACAGTGGTGAAAGTGCTGCACATTACTGGACGAGGTTGGTGCCATTTCAATTGTCCATTTTTCTAAAGTTTGATCCATTCCATTTTGTGTGAACAGTAGAATGGTGTGTTTACCAAAAAGCTCTATCTTGGTCTCAACTGTCCACAAGAGACTTTTCCAGAAAAGTTTTGGCTTAGGCAGGTTCCACATTTCGATTTTTCCTGTCCATGGGGATCCTACTTTTTGCAGTTACCGCAGTAACCGGTCATGTGACCAATCAGCTGATCAATTAGTCCACCCAGCTAGGTCCTCAAACCGTGGAACATCGATCTCGACATTGGGGGACACGCTGGAGAGGTGAGCATATATATTTTTTTATTTCTAACACTTGCTTTTAGTTAATTTCACTTCCGCAATGTATGTATATACATTGCGGAAGTGAAATTAGATGGTAAAGAGCAGTTTTTAGCATACTCAGTACACTAAAATTGGGTCTGGGAAACGATCTGATCCATGCTTCATAGGCCCCCGAGTTATTTGCTGCGGATCTGGTCAGATCCGATTCAGTCCAATTTGGTCCGCTGTGCCCAAAATCGGAGCAGTCTCTGATTTTGAGTACAGCACAAAATCAGACACAATCGGATCCGACACAAATCTGATGCCATTAAGGGCAAATTCGATCTGATCCATTGCTCATAGGGATACATGGGGGCCAAATCCATGGCTATCTGTTTTACAGCGGACAGCCACAGATCCCAAAAAATCGCAATGTGAAAGCAGCCTAACTCACATACCTTTTGGGAAACTGCAGTCTAGCTGTTTTATGTCTCTGTGTCAGCAGTGGAGTCCTCCTAGGCCTACTGCCATAGATTATGTTTCCCATTGTGGACAAAGAAACAAGTTTTTTGAGATGGACTTGTAACCTTGAGATTGTTGATATGGTTAAACAATTTTGGTTCTCAAGTCCTTGGACAGTTCTCCTCCTCTTAGGCTGGTTTCACACTGCGTATTTTTTCCTTTCCGTGGGATCCTACATTTTGTAGGACCCCACAGAGAGGAACTGACACCGCAGGGGTTCAGACCTTTTCTGTGTCCGGGTCCATAATTATCACAGATCCGGACACAGAATGAGCTGTGTGGGGTAATTTCAATTCCACAATGTATATATACATTGTGGAAGTGAAATTTAAGTAAAAGAAAGAGTGAAAAATAAAAAAGATCTATTCTCACCTTTCCAGCGATCCATCTATCTCTGGATGCTTAAAGGAACTGGCTGGGTGGGGCTAAGCCACAGTAATCGGTCATGTGACTGTGACATCATGCCAGGTCCTGTACATCCAGAGATGCCGACGGCGGTGGATCGCAGGACAGGTGAGAATCAATTTTATTTTACTTTTAACAATTGCTTTTGCTTAATTTTACAATTGTATGTATATACATTGCGAAAGTGAAATTAGATGGCACAGAGCAGTTTTAGTGTACTGAGCATGCTCAATACACTAAGGTCGGATCAGAGCAACCATCAGATGCTTTCTTGGACCCCTGCTCCATAGGCCCCCATGTTAAAGGCTACGGATCATGTCGGATCCGATTTTGTCCAATTTGATCCGCTGTGCCCAAAATCGTAACAGTCTCCAATTTTGAGTACAGCAAAAAATCTGACAAAATCAGATCCTACGAAAATCGGATGACAATAAGGCCAAATCCGATGTGATCCGTGGCCCATAGGATAACATGGATCCGTTCCTGTCCGTGAGGTCCTAGAAAATGTAGGATCCCACGGACAGGAAAAAATACACAGTGTGAAGCCAGCCTTACTGCTCTCCATGCTTAGTTTGGCACACACAGACACAATGCAAAGATTAAGTCAACTTCTCCCTTTTTATCTGATTTCAGATGTGATTTTCATATTACCCACACCTATTACTTGCCACAAAGTTGTTTACTCACAATTATGGAAAAGTGCCAACAATTTTGTCAGGCCCACTTTGGGTTGTTCCAGCACACACAAATTAAATAAACATGCATGTAATAAAATGTGTATTTTCAATAATTTTCTTGGAGAAATACTTCATTTTCTGAAGTGATTTCAAGGCTGCCAACACTTTTGGCCATGACTTTACTTTCCTGCAACCCTGCTTTTGAGATTATAATTGAACATGCTGTAGATGATGCCTCTACACTTGAGCTATTAGCACATTTTTTTGTACTATTTATTGTGTTAAGATAAAGGGAATCTGTCACAAAGTTTTTTTCTACCTCATCTTGGAGCAGCATAATGTGGGAAAAGAGACCCTGATTCCAACAATGTATCATTTAGTTTGCTGGATGGAGCAGTTGTGACACAATCATGGTTTTTAGATGTAGCATAGCTCAGAACTCTAACCATGCCTACATACCATATTTTTTGTACTATAAGACGCACTGGAACATATAAGACACCCAAATTTTAGAGGAGGTAAATAGGAGGGAATAAATTAAGCAAAAAATTTGGTTATAATCACACTATTATGGCTGCCATCTCCCTGTGCTTGACATCTTATCATGTGGTCGGTACAGCACAGTGACGTCATCGCTGTGGGCCAAGGTCACATAATCCGATGCACAGGAAACAGGCAGACAGCGATGATGCAGGCAGGGAGCCAGGGAGAGCTGAGTTGACATTGTTTATTCATTTTATGTGCGTGCCAGCGGGGGGGGGGGGCAACATACCATGACGGGGGGCTATATCCAGCATGGGGGCTCAGTATAATTTAGGCTCCTGTGTTATGAGCCACTCCCCTGCCCACCTCTTAGCGCTAGCTTCAGCACTGAGGTGATGGACAGGGAGATGCAGTGAATATTACATGAGCCTAATGAGCAGGCCCACACGATTACAAGCTGCCTCTGTAGTGTGCTCAGTGGTGCTGCCCCCCCCCCCCCAGCACAGCCCCATAGCCAGCACAGTGAGCATAGGTCCGTATATCTGGACAATAAGACACACTTACACTTTCCCCCACAATTTAGGGGGGAAAAAAGTGTGTCTTTTGGCACGAAAAATAAGGTAACTGCTTTGTGTTTATATTGTATATTGCCAGTGAGTTTTTTATCAGAGGAGTGGGCATGGTCAGACCAGGGCTCAAGTGCACTGTAGTCCTGGCAGTGATTATCTCCTGGTGATAAAAGCTTTACTCTGTAAAAACAACAACACAAAGCTTAATTAGTGACTTAACCCCTACACCATGCGGTCATGAGATTCCATAGTAAATACCTGCTGACAGATTTCCTTTAAATTGGAGGTTTCAAATATCTTATTTTTTTTGTTTTTCCTGCATTGACATATATAATCAGTACATTATGTCTATCCATAATATATAGAGCTCATAAGAAATTGGGAGGGTATGTTCACAAACAGTAGTCCTATTGCAGGTACAAGTATTTCTACCAAAGTCACATTTATCTAAATTATGTTTCCCAAAGTCAATGAAAATGCTGCACAAACAAAATGTAGATAGCGGTTTGTATCCTTGCAGGCTGAGGTACTGAGTTTTAAATTTACACAGCTGCAAAAACGTGTATTAAATTTGTATGTTTTTCCCATATTTTCAGTCGAGTACTTGCAGGAACTACAATTTCCTTCCACACTTCATATAAAATAGTCACTTGTGCCAGTTATTAGAAGTAGCTTCTCGAATAGGTGGTACTAGTAAGTTAAAATGTTTTTTCAATAAGACCTTGACAATAATACATTAATAAGAGCTAGCTCTCCTTCAAAGACCCAATACTCCAAAAACATATCTACAACGTAATTTCGGTTTTAGATTTTGAGCATCAAAGGGGAAAGAAACTGACATAAGTGATGACAATTTGGATATACTACAATGAGTGCTAACAAGTAACTTTAATTTTCCAAGTGTACTTAGATTAAAGGGAATGTTTCATCAGAAAATTACCTGCTGTTTAAGTAAAGTTTTTAAACATTTTTGTTAAATGTATTTTGTAAAAAATTTTGTACACAATTTGTATAAAAAAATGGAATTTTCATATTGGCCATTGGGTCCATTCTAGACTTCTATTTAAGGTGAACCCTTGTGCGCAACACCACTCCACAATCTCAATCATCCTGCAGAAATCTAAAATGCCTTAATTTACACTCATTCTCTGATCCCTTCTCCCTCTTACACATATAGCTTCCTTACATGACACAGATGCTGCTGCCACTATATATAACACCACAATAACAGCAGAGCTCGATTTAGCCGTCCCCTTCACACACAGCAAAACTCCAACAGTCAACAGCAACCCTGCAGTTGAGCCAGACTAAAGAACTGAGACGGACTTCCATGGTAGCTGAGTGGAAATGGAAGAGATCCCATTCTGCCGAGCACTTTGTCGCATACAAGCAGTCCCTCGCCAACTTCAAATCCACGCTCGCTGCCGCAAAACAAACTTACTTCTCATCCCTCATATCCTCATTGTCTCACAACCCTAAAAAGCTTTTCTACACTTTCAATTCTGTACTCCATCCCCCAGCACCTCCTCCCTCTCCTCTCATTTCTGCTGAAGTCTTTGCCTCTTTCTTTAAGCAGAAGATTGATGACATCAGAGAAAGCTTTAGCCCACAGCCCCCTATGCCCCTCATTATAACTGCTCAGCCCTGTTCTTCCAAAGCCAGCGTCTCCACCATGACCAAAGATCAGCTCCCTTCAGTCAAGATCACATCTCACCACTTGCACGCTCGACCCACCCTTATCTTACCTCATCCCTAACCTCGCCACAGTTTTCATCCCAGCCTAACACATCTATTCAACTTTTCACTTACAAATGGTGTCTTCCCCTTATCCTTCAAACATGCCTCAATCACACCCTCCTTCGACCCATCCTCTGTGTCTAACTATCGGCCAATATCACTGCTTCCTTATGCCTCAAAACTGCTGGAAGAGCATGTCCATCTTGAACTGTCCTCCCATCTCTCCTCCTGCTCCCTCTTTGACACATTACAATCTGGCTTTTGACTGCATCACTCTACTGAAACTGTCTTAACTAAAGTCACCAATGACCTATTAACCACCAAGAGAAAGCAACACTACTCTGTCCTTCTCCTTAACCTGTCTTCCACCTTTGACACTGTAGACCATTCCTTCCTGTTACAGATTCTCTCATCTCTTGGCATCACAGACTTGGCCCTGTCCTGGATCTCGTCATATCTAACACATAGGACTTTCAGCGTCTCCCTCTCCCACACCACCTCCTCACCTCGCCCCCTGTCAGTGTTCCCCAAGGCTCAGTTCTTGGATCCCTACTCTTCTCCATCTACAATTTTGGCCTGGGTAAGCTCATAGAATCCCATGGTGTGCAGTATCATCTCTACGCTGATGATGTGCAGATCTACCTCTCTGGACCTGACATCACCTCCTTACTGACCAAAATCCCAAAATGTCTGTCCGCTATTTATTCAGTCTTTTCTGCTCATTTCTAAATCTTACCATGGACAAAACAGAATACATCATCTTTCCCCCATCTCACTTAACCCCTCCACCAGACCTATCCATCAAAGTCAATGACTGCTCACTTTCCCCAGTCCTACATGCTCGGTGCCTCGCAGTGATCCTCGACTCTGCCCTCTCTTTCAAGCCACATATCCAATCCCTTGCCACCTCCTGCCGACTCCAACTCAAAAACATTTCCCGCATCTGTACATTCCTTGTCCAAGAAACAGCAAAAACACTCGTCACGCCCCTCATCATCTCCCACCTTGACTATTGCAACCTCCTACTCTCTGGCCCCCCTTCTAGCATTCTGCACCACTCCAATCTATCCTAAACTGTGCTGCCCAACTAATCCATCTGTATCCCCATTATTCCCCAGCCTCTCCTCTTTGTCAATCCCTTCACGGCTTCCTATTGTGCAGAGGCTCCAGTTCAAAACCCTAACTATGACATACAAAGCCATCCACAATCTGTCTCCTCCATACATTTGTGACATGGTCTCCCGGTACTTACCTACACGCAACCTCTGATCCTCTCAAGATCTCCTTCTTTATTCCCCTCTTATCTCTTCTTCCTACAACCCCATACACGATTTCGCCTTGCTTCCCCTATACTCTTGAACTCTCTGTCCCAACACATCAGACTCTCGCCCACCTGGAAACCTTCAAAAGGAACCTGAAGACCCACTTCTTCTGACAAGCCTACAACCTGCAGTGATCCTCAGTCTACTGAGCAGCCTCACAAACAGCTTGCCCTCTCCTAGTGTATCTCCACCCATCCCTTGTAAACTGTGAGCCCTTGCAGGCAGGGTCCTTCTCTCTTTCTGTACTTGTGTGTGCCTTGTATTGCTCATGTTTATTGTACTTGTCTGTGTATACCCTTTGTCACATGTAAAGTGTCATGGAATAAATGGTGCTATAATAATGAATAAAATAATAATAATAATAAACTGTCACCAGATTTTTGGCTTTTAAACTCAAAGCACCACCTTCAGCAATGCCTATGCTGAATTCTAAGAAGGTGCCTAATATGCCCTGACTTTCCCCTGTGCATCAAAAAAACTTTATAAAAGTCTCCCACCCTATATTATAATTACAGAGGGGAAATAAGTATTTGATCTTTGCTGATTTTTCAAGTCTGCCCACTGACAAAGACATTTACAGTCTATAATTTTTAGAGTAGGTTATTTTTAACTGGGAGAGATAGAATATAAAAAAATCCAAATAATTACATTGTCTAAATTTATAAATGTATTTGTATTTTGCAGAGAAAAATAAGTATTTTATCCCTTACCAGCCATTAGGAGTTATGGCTCCCACAGACCAGTTAGATGCTCCTAATCAATTAATTACGTGTATTAAAGACTGCTGTCTTAAATTGTCACCTGTATAACCTCTACAGCATGGGCAAGACCAAAGGATTTTCTAAGGATGTCAGGGAAAAGATCCTAGACCTGCACAAGGCTGGAATGGGCTAAAAAACCATACGTGAGACGTTGGGTGAGGAGGAGACCACTGTTTGTGCAATAGTAAGAAAATGGAAGAAATACAAAATGAGTGTCAATCGACATTGATCTGGGGCTCCATGCAAAATCAGATCTTGTCGGGTATCAAGGATCATGAGGAAGGTGAGAGATCAGACTAAAACTACACGGGGGGATTAATGTTAATGATGTCAAGGCAGATGTGACCACTGCACCAAGAAAACCATTGGTAACGCGTTATGCCATAATGGATTAAAATCCTACAATGCCCGGAAAGTCCACAGCTCAAGAAGGCACATGTGCAGTCCTGTCTGAAGTTTGCCATTGAACACCTTGGTGATTCTAAAGGTACCGTTACACACAGAGATATATTGCTGGCAATTTGCTGGTTGCAGTGAAATCATGGACACATTGTTCCATTTTGTGGCCGTGTACAAATGTAACAATGTGTGCATAATTTCACTGCAACCAGCTAATTGCTTAATTCTTAATCACCTTAAGAGTGATTGGGAGAAGGTGCTATGGTCAGATGAGACAATAATTGAGATCTTTGGCATTAACTCAACTCATCATGTTTGGAGGGAGAGAGAGGATGCCTATGACAAAAGGAACACCTTCCCACAGTCAAGCATGGCAGTAAAAACATTATGTTTTGGGGTGCTTCTCTACTAAGTTCACAGGACTACTTCACTGCATCAATGGGACAATGGATGGAACCATGTACCATAAAATCCTGAGTGACAACCTCCTTCCCTCCACCAGGACATTAAAAATGGGTCATGGCTGGGTCTTGCAGCATGACAATGAGCCAAAGCACACAGCGAAGGCAACATAAAAGTGGCTAAAAAAAAGCATGTTAAGGTCATGGAGTGACCTTGCCAGTCTCCAGACCTTAATCCCATACAAAATGTATGGAGGAAGCTAAAGCTCAGATTTGCCAAGTGATAGCCTCAAAATCTTAACGATTAAGGAGATGATCTGCAAAGAGGAGTGGACCAAACTCCTCCTGACATGTACGCAAACTTCATCATCAACTACAAAAAACATCTGACTGCTGTGCTTGCCAACAAGGATTTTGCCACCAAGTATTAAGTCTTGTTTGTCAGTAAGGATCAAATACTTATTTCTCTCTGCAAAATGCAAATAACTTTATATAATTTAGACAATGTGATTTTTGCGATTTTTTTTTGATATTCCGTCTCTCACTGTTAAAATTAACCTTTCCTTAAAATGTATATACTGTTCATGTCTTTGTCAGTGGGCAAACTTATAAAATCAGCAAGGGGTCCAATACTTATTTCCCCCATTTTACATGTGTACATTCTGATGGATTTGATTGTTGTGACATCCACTCTCTGCGCTGATCACTGTCCTTCTTATGATTGACTTCTCCTATGTCATCCACATCACCCAGGGAAATCTCACAGGGTTCCAGACATCCGCACTTGGCTCCGGAGTGTTGAGCCTGGAATGTATAGACCGCAGTCAGGACCTCCAAGTAGCCCATGCAGTCTAGTGTCTACCGGCTTTAATGTATGAGCTGCAGTCAAGACCTGCAAGGAGTCCATACATTCTAGACTCAAAGCTGCAGAGCTTAGTGCACATGCACAAGATCTCCAGAGCCCTGTGCAATCTCCCCCGACAATGTGAATGATGCAGAAGGAGTCAATCATAAGAAGAAGGACGGTAATTGGAGTAGAGAGACAAGATGGACAGCACAGATAGGTGGGCAGACAGCATGACAATCAAGTCCACCGGACTAGACACAGGTAATTATAATACAGGGCGGGAGACTTACGGTATATATAGTACTAGCTGTACTAACCGGTTATGCCCGGGTTAATAAATAACTGCTGTTAACTATAACAAAATAGAATTTGAATATGTCATATTAATGACCTGTAGGAAAATAGAAGCTGAGCTGTGATTGGTTGCTATAGGCAGCCTAATAAATCTCCAGCCAACAGTAAACCCTCCCCCCGGCCGGGCAGTATATATTACCTCACACATACACATAAAAGACAGCTCATGTGACTGACATCTGCCTTAATTCCCTATGTGGCACATTGTTGCAGGCGATGTTATATTTTTGGAAATTAAAGATACCAGATGTATGAGGCGAGTTGTGTAGGCGATTTGTGCACATCTGTGTCTGTCTGTGTGGTGTGTGTGTCCCTGGGGTGTGTGTGTGTCCCAGTGGTGTGCGTGTGTCCCTGTGGGGGGTCCCTGTGGTGTGTGTCCTTTTGGGGTGAGGGGTGTCCCTGTGGTGTGTGTCCTTGTGGGGGGAGGGGTGTCTGTGGTGTGTGTCCATCCAATTGGTTCTGTGTGTCCCTGTGGGGTGTGTATGTCCCTGTGGTATGTGTGTCCCTGTGGGGTGAGTGCATGTGTCCCTATAGGGTGTGTATGTGTGTGTGTTTTCTTGTGGGGAGATGTCTGTGTGGTGTGTGTCTCTGTGTTGTGGTGTCTCTTTGTGGTGTGTGTGTGTGTGTTGTGTTCGGGTGCGTGGTGAGTATCCAATGTTGGGGCTCCACCTTAGCTGTTACTCTCTGTGTGCATGTGGTGTGTATACATGTCCCCATGCGTGGTGAATATCCTATGTTGGGGCCCCACCTTAGTGACTATATGCTGGTATATGCTGTTTGTCTTTGGCGCTGTCATTAAGCCCCTCTCATTCACAACTGTCAACTGGTAACTGTCACTTTCTCTCCATTATGTAGATAGGGCCAAAATTGTTTGGTGAATGGAACACGCGGGATAAAATTTTGCCTCACAACATAGCCCTTATGACACTCTCAGGGTCCAGACGTGTGACTTTGCAAAATTTTGTGGCTGTAGTTGCGACGGTGTATAAGTCCAATCCCGGACATACTGTACAACACACACACATACAGACATTCAGCTTTATATATTAGATTTATTCAGTGCACAGGGGCAGTAAGGGCATAATGACCACCTTCTTAGAATTCGACATAGGTGCTGCTGAAGATGGTGCTTTTAATTTAAAAGCCAAAAATTTGGTGACAGGTTCACTTTAATGCTCTTTTATCCACATGTACATTAGCAGCAAGAAATTTATACAAATAATATATTTTCTAGTGAAGCATCAAAAAAGGAAAGGTCAATTTGAAAGAAGGGAAAGCATGGACAACTGTGATATTGCCTATTGTGTAGGGTGAGTCCTGGATTATTAACTGTTACCAGTGATTGTAATCCAGCCTGTGATGATAATCAGGCTGCTGAAAAGCCTTATGTAAAACAAACAATGAAAACACTTTCAGTCTAAAATAGCCCTAGTAGCAAGAGTTAAAATTGCAAGATTGCTATTTTTTATACAGATTGATATGAAAAAAAAATTGCTGAAATTATAAAAAAAAATCCATTCAAACAAAAATCTAATTTAAATAGTAGGTTATTTTCTAGTGATACATTGCCTTTAACAGCCAGGGAAATGAGCTGAATCAGTCATTTAATAATATTAAAATAAGCTTAATTATGTCTCATACAGATCACATTGAGAGGGGTTTAACAGGGTGGCAGGTTTGCTCAAAGACCACTTTTCTGATTTGCATTAGACAAGTGTATTCTGGTTGATAAATAACTATAGATTTTGCTTTTATGATGATATTCTGGTTAATAGTGTAATCTCTGTCTCTGCAGATACTTTAGACATTTGTGTACAAAAGCACTTCTGACTTATCATAAAGAACAGTATGGAAATGACTGTGCAGGGTTAATTCTTTTACAATTTTCAGTACATTGGGTCATGTTTATTTTCACATGAAGGAATCTGTATATTCTTTATCTGAGAGGTTTCCCATCTCATGACCGTACAGTAGCCGGAGCCTATCCAGACTGACTGCAATGTTTGTTCAGCTGTGATAATGAAGTATTTGGTTTCAACAGCAATTTGCATTATGGGATAAAATGTCAAGTTTTTACATTCTTTGATCTCCAGATGCTGGAAAACATGCCATGTTTACATACTCCGTTATTAACTCCAAAATGAGAATTGAAGTAAAACTGATGGAAAGTTTTACTGGTAACATTCAGGAGTGCCTCCAATCCTCCAGTCTTCTTCTGATACTTTAAGGTTCATATTTTTAAGAAACCAAATTTAGGTTCTTTATTGTATTGTATAGGTAAAATGTTTGTAATGTTGACTAAAAGTTTTGGTCTCCAACTTGAGACCCGGCCCCCTGCACTTCTATTCTCTTTAAGGTTTCCACATAGGCTTTTAGGAGTCACTTAGGATTTCTCTATTTTTGCATTAATTCTAACTCTCTGGTGAACTGTAGAAGAGACCAAAAAAAACAAGCAGTGTTACTGTTCCACAAAGTCAACCCAAATGTCTCAGTGTCTGTATGAAACTTTTTGCTGTTGTCAAGCCTCGGTTTCGGGATTTGATCCGATGACCTCTTGCTTGTGGTTGGTTCCCCTGTCTGTTGGGCTTTGGTCCTTTTCCAAGCTAATGGTTACTATTACATTTGTTTGTTCTTTCTGGCCTTTATCCTCCTCAGGTGTTTTTACATTGTCCTGTTTTATTGTATCCTATCACAGCCTGGGTGTGTATGTACAGTATATATTTTCCCTTCACAGCATTTCCTTGCTGGCTATAGTTCTATGTGGACTTATTCCTGGGAACTCGAGATCTTTATATTTGCAATTTTTCTTGGGAGAAAACATCAGTTGAGAGTCTGCTGTTGTCTGTGTGTTTTCTTTCCAACCTCTTTATCCTTTCATGGGATTTCTGTTTGCCACTGCATTGCCTTGTCTCCTCTAGTACTCAATGTTTTGCAGCTTCCCCTCTGGTCCCTCAGGAGCCACAAGAAACAGTGCAGTTAATTGTGTGGCTAGAGTTTTTAGTCTGTAAATGGGTGCGGTTGGGCATTCCCCTCTTCCATTTCCCATTTGTGTGAATGTTGTATCTTCTTAACAGCAGTAAGAAATGTTGGGTACATTTGAATTTTTGTGAATACAGTATAATTTAATGTGCTACTGAATACAAACTCTACAGACCTGATATCCAGGAATAAGGGGGAAATCCTAAGAAAATGTTTGCAATGTTCAACTGTTGTACCTTTATACTAAATAGCTGTTATTTGACTTTAGAATCCAATAGAGATTATTGAATCTTTTGAAATTCAAATTTAGGAATAAATCACTGAAAAGAAAAAGGCGCAACAATAGTGTGTACCTGTGAGACGCAAAGATAGCATAAGTAGTAAATCCACTCACCTGATGTGGTTGTGAGACATCACAACCACTTTTTTCTCCTGTGACAACTTAGATGTCGAGCTTTCTACGGTATGCAGCAGTCTTCCCCAGTGTTGAAATCCAGTACAGTGTATAAAGGAAAAGGATTTGTGACCATGCTCCTGCTCCAAAAGATCCACGAGTCCAAAAGTTATTCATAAAGTGGTTTTATTCTGTTCATTTAAGAGATAAACCCCTTCTTTGGGAATACCACACAATAGGATGTAGCTCCTATTGTGTGTGATCCTGAAGAAGGGGTTTATCCCTGAAATGCGTAGAATAAAACCACTTTATGAATTCTAATACTTTTGGACTCGTGGATCTTTTGGAGCAGGAGCATGGTCACAAATCCTTTTCCGTTATACACCATACTGAAATTCAAATGTACCCATTTTGATAACTTCCCCATAAAATTGAATTTTTGCTAATCTTATTACTGGTTATGGGGTAGGGTGTGTAATTCAAAGAGCAAGAGAGAGTGAGACCACAAGAATAATACTTCAAATCCACTGTATTGTACATACTACCAGTCCTGTATCTGACTATGCTTCATTGGGAACATCTGTTCTCTGATGACCCTGGTAGCCTCTGCTCTGAACTGATCCGAAAACTACAAGGAATGAAAATCCCCTTAATAAACTGGGATGTGATGTTCTAACTGCTGGGTGTGTGCCCCACTGGTCAGTGCGCCAAAGTAAGGGTACTGCACCCACAATAGAGTGTGCAGTATTCCTGTCACAGGGGAGTGTACAGTTGACATGAGGCTCCCATCCCAGCACTCACACACTCTAGAGTCAGGGAGGATGGGGTTAACAAAGAACCCAGTCCTGGTGGGAGGAGTTAGATGAGGCGGCAAGTCACACAGTTGGATGTAGTCCGGACTGAGGAGCAAGGAGGGAGCCCGAGAGAGAGAAGGGTCTCCCAGGGAGAGCGCCTGAGAGAGAAAAGGGTGGCCCAGGAAAAGAAAAAGGAAACCCTGTACCGGACCTTCCATAGTCTGTTGGAATCCTAGTCCAATAACGGAGTGTTGGCTCAGGGGAATGGTACAGGCAAGTTTACCCCTGAGCTGTCTGCAGCAACTCTGACATCCCTGTCCAGAACCTGCAGCCTCGCCAGGATCACCCAAACCGGGTCAAGTCCCTTAGAGAGAAGAAGGGTACCTCACTGCACCCAACAGGCCTGGTCGACAAGTGGGCTGTGCAGGACAGCGCAAGGAAAGTGAGGAGGCGCAGGTCAGAACAGCAGGATGAAGGATAGACAAAAGAAGGTATACTATGGGACACTCAAAGAGACTTTATCCTCTCCAGCGACCCAGCCAGCTACCCATTCAAAGACTGTGTGAGCTGTAACCTAAAGTGCCATCTGAACCAGTTACAAGTAAAGTACCTGTACAGACTTACAAGGCCTCCGTGTCTCCTTTCTACACAAACCGCTGCGCTGCCTACAACCAGCACAACAACAACAAGTGCAGTGCTATCCTGCCCCGGGGACGCAAGCTGCAATACCATCGTCCCTGGCGGTCTGACAGCGGCACTGGTAAACATCACCAGAATCTGCAGGTGGTGTCATGACAAACTTTCTTTTTTTTTCTTTTATTCCCTTTCTAAACTTTCCCCAATTTTTGGGCTGACACCAGGGCTACGGGTCTTGGCGGGCCACCAGTGAAATCCCATAGACCCCTGGATGAATCACAGGGCATTATGGGAAGCCTGCTTGGCTATGCAAAACAAAATTAGTTTTCTGAAACTCCACCAGTGTGGGAGATATTATGTTAAGAGGAGAAAATAATGAAAGCCAAAAAGGGAAAATTGCCTGATCTGGAAGGAGTTAAAGTAAAATTACTCATGTGCAATAGAGCATATGCTACCATTAGTAAATGTCCTGTCTTCTTATAGTCCATTGCGCACTCTGACAGCACACTGACCAAAAAATGGGGTTAACTCTAAAACATTAAATGTGCATTATAGGGGCATCTTCTAGACTTCAGGTGTGGTATCTAATGCTACATTTACATTGTGGTGGAGCTTCGAGTGAATCAAAAATGCACTTTATGTTCTTCCCTCCTTACTAATCGACAAGGGTTTTAACAGCACGACACCATATTGTCAGCTTATCAAAAGGGCAACCTCTAAGAAGAATAGTTTGTTCAAAGTGTCAAACCTCCTACATTAGTGCAAAAAAGATCTAAATATAAATCTATAGACTGTGATGTCAATCAATAATTGCATTACTCATTATAGATGTAATAGAAAGGAGACTTAGAGGAAATATTCAGTCCCCTCATGTGTTTCAAACAGCTGTTTGTACAGGTTCTTTTACTGTGACCCCATATTCTCAGCTTCCTGTTGCCTTAGGGAACAGTAAAGCTTATAGATGTTATTCATGTTCATCCTACTTCACTTTTCAACAGGGGAACATTAATGCTTACAAAGGTTATTCTTGCTGCATTCAGTGCCCAGCGTGATGTGCTAAGTAAAGGCATGATGCTGTCACCATTGATAGTCCCATTCAAAATGTTCCCTTTACACATCGTAGAAATTGTCCACTTCTATTAAAGATAAGTATGACTCAGACACCCACATAGAGCAGGATCACACAGGGAGAGGAAACTCACTGTTATGGGATTTAGGCACTTATTATTTTTTGGCCACAATTGATATAACATACCATTGCGAAAATACTTACATTTATAGATAATAAATACAACACTGTCATTATAAGTACCTGTAAAGTTAAATTATCATGGAGATTCCTTAATGATGTCCTCCCACGTTCTCCGGTGTCCAGTGTCGTTATTCTCCTATAGTGACGTAACCACTCTACAGAATTATTGAATCATGCTGCATTTTGTGAGACTTTTACAATGTAAGTCTATGAAGCATCAGAAGTAGGCTCAAGAGGTTTTCATTGAGACTTTTGGCTCATGCATAGCGTGTAGAATGAGTTGGCATGTCTCATTTACAATTATGTCACTGAGAAGAGCAGAAGACCAGCACAGGACACCGGAGAGATCAGTGGTAGGTGAGTATATTGAGATATTCACACTACATTTCATGCACATACAAACACATTAAATGGAGCATACAGCATTTTACTTAAGTCTACCTGTAACACCTGAACATTGCCAGTTATTACATTATTAAATCGGTCATGGTGTGTTTACTCTCGCTCTTAAACCCACAATTTTACTGTGGTTTCACCAAGGCTTGGATGCTTGTGTGAGTTCACCCTAAGTTGTCTAAATTGGGGAGGTTAATGCAGAGACAGCTAAGATTCTGTGACTTACTACTAAAATAATAACCAGCCGGTGATAGCTTGATACATATATATTCATACATATATATACTAGATGGCGGCCCGATTCTAAAGAATCGGGTAGTCTAGAATCCATATATAGTTTATTTACTAATAGTTACGGAAGTGCGGTGAAATGAATTGTGTGTATACAGGCGGCTTTGTGGGTAGCAGAATATACAGGCGGCTCTGTGGGTAGCAGAGTATACGGTGGCTCAGTGGTTAGCACTGCGCGGTGGCTCAGTGGTTAGCACTGCGCGGTGGCTCAGTGGTTAGCACTGCGTGGTGGCTCACTGGTTAGCACTGCGCGGTGGCTCAGTGGTTAGCACTGCGCGGTGGATCAGTGGTTAGCACTGCGCGGTGGCTCAGTGGTTAGCACTGCGTGGTGGCTCACTGGTTAGCACTCTGTGGTGGCTCAGTGGTTAACACTGCGCGGTGGCTCAGTTGTTAGCACAGCGCGGTAGCTCAGTTGTTAGCACAGCGCGGTGGCTCAGTTGTTAGCACTGCGCCGTGGCTCAGTGGTTAGCAGTGAGTGCAGTGAAAGTGGTCAGCGCGGTCAGCGCAGTGCCGTGGGCAGAGTGGTCAGCGCAGTGCCGTGGGCAGAGTGGTCAGCGCAGTGCCGTGGGCAGAGTGGTCAGCGCAGTGCCGTGGGTAGAGTGGTGAGCGCAGTGTCGTGGGCAGAGTGGTGAGCGCAGTGTCGTGGGCAGAGTGGTGAGTGCAGGGCCATGGGCAGAGTGGTCAGTGCAGGCCGTGGCAGAGTGGTCAGTGCAGGGCCGTGGGCAGAGTGGTCAGTGCAGGGCCTTGGGCAGAGTGGTCAGCGCAGCACCGTGGGCAGAGTGGTCAGTGCAGCGCAGTTGGCAGAGTGGTGAGCGCAGGGCCGTGGGCAGAGTGGTGAGCGCAGTGCCATGGGCAGAGTGGTCAGCGCAGTGCTGTGGGCAGAGTGGTCAGCGCACACACACACACACAGACACACACACAGAGTGGTCAGCGCAGCGCCGTGGGCAGAGTGGTCAGTGCAGCGCAGTTGGCAGAGTGGTGAGCGCAGGGCCGTGGGAAGAGTGGTGAGCGCAGTGCCATGGGCAGAGTGGTCAGCACAGTACCGTGGGCATAGTGGTGAGCGCAGTGCCGTGGGTAGAGTGGTGAGCGCAGTGCCGTGGGCAGAGTGGTGAGCGCAGTGTCGTGGGCAGAGTGGTGAGTGCAGTGTCGTGGGCAGAGTGGTCAGTGCAGGGCCGTGGGCAGAGTGGTCAGTGCAGGGCCGTGGGCTGAGTGGTCAGTGCAGGGCCGTGGGCAGAGTGGTCAGCGCAGCGCCGTGGGCAGAGTGGTCAGTGCAGCGCAGTTGGCAGAGTGGTGAGCACAGGGCCATGGGCAGAGTGGTGAGTGCAGTGCCATGGGCAGAGTGGTCAGCGCAGTGCTGTGGGCAGAGTGGTCAGCGCACATACACACACACACATTCACACACACACACTCCGCTATACTTAACACCGGCCCAGTCGACATGTCGCCGCCCCCGGACGACTGGATCCAATATGGCGTCCGGAAAGTCTCGCGAGACTTCCCGGACGCCATCTTGGACAAAGTATGTCGCCGCCCCCGGACGACTGGATCCAATATGGCGTCCGGCAAGTCTCGCGAGACTTCCCGGACGCCATATTGGATCCAGTAGTTCGGGGGCGGCGACATGTCGACTGATGATCCAGGTGGCGGACGCAGGGCTGGTGGTAAGTATAGCGGAGTGTGTGTGTGTGTGTGGTGCACTTCCGTCACTTTGTCCGCAGTTCTGAACAAAGTGACGGAAGTGCGGACAAAGTGACAGAAGTGCCTTCGGCTTTTATATATTAGATACTTGCTATTAAGCCTGTTCCATGCCTGGGTGTTGAGCATTTTTATTGCTGCATTTTTCTTTTTATTGAAGCATTACCAAAAAACTAAATGTATTTATTGTTCTAAAACTTCTCTGTAAATCAAACTTTTGCTGCAAATTCTGTTGTCTTTCTTAAAATTGCCTTGTTGGTGCTGGATTTGTGGGTCGGGTCTTCTTTATTTATTCTTCCCCTGTCTGTGTTTCTCCCCTTTATTTAAATTTCACACTGTGGTTGCCGCCATTATCCCTATGGCCATATTCACACATCTGTTCTGCTAGTATTTAGCGGGTCATCAAATACTTAGCATTTTCCAGTGAAGTGCAGATGCGTGAGCACCGCCGCTTTCTGCAGACACAGCCCTGGTTACCCGATGGTGACCGTGGTAATCTGGTCACACACAAGGCTGCCTAGGGTCCGCTTAAGCCGAGCAGACAGGGAAAAACTGCTAGCAGCATTTCCCTGTCCGCTCTGGGAAAGCGGACACTAGGCAGCCTTGTGTGTGACCTGGTTACCACGATCACCATCGGGTAACCAGGGGCAGCATCTGCAGAAATCGGCGGTGCTCACGCATCTGCGCTTCACTGGAAAATGCTAAGTATTTAGCGGTGACCCGCTAAATACTAGCTGAACAGATGTGTGAACATGGCCTATGACTGGCATGTGTGTAATGCTATGTTCAGTGAAATCATGAACACATTGTTCCATTTTGTTGCCATGTACAAAATGGAACAATGTGTCCATGATTTCACTGCAACCAGTGAGTTGCAAGCAATATATCTCTGTGTATAACGGTACCTATAGAAACAGTCTAGTGGGACATCTGAAAGGTTTATGAAATCTTTTCTACCAAATTTCACTTATGAAGTATATTTGACAGTTTATTATAGTCACCTGCTCTACATTATTTTTAAATAAAAATTTAAAAGGTGGTTACACTTTAAAGTTTGGGCCCACTCATCTTTATTCATAATACTACTACACTGTGTGCAGAATTATTAGGCAAATGAGTATTTTGATCACATGATACTTTTTATACATGTTGTCCTACTCCAAGCTGTATAGGCTTGAGAGCCAACTACCAATGAAGTAAATCAGGTGATGTGCATCTCTGTAATGAGGAGGGGTGTGGTGTAATGACATCAACACCCTATATAAGGTGAGCTTAATTATTAGGCAAATGCCTTTCCTTAGGCTAAATGGGTCAAAACAGAGATTTGAAGGGCTCTGAAAAGTCCAAAATTGTGAGATGTCTTGCAGAGGGATGCAGCAGTCTTGAAATTGCCAATATTTTGAAGCACGATCACCGAACAATCAAGCGTTTCATGGCAAATAGTCAACAGGGTTGCAAGAAGCGTGTTGGGCTAAAAAACGGCGCAAAATAACTGCCCATGAATTGAGGAAAATCAAGCGTGAAGCTGCCAAGATGCCATTTGCCGCCAGTTTTGCCATATTTCAGAGCTGCAACGTTACTGGAGTATCAAAAAGCACAAGATGTGCCATACTCAGGGACATGTCCAACTTAAGGAAGGCTGAAAAACGACCACCTTTGAACAAGAAACATAAGATAAAATGCCACGACTGGCCCAAGAAATATCTTTAGACTGATTTTTCAAAGGTTTTATGCACTGATGAAATGAGAGTGACTCTTGATGGGCCATAGGCTGGATCAGTAAACGGCAGAGAGCTCCACTCCGACTCAGATGCCAGCAAGGTGGAGGTGGGGTACTGGTATGTATGTATGGGCTAGTATCATCAAAGATTAACTTGTGGGACCTTTTCGGGTTGAGGATAGAGTGAAGCTCAACTCCCGGACCTACTGCCAGTTTCTGGAAGACAACTTCTTCAAGCAGTGGAACAGGAAGAAGTTGGTATCGTTCAAGAAAAACATAATTTTCATGCAGGACAATGCTCCATCACATGCATCCAACTACTCCACAACGTGGCTGGCCAGTGAAGGTCTAAAAGAAGAAAAAATAATGACATGGCCCCCTTGTTCACCTGATCTAAACCCAATAGAGAACCTGTTGTCCCTCCTAAAATGTGAGATCTACAGGAAGGGAAACAGTACACCTCTCGGAACAGTGTCTGGGAGGCTGTGGTGGCTGCTGCACACAATGTTGATCATAAACAGATCAAGTAACTGACAGAATCTATGGATAGAAGGCTATTGAGTGTCATCATACAGAAAGGTGGCTATATTGGACACTATATTTTTTGGGGTTTTGCATGTCAGAAATGTTTATTTCTATATTTTGTGTAGTTATATTGGTTTACCTGGTGAAAATAAACAAGTGAGATGGGAATATATTCGGTTTTTGTTAAGTTGTCTAATAATTCTACACAGTAATAGTTACCTGCACAAACAGATATCCTCCTAAGATAGCCAAATCTAAAAAAAAAACACTCCAACTTCCAAAAATATTAAGCTTTGATATTTGAGTCTTTTGGGTTGATTGAGAACATAGTTGTTGATCAATAATAAAAATAATTCTCTAAAATACAACTTGCCTAATAATTCTGCACACAGTGTATACAGCTGTGACAATTGACATACCATTGTTTGGGGTTGCCAACCTGATTCTTTCCTTCTTTCACGACAACATATCCAACAGTCACAGAAAGTCCAAATTTTGGGGGATATCAGAAATAATATAGATTTCAGAATCCTGATATGAACAAAGTATTTACTGTGAACTGCAAAATAATGATATAAGGATATTCGAGAAGTTTTTGAACTACGAAAGTAGAAAAGTAATCACACAAATGAATCAAAACTTTTTTTTAACGACTGTGAATAAATGTGCCCTATTATTCCTGACTGTTCAACAATTTATAGGAGTTCTACTATATATGTATATGATGTATGATGTATATGATGTGCATGACTGGGTTATCGTCACCTGGAAATCATCTTATAGTAATGCGTGCCATCATGTATGCGAATGTGAATTAAGCTTTTCACTTTCATGTGTTTCATGTCAAAAAAGGTCAGATGGGATAAGCAGCAGCTTTGGGCCGTCATGTTTTTTCAGTATTGTCTGGAAATGCAACAGATGTGAAATATTTTCCTCCTTTGTGTTTTTGGGATTCCACATCAGACTTGTGACATATGGTACAATTATGCATAATTTATATCATGACTTGTTAAAGCCAGTATGATTCTGTTCTTTTGTTCAGTTCTTACTTGTTTAGGTCAAGCCTTTAAGACACCTTTCATGTCATTTCTATCGAGTGCTTCTTCTTCTCTGTTTTGACCTATTTGTTTTGTAGACTGATGTTTTTGACATTTTGTAGTCTTAACTTCAGAGAGCCACAGAAAACATAGGCGTGACCAAGGCTGTGTGCCTCAAGTACAGAAATGCTCATTCATTTGTAACAATAATGTCCTGTCGGTGATCTTTGTGTAATAATATTTGGTAAGAGTTCTAAAGTTTCTAGTAGAGCTGTGCCAAAAAATCCTGAAACCAAAGTCCCAACTTTTTAAAATTTTTAATTGTCACGGTTCACATTGACAATATTAAATTATATCTATCAACCTATCCTCAAAATAAGAATTTTAATTATAAAATAATAATATACATTTTGTTATTCATATATACAATCTATATATGTAAAGCTGAGTGTAAGTGTGTATGTGTGTGTATGTGGCATAAGCCCTGCTCACTCATAGCCACACCCCTTTCCACATAACTCCACCTCTGCACCATAACCCTGACCCTCCACATAGCCCCTCGGAACTATGTGGAAGGGGTGGAGCTATGAAAGGGGCAGGTTTTTTGGGTGGGGCTTTGTGTAAAGGTGGGGCTGTGAAGGGGTGGGGTTACTGGATGGGGATGGGGCTATGATACATGCACACACATATATACATACAGTACCATATATGGGCAATATTACCATATATTAGCATTACGACCTGGCAATGAAGAGCTCTACAGCTAGTTTACTAATGATAATAAAATTGGTTTAGTCTGTTGCTAATGAAAACAGGCAATATTTAAAAAAAAACTTCTTGAAGACCCCTTAGTAGTGTATAAACCTCTAACTCATAATCTTTGTTTAGACTTAATATATATTTTTAAGTTTTTAATCTGGTTCTTTCCCCCTCACCTATTATTTCGTATGCTGGGAAAAAGAAGACAGAGAAAGCATCATAGCTCTAAGAATTATGCTGTCTGATCCACATCTAAAGCAGCCGGACAGCCATCTATGTGAAGGAGTTGCACAGAATATACAAAAATTAAATGTTTGATGAAGACTGTTTAAGAAATGTCTTCATTGTGTATCTAACAAGCTAGTGATCAATAAGGAATTCTATTAATGAAGAGATAAAATTGTAATTCTTGTGGTTCCTGTTTCATATCAATTACAACAGATTCGTTGATCTCATATAATGCATTTCCCTTTTGGCTCTATCATATTAATAAAAAAAGATACAATAGATAAAAACTATTAACAGAAAAAAAACAAATAAAAAAATAAGTCAATCCTTCAGAGTACAGGTTCATATTGAACATCCTTTTCAGCTGCTTGCACACTTGCATTTTTTTCAAATCAGGCAAGATCAGGTTTTTTGGCAAAAACCTGATCCTTTCAGGATCCAGTTTTTTGCCTATTCACTTTAATGGTATCAGGAAGCAACCTGAAGCAACAAGGTTCTACCTGAATGGGCAAAAAACTGGATCCTGAACGCATCGGGTTTTTGATCTTGCCTGTTTTGAAAAAAAACACAAATGTGAAACTAGCCCTACAATTACAATTAATGTAATGACCATGCTAAGCTCATAATTAGGAGAAAGCCAGCAGAATTATAAATGCAGCTCTGCACATAGATGGTCTAGAACAGTGTTCCCCAACTCCAGGCATCAGGACTCACCAACTGGTCATGTCTTCAGAATTTCCTTAGTATTGCACAAGGGTTGGAATCATCACCTGTGTAGGTGATTAAATTATCACCTGAGCAATACTAAGGAAATCCTGAAAACATGACCTGTTGGTGGGTCCTGAGGACTGGAGTTAGGGAACAAATACAGGCTGCAACACAAATACAGAAAATAATACTTAGATGTTAAACCTCACACATCTTGAAGCTCACACACTCTCCAATGCCATTTTACCGCTATCATCCATATCCTTACTCCACAACACAGACAATGCCACAGCTTTCTACAACTCTACACTCACATCAGCTATTGGCCCTCTCATTCATGGCAGAACACAACATATCAGCAGAAAACCCTGGCACACAGACACCACTGAAAACCTGCGGCAAGTGTCTAGGGTTGCTGAGTGGTGCTGGAAGAAAAACACACTCGCAAGATGATTACACAGCATTCAAACAAGCACTTCTCAAATTCAAGTCAGCACTCACCACCACTAAACAGAATTGCTTCAGTACCCTCATATACTCTTTGTTACATAACCCCAGGCAGTTATTCAACACATTTAACTCCCTCCTCCGCCCCCCACTGCCCCTTCCTACTTCTCGTATCTCTGCAGAAGACTTTGCAACACACTTCACCAGCAAGAGTTATTAGATCAGACAAGTCTTTGCTGCCCAACCACTACAACCCCCCTTGTATAGCAGACCACTCCACTACTCCACTGACCCCTCCCCTCCATCACTGAAAGAGAACTTGCACACCTCCTCTCCAGATTGCACCTCACCACTTGTGCACTGGACTCCATCCCATCCCACTTCCTCCCCAACCTCACCACTACACTTGTGCCAGCCCTAACCCACCTCTTTAACCTATCAATAACTTCTAGTACCTTTCCTTCTGCTTTCAAACATGCAACAATTACACCTATCTTAAAGAAGCCATCCCTAGACACTTCTACATCCAGCTACTGGCCCATATGCCTGCTCCCTTTCGCTTCCAAACATCTCGAAAAGCATGTCCACAGTGTACTATCATCCCACCCCTCATCCAACTCTGTCTTTTACAACCTTCAATCTGGCTTTTGCCCCCACCACTCTACTGAAACTGCCCTGACTAAAATTACTAACAACTTACGACCAAAGCTAACAGACATTTCTCCAGCCTCCTCCTTCTAGACCTGTCCTCTGCATTCGAGACAGTTGACCACTGTATCCTATTACAGATACTCCCTTCTATTGGTATCACTGACCTCGCCCTCTCCAGGATCTCCTCCTACCTTTTCAACTGCACATGTAGCATCTCTTACTCCCACACAACCTCCTTGCCCCATCCCCTCTCTGTTGAGGTCCCTCAAGGCTCTGTCCTGGGGCCCTTCCTTTTTTCAATCTATACCCTTGGTCTAGCGCAACTCATATAGTCCCATGGGTTCCAGTAACACCTGTATGCTGATGACACTCAGATCTACCTCTCTGGCTCATGACATCACCTCTCTGCTTTTCAGAATCCCAGAGTGTCTATTAGCCATATCCTCCTTCTCCTCTCGCTTCCTAAAACTCAATGTAGACAAAACTGAACTCATCATCTTTCCTCCATCTCACACACCTTCCTTACCAGATCTATCTGTCACACTTCCGGGGGAAGGCATCCTAGAGTGGACCCACTGGGCCGTGGTACCGAACTCTGCTGGGTGAGCTGGTTCTAGTTTAGCCAACCCCTATACAGGGATTGTCAGGGCCAAGCCAAGGGGTCTAAATACAAGGCTGCTAGTACCAGGGGGGTGACTCATAGACTTAGCATATACTACGGTAAGGCCAAATAGGCAAGGTGGCACCAGAGCTCGGGGTCAGGGAGATGGAATGGGTTCTACCAGAGGAGAGCACAAGGTGGGCCTGACTACCAGTCAGAGAAGCAGAAAATTACTAAAACAATAATCAGGCACCTCCCAGCAGTGGAGGCAGCCTGATATACCAGAGGATGGACAGCTATTGGTCAAGGGGAGTGTCAGGTTGAGCCATGCCGGCCCCTAGATTCACAGGGAAGGAGCGCGGCCGCGCCTAGTGCACCGCTGATTAGATTCATGACTGTGCTGATGTGTGAGCCCAGTGGTCAGCAGACAGGAAGGGGACCCGCCGATGGCTCCGAGACCCAACACGCCTGGATGCCGAATGCCCAATCAGTAAAGGAGCAGAGGGTGCAGGCCCAGGAGAGGTGAGCTGGGGAGCGGTGTCAGGGGACCTAACACTATCTATCACAATAAATTACATCACATTTTGCCCTGTACCTGAATTCCACTGCCTCAGAGTAACCCTTGACTCTGCCCTGTCCTTCAAGCCACACATCAAAGCCCTTGCCACCTCCAGCTGCCTCCAACTCAATATCGCAACAATCCATTCCTTCCTCAACCCTCAATCTACTAAACTACTAGTGCATGCCGTCATAAACTCCCATCTTGACTACTGCAACCTCCACCTCTGCGGCCTCACTGCTAACACTCTTGCACCTCCCCAATCTGTCCTTAACTCTGCTGCTCAAATAATCCACCTCTAATCCACCTCTATCCTTGCTATTCCTCCACTTCTCCCCTCTGCAAATCCCTCAACTGGCTCCCAATTCCAATTACTAACACTGACTTACAAAGCCATCTACAATTTGTCTCCCCCATATATCTCTGAACATATCTCCTGATATCATCCAACTCGTCATCTTCAATCCTCCCAAGACGTCCTCCACACTTGTACGCTCCTAATCCAACCACCTGCAAGACTTCACCCGAGCATCCCCCATTCTCTGGATTTCTGCACCCCAAAACATCTGAATATTCCCCACACTTGGAACCTTCAAGTGGAACCTGAAAACCCATCTCTTAAGAACAGCCTACAGCCTGCAATGACCACAGTGCCACCTCACCACCACTGGACCCGGTGCTCCACCACCAGAGCAGACCCAACCTAACTGTCATATATGATACAGTCTATATAGAGTCTAATGCATGGGTATAATGAGACACATGAGACATATGCTTCTTAAGCAGCTCTTGTATTGCTTCATACAAGTTAGTGCATCAACAGGATAACATAAATGTAGTTGCAGAGTGCAAGGCAAACAACCAAGGACATCAGAGCATTAAAGCATAGCACAAGTCATTCAGTCTATTACTTTCCTGTCAGATGTTGATTTCAAACAGGAAGATTCTGTGTCCACAAATAATTCCAGGCAGAGTGAATCCAGGCTTCAGAGAGCAAGACACAAACTGGTTTCAGACCTGATTCAGGAGCACAGGTAAATCATCTGAAACTGATTAAAAGGGCAATTGGCAAGGAACAGGGCAGGGACATCAAAGCTGAGGACTCCATCTTGTTTGAGGGCAAAAGTCAATGCACAGGACAGGAAACAAGATGGCCGACGACAAGCTGAGGACTCCATCTTGTTTGAGGGCAAAAGTCAATGCACATAACAGGAAACAAGATGGCCGACAAAATACACTAAATGCAAACATAACAACAGATATAGCAAAAAAGACTGAAAACCTTACACTAACTATCTCTCTGCCCACTGTCCTGTAGAATGTAAGCCCACAAGGGCAAGGTCCTGTCTCCTCTCTATATCAGTCTCACTGTTAGCTTGTTTGTTGTATTTTTACCTTGTTTGTATGTAACCCCTTTCTCATGTTCAGCACCATGGAATCAATAGTGCTCTATAAATAAATAATAATAATAATAATAATATGCTGCATTCAACATTATTAAATCTTACATGTACTTCGATGAGAAAAATTGCAAAACAGAAGAGTGCTTCACTGGATTGTAGTGTTCAGTTAAAACAGCAAGTACCGTATATACTCGTGTATAAGCCGACCCGTGTATAAGCCGACCCCCTACTTTTGCCCCCAAAACCTGGGAAAACGTATTGACTCACGTATAAGCCGAGGGTGGACCCCAGCACAGGTATACAGCCCCAGCAGTGTGGTATACAGCAGGTCCCCAGCACAGTATACAGCCCCAGCAGTGTGGTATACAGCAGGTCCCCAGCACTGTATACAGCCCCAGCAGAGTGGTATACAGGTCCCCAGCACAGTATACAGCCCCAGCAGTGTGGTATACATATCCCCAGCACAGTATACAGCCCCAGCAGTGTGGTATACAGGTCCCCAGCACAGTATACAGCCCCAGCAGTGTGGTATACAGGTCCCCAGCACAGTATTCAGCCCCAGCAGTGTGGTATACAGCAGGTCCCCAGCACAGTATACAGCCCCAGCAGTGTGGTATACAGCAGGTCCCCAGCACAGTATACAGCCCCAGCAGTGTGGTATACAGCAGGTCCCCAGCACAGTATACAGCCCCAGCAGTGTGGTATACAGCAGGTCCCCAGCACAGTATACAGCCCCAGCAGAGTGGTATACAGGTCCCCAGCACAGTATACAGCCCCAGCAGAGTGGTATACAGGTCCCCTGCACAGTATACAGCCCCAGCAGTGTGGTATACAACAGGTCCCCAGCACAGTATACAGCCCCAGCAGAGTGGTATACAGGTCCCCAGCACAGTATACAGCCCCAGCAGAGTGGTATACAGGTCCCCTGCACAGTATACAGCCCCAGCAGTGTGGTATACAACAGGTCCCCAGCACAGTATACAGCCCCAGCAGAGTGGTATACAGGTCCCCAGCACAGTATACAGCCCCAGCAGAGTGGTATACAGGTCCCCTGCACAGTATACAGCCCCAGCAGTGTGGTATACAACAGGTCCCCAGCACAGTATACAGCCCCAGCAGTGTGGTGTACAGCAGGTCCCCAGCACAGTATACAGCTCCAGCAGTGTGGTATACAGCAGGTCCCCAGCACAGTATACAGCCCCAGCAGAGTGGTATACAGGTCCCCAGCACAGTATACAGCCCCAGCAGAGTGGTATACAGGTCCCCTGCACAGTATACAGCCCCAGCAGTGTGGTTATACAGGTCCCCTGCACAGTATACAGCCCCAGCATAGTGGTATACAGGTCCCCTGCACAGTATACAGCCCCAGCAGTGTAGTATACAGGTCCCCTGCACAGTATACAGCCCCAGCAGTGTGGTATACAGGTCCCCTGCACAGTATACAGCCCCAGCAGAGTGGTATACAGGTCCCCTGCACAGTATACAGCCCCAGCAGTGTGGTATACAGGTCCCCTGCACAGTATACAGCCCCAGCAGTGGGGTATACAGGTCACCTGCACAGTATACAGCCCTAGCAGTGTGGTATACAGGTCCCCTGCACAGTATACAGCCCCAGAAGTTTGCCATTACACAGGCCCCCCTCACAGTATGGTGCCCCCCCTCACAGGATGGCCCCCGCATGCAGCACTGCGCACATACATTACCAGGCTATCAGCTGTCACCCTCCGGTGGCGGATCGCGGCTCCTGGCTCCGGCTACCATCTTCATCTCTGTCTTCCTGCTTTGTGGCCGGGGCTCATCGCGATGACATCATCGCGACGCCGGCCGCTCACGTGACAAGCAGGAAGACAGAGATGAAGATGGAAGATGGAGGCCATCCTGTGAGGGGGGAAGGGCACCATACTGTGAGGGGGACCTGTATGACTCGTGTATAAGCCGAGGGGGGACTTTTCAGCCCAATTTTTGGGCTGAAAACTCGGCTTATACGTGAGTATATGCGGTAATACACTTTTGGTTACACCAAGCAATAATTCTGGTGCTCACCCAGTAAAGTTGTGCAAATAAAAAATTCTGGCATATATGGGAAGGGCACTGTTGCAATCCTCCAAATTGTTGCTGTAAGCAATCCAGTGTAGCAGTAAATAGGATGGAAAGGGGTAAATTCTTGAAGTGTGCATCCATCCAAAGAACTCGAATTGTAAAAGAGGAACTGCTGCAAAGCTTCTTCCACTCCATTTGATATAGATGACCCTGAGAAGAAATATATGGAGCCCTGCAGGATATTAGTTTATAAAAATGTAAAGTTTACTTTCAGTTAAGCATTTTCAAATGAGCATTCTTATCATCCCATTGTAACATATAGAGTTTTTGCCCTTGTACCTTTTCGGTTTTTTTTGCCAATTATCATGTAAATTGGAAAGTTTCTCTTCTTGCCAATTATCTCATGAATTATTTAAGACTTCCAGGGAAGAGATCAGAATGAATCTCAAACCTTATGTTCATTCAGAAAATTAGAATTTCCTGTTTTGAAGTCGTAAATGTTAGAAAACTTAGAGGAGGATGTGTTCAGAACATGTCATTAAATCTAAAGGTACCGTCACACAGGGAGATATCGCCGGCGATGTTGCCGGCAACTGAGGGGCGTGGCCAGGTTGCGGCGACATCGCCGGCGAATTGCCGCGTGTGACAGGGCGATAATCAGGCGATGAATCGCCTGAGTCACATCGCCAGGTTTCCCAACAATGTTGGGAAACCTGGCGATGTTGCTCAGGCGATTCTGCCTGATCGCCCTGTGTAACGCGGCAACCCGCAATGTTACGGGCGATTCCGCCTATCTACAACATTGCGGGTTATCGCTTGCTGGGTTGCTGGGCAACTCAGCGAGCGATAGCCGCGGCAACTAGCCGGCGACATCGCCGGTAAGTTGCTCAGTGTGAGAGCTCACCGGCGATGTTGTCAGGGATGCGCGCTCCCGCGAACCCCGGCAACATCGCCGGAGATATGTCCCTGTGTGACGGTACCTTCAAGGATTCTGATCACAATGGCCAATTATGTAGTATAGCAGAGGTATACATAGTGGCAGACCATGCAGCTGCTAGAGTGCAAAGCCTAATCTCCACTTCCAGACCACAGAGACACCAGAGGAGGGGAAGGGAATGGAGGTCACATCCTACCACCAGCTGCTCCAACATGCATAACATTCCCGTACCCACTGGAAACAACAAACAGGGGATCCTGTGTCCCAGGGCCTCTAAATAGAATAAATGTTTGAAGCAGCAGCATCCCCCCCTCCCAGCGATACTTGCTCTAACCGAGCGAACACATACAAAGCTCCACTCCCCAGAGGTGACATCCCACCCCTCATGACCAGTGATGGGTGACCTGTTGGGGATCACACCCAGGAGCATGATGGGCCGGCTTAGGTACGGAGCTACCAGTCCTGACAACAGCCTCCTTCCCTTTGCACAATTGTATTTTCAATGAGAAGAATGAAATGTGCATCAAATTGACCTTTTTGATGTCAACTTATTTCCCACAAGGAATGGGTTTTGTTAAAATTTAACATGTCTGATCGATTGGGGACACCAACATCTACTAAATAAACCCAAACCAAACCTGTGAAACACATTACAGGGTCATTGGACAAATATTTGGGCACCTTTATTACAGAGATTCTTTTTGTACACACTACAATTTTAACAGACTGTGAGACCTAATCTCAAGATCTCGGAAAGTAGATGCATTATAAAGAAGTGCCAGATAACTGTGTTTGAAGAAGTAAGAAATGTGGGAGAATTAGCAAGTATCTAAAGGGGACATCTCCACTTTTGTATAGTCTCCTTATTCATACCTGAGTCAAAACTTCCTTTTATATTTAATCTAACTAATCATTCCATGTAGAGATAATTTATGTCTGATGCAATTTACAGAATTATGCAACTTTAGTAACCAGAATAAGTCTAAGTCTAGGGTCAGATAAGCGTTCAGCACTCAGGCTAACGCTGCCATTAAAACCTTAGTGCCTGGCGGGCATAGTGCATAGCATTAAAGGCATGTAACGCTATGTGCCGCCTGCCTATGCAAGCGTTTTCCTGTGTGCTCTGCAAAAGCAGATATCCGGGTCTTCTCAGTGGAGCTGGCGGCTGCGGGAAGCATAAGGTTACCATAGCAATGCATAGGCAGGCGGCGCATAGTGTTACATGCCATTAACGCTATGCACTATGCCTGCCAGGCACTAAGTTTTGAACGGAAGCGTCAGCCTGAGTGCTGAACACTAATCTGACCCTAGCCTATTGATGATGATTTTTCTCATTTTTACAAAACAGGCATTGAGTTACATAGTTAAATAGGAGACCTAGGTCCATCAAGTTCAATCTTTCTCCACCAATCATACATTTTTTGGCACTAAATTAGGGTGGTTTCATTTTATACTTTTATTTTTTTTTGTCTTGCATTGTAATCCCTCCAAATCCTGAAACCTCCTGATCAGGCATACTTAAAATGGGGTCGCAGGCACATGCATTTGCATCAGTTCTTTAGCAGATCATTGCCACTGCGTCCTTTTGACCTCCTCCCCGACTGCACACTGTTGCGATTTCACGGCACATGAAAAGCCCTGATGCATCCGGATGTGTCCTATAGCAGCCACCAATATAAGTAACTTCAATGGAGTCCACATCTGGAAATGAGTGGTTCTGTCTAAGAAGATCTGTTTTCTCACACTGAGCATGCTCAAACATTGTCTTCTGCCCTACCAATGCATCTACAGCATTCCATTCTCTCTCTCTCTCTCTCTTTATGTCTCTCTATTTCTCTCTATCTCTCCTTCCAAAGTCTGGATCAGGCATCCGTCTGCTGCGGTAGCTTGCGTGGCATGCACTTGCAGATGCACAGCTGCATGCAGATGTTCCCGTTTTCATCCTGAGCTGGATGCAACGCAAGTCTGAAGCCAGCCTTATCTTTAACCCACAATGTTATGTTTACTGAGGAAATCATCCAGCCCTTTTTTAAGAGCGGTCATAGCTTCTGCCATTGCTACCTCTTTTGGTCGGCATTCCACAGTCTGACTGAGCTAACTGTAGAGAACACTTTATTATTTAGCTACTTTCATCACCTTTCTTCTACTCGAGAGGCCCCTAGTCCTTTGTATAGTCTTTGAAAGGGATAAGACGTGTGCCAATTTTTTGTATTGACCACACAAGTATTTATACATATAAATGAGATTTCCCCTGTGATGTCTTTTTTTTAAGCAAAACAAGCCCAGCTTTTCTAACCTCTCATCATATGCAAAGAAAAGGAGGGAGAGGGGCGCTGTGTAGGATCTATGGACAGAGTTTAAGGCAATGCTGTTTATGTGCTGTATGCACTAACCTGAGGGGGTTGTGCCTGCCCTGCACAACCCTGGTGATAAGCCCAGATGGATGAGGCTTCTGCAGACGGTGCCTTGCGGTGCCCTCGCTGCAATAATGCGTCCTCTTCCTGGAGAGTCACATGGTCAGATTACGGTCATGTGACCAGCTGCATCATCACAGGTCCTGTGTTCACTAGGTTTCAATCTGAGCTGTACCGCAGGTCCTTCAGTTTAAGTAAGTGTAAGCAATCTATGGAGGTTTTGTCACACTGTCACTTCAATGAGCAGCTCCAGCTTCTACTCCCTCAGATCGAGGGAGACATGGCAATGAAAGAAGGAAAAAATAGAAGTCTCATAAGGAGCACTAAAGATGACAGTGGGGTGATGTTTAAGCAAAATATCAAACCTTTATTAATAATCCTCCTGCAAACTCCACAACGCGTTTCGATGGTACAAGAGACTGTCTTCATCAGGTGGTTGCCATTCAGACATCTTATCCAGATCATTTTGTAATATTGTACTTTCAAGGTCAGGTTTTAATGTACTACATAGTTTGGCGTCATCAGCAAAGACTGTCACTTTACTCACAATCCCATCCATAAGGTCATTAATAAAGATATTAAAAATAATTTCCCTGTGGTCTCCACTGCTGAGCTGACTATAACTCATTTAAAGAATGTATCATTTACAACAACTCTTTGTTCCCTGTCTTTAAGCCAATTCCTTTCCTTCTACAGTACATATAGTTTTCCTTAGTCCATTCCTAGTTGATTCCAGGATCTTAAGATCTTTCTTTACTTTTGTGTATTCAATCCATTTTCTTATGTGTTTCCAATAAGCACTGGCAGATATACGGTACTCCTCAAAGTAAAATATATTTGCTTTTCATGAAATTCAGTCTATTTATTTTTACATTTCTTTGTGGAATACTTTTTTTTATATATGTTTTATTTGCTTTTATGGTGAAAGACAAACATTTCATTGTTCAGGCATGCACACGTGGCAGTAGTAACTTATATTTTGCCAGAAAAGGTGAAAAAAGTTATAAAAGAACAGCTTCTTAAAACAGAATGGCATTGTGTGCTTCATGAAAAATTATATGGTTGTAAACTATAAAGGGCACAAAGGCACTCAAACAAAGTGAAGCCACAAACATGTATTTTAAGGCCAATGTACCGTGTATTATATAGATCAAACTGTGCACAAAGTGCTGCCTGAACTTTGGCAAAAGGCCATAATTCTGCCTTCAAACAACCAGTGGGCGGAGGCAATTAATGTCATTTCTTTATGATTTATTTCCTCAGGCAGTCCACTCAGTGTATTCTGCAGAGCCTTCTTTGGATTTAGTGGAGAATCTGGTCCCATGATCTACTGGATGAGGGGAGAGAAATTTATTGAAGAATTGGAGAATCATATTAAGGAAGGAGTAATCCGGTAAGCAACGTTATTACAAATAACAACTGGGTCCTGCTCTGCCCCTCCATCTATTGAGTCCTGCCTGCACCTTGAGAGGTTTAATACCAGAGAATACGGACCATCCTGATTGGGTACACCTTGTCATATCAGAGATAATGAATTAGGCAAAAATATCTGGATATGGAAAACCATGCCTGCATTGTCTAACAAAAAAGCCTAAAAAAAACATTTATAGCATATTTGATCCCTGGGATCGCCTTGGAACAGCCTTCCCTTTTTGGACAAGCCTTTTGCCTGGAGAGACACAGCTGCATTGGGCCATGAACCTATTTCCCTAATGCAGTGTTTCCCAACTCCAGTCTCAAGGCCCACTTAGGCCCCTTTCACACTAGCATGTTTTACAAATTGCGGCAGATCCGGCAGATTTGCCGCATCTGCCGCCTAACGCCCGCACTTGCGGTACACTTGGGGCAAGTCCCATGCATTGTCTAGGGAGGCTTGCGACAGGTGCGGCAATTGCAGTACAGCCGCAGTTCTGGCACTTACGGCTTGCCGCAAGTGTGTCGCAAGTGAGGCCATTAGGCGGCAGATGCGATAGATCTGCCAGATCTGCCGCAATTTGTAAAAAACGCTAGTGTAAAGGGGCCTTACAATGCATGTTTTCAGGATTTCCTTAGTATTTGACAGTTGGAACCATCACCTATGCAGGACAATAAGGACAATAAATTACCAGCTGTCAAATGCTAAGGAAATCCTGAAAGCCCTCACTGTTGGTGGGCCTTGAGGACTGGATTTGAAGAACACGGCCCTAACAGACTATCCAGAGAACTCCTCATCTTCTACACAGTAGGATCTGCAGATTTGCTCTTTTTTCATCTTCTTTAGCCCTCAACCAACAAGAATTTCTACTAAAAGAACAAACTACACTACAACTGTTGAAATACAAGCAACAAGTTATAGACTTATTATATGTGACGAGTTAGTTATATTGCAGTGTCAATAGATGGTGCTGTTCTGTTTGCTGATACTTAATAATAGTATTGTATCCTAACTGTGTTTTGTTTTGATCTACCCTCTTTAGTACAACAGACATTTTAAGCTGTGTTGTTTTATTTCAGTTGATGATATGTACATTTTCTGTATCTCTAAAGAAAACCCTTTTCTGCTTTTACTTCTGCTGAAGTGAACAAATTTGCAACAACAACCTGGATGCAAGATTTCTCTGCCTGTAATTATAAGAAAGACTGTGCCTAGAGGTGTAAAGATTCCCCACAATTCCCCGTTCCCCAAGGATCCAGATTTTACTAAGGAATGGGATGCCATCCTTCACACCTGCATGCATGGCATGCTCAAATGTCTATTTAAGAAAAGGATGAGCATAGCAGAAATTGAAGTGTATCTAAAGAACTTTTAAGTTATGATCAGCACCTGGAATATTAGAAATGTAACCATATCCAAATCAACCAATAGTTTGCCAACTAACAATAGCAATCATTAGAAAGTTTCACATACTGCGCTATCAGCAACACAACTTTGTTAACAGTATATTCAAAATAGTAATTCAAACCATTGCAACAGCAAGACGTGTTCCTCCTGTGTACATAAATCACCTTCATCCGAGAAGAGCTCCATAGCTGCTAATCCAAGTGAACCATTCATAGTAAATATTATTCCAACATCTGCTTGTAGCACCATTGAACCCATGATTAACATTCCTGTGACCGATAGAAAGGATACTATAGTGACCAGTTTCCCCTGCCTCAACCGCTTCTACTCCTTTAATGTCCTGTCGCACATAGGTACTGGTACGTCAAATGTTACTGATAAATATTTACAAATACATCAATACATTTTACCATTTCTTGACACGCAAAAATACTTGGAAAATGAAATGTTAAATTGAAAGAAATTCACAAAGAAAGGGAGGCTGCCTTATCAAATAAAGTCATAGAATGGGTACAAACTCCCTACCCACCATCAAATCTTACTACTCAAAATGGATTTATGAGGAATGACAGTGGACAAAATATATCAATCTTTTGGATTTCACAGTAGATGACACCATAATGAAGTCTTTAAACCTTTACAAAAGCTTATAAATCACTCTGTTGCTAATATCATCACAATTGACAACTCTGATAATCTGACAGTCTCAAGTCTTTTTTTCCCATTAGCAAATCCTTCAAGACAAATGTACGGTAAATACAAATTATAAGCACCAAAGGATACAAAAAGAAAAACTCCTACAGACGACACAAGACAGCAACAAAAAAGGAACAATTATCAATCCCATAGATGACTCCTCAAATAACGTCTTTAATCTTTCTACTATATCCCACCAAGAAAGAGATGTCTGTATTTACTAAGGGTACCTCTTTTTGTTCCACATTTAAGACTAACAATTTTGAACTTTTTCTTAATTTTCAATCTTTCATCAGAAAACTCACACTCAAGAAATGTTTTATTATCACTGCTGAGAAACATAATTTACCGCTACCTACACCAACACTGACCCCTTTATTCATACTGACATTAATGAAATTAATGGAAGAACAAAGTTTTACCCTAATATAAGTAATGGTCACCACTAGGGATAAGCAAACTACATGTTAAAGTTTGATGTTCGTTTTAAACACGACTTACAAAATTAATCAGCGTTTGAGGTTGGAGTTTGGGTGCTTTACGTACGCAGACAAGCAACTCTGTGCTTGTGTACACTCAGTGCTCAGCCCAGTATGAGCCACTTGCAGTGTTTGAATGGTTTATACTGGGGGTAAAATCAGCCTTATTGGATGTAGGATGTACCAAAAGAGAAAATGGCAAAACCCCACCCATCCTCCCTGGAAGTATGGCTGGCTGTATGTGGGTGGAGATCTGAACTGCCCAATCAGTGACTTCCAAAAAGGTTTGGGTCCAGAATAGAACTTTATAAAGTCCAGCTGAACCCCCAGAACCCAAACTTCCATGGATCTGCACACCCCCATTCACCACAATAATACATTCTGTGACATGGTCCTCGGTCATTTTAAACTTTAAGACACCATGTCTATCAATAACACAATGAATTCAACTCCATCTGTGAGAACAGCCCTGTTTTCTCTTCTCAGTAACAAGAATATTGTAATTAGACCTGTTGAAAAAAGAGGGAGGATAGTTATTCAAAATATTACTGACTACATACAAGAGGCATCAAGAATTCTATCAGATCCACTCTATTATCAGGTAGTCTGAAAACAGCTCCCCCTGGATGTCAAACATTTCATATTTTTACCACCTCCTGAACATACATAAAGACCAAAACAATCCTCCTGGTTGTCCAATAATTTCGGCAAAAAGGTCCTTAACCTTTAATCTAGCTGCATATATTAAGAATATTATGCATATTGATATTCTCAACCTAAGCAGTTATTTAAGAGATTCTTCTTAGCTAATTAGCCTAGTAAGTAACATTCCCTGGAAGGAATCCTATAAATTTATTTCTGTGGATCAACTCTATATTCCAATATTCACCATGAGCTACATCTTATTTGTTTTAATTATTTTTGACCGCACAATAGTAGACTGCCCATTGCACAGAAAGATTTCTTCCTGAAAGGTCATGTATTTATTCTAAATAATAGGTTTTATTTAGGAAAGTGAAAAAATTATCACCAGAAGCTTAGTACAGCAATGGCTCGAGAATCACACCTACAAATGTAAATCTTTTCACGGCCATATTTAAACCCTCTCAATGAAGCATGTGATTCTCTATAAACACTATATAGATGACTTGTTGTTAATTTAGGAATACTCATCTTTTAATAGCTGTGTTTTCTTATCCTTGCGGATGCAGTCTAATAATTGGGGACTCCAATTTTCCCCCACAATTAGTAGTACCAGTGTCAATTTTCTTGATCTTATTATTTCTCACACAATCCTTATCAAAACAGTTTTCTTTTTAAATTGATGGCAATGGATATGCGGACTTCAACAGTGGCCACTACCCAAATGGCTACTAAATATTCCCCATAATCAATACAAGAGAATCAGAAAAAATTGCAGACTTGATACCGATTTTAATGTACCAGTTAATATTCTGTGCCAGATTCCTTGAAAGAAGTAATCCAAAAAAATAATAAAAATGCCATTTTCAACACCAGGAAATTAAAACAAAGTGACCTTATCCAACCAAAGACCAACCCCCCACCCCACAATTTATGAATTCACAAAATTTCAAGTCCAACTTCATTACCACTCTTAGTTTGGAGAATCTACCAATTAGAGGTATCCTACAAAAGTATTGGCCATACTACTCAAGGACCCAACTCTAGAACATTCTTATAGATGATCAGTTTTTTTATTTTCATATGTAAGTATGCATCAAAATATTGATCTTACACCAATGTGTCCATTGCTAATTGTTTAATATTTCCTAAATTCGATATACAACTCGTATAGTGTAAAATCTCTACAGCCTGCAAAGGTGAAGTACTGTAGCTAATTACTTACAGCAAGAATTGGATTCCAGTTTTATTATTGAATGATTAACCCCATAACGACGGCCTAACGCCCAGAGACGTCGGAAAAAATGGGTACTTATGCCTGGCTGACGTCTGTAGACGTCAGCCAGGGAAAGTGCTCTAGCGCCCCCCAGTGGTCAAAAATCTCCGGGGTTTCAGCTACCGGGGGTAGCTGAGACCCTGCAGATTATGAATCGGGCCGGTTTTTACCGGTACCCGCCATGTGATCACGGTTATACACCGTTTACCGGAGTATAACCGTGATCACATGAATATACAGTGAATCGCCGGTAAATAAATGATTTCTCTGTCATGCCACAGGATCAAACCTGTGGCATGACAGAGAAATGTCTTTCCCTGTCTTCTGGTACCGGTACACAGCCCCCGGTACCGGTACCCGGCCCCCACCCCCTCCTTTCCTCCTAAAATGCAGCCGCAGCGCTTCACAAGCAGCGCTGCCGGCCGCCTGCAGCCCCATGCTGTGGATTCCTCACTGCAGATAGGAATAAGCCCCCTGCCTCCGGGTCCCCTTAGTCCCCCCCTTCCAGGTCCGGTCTTCAGGTGCCCCCCCTCCCCAGCTCCGGTCCTCAGCCGCCGCTTCTGCACCTGCCGCCGCCATCATCTCCCTCCCATCTGAGCTGTCAGATGGGAGGGAGATGATCGCTCCCTCGGTCACCCCCCTGTCACCCCACCGTCACCCCCCCAGTCACCAGCGTCACCCCCCCGGTCACCGGTGCATACTTACCGGCCGGGATCTTCTTTCATCCTGCCCCCTGCGCCGACTTCCTGTTCTGTCAGGAGCATGCGCAGACAGAGCAGAAACTGCTCTGTCTGCCAGGGGAAACTGACAGCTCATGACCTCAGTGAGGTCATGGCAGGTCAGGATCCTTGGTTCACAAAGGGTCAATTGTGATCCCATGATGGGACCACAATTAACCCTTTGTGAACCAAGGATCCTGACCTGCCATGACCTCACTGCAATCATGAGCTGTCAGTCTGTGCAGAGACTGTTCTGCCTGCAATTAGACTGACACCTAATGATCGCAGTGAGGTCATGGCAGGTCAGGATCCTTGGTTCACAAAGGGTCAATTGTGATCCCATGATGGGACCACAATTAACCCTTTGTGAACCAAGGATCCTGACCTGACATGACCTCACTGCAATCATGAGCTGTCAGTCTGTGCAGAGACTGTTCTGCCTGCAATTAGACTGACAGCTAATGATCGCAGTGAGGTCATGTCAGGTCAGGATCCTTGGTTCACAAAGGGTCAATTGTGATCCCATGATGGGACCACAATTAACCCTTTGTGAACCAAGGATCCTGACCTGACATGACCTCACTGCAATCATGAGCTGTCAGTCTGTGCAGAGACTGTTCTGCCTGCAATTAGACTGACAGCTAATGATCGCAGTGAGGTCATGTCAGGTCAGGATCCTTGGTTCACAAAGGGTCAATTGTGATCCCATGATGGGATCACAATTGACGCTTTGTGAACCAAGGATCCTGACCTCACATCACCCTACTGAGGTCATGACCTGTCATTCTCCTGGAAGAAATGCCAGCTTTTATAGCATATGGGGGACGCCCCCCATATGCTGTAAAAGACTGGAAATCATCGAGGGACCTCCCACTGGACTACGTCGGACCTTCCTGCTGGACTACGTCGGACCTTCCTACTGGACTACGTCGGATGCCAAAGAATAATAAAGATGGGGTCTAAATAGTGTCTGTGTTTTTTTTCTAATAAAAATATTTTTTTCTGTCTTGTGTCTTCTTTACAATTTACTAGGGATTCTTAATGGCCCGGTCTAATATTGGCCAGACATTAAGAATCTCGGGCTTAGTGCCAGCTGCAAAAAAAGCTGGCATTAACCCCTTATTACCCAGTCTGCCACCGCTACACGGCAGCTGGAAGAGCTGGATACAGCGCCAGAAAATGGCGCTTCTATGAATGCGCCATTTTCTGGGGCGGCTGCGGACTGCAATTCGCAGCGGGGGGGCCCAGAAAGCTTGGGCCTCCCTACGCTGTGGATTCCAGCCCCCAGCTGCCTAGTTGTACCTGGTTGGCCCAAAAATATGGCGAAGCCCACGCCATTTTTTTTTTAATTATTTCATGAAATAATTAAAAAAAAAAGGTCTTCCCTATATCTTTGGTTTCCAGCCAGGTAAAACTAGGCAGAAGGGGTTGGTGGCAGCCCGTAGCTGCCTGCTGTACCTGGCTGGACCAAAAGTATGGCGAAGCCCCACGTCATTTTTTTTAAAAAATTTAATAAAGAAATACTAAAAAAAATGCAGGAGAGGAGACGCCCAGGACACGGTGTCTCCGAATCTTGTGCACATGCTCTAAAAGTGAGAAATTATGTGAAAAAAAGAAAATGTTCAGTATACTAAATGCTCACTATACCCCTAGATATAATCCTTGAGGCGTCTAGTTTCCAAAATGGGGTCACTTGTGCGGGAGCTCCAATGTTTAGGCACACAGGAGCCCTCCATACACAACATGGTGTCCGCTAACTATTGGAGCTAATTTTCCATTCAAATTGTTAGCGGACACCATGTCGCATGTGGAGAGCCTCTGTGTGCCTAAACATTGGAGCTCCCCCACAAGTGACCCCATTTTGGAAACTAGATCCCCCAAGGAACATATCTAGATGCATAATGAGTACTTTAAACCCCCAGGTGCTTCACAAATGAATCCATAAAAATGAAAAAAGAACATTTTTGTGGACAGAAAGTACTTTTTCATTTTTATGGATCAATTTGTGAAGCACCTGGGGGTTCAAAGTGCTCACTATGCATCTAGATAAGCTCCTTGGGGCGTATAGTTTGCAAAATGGGGTCACTTGTGGGGGAGCCCCAATGTTTAGACACATAGGGGCTCTCCATACGTGACATGGTGTCCACTAACAATTGGAATTGTAGTTGATACTTTGTTGTGTATGGCGATCCCCTGTGTGCCTAAACATTGGAGCTCTCCCACAAGTGACCCCATTTTGGAAACTAGACACCCCAAGGAATTTATTTAGATGCATAGGAGCACTTTGAACCCCCAGGTGCTTCACAAATTGATCCATAAAAATGAAAAAGTACTTTTTTTCACAAAAATCTTCTTTTTTTTCCTTTTACGGACTAATTTGTGAAGCACCTGGGGTATGAAAATGCTCACTATGCATCTAGATAAGTTCCTTGGGGGGTCTAGTTTCTAAAATGGGGTCACTTGTGGGGGAGCTCCAATGTTTAGGCACACAGGGGCTCCCCATATGCGACATGGTGTCCGCTAACAATCTGAATGGAAAATTAGCTCCAATAGTTAGCGGACACCATGTCGCGTATGGAGAGCCGCTGTGTGTCTAAACATTGGAGCTCCCCCACAAGTGACCCCATTTTGGAAACTAGACACCCCAAGGAGTTTATTTCGATGCATAGTGAGCTCTTTGAACCCCCAGGTGCTTCACAAATTGATCTGTAAAAATGAAAATGTACTTTCTTTTCCACAAAAATTTTCTATTTTCATATTTATGGTTTCATTTGTGAAGCACCTGGGGGTTCAAAGTGCTCATCACCCATCTAGATAAGTTCCTTGGGTGGTCTAGTTTCCAAAATGGGGTCACTTGTGAGGGAGCTCCAATGTTTATGCACACAGGGGCTCTCCATACACAACATGGTCTCCGCTAACAATTGGAGCTAATTTTCCATTCAAATTGTTAGCGGACACCATGTCACGTATGGAGTGTGTGCCTAAACATTGGAGCTCCCCCACAAGTGACCCCATTTTGGAAACTAGACACCCCAAGGAATTTATTTAGATGCATAGTGAGCTCTTTGAACCCCCAGGTGCTTCACAAATTGATCCGTAAAAATGAAAATGTACTTTCTTTTCCACAAAAATTTTCTATTTTCGTTTTTATGGTTTCATTTGTGAAGCACCTGGGGGTTCAAAGTGCTCATCACCCATCTAGATAAGTTCCTTGGGTGGTCTAGTTTCCAAAATGGGGTCACTTGTGAGGGAGCTCCAATGTTTAGGCATACAGGGGCTCTCCATACGCAACATGGTCTCCGCTAACAATTGGAGCTAATTTTCCATTCAAATTGTTAGCGGACACCATGTCGCGTATGGAGAGCCCCTGTGTGCCTAAACATTGGAGCTTCCCCACAAGTGACCCCATTTTGGAAACTATGCCCCCCAAGGAACTTATCTACATGCATAGTGAGCATTTTGAACCCTCTGGTGCTTGACAAATTGATCCGTACAAATGAAAAAGTACTTTTTTTTTCACAAAAACTTTCTTTTGTCCTCAATTTTTTCATTTTCACATGAGCAACAGGATAAAATGCATCCTAAAATTTGTTGGGCAATTTCTCCTGAGTACACTGATACCTCATATGTGGTCATAAACCACTGTTTGGGCGCACGGCAGGACTCGAAAGGGAAGGAGCGCCATTTGATTTTTTGAATGGAAAATTAGCTCCAAAAATCAAATTGCGCTCCCTCCCTTCTGAGCCCTGCCGTGCGCCCAAACAGTGGTTTATGACCACATATGAGGTATCGGTGTACTCAGAAGAAATTGTCCAACAAATTTTAGGATGCATTTTATCCTGTTGCCCATGTGAAAATTAAAGAATTGAGGCTAAAAGAATATTTTTGTTGGAAAAATTAAAATGTCCATTTTTTGTTTCCACTTTGCTTTAGTTCCTGTAAAGCAACTGAAGGGTTAATAATCTTCTTGAATATAGTTTTGAGTAGCTTGAGGGGTGCAGTTTTCGGAATGGTGTCACTTTTGGGTGTTTTCTGTCATCTATGCCCCTCAAAGGGACTTCAAATGTGATGTGGTCACTAAAAAAATGGTTTTGTAAATTTTGCTGGAAAAATTAGAAATTGCTGATGAACTTTGAACCCTTATAACGTCCTAACCACAAAAATTTTTTTGCCCAAAATTGCGCTGATGTAAAGTAGACATGTGGGAAATGTTATTTATTAACTATTTTGTGTCACATAACGCTCCAGTTTAACAGAATAAAAATTCAAAATTTGAAAATTGTGAAATTTTCAACATTTTTGCCAATTTTTTAATATTTTCACAAATAAACGCAAAAATTATCGACCTAAATTTACCACTAACATGAAGCCCAATATGTCACGAAAAAACAATCTCAGAATCGCTCGGATCCAATGAAGTGTTCCAGAGATATTACCTCATAAAGGGACACTGGTCAGAATTACAAAAAATGGTCTGGTCATTTAGGGGGAAATTGGCTGCGTCACTAAGGGGTTAAGATAAAAAAATAAACAGCTCATCTCAAAGACTGCTGTGGGCAAATGCTACAGTTCTTAAAGTCTAACAAAATTTCTATGCTAACTAATTTCTTAATATATACTTAGAAAAATAGTCTGTTTAAGATACAGAGCTCCAAATCCCCTCGCTAGCAGTCACTACCAGAGCGGAGCTTAGGAGCTTACGGCATACTCTTTTATTATCCGTTTGCATTTTGGCCAAGTTCACATAGCTTTTGGCCCTATGGTCATGCAAATCTCCACAATTTGGAATTCACACTTATGCGCCAACTGGGCCATTCACTATAATTATCCAGACACAGTCACTGCCTTGCATAATTTTTGGCCTTAGGCATCTATTGAAGGTGGAAATCAATATCAAGAATGGTAAAATGATGCTCTGTGGTGAGCATTTACTTTACCAGAAAATAATCAATAACATAGTAATTGGTGACAATCACAATGTCAAATCCTAAAGTTTAGTAGAATCAAAAGTATATTTAAAAAAAAAAAAAAAAAATGTGGCTTTTACTATAGGAAAATTCTTTATTTTTTTTTTAAATAATGTGCATGCTATTATTAGATTAAAAATGAATGGTGTTCTACAGAAGAAGCGATACACTGCTGATCTCTGGGTCCCATACTGGGAATACACCATTCAATGGAATCCAGAATCACCAGTTTGAAATGAGCAGTGTATGATCATCTAAGGTGCTGCTTCATTCAAATGATTTGTCCAGGCTTGGACTTCAATTCTTCACTCACTGTATGTCACTGCAGACTTGTGAATCCTCACAGTAGGCACACTGCACACCGTTGGGATTCTCCAGTGTTGGAAGAGGGCAACTATGTTAATGCAAGTATGCATTTTTCATAGACGTGAATACATTGCTCAATTCACTTGTATTTTGAGGAGTATGTGCACATCCAGTGAGCATATGACCATATGTATATGTATGCAATTCGCATAAGTGCAGTCACACACGTGCTCACAGTCGCCACCTCGAGGAACCTTACAGCATTTAGTGCACGCACTATGAGGACTCACAAGTCTGTAGTCAAAAGGGATCACTGCAAACTTGAACCTCAAACCTGGACAACCCCTTCAAAGTCTACGTGACTGTCCGGAAAACACTCTAATTGACTTTCTCTCTCAGTCCAAAAGGCTTTAAATGGAGAAATAATGCACATGTATGACAAATACTCCATTCAGCCACGTTGAGCACAAGCCTCCTCCACAACAGTGCAACTAATTGTCTACTACATGTAGACTCTTATCTTGGATTTTACTGTTGAATTCTCATACTTTTACTCCATTGCTTTGTGACATCTAAAGTGAAAATATGCAAATCCACAACAAGCCCGATATACTGCAAGATGGAAAGCATAGCTTGATCTACTTGTAGACTTTTCCAACTACTTGTGAATGGTGGCTATTGAAAACCCGCCCCTTACAATAAACTGAGAATTTTTGGAGTACACTGTATAAAATCACCCTGTAAAATAGTAATTTTGTTCTAAACTGATGTGGCCACAAAATATGTCATATTGTAATACTGTGTATTAAGGCTCTATGTAAGGAGAACTGTGCAATCAATCAGAAATGATCTATAATTTTTGCAACCAAAACTATCATAATTGTGGCTCATTTTTATATTTACATATGAAGAGAAATTTGGCCGCATAAATGGTGACGGTTTCTTGAGCCTTTGTATCCAACATGGGTGTAACTATAACAGGTGCGGGGGTTGAAATTGCACCCAAAAGTCCCTTTGGCCTATAGAAAAATACTATTGCTATTAAAGATTTGCAATAATTGGGGCCTCGGTGGAGCTTTTGGTTCAGGGTCCATGAGCTTCGAGCTCACTCGTAGGCAAGTTAGATCAAGTATAATTTAAAGAAATGAAGAATCCTTTTATATAATGGAATTATCTTGATTGTATTAATAGCAATTTGTGGTGTCCATGTTTCCTAGCCTAAATGAACATTATCAGGTTTTCTATGCAGTAAATGGAGTTTCAAGATTAGTGTGTTGAAAAGGTTAGAAAGTAGAAATAAACCAACCATTGATCACTGATTATGAAAATGTCACATGTACAACACTCCAGCTTTTCCTTTAATGATCAAGAAGATAACAATATGTCTTCAGATGGAAATGCTATAAGGGTTATAATGCCCAGCCGGTGAACCTGCAATGAAGTAGTTATTTAAGAGCAGCGCTTCCTCCACAATAATCCTCACTTTTATAACTGATCATCTAAATGTTACCGGACCAAGCTTCAATGATCCTGCAAATAGTAATAAGAAACTCTTTGTCTATCCAATTAAGCGAGAACTACATGTACTGCAAATATTGTAATTATCCCAGATAGCCACAAATAACCTGTGTGCTTAATGAGAAAATCAGATCATACGTTTCACACAATTGTTCTTTTGTTCTTTAAAAAAAAACCTAAAAAAAATAATAATAAAGTCTTATATTACCTAGAGATACTCCGCATGCAATTATGATATTAAAACACAAAGGTAATGAGAATTAAACAGTCTGTTTTTACTTACTGTTAATGTAATACATGGTAATTATTTTCTTTTGTCTTGCCTATTTGGGTGATTGTATAGACGAGTATGTAATCATCATTAGGACTCATTTAGACAAATGTACTTAACTTCCCTGTGTTGTCTGTGTGCAAAACTGAGAACATAAGGACCAATGCAAGTTAATGTGTTAGTTCACATGTTTTTACACACGTACCGATGATGTACATGTAAACAAATTGCAGCACGCACTACTTATATCTAGATCAGACTTGCCCATCATAAGGCAATGAGTAAATAAATGTGTGAAACAAACCAAAATATGTGTTATACCATAGATTCCTCAACGTAATCCCCTGTTATGCTAATGGCAGCTTTATTTCCCTTGGCATTCTCTCATGCTTCCAATGAAAAGGTATGCCTCAACAAGAGTTCACATGTGGAATCACTGACATTGAGAAAGTATTTATGACCATCAGGTGTGGTTTGTAGAGGCATTGTTGGCGCACAGTTGGTACACAGCGTGGTCCCAACCCACAACTGTTTTAAGTCTGGATATGGCAAGAAACAATTAACTAAGTAAAGAGAAATTACAGTCTATCATTACTTTGAGATGTGAAGATCAGTAAGTCTGGAAAATTGCTAGAACCTTGAAGGTATCTTCATGTGAAGTCATCTAAACTATCAATCACTATGATGAAACTGGTTCTCTAGATAAAGAAAGAACAATAATTACCTTTACTCCAGAGGGTATATGTTGACAGCACCTCATATAACAGTCTACCAAAATAATACACAGACATTAAGTAGCAAACACTTCTTAACATGAATTGTCCACAAGAAACTACAAGAAACAGAACTTTACAGACAAATAGTTGCAAAATAGCTGCTACTGAGGGCCACAAATAAGAAGAGACTATGTTGGGCTAAGCAACACGCGAACTGAATATGAGATCAGTGGAATTCTGTGTGAGATGCAGAAAGAGTGAGCAAATGTTTCTGCATGTGTGGTGCTTCATGTGAAGCACAGAGAGGGTGGAGTGATGTTGTGGGGTTGTATTGCTGTTGATGCTATTGGCAATCTAAATTAAATTAAAGCCATACTTGATATCCATGGCTACCATAGCATTTTGCATCAACATGCCTTCCTATCTGGTTTACACTTAGTGAGACCATTACTTTATTTGCAACAAGACAATGACCTAAATACACCTGAAGACTATTTAAGTGCTATGTGACCAAGATGGAGTGGTGGGGAAGATGGATCAGATGACATGTCCTCCAAATCTTTTTGTCCTCAACCCAATTGAGATATGGTGTAAGATGAGTTGGACTGCTGAGTGAAGACAAAGTAGCCAAGTGCTTAGCACCTCCGTGAGCTCCTCTAATATGATTGGAAAACTAATCCTCTGACTTCGCAATGAAGCTGCTTGAGAGAATGTCAAGAGTGTGTAAAGGTGTCATCAGAACACAACGTAGAGGAATCTAACGTTTATACACATATTCTTGTATGCTTCACAGGAGTCCCTTTGCTCCATCTCTCCTTATGTATTCCTTTTTCTTTTACATCTTTAAGTCTAAATCTACAATGTGCACATTCCAGTTAGAACAAGAAACACCATTATATGTACAGATGCGTCCAAACATTTGTCCAGTATTGTACAACCAATGAGAATTTTGGCATTAATGTTACTTGCACTGTCTTAATGTTTCCTTGCATTGTGATCAGTTTATGGTGATATTTCTACCTAGGTTACTCAGAGAACACCTTGGGGAGAAGGAGGTTGAACTTGCTCTAACATTTGACGCTGTACAAGAAGGAGACCTGGGTAACTACACCTGTCACGTGGAAAACCGAAATGGCCGCAAGCATGCAAGTGTCATCTTAAGAAAGAAAGGTATTATTGACTTCAATTCTTAACTATTGACTATTTGTATTAGTTTAAAAGATAATTCTAATCATAAAAAATACAGGAAAACCTATGTTTAGCTAATGATAAGCTTATATTGGAGTAAAGTTAAATTTGGGTTCCATTGGCCAACCACAAGAAATTGTTCTAAGTTCTTACCCTTAATGCATACAGAATATCTACACATCCATTATACCATTGCTTGTACACAGCACAGTTGCTAAATCAATTAATCATAATAATAGCCTTCAAAGGTAACTCCAAATTGTAATGTCTGTTCAAGTTACAGGTAAAAAGGGAAATCCTAGACAACTAAATGCAAACTGCACCATCAGGCAGAACCCTGAGATACCAGACACTCGTTAACCCACAATACAGAGATCTGGCTTTACTGCAAAGTCCAGGGGGTTGCTGCCATTAGATGGGTTGAGGTCCATGAATAAAAAAGTCGCCAAGCAGGGTCAAGGCCAAGAGGTCAGAAAAGTACAAATAGTTAGGCTGGAGAAAAGTAAAAAATCATACAGAGGTCAATCTGAGAAATCAATAATACCAAGCAAGTATACCAAGTGAACTAGGGAATATATCTGGGACACCAGCAGGATCACACAGAGGATTCCAATAGTCTGTATTATTTCCAAATTGGCTGAAGTCAGAGTTAATGACCACAGCTGGGCAGCCATATAACACATCCACAAGTCTGACTACTACGTCACCAGCCTGATCTTGGAGTAAACACAGTGATGCCTGATGACAGACACAGGACTTGCAGGAGCAGACCCAGGGGATGTCACACAAATAAGGAGATCTACCATGGTTTCATATAAAATAGGAAGGGGGAACAAGAGGCGCAATAGTGCCCTATCACTCAGACACTAAGGGATGAGAGGTATATTGTCAAAACCACTCACCTATTCCAGTGTGATTTACCCACAACTGGCTTGAAGGCATATAATCAATACTGGCTGCTGCAGGACCTCCACCAACCAATCGCACGTGGGAAGACTCTCAGGAATCTGGGAAAATATCCTGAGGAAGGCCCAGGTGGAGCGCTGAAACATTTGGAGAATAAAGACAAAGCTTGAAATAACTTCCTGCATCCCAGGTGATTTCTTTGGTACCCGGTGGCGCGGACTGTCACACACTTTCCCAGATTCCTGAGATACCATGGTTTCATAACCTAGGCATTCCAAATAGCTAGACAATACAACAAAGGTTTGTTTTGCTTTTTTAAAGAAAGATCTTGACTTTAAAATATAAAAGAATTGTGATCTCCCTTTAAACTTATAGTATGTCTAATAATTAAAGCCAGATACCAATTATTATCCTTTTTATAATTTATTATTTTGATTTGATAATTTTATTCTGTTTCTTATACATGGTTACGTGGGCAGTTATCTTGCCTGATTTTCTGTTAAAGGGATTTCATGAAAACAAAACCTATTGTTTAAAGGAAATCTGTCAGCAGATTTTTGCTACCTCATCTGAGAGCAGTATGGTGTAGCAAAAGAGACCCTGAATCCAACAGTGAATCACTTAGATTACTGGGTGCAGCTGTTAGGACACAATCAGAATTTTAAGATTTAGAAATGCACCAGAGCTGAGAACCCTGTCCCAGCCCATACCAGAAGTGCAATAGGGTCTTACCCAGGTAAAACTGAAATAGACGTATAGGTCTAGTACACCAGTGGAAAAGGCATAACACAAATGCTGTAGAATCCATGTTCCAAAAGGCAAAAACAAACGTACAGGAACCAGGATAGAAAGTGGATTTAAAGTTATTTAGTGACATCTCCTGAAGAAGCAAGGTTCGTTTTGAAACACGACAAAATAAATCACCATACTTTACTGCCATGTATCTGGACCCTCATCTTATTCACAGCGCACAGATCTAAATCCACTCTCTATCTTAGTTCCTGTTCCAACCACCCATACAGGCTCTGTATACAGTGTCCATGAACAGTGTTCTGATAATCACAGCTGGGGGTGTGCAGGACTGCCATGCACCAGGCAATGTAGTCCAGCAATGATATGGTCCTGAAGCTGAACAAATGGATGAAAAGGGTTAACCAGTGCTAATGTATAAATGAAGACTGAAGAGTACAGATAATGGATAAAGATTTATTATCTATGCATTATGGAGTGAACTCCTTCCTCGTGCATTCATAATAATTATTGTCCTGAGGAAGAAGTTTCTGTACTCCGACAATAAATCATTATACAGGGTCTGCGTTTTTCAATCTCCATTTCTACGGCAGCACAGATTAACCCCTTCCATAGATTTGGACCCAGGAAGGGTCTAATATGGTCAGTGGTCATAAATCAGCTGAGTAGAAATGAGAGATAACAGACTTAGAAACTTACCCGTTAGAGCATGTTCTCACTTTGCTTTCTTGCCTCGTTTTTTCAAATGCTTCCTTTTTCTGTCCCAGCAAAGTGAATGAGATTTTTGAAATCTCTTGCACATGTTGCTTATTTTTTTCTGTGCAGATATGAAGTAGTTTCATAATTTTTGCAACTTTTTTCTTCCAATGTAATAAATGGACAAAAACACATTTAAAGTAGGGATGGGCGAATCTACTCGCTAGGACTCGTTACTCGGCGAGTAGTAAGGGACTCGCAGGACTCGGTACTCTGTGAGTTTCCCAGCGATTACTCGCACAGCAACGAGTCCAATGCAAATCAATGGCAATCCTAGTTTTGTCAGAAACTCTGACAAAACTAGGATTGCCATTGACTTGCATTGGTCTGATTACAGCAGTTACTTTGCGAGCCGAGTCCAGCTGTCTGCTCTGTGCAGGCTGCTGCAGCTCCAGGCTCCTAGAGCCCGCCTGCTCACAGAGATGATGTAGCAGAGCTGAGATTGTTCTCAGTCTGCTCATTCCCTGTGCATAGACATCTATATCTATGCACAGGGATGTAGCAGAGAGGACATCGCGTTTTGGACTACATCGGACGGAAGAGGATTTTTTTAATTAAAGATGGAGTCCCTAATGGCTTTTTTTTTTATTTCTAATAAAAAATGTTCTCTATGTTGTGTTTTTTTAACCCTTTATTGGAGATTCTTAGTGGCCGGGTCAAACGTGGCCTGACATTAAGAATCTCGGGCTTAATACCAGCTTGTATAACAAAGCTGGTATTAACCCCTTTATTACCCAGCGTGCCACCTCCACCAGGGCCGCTGGAAGAGCGGGGTTCAGCGCCAGAGGATGGCGCTTCAATGAACGCGCCATCTTCTGGGGCGGCTGCGGGCTGCAATTTGCAGCGGGGTGTGCCCAGAAAGCTTGGGCATCTTTGCGCTGTGGATTCCAGCCCCCATCTGCTTAGCTGTACCTGGCTAGACATAGAAATTGCTCGGAGCCCCACGCATTTTTTTTTATTATTTCATGAAATTCATGAAATAATAAAAAAAAAGGGCTCCCCTATGTTCTTGTGTCCGGCCAGGTACAAATAGGCACCTGGGGGTTGGGGGCAGCCCGTCACTGCCTGCTGGATCCGACTGGTTCCAGAAATACGGTGAAGCCCACGTGAAATTTTTTTCTGACAAATCCATAAAACAATGTAAATAAAAGGGACTGCATCTTTATTAACCCCTGGACCATGGGCGAGGGGTTAATAAAGATGCAGTCCCTTTTTTAGGATTGTTTTATTGATTTTTCAGAAAAAAAATTACATGGGCTTCGCCGTATTTCTGGAACCAGCCGGATCCAGCAGGCAGTGACGGGCTGCCCCCAACCCCCAGGTGCCTATTTGCACCTGGCCAGACACAAGAATATAGGGGAGCCCTTTTTTTTTATTATTTCATGAATTTCATGAAATAATAAAAAAAAATGCGTGGGGCTCCGCGCAATTTCTATGTCTAGCCAGGTACAGCTAAGCAGCTGGGGGCTGGAATCCGCAGCGCATGGAGGTCCAAGCTTTCTGTGCACACCCCGCTGCAAATTGCAGCCCGCAGCCGCCCCAGAAGATGGCATGTTCATTGAAGCGCCATCCTCTGGCGCTGAACCGCGCTCTCACAGTGGCCCTGGTGGCGGTGGCACGCTGGGTAATAAAGAGGTTAGGGTCAGCTTTGTATTATCAGCTGGCCCTAAGCCCGAAATTTATGGCGGTCACGCCAATATTAGACATGACTGCCATGAATTTCTATTAAATTGTTTTAAAAAAAAACCAACACAGAGAAAATTTTTTATTAGAAATAAAAAAAAAGCCATTAGGGACTCCATCTTTAATTAAAAAAATCCTCTTCCGTCCGACGTAGTCCAAAACGCGATGTCCTCTCTGCTCATCCCTGTGCATAGATATAGATGTCTATGCACAGGGATGAGCAGACTGAGAACAATCTCAGCTCTGCAACACACAGGAAGAGCAGGCGGGCTCTAGGACCCTGGAGCTGCGGCAGCCTGTACAGAGCAGACAGCCTGACTCCTTACTGTGTGAGTTTCCCAGCGATTACTTGCACAGTAAACGAGTCCAATGCAAGTCAATGCCAATCCTAGTTTTGTCAGAGACTCTGACAAAACTAGGATTGCTTCAGGCTGAAGCTTCCGAGACACATCTGCGATTTGTAAATCGCACACTACTTGCTATTACTCGCTTCCCCATTCATTAACATTGGACTCGCTAGACTCGCAACGAGTAGCAAGTCCCGGGCTCGGACTCGCTAGAGTCAAGCGATTCCGAGTAAGTTAGGACTCACCCATCACTAATTTAAAGGGATCCTGTCACCTCCAAAACACCTCCTAAGCTGTCAAACATGTCCCTGCACCATCCCATCACTAATCTCACACTCCTTTTGTCTCCTAAAAGCATCCTGTGAAAGTGGAGAAAAACATTTTAATACTCATTAGTGATTATAATTAGCAGGGGCCATATTCTTTAGTCACCAGGGCATGTTGTTTTGCAGCTCCAGGATCCACCTTCTTTCTCTCTCTGTCTGTGTTGCTGTGAAACTGAAACTGAAGGCAGGTCTAATGATTTGCATTCTGTGAGTGATGGAGAGAGGGGAGGGCAATGCCTGCACATCACAGCAAACACACAGAGACAGGGTGGATCCTGGAGCTGCACAACAGCCCGCCTTGGTGACTAAAGAATATAGTCAGTGCTAATTATAATCACTAATGAGTGAGTATTAAAACGTTTTTATGCACTTTCACAGGATGCTTTTAGGAAACAAAAGGAGTGTGAGATTAGTGATGGGATGGTGCAGAGACATGTTTTGGTAACTTAGGAGGCGTTTTGGAGGTGACAGGATCCCTTTAAAAAACATCTTTTCTGCAGAGTTTTTCCTGCCAAGAGACAAGGTTTTGATTCAGAAATGTCTGCAGCAAATACGTAAAGTTGATTTTAATGAACACATCTTGGAATAATTTCTACATTTGGATGTTTAAGAAAAATGTCCCTGTGCTGAGATAATCTTATATATGTTCCTGCTATGTACTGTGTAATGGATGTGTCTGACCATACAGGGACATGGTCTGATAATACCACATCTCTGGTGCTGAGATGATCTTATATATGTGTCCCTGCTATATACTGTGTAATGGATGTGTCTGACCATACAGTGACATGGTCTGATCATACCACATCTCCTCTGCTGAGATAATCTTATATATGTGTCCCCGTTATGTACTGTGTAATGGATGTGCCTGACCGTACAGGGACATGGGTCTGATCATACCCCATCTCCTGTGCTGAGATAATCTTATATATGTGTCCCTGCTATGTAGTGTGTAATGGATGTGTCTGACCGTACAGGGACATGGGTCTGATCATACCCCATCTCCTGTGCTGAGATAATCTTATATATGGGCCCCTGCTATGTGCTGTGTAATGGATGTGTCTGACCATACAGGGACATGGCTTGATCATACTACATCTCCTGTGCTGAGATAATCTGATATATATGTGTCCCTGCTATATACTGTGTAATGGATGTGTCTGACCATACAGGGACATGGTCTGATCATACCACATCTCCTGTGCTGAGATAATCTTATATATGTGTCCCTGCTATTGTTGAGCCCCAGGCCCTAGGGTACTCGGGTATCAAGCTCGAAGGGGTTCGCGGGGATGTCACGTGTGGCGGTGCCTGAGCCCGTGGCCTGGATGACACTTCAATAGAGGGGTTATGTACAAGGAAAAGAGTTATTGTCACATGACACCACCTATAGTACCTGGTGATTGGACCAGCGCTGCCACAGACCTCCGAAGGACGATGGTATTGTGGCAGGGATGGAATAGCTTCCTACAGGTTGAGCTGGGCCTCCGTGACAGCATTGCTGAAAGCAAAGAGGTCGATGATAAATGGCACAAAGACACAGAGGCAAAGTCACTCTCCTGGGTACTTTACTGTAAACAGTCATCAGCATACAAGTCCACAGTTCAGCAAAAGTTGTTTAAGAAACAGGTAGCACTACGGCTGGCTGCAAGTGGATGCCAGGTAGTATGGAGGTACCCGTGGTATGCCTTAGTTGACGAACCCATGTCCTGTCTTCCCCACCTAGGATGAGTCTATACCCTATTACTCCTTGAATGTAGTCTTGGGGCTCCCCTTCCTCAAAGTGAAGAAGCAGGCAGAACGCTCCGTCTGGCAGGGTGCCGCAGCCGGTGCACAGACTGCAGCAGATGGTTGACGACTTCAGAGGTGGACTCTATCCGTATCCTTGGGTCCGGCGTTCCCGTGGTGGACTGGGGAATTCCCTGGAGTATGGTCGCTCCACGCTGGGGTTCCCCCTTTCTCTCTCAGGCCCAGACTCACGCGTCAGGCACCCTCTCTCAGGATTCCCTCAGGATCCCCTTTCATCTTTCCTCAGGATCAGTCTGGAGCTGTCCTGTTAGACCTCCCGACTCGCTCCACACTCCTCCTTGACTCCTTACTAACTTCAACTCTCTTCTACTCCCCTCAGAGGTGACTATATCTCCCTCCCAGGAGTAACTTCCCACCACTACTCTAGTGTGGGAGTGCAGGAATGGGTCCCACCCACCAGCCCAGCATCCAAGTGCAATACCCCGGTGTGACACCTGACCATGTGGGGCGCCACACTATGTACTGTGCACTGGCCGTGGCTGACCATACAGGGACATGGTCTGATAATACCTTATCTCCTGTGCTGAGATAATCTTATATATGTGACCCTGCTATGAACTGTGTAATGGATGTGTCTGACTATACAGGGACATGGTCTGATCATATCACATCTCCTGTGCTGAGATAATCTCATATATGTGACCTTGCTATGTACTGTGTAATGGATGTAATGGATATTGAATGACATTTGAATGACATTTGTTTTTGTACACACTTTATAGGGTTAATGACACCATATGTTTACCTTTCGGTACTCTATGTGATATCATAATTGTTTAAGTTTCCCTATTGGACACTACTCCTTAAATATGTAATTTTCCCTTTGGGCTCTCTAATACACCTGAGGAAGAGAGCGGATGGCTATTGAAACATGTTGTGACATATACTGAGCATTTAGTAAAGGTTTGCACTTAAACACTCTAATCTTTGCCCATTGTGTGCCTTAGCGCTCCAACAAACACTGCACAATTTTTTTCTTGTTTCACGTACTGGGGCAGAGGGACATCAGATGCGTCCAGACAATGTCAAGGGTGTGTCAGGAGTCACGGATGAGACTGTAGAAGCCACTAGCGGAAGGTCGCGGCATTTGGCCAAACAATCAAAATCCTAAAAAATGTCTCTGTTGCCTTAACCCCTTAAAGACCAAGCCTCATTTTGCAATTCTGACCGGTGTCTCTTTATGAGGTTATAACTCTGGAACGCTTCAATATATCCCATTGCTTCCAAGATTTTTTTTTCATGACATATTAGACTTTATGTTAGTGGTAAATTTAGGATGATATTTTCTGCATTTCTTTGACCAAAGAGAGTGTTTACACACAGTGACAGTTCAAAGCCATGACAGGTGAAGCCATCATTGGTCATTAAGAGGTTAAGAGGCATTTCTCTTTTAGCGAAAGCTAGGACTCAGCTGATCTCTTACCTTAAGATATCTATTTATGACCCTTGACCCCCAGGATGGTGATAGCTTGTCGGGCGTTTGGAGGTAGCTTCGTAGCTCAAGCAGTGAATCCTGGAGTTTCTGCTGAATTGCTGTGAGGATCTTCACAAGCTAAGGCTGGCTTCACACTTGCAGATGCATCTGCAGCGTTTTGCAGATGCATCTGCAAGTATCAGCATGCAGACCGCGGCCGCGGTCTGAAAGCACTCATTCATTCCTGTATGTGAAGCGTCCGCAGGCGGATGCCTGCTTACAGATCACACACTCCCGCCCGCACCATGGACGCAACATCTCGCGTCCATGGTGCGGGCGGGAGTGTGTGATCTGTAAGCAGGCATCCGCCTGCGGATGCTTCACATACAGGAATGAATGAGTGCTTTCAGACCGCGGTGCGCCCTATTATAAACATAGGGGCCGCGGTCTGCACGCTGATACTTGCAGATGCATCTGCAAAACGCTGCAGATGCATCTGCAAGTGTGAAGGCAGCCTTAGTGTTCCTTCCCTTCCCTCTTGTTTTATTTTCCTGGTGTGTATCTTTAGTTGGTAGCCGGGCTGACTAGTGTTCACTCGCTCTGATCCTGGTGTAGTTGGTGATGAACTCACATTGGGATCCCTTAGTTCTGTTGACAGCTAAGCAGGTGGCAGCTGGGCTAGTACCGGTAGGGGAGACCAGCTGGGAAACATCTGGTTCTGTTGGGAACAGGACATTGTTGGTCTGTGCGCCACTGTCACGCTTGGTTGTCGGACATTCACATGTCCAGGAGTGACATTATCACCAGCAGCACCTTAATTAAATGAAAAAGGTGAAACTGATTTTTTTTTCTTTTCTTCCTTTTCTCTTCATGGATCCTATTTCTGCTTTGGCCCAGCAGCTCCAGGCTCTGACTCTGGAGGTTGCAGACATTCGGTCATCCCTACAGGGTCAGCAGCTGCAAAATGTTGTGGTTAGGGGAGCCAGCGGGTAGTCAGGTCAGACCTGAACCTAAGATTGTCTCCCAGACAGGTTTGCAGAAGGCAGAGACAAATTTGTGGTATTTAAAGAAGCCTGTAAATTATACTTTAGGCTTTAAAAGGAGAGAGAGAGAGACAGGAGCTTCTGTGTGAAATTAGGGGGATAGTTGTTAAATGACGATACTTAGGAGTTAACACTAACCTTTCCAGGTTATGCAGCCTGCATAACCCGGTAATGAGCCTTCGGTGCTCAGCGTGCACCACAGAGCAGATGCCTTCCTGGATCACAAGGAGCCGGTCACAGGAGAGATCATGTGCCTCTGACATCAGCACAGGTCCTTGGTATTCAATCAGCTCTATTCAGAGGCTCGGCTTCCTAGTCCTAAGCGCTGCACCTCACCGCTCAGTGAGTGTTTGCAATTCAGACAGAGAAAAAAAACAATTGCGGTTTTGAGGGCGCTGCAAAGGGACAGGAGCCAGGTTTTTAGGTTGAAGGATGCTCTGTCAGTTTATGAAGCCCCAGAATCTCTGGAGGCTGCCATGTCTTTGGCTATACATATGGATAGACACCATCATGATAGAAAGGGTAAACCTTTTTCCCTGAGAACTTTTCTCGAGGTAGCACCCTATTGCCGGGTAGGCAATCAGAGGGTGAGTCGTTTCTCCCAAGCATGGATGAACTCATGCAACTAGGAGGAATGACCGCCTCCAAAGTTTCTTCTGGCATTTACCAAAAGAAGAAAAAAGGGTCTGTTTTTTTTGTGGTAAAAATGACCATCTGTTTCTAAACGGAGTGGAATACCTGGGACTTGGGTTACCATGGGTGGTGTGGGGGTAAATGAGTAGGAGATATGTGTATCTTCCACATGTAATTCCCATTTTCTCCTGAGAGCCGAGGTGGCACTAGAGAGCAAAACTGAAAAAAATCTGTTTTTGTGGATAGTGGAGCGGGGGTCAGCATGATGGATGCTCATTTTGTAAAGACTCGTGGGCTTTCCTGCAGTTTGTTGTCTAAACCCATTCATATCTATGCCATCGACTCGGCGCCATTTGCTCAGGGAAGTCTAATGCAAATTGTGCATAATATTAAATTAAGGGTAGAACAGGAGACAATTTCTTACTATGTTCTGGAGGGTGTCCCTTCTCTCGTCTGTGCCTACCATGGTTGGTTAAACATAATCCCTTAGTGGATATTAATTAAAGGTAGTGAGCTACGCGCTACACTTTGTATAATGGCTCCCAATAAACCACGTAGGCACTGTTTAGTTAACCCTCCTTTGGGATGTTTATTCAAACTAGATAAATACTTTACTTATTATCCACCCGGTTTAAGAGTGGTTGGTGTTAATTAAACAAGAATTTTTTTGTTAAAACCTTATATAAAAACTTTAATGAAAAATGTTAAAAATGATCTTTACTTTTTAATTTGATCACAGTGGTTGTTATTTAATAACCACTTATTGTATTTGAGATCATATGATTAAAATTACTAAAAAATGATGAATGCAACATATGTAGGTAATCTTGAGATTTCTAGTAGAAGAGAAGTGGTTATTTTTCTCCCCCTCTTTCATCTTGTGTGGGTGTCTTAATGGTTCTATATAGATGATATAGTAAAGGTGTAACACACGCGGTGACACCTTAGAGTTACTGCAGCAACACAAATATATAAACTAGCACCGGTGTAACATCACGTTTCCAACTATTTATAATCCCGTGGAGGATTGGCAGTCCAGAGACATTGTGGAGAGGAGTGATTTCTGTGTGGAGAATTGCTTGAACACATCTTTTGCTGCAGTCTCTGCTGTGACATTGCCTTCATATCTATCACAGTATGAGGATGTGTTCTCAGAAAAGGGTTTGTCAGAATTTGCCTCCTCACCGTGTATACGATTGTCCTATTAATATTCGAGGAGCTAAACTACCCAAATCCAGGCTGTATAATATATCTGGTCCTCAGAGACAAGCCATGAAGGATTTCATTGCCAAGAGTCTGGAGAAGGGACATATCCGACCCTCATCTTTGCCATTCGTGGCAGGATTCTTTGTTGTTAAAAAAAAGATGGGGGCCTCCGTCCTTGTTTAGATTTCTGAAAATTAAATCAGATGACTGTCTGTGATCCATACCCCCCTCCCTCTGATTCCTGATTTGTTCAGTCAGATTGTGGGAGCTAAATGGTTCTCCAAGTTGGATTTGAGGGGGGCCTACAACTTGGTTAGAATCAGAGAGGGGGATGAATGGAAGACTCCTTTTAATACACCTGAGGGTATTTTGAGAGTCTCAAGATGCCGTTCAGACTCACTAATGCCCCTGCCGTTTTTGCAACACTTTGTGAATGATATTTTCCATCATTTGTTGGGTAGATTTGTGGTAGTTTACTTGGATGATATTTTGATCTACTCACCTGATATGGCGACACATCAGTCTCATGTTAAACAGGTGCTACAGATTTTAAGGGACAACAAACTGTATGCTAAACTGGAGAAATGTGTTTTCGCCATTCAGGAGGTCCAATTTCTGGGGTGCCTATTGTCACCGTTTGGTTTTCAGATGGATCCAGAGAAGGTTCGGGCGGTGCTTCACTGGGATCATCTGGAAAACCTGAGGTCATTGCAACACTTTTTGGGGTTTATCAATTTCTACCGTAAATTTATTAAGAATTATTCTGCAATTGTGAAACACCTCACGGACATGACAAAGAAGGGGTCAGATTTTTCTAAGTGGTCAGACTCCACTCAGCAGGCTTTATCCTCCCTGAAAAGGTGCTCTGCTTCCGCACCTATCCTCTGTCAACCCGATCTTTCTCAGCCCTTCATTGTTGAGGTGGATGCATCCGAGGTGGGGGTGAGGCAGTGTTGTCACAAGGGCCGTCCCTCCAGTAAATGGTTGCCATGCGCCTTTTTCTCCCAAAAATTATTGTTGGCCAAAAGAAATTATGATGTTGGTAACAGAGAACTTTTGGCTATTAAGTTGGCTTTTGAGGAATGGTATCACTGGTTGAAGGGGGATGTTCATCCCATTACTGTTATCACTGACCATAAGAACGTATCTTATCTTGAATCCGCCAAGCATCTAAACCCCAGGCAGGGTAGATGGTCCTTGTTGTTTACTAGATTTAATTTCACCGTTACCTACCGTCCAGGGGTTGAGAATGTGAAGGCAGATGCGTTATCATGTAGTTTCCCGGATGGTAGTAATCAAGAGAGTCCCGCTACCATTTTACAGAAGGGGTGGTTGTTTCGGCTCTTTACCCGGATTTAGAGGGGGTGGTGTTGAAGGCTTAGGTGTGCGCTCCTGTCTCCTGCCCTTCAGGGGGACTCTTTATACCACCTAATTTGTGCCTCAAGGTAATTAAAGAACATCATGACTCTGTACTGGCAGGTCATCCGGGTAGTAAGCCAACCTTGGATCTTTTGTCTCGTCGCTTTTGGTGGCCAGGGTTGCAGAAGGATGTACAGTAACTAGCTTCGTGTCTGCTTGTAGTGTTTGTGAATGTGCTAAGGTTATGCATACCCGTCTGTCTGGATCTCTCCTACCATTGTCCATTCCTGATAAACCATGGACACACCTATTTATGGATTTTATCATGGATCTCCCTGTGTCTGCAGGCAAGACAGTGGCTTTGGTAGTGGTTGATAGGTTCAGTAAGATGGTACACTTTGTGGCACTACCAGCACTTCTTAATGCCAACACACTCGCACGGTGTTTGTCAGTGAAATCGTGAGACTTCATGGGGTTCCCTTCGATGTGGTCTGAGATCGCGGTACACAGTTTGTTTCCAAGTTTTGGAAAGCCTTTTGTACTCGATTAGGGGGAGAAGTTACCCTATCCTTCTGCCTTCCACCCTCAGTCTAATGGGCAGACTGATTGCACAAATCAAAATTTGGAGACTTATCTTAGGTGTTTCGTCCCTGAAAACAAGGAGGATTGGGCATTTTATTTACCTTTAGCCGAAATTTGCCATAAATAATCGTCACTAGGAATCCACCGGCAAGTCACCATTTTTTGGTGCATATGGGTTTCATCCTCAGTTTGGTACCTTTAGTGGTAAAGGTTCTTCAGGAGTTCCTAAGGATGAACAATTTGCCTCTTCACTCTCCTTTATATGGCAGGGAGTGCAGAGTAACCTGAGACTCATGGGTGGCAGATACAAATGTGTGGCTGACAGTAAGCGCTCGCCAGGTCTGGATCTATGTGTGAATGATAATGTGTTGCTGTTTATCAGGAATATCAAGCTGAAGGTGCCTTCATGGAAGCTGGGACCTAAGTTTATTGGTCCTTATAAGATAACCGCCATCATTAACCCTTTAGCATTTCATCTTGAGTTGCCCCAAGCACTCAGGAATCACAATGTATTTCATAGATCTCTTCTCAAAAAATATGAGCCTTCATCTGAGCCGTTTCCTTTGCCGCCAGAGCCGATCTGTGCCGATGGGAATTTAGAATTTCAAATTTCTAAGGTTGTGGATTCTCGCATGTTGAGCCATTCCATTCAGTATTTGGTGCACTGGAGGGGTTACAGTCCTGAGGAGACGATGTGGGTGCAATCATCAGAGGTGAAAGCTGCAAGGCTGGTTCATGCATTTCACTTCTCCTATCCTGACAAGCCTGGCCCTGAGTGTCCGGAGACCTCTCGTAGAAGTGGGACTACTGTCATGGGTGTGTCAGAATGGCATGGATGAGACTGTAGAGGCCACTCACAGGAGGTCACGTCGTTTGGCCAAACAGTCAAAATTCTAAAAAAAATGTCTCTGTCGCTTTAAGACTCCCCAGGATGAAGCCGTTGCATTAAGCGGCGACACGCGTCGGGTTCTGCCGCTGTGTGCTCTGACATGCTGTGATCATGCTTGGTGACTATTCATTAGCTTCCACCTTTCTACTTATTTTCAGGTGGCTCTTTTAGCTCCTCACTAACATGTTTTGATATGTTTCATGTTATGTTAATTTCTCAGGTCTTATCCTCTGGATGCCATTATTCCTCAGTTTGTACATATCCTGACTAGTTTGCTTCCATATACGGGGCCACTGGCTGGGTTCACAGGGCATTTCCAACAATTTGCCCATATACACCCAGGGTTTTGACTAACTAGACTCTTTTATTATATTGAGCCTTTCATCCATCTGAGGTGCCTGATTTTTCTTGTCACCCGGCATTATATGACCTATTTCTGCATCCCATTCAGATAGAATGTCATTAGTGTTATTTAAACACTGTCTTTGAGCACACAGCTCTTGTGTGATGGTGCTTTACCCACCACATTTTTAAATGTTTTTAATCCTGTATACTTGGCATTTGCATGTCATCTGCTCCTTTTGTCTGATTAATAATAAAAATTGAATATTTTGTGATAATCACTTTGTGATTTGTTGTGTTTCTGATCACTGTCAGCCATACACACTACTTTTTCTTCACCTTTACTTCATTATATTTGATGTGTGACATGTTGATCGCCTACTAGTGCCACTTAACCCCTTACACTTAAAAAATCTGTCGCTTTAAGAGGCATTTCTCTTTTAGTGAAAGATGGAGGTCACTAGGACCCAACTGATCTCTTACCTTGAGCTATCTATTTATACCCCTTGACTCCCAGGATGCACTGCTTGTGATAGCTTGTCAAGTGTTTGGAGGTAGCTTCTCAGCTCAAGTAGTGAATCCTGGAGTTTCTGTTGGATTGCTATGTGGATCTTCTCAAGCTAAGTGTTTCTTCCCTTCCCTCTTTGTTTGTTTATTTCCCTGGTATGTTGGTATGTATGTTTAGTTGGTTGCCAGGCTGACTAGTGTTCACCTGCTCTGATCCTTGTGTAGTTGTAGTTCAGGTACAGTCAGGAAATAGGTATCCCGCCCGGCGACTGTATAGTGTCATTAGGGGAGCCAGGTGTCAGCCCTAGTTTATTTAGGGGTCATCATCTCCCCTTTTGCCCTTAGCATCAGGGACTCCTTTCCCCTCCTCGTTGTCATGCACTGGGTGTCCCCCTACACCCAGCATGACTGACGAGCTATCAATATCTTGTCTCACATTGAGAGTGCAGAGATGCCTGCCATAGTGATCTCTCTCGAAGCCGAAAAGCCATTTGATAGGGTTCACTGGGGTTTTCTTTAGGTAGATTAAGATTTAAGAGGGGAGTATTAAACTCTGTAAAGTCTCTATATACTGCACTGTCGGTGAGAGTCTTAACAAACAACACGCTCTCTAATAAATTCCGTCTGGTGAACGGGACATGCTAAGGATGCCCCCTTTAACCCACACTCTTTGATTTCTTCATTAAGCCTCTGGCTGAAAAGATACGAGCTAATACTCTGATTGACGCCGTGACTATATATGAAAAACAATATAAAATCTCATTATTCGCAGACTACGTTCTGCTTGCTTTAACCAATCCTATGACCTCTTTAAGAACCTTGCTCCTTACTCTAAGAGAATTCTCCTAGATCTCTCACTATAAAATTAATTTAACAAAGACACAAGCATTACAATAACAGCTAGACCGAGACTTACTTGAAACACTACAGAGGAGTCCGATCTCTCGTGGGAGGAGAGCAATCTGAAATATTTAGGAGTTAAGCTTACAAAACCACTGTCAGCGATAATTGACAGCAACATGACGGACATCCATAAAACATGTCAGTTAGATTTATTACATCTGGCCAAGTTGGGCATGTCATGGTTTGGCAGAATTTGTTCATATAAAATGTGTGCATTACCTAAGATCTTATATATTTTTAGATCAATCCCCCTTGCCATATCAAAGAAATGGCTTCAAAATCTCCAAGGTCAACTAGTTACGTATATTTGGGACAAATGCAAGCCAGGAGTGGCTAGAATGATGTTAGAGATAGAAGGCGGGGAGGTTTGGGATTACCCAATTCATTTGCTTATCATAATGCTTCCATCATTAAACTCAGTCAAAACTGGTGGGAAACAGAGAACAAACCATCTTGGGTGGTTTTGGACGAGACTTCTAATAATGGCGGCCTGCTTAAATCAGTGATAGTTGCTTATCTATGTGACTCAAGAAAAAGGTTACCAAGAGCTGTCTCCATAAAAGCGGCCATACATTCTTAGAGACATCTCCTTACCAAGTCAGCTAAATGTTATCAGGTATTGCCACCGACTTTAATGCCCATAGATACTTTAGGACATCTTTCAACGAGAGACAAGCTAAGCTCGTGGAAATTAGCCGGAAGTTTAAATGTCTCTGACATACTTAATGGGAAGTACGTATAGAACCTCGGCACACCAATGAAATGCAGACCAAGAGTAAGGGATGAATTTTATTGGACATTCACCAGCAAAATCCGACGTTTCGGTCAATCAGCCTTTTTCAAGGATTATCTACATAGATATGAACATATAAGTACAAAAATAAGTACAGAAGTAAACAAAACATGGGTATGTCTCAATGATATACATCATGAGATATTGAATTTCATAGTAAATTAAGACCATATAACGTAGATTATGTATAATAAGTATAGCAAAAAGGAAAAATAATAATATATCTAGTGTTATTTATTAGAACCTAAAAAGAAGGAAAAAACGTTTTACCTAAGCGCTGGGTGTCCGTGCCTATGGGCCTGGTGATTGTAGTCAAAACGTCGCGTTGTACGGGAGTACTATATCCGAGTAGCAAACTATAATGCACACCTCAGCATAGAAAAAACGACTTATGGTGTTGTGTATTAGTTTGTGTGTTCAATGTACACTTTAGCAGTGAATTTCCAAAAACTCCCTATATGTGAAAAAAAAGGAGTTGTATGTTATGTGATGGGTCCACCGCCTGTGTCAGGAGAGACAGGTATGTGTCGAACAGACAGAGGGCTGCAGCGATCTTAACCCAGGTTGACTGCTGAGACTTGTTGTCCAACACCTTTCTATAATGTGATGTGGGCTGAAGGTAAGGGTTAACCATAAGCAATGGGTGGGTCTGGGTAACTACTTACCTCCCAGGGGAGGGTGTGTTGCTGTTATCAGGTAGCCACTCCCTGGTCACATGTCTGTGATGTCAGCTCAGGTCCTGAAGCCTGAAAACTGGCTGTTTGGGAAGCACATGGGAAGGCCCAGGTAAGGAGCTTGGAGCAGCTCCTGGTACAATGGACTGTCAGGAGACAGGATGAAAGAAGCCGGCAATGATTGCTGGACAAGGTAACCTCATGAAAAGGGGCCTGTGTACTGACAGAGGTCAGTGAGTGAACTGTGCAGACCAACCCCATGTGTGAAGTGATGGACTGTGTACAATAATTATATCAAGTGGTTTATGTGGCTAAATAAACCATCTGGATTTGAGTTCACTAGAAACCATTACTGTCTGCTTGAATTATGCTGTCAAGTGAGTGTACCCAGGGGTGAACCTAGCCATTGTGCTGCCTGAGGCGAACTGCAAAACGGCGCCCCCCCCCCCCTCCCAGTAAGTTTTTTTTCAATCAGTAGAAATAAATCTAGTTTGCACACACTTATACTGTGTTTCCCCGAAAGTAAGGCCCCCCCCCCGATTGTAAGGCCGCCTAGGGTAAAGGGGGGGCCTGCTAATGTAAGGCCTCCCCCGATTATAAGGCCTTACAACCGGGGGGGCCAATGTAAGGCCCCTAGCGGAGGGGGGGGGGGGGAGCGGGTCGCACGTCACGTGCGCCAGCTCATTACATATGCACTGCATCCCCCTGTCAATCAGCGACAGGGGGAGCAGTGCATTATACGGTATATATGGGCCCCCTCCTGCTGGCACACTACCCCCCTGTTCTGAGGCCCCCACCGCTGCTGCTGCTGCTGCGGACATCTTACCCTCCAGGGTCTTCTTGCAGCAGCCAGCGCGTCCGTCCTCTGTCCTCGGCTGTCTCCCGGATCATGTGACCAGTCGCAGCGCATGACGTCATCGCGACTGCGACCGGTCGGTCACATGATCCGGGAGACAGCCGAGGACAGAGGACGGACGCGCTGGCTGCTGCAAGAAGACCCTGGAGGGTAAGATGTCTGCAGCAGCAGCAGCGGTGGGGGCCTCAGAACAGGGGGGTAGTGTGCCAGCAGGAGGGGGCCCATATATACCGTATAATGCACTGCTCCCCCTGTCGCTGATTGACAGGGGGATGCAGTGCATATGTAATGAGCGGGCGCACGTGACGTGCGACCCGCTCCCGCAGTGTCCCAGCAGGAGGGGGCCTGTAGGCCACACTGCTGGGGCACCCAATGTAAGACCCCCCCCGAAAGTAAGACCGGGGGCCACTTTTGGCCCCCAAAAAAATGTAAGACAGGGTCTTACTTTCGGGGAAACACGGTATCTACCCTGTAAAATGAAATGAGGACAATAGTGGATATTTTAATTTAGAGAAATAAAAAAAAAAGTTGTTCAAACGCATGTATGTCAGCGCCATCACACACATACAAGGACCACACAGCGAATCCAGAACAAGGGTCATTAATGGCAATGGCGGCTTGGCACAACCATACAGACCCACAGTGATGACGGCAGAGCCGTGGTCCTGTAGGCAGATACAGTCCTTCAACCTGATGCGTGCTGAGCATGTGAGCCAGTGTCAAATGCGGGAATACAAGCTTTGACATATATGTACTTCAAAAGGTAGTGAAGGGGTTAAATTACACTATATATACATGTATACAGCACACATACACTGGACAACACATGCTCAGTACATACACATCATACACTCACACAGGCACACACATTATACATGTCTTAGCTATATAACAGATACTCAGCAGGTACACATCATGTACACAGCACACGCATGCTGGAAAAGTGTATATACACACACTTCACTATACTCAAAAGATATCTAAACACACACACACAAAGCTCACAAACAGACACAAAGGTCACACACAGACACGCAACTCAGACAGACACGTAACACACACAGACACGTAACACACACAGACACACAAAGATCACACACAGACATGCAGCTCACACAGACACACAACTCAGACACAGTTCAGACACACAACTCATACACAGCTCACACACACAACTCACACACAGCTCACACAGACACGTAACTCACAGACACGCAACTCACAGACACAACACACAGTTCACACACACACAACTCACATACAGCTCACACACAGACATGTAACTCACACAGACACACAACTAAAACAGATACGCAACTGACAGACACGCAACTCACACACCGACACGCAACTCACACACAAAAGCTCACACACAGTTCACACACAGACACGCAACTCACACACAGCTCACACACAGACACAACTCACGCACACATCACACACAAACACAGCTCGCACACACTCAACTCACACACACACAGCTCACACTCACAACTCCCACACACAGACACGTAGCTCACAGATACGCAACTCACACACAGACACAACTCACGCATACAGCTCACACACAGACAACTCACACACAGCTCACATAGACACAACTCACACACAGACACGTAACTCACACACACATACAACTCACACACACACAGACATACACATAGACACAACTCACACACAGCTCTCACACACAACTCACAGCTCACACACAGACACAACTCACACACACAGCTGCCACACACACAGAGACATAACTCATACAGATACGCAACTCATACAACTCACACACAGCTCACACATACAATTCACACACAGACATGCATCTCTCACACAACTCACATACACAACACAGCTCACTCAAAGATTATACAGATAACTCACAGTCCTCTGTGCTGGCTGTACATGTGCAGCTTCACATGCTCCCAGCCCCTGGCTCCCAACCCCCCTCCCTCACTCGCTGCCATGCACCAGATCTCTCACATTGTGACCCGGAGCTGCTTATCTTTGGTATCTTCCAGCACAGGAGGCTCCTCTCTTATCTTTGCTCTCACTTCGTCCCGAGCCGTGCAGGTTTAGGAGAACATGAGCACCCCTTGCAGATGCCATTGCCGCCCCCTCCTTCACCAGCAGGTGGCGCCACCTGACTCAGGCCACTCACATTGCCTCATCATTGATACGGCCCTGAGTGTACCCCGACCGGTCCGTGAACGCTATACCACAGTTAATACACCTGGAGTGATTTTTTTATTGAATATAAGGTATATCCCTATTGGTTACCTAGAGAGTTGAGGGAAATTGCGTCCTGCTGAGCAGCATACAGTAGCAAGGAATAGTTCATAAGATTTAATCCGCAGTTTCTAGTGGGTAGTGAGAAATAATAATAGTTGTGATTCAATGAAACAATGACAAATTCCCCAACTTTCAGGCTGGTATTCATTGTAAACCTGCATTACTTACTCCTGTGCCCAGAGGGATAGAAAAGTGAATTGGACAAAGTCCTAGAAACAAAGAAAGAGTCTGTCAGAATGTACGATTGCTACATCTAAAGACCTGAGTGTGGTCAGGTGTATGCATCCAGTTACCTTATGGTTCATGTGGTTGTGGTGGCATCTCCCGCTGTATGTGCAGTGAAATACCGGTGCCCTGTATTATATGGGCAGCGGGCGGGACTATAGTGACGTAGTTATGGTTGCGCGTGATCGTTTCCGGCATCTGGACCGCACGGAGGTGCGGTGTGGAACGCATGGCAAGTGTGCATGCTTAAGGTGAAAGCGCGCATGCGCAGTGTGAAACCAGGTTTTTAATGGTGCGGCGACGCTGTGATAACAGCGGGTGCATACTTCCTTTACCCCACTGCAGGAGGGACGTGATTGAGGCTTTTCTACACAATTGTGTCACGGTCTCTGTTAAAGAAACAGGAGAATATCATTAGAATTGAACAGTCATTGGAAATAACATTTAGGAACAAGAAGTTAAAGATTATACAGTTTAGTTGTGCTGTTTAGGTACAGACTTAAAAGTAGATCAATGGAGATTGTCAAGTAAAATTGTAATGCACACAAAGTTAATACTAGACCACAGAGCTGTACACATATTGTTACTATATGCTCCATTACAGAGGATCAGACCCATGACTATTGAGACATGTATTTATAGAGCAACATCTGTATGTCTATATAGGTTGCCAAAGGACAACTTGTGTTGGCCAGAGTCTGTACTCACATTCCATATTCCGACCCCAAGGTTCAAGTGTCTGAAGTTGATGAATCCAATATGATTCTCGTAATTTCAATTGTTTGATCCTATTGCACCCCCCCCCCCATCTACTGGGTGGGACATGTTCGATGACCTGGAACCGGATTTGTGATATGGAGTGTTTACATGTAGCAAAATGATTGGGAATTGGTAGAAGAATCTGACCACACCTGATGGTAGACTTGTGTTTGCTTATGAGGTCCCGGATATGCTGGGTGGTTTCCCCTACATATCCGAGACCGCACGAGCACTTGATTAGATGCACAACAAATGAAGTCTCACATGTATAGAATCCTTTAATTCTATATGTTTTACCAGAACGAGGATGGGTAAAAGGGTTGCCTTGAGTCACGTGTGAATATTGCATGCACCTTAAACATGGGTAGGTACCCTCACGTTGTGTTGATTAAAATGATTGACGTTTTAATTTGAGTTCTGAACCTACATCAGCCCTAATCAATCGGTCACGTATGTTTACTGTACGTTTTAAGCAGAATAGTGGTTTGGATCGAAATTCCGGTATGTCCGGATATGAGTGGCTTAATACCGGCCAGTGTTTAGTTACTATGTTACGTACCAATGTATGGTAGGGGTGATATGTGGTCACACATGCAACTTGAGGTTGTCTAGGTTCCTTTGGAACCGTTGTTGGACGTGGTTGTGTCAAGTGTGATGGGTACCCACATTGGCAAAATTTGTTGCTCATTTCAGTGTTTCTTGTCTCACGTGTTGTTCGATTTGACACAATTCTGGCGACTCTCATCTGTTGAGAATGAGGTAAAGACCTCTTGATATGCCAGGGATGGCAACTTGAAAAATGGAGCAGGCTATTTGTGTCCGTTGGCTTCGTGTATAGGTCCGTGAGCAGTATACCATCCTCTCCTTTATGGACCATGGTGTCCAGGAAATTGATTTGGTGATAATCACTATGTATAGTGAAGGAAAGGTCATCATTGTATGAGTTGATGTCCTCTAAAAAGGAAGACAACTCAATCTCGGTGCCGCGCCAAATGAGGAAGACATCATCAATATAGTGATGCCATGCAATACCACATTGCTGAATTAATGGATGGTTGACGATATGGTCCTCCTCCAATTTGGCCATAAAAATGTTAGCGTAGGGGACGCAACTTTAGAGCCCATTGCGGTCCCCCTACGCTGAACACAGAATTGGTCCTGAAAGAGGAAGTAGTTCTGCTCAAGGACTATAGTCAATAGGTCGCAAATGAAAGAGATTTTGACAGGTTAGCTTGTTGCAGTGAAAACTTAGTAGAATGAACTACACTCAAGGTGTATTTGGTTGTATTAATTGTGGCCTACAGTAAAGGTTTAGTGAACACTTCTTTTAAACAAAAAATGACAGGTTAGCTTGTTGCAGTAAAAAATTAGTAGAATCAACTACACTGAAGGGGTAGCTTCTCTTACAAGTGGGCTACACCACTGTGGGACACTGCTAGTCTGCTACTAGCCCGATCAAAGTGCCTGGACTAGCTGCAGCAAAAAAAATGCCTAATTAAGACAGGTGGTGTAGCTTTCTTCACAGCAGTGCTACACTACCTGCCCTAATGGATTCAAAGAGCTATATTACTGTGGCCAGATGCTGTGAGAAAGACTTGCACAGCACTGGCACACACCTGACACACACCTGCATGGCAAAAACTAATAGAGACTGCTCTAACCTAGCCCTGATAAGGGCTGCAATTAAAACTAGTCCCTGTTTCTATGAAGTAGCCCTGAAAAGGGCTGATAGACTACTAGTCCCTAGTCCCTATCCCTAATCGCTACTCTTATGGAGCAGCCGTAAAAAGGGCTGATATTACTAGTCCCTACTGCCTAAACATATCTATCTAACTTTGTATTCGCTCACTAGCTGACTGAGAGAACACAATTTAGTTTGCACTGTTTAGCGGTTGCACACAGCAGCAGCGGTGCCGTCTAACACCTGCAGCAGCTATCAGCAAAATAGTGGCGATCTTTAAGATGGCCGGGTTTTATAGGGCTAGGACATGTGACAGACACAGCCAATGATGACATTAGTTGTGTGAAAAAATGCACTTTGCAGTGTGGCACTGCGATTGTCTAGCAGCCTGAACCGCCCCACTGTACATGCTTTAGGAGAAAAAAAAAAAAAAAGAGCGCAACCATTTTGCTGCAGCTCTGATACAAACCCCCCTGCACATTATACACACAAACTGGATATTAACATTCATTTTCAGTATTAGGGCTTGGTTTAGGGTTAGGAAGATTAAGCTTTTGTGGATCGAAGCGTTATCGAGCATATACTAGAAATGCCGAATTTCAAGCAAATTGTTCTAATTTGGTGAATGACTCGAACACCACCAAAAACAGCTCAAATTTGAGATTGGCGAAGAATTAGAATCGAACATCGCTCATCTCTAGATATTACTTCTGTGAGACTGAGAAATAGGGGATATAATAAACACTCTTTGGATAAAGCTATCCAGAGAGTAGGGATGGGCGAATCTACTCACTAGGACTCGTTACTCGGCGAGTAGTAAGGGACTCGCAGGACTCGGTACTCTGCGAGTTTCCCAGCGATTACTCGCACAGCAACGAGTCCAATGCAAATCAATATCAATCCTAGTTTTGTCAGAGACTCTGATGGTGGGTTTACACGCCGCGATATCGGCGTCCAACTCCGACCCAACTCTGACAAAAAGTCACGTGGGTTGCGAGTTGGACCCGATATCGTGTGCGCGTTGTACGGTTTGAGCGTACAACGCGATGCTGGAACGATGCCAAAACGATATCGGAGTTGAATAGCAGAGCTATTCAACTCCCCGATATCGCATGGCCGTTGTAGCAGCATCGCAGCGTGTGACAGCCCAACTCCGATGTGTACGCCGACGCTACCCATTAACTCCCATGTTAAATGGTCGTTACTGGGTTGGTGGGCGTACACATCGGAGGGACGTTGTTTCCCGATATCGCAGCGTGTAAACCGCCGATGCAATATCGGGAAAAGGGCTGAAAAAATGCACGCTCCCGCGCCGTTGCCTCCGATATCGCCGCGATATCGGGACGTGTAACCCCACCGTGACTTGCATTGGTCTGATTACTGTGCGAGTAATCTCTGGGAAACTCGCAAAGTAACTGCTGTTACTTTGCGAGCTGAGTCCAGCTGTCTGCTCTGTGTGCAGGCTGCCGCAGCTCCAAGGTCCTAGAGCCCGCCTGCTCACAGAGATGATGTAGCAGAACTGCGATTGTTCTCAGTCTGCTCATTCCCTGTGCATAGACATCTATATCTATGCACAGGGGATGTAGCAGAGAGGACATCGCGTTTTGGACTACGTCAGACAAAGAGGATTTTTTTAATTAAAGATGGAGTCCCTAATGTCTTTTTTTTTTATTTCTAATAAAAAATTTCTCTGTGTTGTGTTTTTTTAACCCTTTATTGGAGATTCTTAGTGGCTGGATCAAACGTGGCCTGACATTAAGAATCTCGGGCTTAATACCAGCTTGTATAACAAAGCTGGTATTAACCCCTTTATTACCCAGCGTGCCACCGCCACCAGGGCCGCTGGAAGAGCGGGGTTCAGCGCCAGAGGATGGCGCTTCAATGAACGCGCCATCTTCTGGGGCGGCTGCGGGCTGCAATTTGCAGCGGGGGGTGCCCAGAAAGCTTGGGCATACCTGCGCTGCGGATTCCAGCCCCCAGCTGCTTAGCTGTACCTGGCTAGACATAGAAATTGCGCGGAGCCCCATGCATTTTTTTTAATTATTTCATGAAATTCATGAAATAATAAAAAAAGGGCTCCCCTATATTCTTGTATCTGGCCAGGTACAAATAGGCACCTGGGGGTTGGGGGCAGCCCGTCGCTGCCTGCTGGATCCGGCTGGTTCCAGAAATACGGCGAAGCCCACGTGAAATTTTTTCTGACAAATCCATAAAACAATGTAAATAAAAGGGACTGCATCTTTATTAACCCCTGGACCATGGGCGAGGGGTTAATAAAGATGCAGTCCCTTTTTTAGGATTGTTTTATTGATTTTTCAGAAAACAAATTACATGGGCTTCGCCGTATTTCTGGAACCAGCCGGATCCAGCAGGCAGCGACGGGCTGCCCCCAACCCCAAGGTGCCTATTTGTACCTGGCCAGACACAAGAATATAGGGGAGCCCCTTTTTTTTATTATTTCATGAATTTCATGAAATAATTTAAAAAAAATGCGTGGGACTCCGCGCAATTTCTATGTCTAGCCAGGTACAGCTAAGCAGCTGGGGGCTGGAATCCGCAGCGCAGGGATGCCCAAGCTTTCTGGGCACCCCCTGCTGCAAATTGCAGCCCGCAGCCGCCCCAGAAGATGGCGCGTTCATTGAAGCGCCATCCTCTGGCGCTGAACCCCGCTCTTCCAGCGGCCCTGGTGGCGGTGGCACGCTGGGTAATAAAGGGGTTAATACCAGCTTTGTTATACAAGCTGGTATTAAGCCCGAGATTCTTAATGTCAGGCCACGTTTGACCCAGCCACTAAGAATCTCCAATAAAGGGTTAAAAAAACACAACACAGAGAAAATTTTTTATTAGAAATAAAAAAAAAAGCCATTAGGGACTCCATCTTTAATTAAAAAAATCCTCTTCCGTCCGACGCAGTCCAAAACGCGATGTCCTCTCTGCTACATCCCCTGTGCATAGATATAGATGTCTATGCACAGGGAATGAGCAGACTGAGAACAATCTCAGCTCTGCTACATCAGGCAGCAGGCGGGCTCTAGGACCCTGGAGCTGCGGCAGCCAGCACAGAGGAGACAGCCGGACTCTTATCTGTGCGAGTTTCCCAGCGATTACTTGCACAGTAAACGAGTCCAATGCAAATCAATGGCAGGCTGAAGCTTCCGAAACACATCTGTGATTTGTAAATCGCACACTACTCGCTATTACTCGCTTCCCCATTCATTAACATTGGACTCGCTAGACTCGCAACGAGTAGCGAGTCCTGGGCTCGGACTCGCTAGAGTCAAGCGATTCCGAGTAATTTAGGATTCGCCCATCACTACCAGAGAGTTCTCTCTCCGACTAAAAACTCACAAAAAATATCAAAGCGAAAGTTGTGCTGAAACTGGTTTGAATAGAACTATTTCACTATGGCACTACCTTTAGCCGCCAATACTATGAGATAAAAACATCATAGAATGTTACACCTCAATTGTGTACCAATATTATCCCCAAGGTGAGTCACTTTTCACTTTTGTTTGCTAAAATGAACTTTGTTAATGGGAATACTACTTTAATATATGCACATACATTCATATTGTCAGAATGAGCTCACTGATGGATTCTCAGTTAGTCGGCCACTTTCTCTCATTAGGTCTCTCATTAGGCCTGAGGGAAGCTACGGGTGAACGCAGGGAGATTGCAGCATCCCTGGACACCCAATCTGCGTTCAGTGCTGGGTGGCTTTCCCTCATTAACCAGCTGGAGATCACTTCCGACTCTGCAGCCAGTGGCGTACCATCTGCAGTCGTAGGGATCCCAAGTGAGACTGGGCCCGGAGGTACATGGGCCCGGAGCCCGCCAACCCATGCGACCGCTGCGCCAGCGTTACATGGATGTGTGTCCCTGAGGACGCACATCCATGTCACTGCACGGCCGCTCTGCCCGGCCGGTCCCCAGGTGGTTGATCATGGCCACTGGAGGACTGTCAGGCTCTGCCACTTTAAATCTCCTGCGACCACTGCTGCTGCGCTCTGATGAGGTTATGTTACCGCATCACAGACAGGATGGAGCTGCCCAGCGGGAGCGGTTAAGCAGAAGAGCTGCAGCTCTTGGAGAGGGGGAAGGAGTGTCAGTGTGTGTGTGTGTGTCACTGTGCATGTGTCTGACTGTGTGTGACTGTATGTGACTGTGTGTGTGGCTGTTTGTGTGTGTGAGACTGTGTGTGTGACTGTGTGTGTTTGACCATGTGTGTGTGACCGTGTGTGTGACTGTGTGTGAGTATGTGTAGGAAACTGTGTGTGTGCATGATTATGTGTGACTGTGTGTGACTGTGTGTGTTTGACTGTGTGTTTGGCCATGTGTGTGTGTGACCTTGTATGTGTGTTTGACTGTGTGTGTTTGACCGTGTGTGACTGTGTGTTTGATCTTGTGTGTGTGTGACTGTGTGTGAGTGTGTTGGAGACTGTGTGTTTGACTGTGCATGATTATGTGTGACTGTGTGTGTTTGACTGTGCGTTTGACCATGTGTGTGTGTGACTGTGTGTGTCTGTGTGTGTGTGATTGTGTGTGTGAGACTGTGTGTGTTTTACCGTGTGTGTGACCATGTGTGTGTTTGACTGTGTGTGATTGAGTGTTTTTGTGTGTAACTGTGTGTGTCTGTGTGTGTGCGTGATTGTGTGTGTTTGACTGTCTGTGTGCGTGACTGTGTGTTTGACTGTGTGTGTGACCGTGTGTGTTTGACTGTGTGTGTTTGACCGTGTGTGTGCTGTACAGGGAGCAGTGTGACTGGGTGTGGAGGGCTGCACAGGGGGTAGTGTGTTTGTGTAGAGGGGGCTTTACAGTGGGCAGTGTGTCTGTGTGTGTGGTGGGCTGTACAGTGGGCAGTGTGTCTATGTGTGGGGGGGCTGTACAGAGGACAGTGTGACTGGGTGAGTGGGGCAGGTTGTACAGGGGGCAGTGTGTCTGTGTGGGGAGGATGTATGCTATATGGAGGGCTATGAGGCTGCATTATTGTGTTATACTATATGAAGGGCTATGATGCTGCATTATATGATATGAAGGGCTGTGAAGCTGCATTATATGATATGAAGGGCTGTAACACTGCATTATATTATCTGTAGGGCTGTGATGCTGCATTATATTATATGAAGGGCTAGAACGCTGCATTATATTATATGAAGGGCTGTGACACTGCATTATTTTATATGAAAGGCTGTGACGCTGCATTATATAATATGAAGGGCTGGGACGCTGCATTAATATGGAGAGCTGTGACGCTGCATTATATTATATGAAGGGCTGTGACGCTGCATTATATTATCCGGAGAGCTATGAGGCTGCATTATATTATCTGGAGAGCTATGAGGCTGCATTATATTATCTGTAGGGCTATGATGCTGCATTTATATTATCTGTAGGGCTATGAGGCGGCATTATATTATCTGGAGGGCTTTGAGTGTGCATTATATTATATGACAGGTTATGAGGCTGTACGCTGCATTATATTATCGGAGAGCTATGAGCTGCATTATATTATCTGGAGAGCTATGAGGCTGCATTATATTATCTGTATGCTATGATGCTGCATTTATATTATCTGTAGGCTATGAGGTGCATTATATTATCTGGAGGGCTATGAGTGTGCATTATATTATATGACAGGTTATGAGGCTGCATTATATTATATGGAAGGCTATGAGGCTGCGTTATACTATAATGGAGGACCATATATACCCGGATAAGGGCATATTCAAGGAGGAGGACCATATATAGCAGGATGAGGGACATTAGTACATAATGAAGGAGAGAGAGGTCAATTCATGAGTCTTTATAGGATTTAGAACATTACATGGGGCCCGTACATCTGACCAATGTGGGCGCACGGGGAAGGGCGGGCATGTCCAAATTTCACACCGGGGCCCTTTGGACTCTAGTTACGTCACTGTGTGCAGCATTAAATTAGCATGCTGCGGAGATGCAGAAGCGCGGCAACCTGTACTGCATCTTAAAATAACGCTGCGATTGGGAGAACAGGGAGCATGGGATTTCTAGAAATCCATCCACTGTACTTGTACTGTTGTACACAGTGGTAATATGCTGCGTCCAAAATGCTGCAAGTATTGCTCATGTGCATGCAGCCTAATAAAGCTTTCCCTACAAACTGATGATTAGTTCTGTCCCTACAAATTTGGCTGATGGAGGAACATATGACCAGACCTGTGTATCAGCCCAAGATACATGCATTTAAGGTAAATAAATAAATAATAATTGTCCATAAAGGTGGCCAAACCACCTCATCTACATACATATAGCACAATTCGTACTGATATTATAGTAATTAGGTCTGATTGAAGTTAAACTGACTCACCCGTCTAGGGCTTAAATCACAAAACTTTGAGATTTGTTCAGTTGATTACTGTACTCTATGAACTAATGAATCAGCAAACAGTCATTTGATTTATTGATGTCTTCCATATGGAAGAAAGAAGAAGTCAAATTATTGGAAAACTCATTTGGAAAGTTTTCCCTGCTTTCGTATTCTACTTTCCAGGCATACTGTATATATTTTACTTAGTTTTACTGCTATAGAAAAGAACTATTGTCCAATAGACCCAGTTTATAAAAATAGCACAATATAAAGTACTTTTAGGGCTCAACAATTACTGTAGAATATATTACAGTTAAATACGTCATTATGAAAAGCTGGAGAAGATAGGAGACGAAAAATCGGTTTAGTACGTGATGAGACATGGCAATGCACATGGCTTAAGAGATTTACATATAATAAACCCTCCTAATAACATTAGCCAAAATTCTGCAATTCACTGAACAGGTAATTGGAAATCAGTTAATTAAAGCAGACTATATTTGGCTTTGGCTTTATACTAGATCAACTTAACTCTTAGCTTCTATTAAATTACCAAATTAGCAGATTAAACTACTGACAATTTTTTTTATAAATGATTCAGCATATATAATACCTAGTGAAAGTGCACATTTTGGTAGTTTTTTAGTTAATAAAACTCATAAAAACTTTAACTCTTCAGAGGATGAAATAGCAGGAGTTTGAAAGACATTTTCCGGGTAGACGTTATGAATAAAAAGATGGAAAAATGAGCTAAAATTACCGTATTTATACATTCAGATCCATAGAAATCAGTCTGTAGAATTCCTGTTCTCTCCTGTAATTGCAAATGGGAGCTCATAGTTTTTTTTCTCATTAATTATTATGGAATTTATAAAAGAAATAAAATGTGCTATGTTTTATTGTCTGGAAGTCCTCAAATCCATGTTCTATCCATGTTTTTGACAGAATAGGTACCTATTACATTTTATAGGGCTACTAGATGGTGGCCCGATTCTAGCGCAACGGGTATTCTAGAATACCTTGTAAACAGGAGTGAACTGCGTCACACTATGACTGACAGCCTTGTAAACAGCAGAGAAGTGCGTCACACTATGAGCGGCAGTTCAAATTGCGCGTCAATATACCAAGCCGTGCTCCGCTTCGCTGACTAGTCGCAGCCAACCGCGACGACCAATCAGCACACTTGGCGCGTGTTTTAAAACACACGCCAAGCGCGCTGATTGGTCACCGCGGCTGGCAGCGAACAATCAGCGAAGCAGAGCACGGCTTGGCAGGGGTTTTGAATCCTACGCTGCTGATTGGTCGCCGCTGACAGGCGACCAATCAGTGGCGCGGGGTTCATATTTCCCGCCAAGCCGCTCCGCTTCACTGATCGCGGCCGAGGCAGGATGGAGCCAGCAGTGTCGGTGTGAAGCAGTGTCTGTGTGAAGCGGTGTCGGTGTGAAGTGGTGTCAGTGTTGTGCGGCGGTGTAGGTGTGCGCGGTGACAGTGTGTGGCGGTGTCGCTGTTCAGTCACCGGGTGAGACTAATCAGCAGGGGCAGAAAGGAGCATGACAGGATGGAGTGAGCGGGGCAGTGGCAGTGTCGGTGTGCGGCGGTGTCGGTGTGCGGCGGTATCAGTGTTGTGCGGCGGTGTCCTTATTCAGTTGCCCGGCGAGACTAATCAGCAGGGGCAGAAAGGAGCGGGGCAGGATGGAGCCAGGGGAGAGGATGGAGTCGGCGGGGCAGGATGGAGCCTGCGGGCTGGATGGAGGCGGGAAGGGCAGGATGGAGACGGGGGGCAGGATGGTGGTGGGGGGCAGGATGGAGCAAGTGGGGCAGGATGGAGCAAGCGGAGCAGGATGGAGCAAGTGGGGCAGGATGGTACAAGTGTGGTGGGATGGAGCAACCGGGGCGGGATAGAGGAAGCGGGGCGGGATGGAGCTGGGGGGCAGGATGGTGGCCGGGTGGCGGGTTGGTGGCAGGGGGCAAGATGGTGGCGGGGGTCAGGATGGAGCGAGCGGGGCAGGATGCAGCGGCGGTGTCGGTGTTGTGCGGCCGTGTCGGTGTACAGCAGTGTTAGTGTACAGCAGTGTCGGTGTACAGAAGTATCAGTGTTGTGTGTCGGTGTGCGGCGGTGTCGGTGTGCAGTGGAATTGGTGTGCGGCACTATCAGTGTTGTGCGGCGGTGTCGGTGTGCAGTGTTGTCTGTGTGCGGCGGTGTTGGTGTGCGCGAGGCAGGATGGAGCCAGTGGTGTCTGCGATGTGCAGCGATGTCGGTGTTCAGTGGCCGGGCGTGACTAATCAGTGGGGGCAAGATGGAGCGAGCAGGGCAGGATGGGCCTGGGGGGGCAGGATAAAGCCAGGGGTGCAGGATGGAGCTGGCAGGGCATGGAGCCAGGGGGGCAGGATGGTGGCAGGGGGGCAGGATGGTGGCGGGGGGCAGGATGGAGCGAGCGGGGCAGGATGGAGCCAGGGTACAGGATGGTGGCGGAGGGGCAGGATGGAGCCGGGGGGCAGGATTGAGCGAGTGGGGCAGGAAGGTGGTGATCGGGGCAGGATGGAGCCAGCAGAGGGGTTGCAGGATGGAGCCGGCGGGGGGAAGGCAGGATGGAGCCGGCAGGGGGGAAGACAGGATGGAGCTGGCAGGGGGGCAAAATGGAACCGGCAGGGCAGGATGGTGGTGATCAGGGCAGGATGGAGCTGGTGGGGCAGGATGGTAGCAGGGGGCAGGATGGAGCTGACGGGGCGGCAGGATGGAGCCAGCGATGCAGGATGGTGGCGATCGGGGCAGGATGGAGCCGGCAGGGCAGGATGGTGGCGGGGGGGCAGGATGGAGCCTGTGGGTCAGGATGGAGCTGGTGGGGCAGGATGAAGCCGGTGGAGGGGGCAGGATGGAGCTGGGGGGGCAAGATGGAGCCGAGGGAGCAGGATGGAGGTGGGGGGGCAGGATGGTGGCGGGGGCAGGGTGGAGCCGGCTGGGCAGGATGGAGCCAGCGGAGCAAGATGGTGGCGGGGGGGCAGGATGGTGGCGGGGGGGCAGGATGGAGCCAGGGGAGCAGGATAGAGCCAGGGGGCAGGATGGAGCGATCAGGGCAGGATGTAAGGCGGAGGGGCAGGATGGAGCTAGTGGGGGGGGCAGGATGGAGCCAGCGGGAATGGGCAGGATGGAGTTGGGGGGGCAGGATGGAACGATTAGGGCAGGATGGAGCCGAGGGGGGCAGGATGGAGCAATCAGGGCAGGATGGAGCCGGGGGGCAGAATGGAACCAGGGGGCAGGATGGAGTTGGGGGCGCAGGATGGAGCCGGCAAGGCAGGATGCAGATGGGGGGCAGGATGGAGCCGGGCGGAGGAGGGGCAGGAAAGAGCCGGGGGGGCATGGTGGAGCCGGGGGGGCAGGATAGAGTGCTTGGTAACCGGGAGCAGTAGCAGGCAGTGTCCTGCTAGGACCTTGCATGATGTCAGAATGACATCGGCATTCGGCGCTGTGATTGGCCTGCTCGCGGTCATGTGATATGCATGTCACATATCACATGACCGTGAGCAGGCCAATCACAGCGCCGAACACCGATGTCATTCTGACATCATGTAAGGTCCTACCAGGACACTGCCTGCTACTGCTCCCGGTTACCGAGCACTCGGCGGAGGGTAAGTATAACAATCTTTATTATTTTTAATACATTTGTCTTTATTTTACATTTGATTTTGCAGTGTATAATGCACTGCGAAATCAAATCACTAAAGAAGTAGCCCTAAGGAGCAGGGGGACGCGGGGGGCCTCGGGAAGCAGGAGCGCAGGCAGGGCAGGAGGAGCTGGGGGAAAGGAGCGTGGGCAGGGCAGAAGGAGCGAGGGTGCTTAGAGAAGAGCCGCGCGGTGCACAAATTTTGAATTTGCGCTGCTCTTTTGCATACGCTGCGCTCATTGGCCGCCGCGTCTGCCGGCGACCAATGAGCACTGGTGTGCAATTTCGGCGTCAGACAGACACGATTAGGAGATTATACAGTAGATTTACATGTGTGTGTTCTTTTTTTGTGGACTGAGTGGTCTGTAAAAAAATAGTTGAAGTTTTGTCCATATTTTATCTGTTATGTATCAAAATTACTTATACAAGTGTAATGGTCTGTTAAAATCATTGCCCGCATACGAGGTCATGTGTGTACGGTCTGTTTTTGACTTTGCAGTGGATAATAGGAACTTTGCAGTTTCTATATTCTTTTTCTTTGTGCAAGAAAATCACTGATGAAACATTGATGGTAACAAGTGACAGACAGATCAAATATTGATGCAAATTTGATCCAATGCTCTGATCAAAACATTAATTTTCTTGCATACGAGAAAAATCACTGACTTCTGAATAAGAAAGACCATAAAGCTTTACAGTTGCAGATTGTCACATCCGTATGAGGTCACAGGTTCAAAAAGGCTTCCTGGGACAGGCTTGAATTCCATAAAAATGCCAACACCATTTAACCCCTAGACAGGGGTCTAGTCTTACAACAGGGTCCAGTGGAAAGCTACCCGTAGAAGCCTGAGTAAGGCGAAACAGTGCGCCCGTCATCCTCCACCCCACCCCCGTGGCCTGACATTAAGAATCTCGGGCTTAATACCAGTTTGTATAACAAAGCTGGTATTAACCCCTTTATTACCCAGCGTGCTACCGCCACCAGGGCCGCTGGAAGAGCGGGGTTCAGCGCCAGAGGATGGCGCTTCAATGAACGCGCCATCTTCTGGGGCGGCTGCGGGCTGCAATTTGCAGCGGGGGGTGCCCAGAAAGCTTGGGCATCCCTGCGCTGCGGATTCCAGCCCCCAGCTGCTTAGCTGTACCTGGCTAGACATAGAAATTGCGCGGAGCCCCACACATTTTTCTTTTATTATTTCATGAATTTCAGAGTCAGAGTCTCAGAGTCAGAGTCTCAGAGCCACAGTCAGCGTCTCAGAGTCAGCGTCTCAGAGTCAGCGTCTCAGAGTCAGCGTCTCAGAGTCAGCGTCTCAGAGTCAGAGTCTCAGAGTCAGAGTCTCAGAGTCAGAGTCAGAATCTCAGAATTTCATGAAATAATTTTAAAAAAATGCGTGGGGCTCCGCGCAATTTCTATGTCTAGCCAGGTACAGCTAAGCAGCTGGGGGCTGGAATCCGCAGCGCAGGGATGCCCAAGCTTTCTGGGCACCCCCCGCTGCAAATTGCAGCCCGCAGCCACCCCAGAAGATGGCGCGTTCATTGAAGCGCCATCCTCTGGCGCTGAACCCCGCTCTTCCAGCGGCCCTGGTAGCGATGGCACGCTGGGTAATAAAGAGGTTAGGGCCAGCTTTGTATTATCAGCTGACCCTAAGCCCGAAATTTATGGCGGTCACGCCAATATTAGACATGACGCCATGAATTTCTATTAAATTGTTTTAAAAAAAACACAACACAAAGAAAATTTTTTATTAGAAATAAAAAAAAAAGCCATTAGGGACTCCATCTTTAATAATTAAAAAAATCCTCTTCCGTCCGACGCAGTCCAAAACGCGATGTCCTCTCTGCTACATCCCCTGTGCATAGATATAGATGTCTATGCACAGGGAATGAGCAGACTGAGAACAATCTCAGCTCTGCTACATCATCTCTGTGCACAGACATTCATGTCTGTACACAGGGAATGAGCACACTGAGAACAATCTCAGCTCTGCTACATCAGGCAGCAGGCGGGCTCTAGGACCCTGGAGCTGGCAGCCAGCACACAGAGCAGACAGGACTCTTATCTGTGTGAGTTTCCCAGCGATTACTTACAAAGTAAACGAGTCCAATGCAAATAAATGACAAAACTAGGATTGCTTCAGGCTGAAGCTTCCGAGACATCTGCGATTTGTAAATCTCACAGTACTCGCTATTACTCGCTTCCCCATTCATTAACATTGGACTCGCTAGACTCGCAACGAGTAGCGAGTCCTGTGCTCGGACTCGCTAGAGTCAAGCGATTCCGAGTAATTTAGGATTCGCCCATCACTACTCCCAATATCTTCCCTCACATAATCTTCGATCTTCCCAAGACTTCCTTCTCTCCTCCACACTTATTTGTTCCTCCATCAATCACCTCCAAGTCATCCCCATCCTCTGGTATTCTGCACCCCAAAATGTCCAATTATCCACCACTTTCGAATCTGTCAGGTGGAATTTAAAAACACATCTCTTCAAGAAAGCTGATAGCCTGAAATGACCATGCTGCTACCTCAACACCACTGGAGCTGCTGCCCCACCACCTTTGGAGCTGCTGAAATCCCCTGTCCAACTGTCCAATCCCCTGTCCAATGTAAGCTCGCAAGTTTAGGGTTCTCTTCCCTCTGTATCAGTCTGTCATTATTAATTTGTTTACTATTCTATATATGTATTTTGTATGTAACTCATTCTCATGTATAGCTCCATGGAACTAATGTTGCTATATACATTATTAATAATAATAATAATAATAATAATAGTTAGTGTCAGTCTGCTGGGTTTTATGTTGAATGGAGCCCACCCATGGCTCCCAGCAGAGAGTTACCGTATATACAAGAATATAAGCCGCGTTTTTCAGCACAAAAATTGTGCTGAAAAGTGCCCCCCTCGGCTTATACTCGAGTCACAGTGTGAAGGCTCTGTGGGGGGGCGGTGATCAGGAGCTGGAGGAGGTGGGGGGAGGCTGCAGTAGGAGCGGGCGGTCACGTGGGCCCGCTCATTAGTGCAATGCAATATGCACTGCATCCCCCTGTCCATCAGCGGCAGGGGGAGCGGTGCATATTACATTGCACTACTGTATGTAAGCGCTCCCCCATCAGTGGTATACGGCCCCCCTTGCTGCAGCACACCTGTAAAATAATAGCTCATTCATACTTATTACCGTCGCTCTGTCACTGCGCATCCTCTGGTCTTCTTCCTGCTTGTACACGGCGTCATGTTACCGGCACAGAAGCAATGACGTCATCGCTGCTGCGCCCGCCACAAGAATAGAAGCCGGTACAAGCAGGAAGAAGACCGGAGGACGCGCGGTGACAAAGTGACAGGGATAAGTATAAATTAGCTATTTTTTTACAGGCGTGCGGCAGCAAGGGGGGCCTGTATATTTCACTGATGGGGGGGGCCTGTATATACCACTGATGGGGGGGCCTGTATATACCACTGATGGGGTGGCTTGTATATACCACTGATGGAGGGGCCTGTATATACCACTGATGGGGGGGCCTGTATATACCACTGATGGGGGGGCCTGTATATACCACTGATGGGGGGGCTGTATATACCACTGATGGGGGGCCTGTATATACCACTGATGGAGGGGACCTGTATATACCACTGATGGAGGGGGCCTGTATATACCACTGATGGGGGGCCTGTATATACCACTGATGGAGGGGCTTGTATACCACTGATGGGGGGCCTGTATATAACCACTGATGGGGGACCTGTATATACCACTGATGGAGGGCCTGTATATACCACTGATGGGGGGGCCTGTATATACCACTGATGGGGGGCCTGTTATATACCACATGATTGAGGGGCCTGTATACCACTGATGGGGGACCTGTATATACCACTGATCGGGGCCTGTATATACCACTGAGGGGGGGCCTGTATATCAAACTGATGGGGGACTGTATATGTGGCGTCCCTGCGACCAGAGTGGCCACATATGGAACTGCAGCCAGGCAGAAAGATAGACGATTTTTACACCAACCACCCAGGACTCTAGACGGGCAAGGGGTGGTGGGTTTAGAGGAAAGTGGGTGGGAAAGAATGTAGATCAGGTGACAGAGAGCACAAATAGAGGAGAAAGAGGAGGAAGGAGTTAGTAGTCCGAGGTAGGCTGAGCTGTAAAGACAGAGTAGGCCAGAGTGAGCCTAGCTGAAAAGACACCAAGCAGAGAGTGACACACATCCTGGTGGGGTTGGGCTTGATGGAGATGCAGAATCCACAGAGTCACAGAAACCATGGAGAGAAAGCTCATCCATAGCCGCATCCCAGGGGAGTGTGAGGAAAGAGACCGGACCGGCAGTACTGGGTCCGAGGAACACGGCTGCACTGACTAACTGGTGGAGAAGATTTCCCTGATTTGTGCTGGAGTCACACGGGTTGGATGGAGTCTGGTAACACCTTGCAAGATATGGTTACTACAGACTAGGCACACACCAGAGTGTCGGCTCTGAGGGGAACAGAGATTACATACCGGCTACCCAGATTAACCGATGGGGAGCTATAACTCCAGGTTGGAGTTCCCACAACAAGGGTTGAAGGCACAGCAGCAACCACGAGGACCCACTAGGGTCCGAGCTGCCGCCATACAACCTGGGGAGACAACAGAGAGAGAAACAACCGCCTGGAAGGACTTAGAGGGAGTGAGGGGTCTCAGAGTGACAGCCTGGCTGCAGTGGGTACAGTGTTACCGGAGTTAACTGACCATTAACTGTTAAGAACTGAACTGTACCGTGAGCTGTGTTAACTGTGAAGAACTGACAAGTATACCCGGTGAACCCTGCCTGAGTGTCCGTGTTTGATTCCAGGTATATTGAACTGTGCATCATACCTTTTATCCTGTCAGGAGCAGCCCGACCCGTGGCGGGCTCATCCATCTGGCTGCAGCCCCATCATCCATCCTCCTGGCAGGGTAGAGTGGCAGCGTTGCTCCCATTACTGACCACAACCCGTGGGTGCCGTCACGACAAACTTTATCCTTTGTATATATCCCCTTTTACTTGTGAGAACCCGGGACACGGTCCGGACCAGGACCTCCGTGACATCCCCAGCAGTACCCTGGTCCGGTACCGAGTACCCCGTCCCAGTGGGCTCCACATATATACCACTGATGGGGGCTGTAACCTCTGATGGGAGGCCTGTATATACCACTGATGGGGGGCCTGTATATATCACTGATGGGGGGCCTGTATATACCACTGAGGGGGGCCTGTATATACCACTGATGGGGGCTGTATTCCACTGATGAGGGGGTACAGTATACCAGTGATGGAGGTCCTATACACCAGTGATGGGGGATTATATACCAGTAATGGGGGGCTATTTATCATGATGAGAGGGGCTGTATACCGTGATGAGAGTCTGCTTCATTCCCCCTCCCCTAGGCTTATACTCGAGTCAATAAGTTTCCCTAGTTTTGGAGGGTAAAATTAGGGGCCTCGGCTTATACTCGGGTCGGCTTATACTTGAGTATATACGGTAATTACCTACCAACTCCCTGCATCAAAATACAAGTGCATAACAAAGAGGAAACTATCCAACAAGACTTGTAATATTACTGTGGTTTCACCTAAGAACCAGGGGTTCCAACAGCATCTTCAGACATGGATTTGAAGCAAAAGTTTTACTTGTCCTCGAGATCTAGGGAAAACTATTCTGTAATTTACAAAATTTAGGCACACACCTATTCCTGCCAGAGTGTGGATACAATAGATAGAAGTGAATTTCTCTGGATTATTTTTTCTAACATTTGTTGCCTCATGTTGATTTTCAGTACAGAATACATTGCCTATAACATTTGCAAATAGAGTTAAATTTAATTTAAAAAGTTGTTTACTAGTTGGACAGCCCCTTCTCAATCACCTTGTTTACCTCCAGTACAATAACAACACTAATACTCACCCCCAGTGCTGGTACCATTCCAGTGGTGTGCGCGGTCACTCTCCAGGAATCCACATGCGATCTCTGCACCCAATCAGCTCTGGCATCACTTTCCCCGCCTTCAGGCAAATCAAACCTTAAGGGTGCTTTCACATAACGATTTTGTGCCTGTCAGTGGGATCCGACTTTGAAAGAGGATCCCACGGACAGGCACAGATCCACACGGATCCCTGCAATCGGATGGCAAATAGCCATCCGATCCGATTCTATGCAGGATCCGTGTGTATCCAGCGGTCCCCTGTCTTTCCCTGCTTCTGCCTCCTCCATCTTCTTCCCCTGCTATTCTATGCTGTCCCCCCGCTATTCTATTCTGTCCCCCCGCTATTCTATTCTGTGCCCACGCTCCTCTATCCTCATCTAATCCCTATCCTGTCCCTGTTCTCTTCCCTGTGTGTAAAAAAAAAAAAAACTCCTCCCGGAGCATACATCACCTGTCACCGGCTCCCACGCTGCAGCACCATCAGGACTGAAGAGCCTGTGATGATGTCACAGAGCTGGTCAGCTGACGGGTCATGTGACCGGATCAGTGACATCATCACAGGTCCTTCAGTCCTGATGGTGCTGCAGCGTGGGAGCGGTGACAGGTGATGTATGCTCCGGGAGGAGGTTTTTGTTTTTTCTCCTTCGCCTCATTGGGGGACACAGGACCGTAGGGTGTTATGCTGCTGTCCACTAGGAGGCGACACTAAGCAGAATCTGCAAAAGAGTAACAGTGGCTCCTCCTCTGTAGCATATACACCCCTGTAGCAGGAAGTGCTCTCCAGTTTTTGCTTAGTGTCGAAGGAGGCACACCACCATTTTTACTCTCTATTTTTTCTCATCCTTTTTTTCTTCCAATGAAGAAAAGTGGGTCCAGCGTGGCCCCCGGCATGCTCCTTCCTCGGCCACCCACTGTTGGGGCGCTGGGTTAAAGTTGAGAATCGTTACATATGCCGTACTCCTTTCTCGGCCTCCCACTGTTGGGTTGCTGGGTTAAAGTTGAGACAGCCCAGCATAACATCCACCTTCCTCACTCCCTCGGGGTCCTGAGTTGAAGCCAGAGCTGGACTACCTGCCAGATGACGTCCCCCTAATCACCCTCTGGGTGCTTAGGCTGAGGCACCACAGGTATCAGCAGCACATGCTGCATTCTGGGCTGGGACTCTGGATGGATGCCTGCAGAAGCACAGGCTCAGAGACGACCCCCTAATCACCCTATGGGTCATTAGGCTGTGGCACCACATGTACCAGCAGCACATGCTGCATTCTGGCCTGGGACTCTAGATGGATGCCCTGATCACCCTATGGGTCACTAGGCTGTGGCACCATAGGTACCAGCAGCACTCACTGCACTCTGGGCTGAGATTCTGGAGCAGTCCCCCTAATCACCTTGTGAGCTATTAGGCTGAGGCACATGGCTGCCTGCAGGAGCGCAGCTTACAAGCGCAGCTGCACTTATCTCCCCAGGATCCCGGTGGGGTCCGGGTACAGCCCCACTCAGCCCTGCACTCCTTCCAAGGACCTGGGACAGAGCCTGCTCCCCTTCTCCCTGCACAGCTCCCTCAGCACAGGCAGGGGAAAAAGATACCCTGCTCCACCTATGCTGCCCCTTCAAAACCAGGCAGCACGGTACCTGGGGTGGCAGGGATCCATGGCCCCCCTCGCTGCCAGACCGGAGTTTCCGGATGGATTCCGGACCTCCGCGCCGACCCCCCCGCCATCCGCGGGTCCGCAATTCACGCTAGGCCCCGGCTTCAGGCCTAGCGTGGAAGGCACCGCCTATCCCTGCCCACCGCCCGCCCTCCGGATCGCGTCAAATGACGCGGGGCTGCATCAGAGAGGGGCGGGAAGTTCCTCTGAGCGCTCTTTTTGCGCGCCCTTTCAGGTTCCCGCCCCCTCCTTCTTCTCCTGACGGCGCCAAATGCAGCCTGGGCGCCATTACACCGGGGGCACAAACACTGTGAGGCAGAATGCCACAACAGTGTAGCAGGCTATGGGGGCATATACAGGTCCTAGCTGGGATCCTTCCCTGCTGCAGCTCTCTCTGCCCCCCTCCCCTGGACACCAGTGGACAGGCTGTAGGGCAGATACAGGGAAGCCAGCAGGGACATATTCCCTGCTGCAGCTTCCTCTCTCCCTGTACACCAGACTGACAGGCTGTGGGGCAGATACAGGAAAGCCAGCAGGGATCTAATTCCCTGCTGCAGCTTTCTCTCCCCCTGTATACCATGTCTGACAGGCTGTGCCATGTGTCACAGGCATTTACAGAAAGGACAGGGATTTTCCCTGCTGTTCTCTCTCCTCCCTCTGGCTCCCACAGGAATAGGAGGGCCAGTACAAAAGTGGGCAGACCGACATATTTCTGTCCTGAAATACTCTGTGCTGCTGTGAATACAGTTTTTTTCTGTGAAATTTTCAATTTTATAAACTGCTGCAGCACGGTGCTGCCCTCACTCACATCAATGAGTGTACCGTGCCCTACAAGATCTTAACCAACATACCGGGCTACTGTACAATGTCAGTGAAGAAATTAGGTGTCAGACTATTTTCAGTACGCACAGGGAACACGTAATCCACTGAATACCCTATGGATGTATTGTGTTTATTCTGTGTCGTCACAAGGACACAACTTTGCCTATGTTCATACCACATTGGAGGTTTTACCTCTTATGACTCGCACCCAGCGAGCGGAGTCCCTCTGCCTAGTGCGGTTGACACACTAGGCACAACCGCCAATGGTGCAAGTACCTGTCTGAGCACATAATGTTACATCTAAATACACAGTCATTACGTCTGCAGCTATGTCGCAGTTTATAGGACACTTTCATGCAGCAGGATGATGGCTCCGACGTCTGATGGTTTTCGCAATCCAAAGCCCAGACTCGGACCTTTATGCGTCTTTGGTAGAACCCTAAATCAACGTTCCATCTCACAGGAAGCTAAATGTCGATACTTCGACGATTAAACTGTATCTGACAGGACACAAGACTGTACTCATGGGGCTCTCAGCACCCCATTTACCACAAGGGAGTTTTGTTGGTTTGGGACTCCATGGCATGTTCGTGCGGTACCCTAGCTGAAACAAGGTTCCCCCTAGGGACACAGTTCTGCTGAACAGAACACAACAGCAGGCATCAGTGTCTACTACCATACCTTGAGGATGCCAATTGCATGGCACCAGACAGTGCCTCGCTCGCAGTCAGCAATCCAGATTCCAACCTTTTGGGAATTCATGTAGCGGATCCTCGTCTAGATCGACACAACCTGATCAACGCACATATAGCGATCACCGAAAACCCTCAAAACTTGAGCTCCCCCTTAATTCAGGGAGTCATTATGCCTGTGCTACACGCAGAGCGTGTTTAAGGGTTCTATGACTGTGCTACACACACAGTGTGGTTTAAAGGTTCTATTCCAATTACCTTGTAGTCTCTAAACATTAATGTGCACTTCATCCCGTGCTAGACTGCCTCAGCTAGACATTCTCGCCTGGGACAGATTTTTCCGCACGGACTCCCTCCGTTCCATTGTACTTTTTCCATGGAACACGGAGAAGGTCTTGCATCCTTAGATATACAGGACGACTACCTGCCTGTTCTCCTTGCAGCCACTTATCATATTTACAATGTGCAAAGACCATTCCTCAGCGTGGCGTTTCCGTGCACACTCTTTACAGTCCCCTAAGTGGTCACAAAGTTTGTGGCAGTCATCATGGTTTCCTGCGTTCCAGGGACGTCATCACTCTTCCATACTTGGTTGATTTCCTCCTCAACGCACGACCTTCAGGGATTGAGACCGCAGTGCCTTTTTGCGGTGAACACATTATTAACACTTGGTTGGCTAGTCATCCTCCACAAGTCTACGCCAGTTTCACGACAGTCTCTAGTATTTTCAGAACCCAGTCCAATACATTCAAAGCACTAGTCGGATGTTTCCAAGACTAGGCATGGGCATTTCAACTAGAAGTCCGTACTCTCCTTCAATGGTCGCCTTAGACTGTCGGAGCTGACATGACGGTCAGAGACAGCACGGTTGCAGCACTGGTAGTTATTCCTTGACGCAGCTGCTCCTCAGGCCTCCCCAGTTATCTATGCTCACATCATGAGATAACATTGTACAATCTCGTATCAGGAGGTGTCTCCTCCAGTACCAGCCATGTAGTATCCCCTGTGGTGGCGCAGCCACTCACTAGTACGCAGGGGAAGTCATTTCTTACACCAAGTTGAAAGGTACTATTCACCGACGAAAGTCCGACAGAATGATGTGCGCTGTACCTACATCTTAATACTCAGAACAATTAATCCTGATCAGAGTCAACGATGCTCATCATCCTTCGGGAGATTCGGGCGAGGTTCCCAACACTGAAGATTTTATCCCTTCTCCTGGCGGTTCGCCATTTCAGAAGGCAGTCTAACAATGCCATGGCTGTGGCATATGTTGACTCGCTAGAAGCGAATCCCACAGTTTCCAGGCAATGAAGGAATTTTGCCACATTCTTCACTAGGCGGAATTCACAAACTCAGTACTACCGGCTGTTATTCTACCGCTGGTAGATGATTAGAACTGACAGTTTCTCCGTCGCCAAGGACTTGCCTCAGGATATGGTTGCTATATCTAGATGTTTTCAAACAACTCTGACGTCACCGGAAAACTCTGGAAGTAATAGTGTCACACCTCATTACCAAGGTTCCTAGCTTCATAGCCAGGTATCACGACCCACAGTCATGGACGTCGGAAGGCCTGATCTTGGACTGGACCCAATTCCAACTCCACCACATTTTCCACAGGCTACCACAATCCCAAGGTAGTGAAAATAATCAAACTGGACTGTCAGCAAATCATCCTTGCGTCCATACACTGGCCCAATCGCGCTTCGTACGCCGATTTCGCAAACCTCATAGCAGACGTACCATGCCGCCTACTGAATCGTCCAGACCCACTCTCTCAAGACCGTCTTACCATCATAATTCATCGGCTCAAAAATCGACAACGTGACCCTGGAGGCCCGGGTGTTCACATAATATTGTCGCAACTCCAATCAGAGCACGCACACCGCCTTCAGACAAGATATCCCATCAACATGGAAGATCATTTTCTTTTCTTTTCTTCTCGTGATCTTTCACCTTAGCACTGTTTCCTCCCAAGGATTCCAGTGCCATCCAACCGGATCTACACTCACGCCTGTCCTTAGGTCCTCTATAGGGACAAGTTTCAATCTTTTCAGTCCCTCTCGGCAATGTCTTGCTACCAGACCTTAATTAACATCTTTTCTTCAAGGAGTCTGCCGACTTGTTCCTCCCTCTCAAAGTCTAAGACTCGGGGGTCCTGACCCTCGCCCTCACGGCTTTACACTAGCCACATTTTAAACCATGAGGGAAAAATTCCCTTTGTCTTCTCACACAGGGAGTTGTTTTCTGGATAGCAATTACCTCTCTCCGCAGAGTCTTTAAATTTGCAGCGTTTTCATGTAAACCACCTTTTGATTTTTGTTTTTTCTAGTCTACCACCCAGACAAGGTTGTCCTTTGTTGTCCACCTACCTGAATATATACTTCTGACGGCGCTTAGCCCGCGCCAGTTCATCCGTTCAGAAATGCTCTACATTACTAGACCTTGGTCAGGATCCTACGCATATACGCGCCCAGGACTAGTTCCCTTTGGAAACCTCTTTTTCTTTTTTTCCTTCTTCCAGAAGGATAAACACAGCGAGCTGGTCATGCTCTACAAATACTTGACCAGATGGCTTAAATCCATCCGAGGGGCCTATTGTATTATTACAAGAACAAAAAAAAAAAAAAAAAAAAAAAAAAAAAAAGGAAAAATCATTAATATTATTGTTATTACACTTATATATATTATTCCTTATTTAGGGTAGCACCATTCTTCCATGGTGCTGTATCCTTTCCGGTTGCGGGCACAGCATATTCTACTATGGCCGCTGGGGCCTCCTGGGCTACTCGGATATTACGCACCAGGAGTTAGAACAACAAGGTGTAAGGCAGCCAAGCGGACAGCAGACACATGCTTACCAAACGCTTTAGTGTTCTCACTCAGTCCTCGGCAAATGCAAGTCTGGGAAGCTGTACCCTTCAGGCGGCAGTAGCCCACCTGTAGGTGCATTGTTGTTTTTTATCAATAGTGATTTTCCATTGCTGTTCCCACCCAGGGACTGCTTTAGGACGTCCCACGGTCCTGTGTCCCCAATGAGGCGAAGGAGAAAAGGAGAATTTTGTGTACTCACCATAAATTCCTTTTCTCTTAGCCTCTAATTGGGGGACACAGCACCCACCCTGTTGCCCGTTTCGGGCCGTTACTAGGTTCTCATCTTACTCCTGAGAGGTTATATAGTCGCCTGTTTATTTTCCAGGCCTGCTTATACTGTTATTACGTAATTGCCTGTTCGGTTGCAGGTTTTACCTTACTGTTATTATGTGGCTGCCTGTTTACTTAACAGGCCTTATTTTACTGTGATTCTTGTCATTCTTCTGTTCATTCTCCTACTGCTTTAGCACAAAACTGGAGAGCACTTCCTGCTACAGGGGTGTATATGCTACAGAGGAGGAGCCACTGTTACTCTTTTGCAGATTCTGCTTAGTGTCGCCTCCTAGTGGACAGCAGCATAACACCCTACGGTCCTGTGTCCCCCAATTAGAGGCTAAGAGAAAAGGAATTTACGGTGAGTACACAAAATTCTCCTTTTTTTACACACAGGTAAGAGAACAGGGACAGGATAGGGATTAGATGAGTATAGAGAAGCAGGGGCACAGAATAGAATAGCAGAGGCATAGCATATACAATAGGAGAGGGAAGAAGATGGAGGAGCAGAAGCAGGGAAAGACAGGGAATACGGTGCCGACATCGGATCCGAGGTGAACTCAGATCCGATGTCCATAGGCTCTCATGTTGTGGGCACTCGGATCAGCCTCGGATCAGCAGATATCCGATGCTGTCCGATTGGAGTCACTGACACAAAATCGTAGCAGGCTATAACAAAGAGGGCTACGATTTTGTGCCCGTAATTAAATCGGATGGGATCGGATGGTGCCAAAATCGGATGCCAATAGTGGCACATCCGATCCCATCCAATTCCCATAGGGGAACATGGGATCCAATTTCGGAACCAATTGTATCCGTTTTGAAACGGATACAATCGGATGACCGAATATCGTTATGTGAAAGCACCCTAAGAGCAAGTCAGGGCTGCAGCTGGCCGCTCACATCCTTTTGATGTTCAATCCAATTAGAAGCAGGGATATTGAATCCAACTGATTGGGACATAATAATGTCACATGAGCCTCAGGAGCATGAATAGCAAAACCTCTAGAAAGGCGCTGGAGGAGAACATGTGTTATTATTTTGCCGGGGCAAAAATGCTGATTGAAAAGGGGTTGTCCGAGTAGTTGACAACCTCTTCAATTATGCCCCAACTTTTCTAATTCTGGTGAGTTTGAAATTCAGGTTGAACAAAAAGCCTTTTTGGATTTTTTATGGGCTTGGAAAAGGTTGAAAAAATAAAATGTAAATGATAATCACTTGTTGTAAGCTTTTGTTTGATTCCTTACCCTGCCTGTGTGTGTGGGGGTGGGGCCACATGTGGGGGGAGCAGTTTGTCACTGACTTTAATTATGTGATTTCCTCCATGTGGCTTCAGCAACAACAAAAGAACCAAAGACCTGATTGGGGAATCAGGATAACTGCTGCAGAAGTTGTATGAGTAGGTAGGCAACATTCACACTGTGCGTTTTTGGTCTGTTTTTGCTCATCAGTATTTGTAGCCAAAAGCAGGAGTGGAACAATCAGTGGAAAATTATAATAGAAATATGTCACCACTTCTGTATTTATCACCCACTCCTGGTTTTGGCTACAAAAGCTGATGAGCAAAAAACAGACCAAAAACACACAATGAGAATGTAGCCTTAGGTTAGGGCCTAAAATACTGTATATTAGTACTATATTTTATTTTTAAAATGTTCTCCCTCCCCTCTGTTTAATATTCCTTAAGGTCTAAAAGGAATTAAGAGTGTAAAAAATGTCTTTTCCCAGCAAATAAAGTACCTTCAATTTGGACCAGATTTGAGTTGGACTTCATCGATCCTGGTGACCGCTTAGAGCAAAGTTATCTCTATATAGCACCATAGCATTCATGGTTATATAAATAAAGATGCATTTGGTTTGGATGCTTATATACTCTTATGCATGTCAGACAACATATTAATCTTAGCTATATTTGCTATTGTGCTATAAAAAAAAAAACTTATTGCATCTGTGTTAGTTACAGTTTTCAGTTCAGCATTCAGATGTTATTACAGGTAGCTAATGGGTGGCTGTAAGTGGATACCAGGTGGTATGATGGAACCCTTGGTGTGTGCCTTCTGTCCTCTCTGCTCCTTCCTGCTTCCCAGTAATTGTGTGAAGCCTGGTGTCCTATAGCTCACCTGACCTCCTGTTTTCCTTCACCCTTGCCGCCATCAGGTATCCCTCTGCCGGCTGACCGCCTGCTCCTTTTGTGGTGCCTGGTTCCCTCTTCTGGACTGCTTAGGTGCCTGGGAGACTTATAGACCTCCCACGGATTCCGGATTTTATTGTGGTCGTGAAGTATCCAACAGGTGCGGGCTCCGGTGCCCGGTAATCTGTCTGGGATAAACTCCCTCAAGTTCCTCGCTCCCAAAACTGGCTGTCTGCGCCTGGGAGCCGTTTCTCCTACTCCCTGGTCCCTCAGCTGAGACACCCTCTCCTCTCGACCTCAGGTCAAAGACCAAAGATTTCCTCCAAGACCCTCCTTGTTCCCCCTAGAGGTGGTTTTATTCCCTCCCGGGTAACCTCCCACCATGTAATCTAGTGTGGGAGTGCTAGTGTATGGGTCCCACCCACCATCCTAGGTTCCACTCACAGCTGGAGTATCTGCACCTCTTTTACGGGTGCAGTACCCCTATGTGACGCCTGCTTTGCGGGGCGCCACATACCCCCTTGATTGAATGTTCTCGTCCGCGAGTATTAGTACCTGTCTACCGGGAAGTGAAAAGCATTTTTATCTTCATTAAAACCAACAGGTAACTATTTACAGTTAAGCATATTTAGATTTCTTCCCATTGGGAGGCACGTTATTGCAACGTTACACATATAAACACGGACATTATCTACTCGGCCCAACGGGGACTGGTACTAACTACGTGGACTCAGCGGTAATCTATTGTCCGGCACAGTCCAGTGTGTGTTATCACCGCTGGGCCGCTGCTCACTCAGCACACATCATTTAACAGGGAGAAGGTTCAAATGAAAGTCACTAGGTCCTCAGATATAAATAAACGGGGACACACTCATTATTCTTGGGTTGCAAAAATGGAAAAGGCAAATATAAAGGGCATGGTTGCTGGAAGGGGCTATTTACAGGACAATGTCTCAAAGCGGGAGTCTATTGCTAGTTCAAGGTAAAGTCTCTGCACGGGAAATCCTGATAGGGAACCAGCCTAACGGGCTGGAGTATCGCTCATACGTAACCTGCTCACCTCTATACAGATCTCAATTCGGGTGTCCTTTCCGCAGGTGGGATTCCACGTCACGTCTGGCAAAGAAGACGTCATCGATTAGTCCGGGTTATCGCAAAAACCCCCAGCCATCTTCTTGGCACACGGAAACAACAGTTCCTAAACGGCGTAACTCCATTGGAAGCGGGGGCTGTGATCTGGTCTCATCACGAAGTCACCTCGTTGCCTGTTCTCACTGGAACCAGTCTTCCCATCGTCTCTGTCTGGCCAGCTGATCTCTCTTATCCAACGCTGATTGAGACCGCTGGGGTGGTTGGTACTGTAGAGGTGGTGAGTTGCCGGTCGGGACTCTAGGCACCACTCGGGTTTCTGCTGAGCTCAATATGGCGGGGGCTCCTCGCTGCTGCCGCTGCCACACGGTCCAGACACACAGCTTCTGGGGTGCTCCCTCCTGAGGCTCCCTCTGCATCCTCCGGTTCCTCATTATCGGTATCGTCATACTCCTCCTTGACTACAATATTCGGTTCTGCTAGGGACAGCCGGAGACAACTGCTGGCTCGGGACGGTGGTGAAGTCAGGGGTTCTGTTTGAACTCCCGTGTCCCGAGTCTGGAAGGGTGGTGCAACGGGTGGTAGAGAGGCGCAGTATTCCTCAACTGCGCGTTCGGCCACTGCCGCCTTTCGCGCCTCGCGGTCCGCTCTGCGCTCCACTGCTGGCACACACATGCCAGGGCTTCCTCCATCTCCTGGTAGAGCCAACCAAAGCGTCCCTCCAGTAGTCAGCATCCCCCTCTAAGGTTAAGAGGGACACTGCTGCCCGGTCTCCTTACGCAGCTCGAGTTTGCTCCTCAAGCTCGCGCACAATGTCTCTCCAACGGGGTGCCACCTTGCTGCCGGGTACGAAGGAGTCTTCTTGTTTCTGTCCTTCTCTTCTGGTTTGTCTTCTTAAGGGCGGCACTCCCTGGGAACTTCCTGTGGGCCACACCCCTGATTGATTGATGGCAATCTGGGTGGCCACACTTTTTGGCGCCTCGGTCTTGGCCCTCCTTCTCCTAGGGGCTGAGGCACACCCCAGGGCCTGCACATGGTGTTTAGTACTTGGCTATGGCACTATCTTGAGTCCTCCTGCAGTAATGCTGGGAACCCATTTTTAGCGCCGAGCAATGGCAGAAAAAGTTTGCTTTAAGCACAAGTCCAAGTTCTAGGCGCACAGTACCCAGTGGTACCGAGCACGATATCCTGTTCGTGACGCCAGAAAAAGATACACTGTAGCGCCCAGGCTTCGGGGTACTCGGGTGTCAGGCGGCAAAACAGTTCATCGATGTCACGGAGAATGACAGCCGCGCCTGACCCCGTGTCTTGGGGTATCTTTTGAAAAGGGGGCTTGATATCTACAAGGGACTATTTACAAAGTTTGTCGTGACACCACCTGCAGTATCTGGTGAGATGCCACCAGTCCCGCCACAGTCCGCCGGAGGTAATTGGTATTGCGGCAAGTGTGGTAAAGTCCTCTGCAGGTAGGACTGGACCTCTGGAGAAGCATTCCTGCAAGGGAAAAAGTTCATGCAGAAGGCAATGCAGCAGAGTTGAATTCACTTCTCTCCGGGTACTTTACTGGAAACTTTTAGCAGTTTACCATCACTGCCATAGACAAAAACCAATACTGCACTTGCAGGACGCAGTCAGACCCCACTTGTGTAGCAAGCCCAGGTGCAGGCTGATAAACTCTAGTAAATTTTTAGCAGTGTTACTTACAGTTTTCAGTTCAGCATTCAGATGTTATTACAGGTAGCTAACAGATGGCTGTAAGTGGATCCCAGGTGGTATGATGGAACCCTTGGTGTGTACCTTATTTCCTCTCTGCTCCTTCCTGCTTCCCAGTAATTGTGTGAAGCCTGGTGTCCTATAGCCCACATGGCCTCCTGTTTTCCTTCACCCTTGCTGCCGTCAGGTAACCTTCTGCTGACTGACCGCCTGCTCCTGCTCCTTCAGCGGTGCCTGGTTCCCTTTTCTGGACTACTTAGGTGCCTGGGAGACTTATAGACCTCCCACGGATTCCGGATTTATTGTGGTCATGAAGTATCCCACAGGTGCGGGCTTCGATGCCCCGTAAGCTGTCTGGGATAAACTCCCTCGAGTTCCTCGCTCCCAAACCGTGTAATCTAGTGTGGGAGTGCTAGTGTATGGGTCCCACCCACCATCCTAGGTTCCACTCACAGCTGGAGAATCTGCGCCACACATCCAAAAGGAGTGATCATACATATATCTAGGAAGCAGTTGATTTTTTTTACTAGAAATGTTGTTACTTTTTATTTGCTGAAGTTCATTTCATTTATTCCACTCTTGGAGAAACCCTTTAACTTTGCAATTAGACTTTACCACCATGTTACTTTTATTTATTAAATCCTTTGGCCGAGTACATTAATGTAACTTTACACTTGTATTGGGAATATAGAAAAAATTGAGAAGAAAAGAAAGAACCATTTGCGACAGATCTATTTCAGATCAGATGCTAGTTTACAAATATTCTGCTTTGAACAAGATGACAAGAATCATAAATGGTAAGGAAATGCAAAGTGAAGAAAAAGGAGGTGAATCAAATAACACCCACTCAGTACATTTATCACTTAATTGACACCAGTGATGCATGAAGGTTTAGCCGTCTACTCTGGGATTAATGATAGGTAGCCAGTTATCAGCTGTGAGTTCTGGTAAAGATGATGTTACTACTGAGCGCAGGTGTTAACAAAATACCAAGGATATTTAATGATTATCTTAGGCTGTAGCAGAAGGAATGTAACAGCCAAAAAAGACAATGGGACACGAATATAAAAAACTGCATTTAATGTTCTGTATATTCACATCCCATCCTTGTGATGCTCAAAATGAATGCACCTGTCCACAGTGGTGTAACTAAAGTCCGATGGGCCCATGGTGTAAAATTGTGTCCTGCTTCCCCCCTCGCATGTTTTTGCAGCTTTCTAAATCCAATAAAGACATGTGTTATCCCCTTCCTAAGTAGTAGTGTCCCCCATCCTGAATTAATTTCACCCATCCTGGGCCCCTTGATGGCAAATATGCCCCTCTCCCTGGTTAATAGGTCTCTCATCTTGGTCCAATTCCTCCTAAATATGACCTCATTCTGGTATATATGTTTCGATCCTGATAAATATGTCCCACATCATGGCATATATGTCCCTATTCTTATATATTTGTCCTTCATCCTGGTGTACATGTCTACCATCCTGATATATATGTCCCGATCCTGGGTCTGTTTCTGTTAAATATACAGTGCCTACAAGTAGTCTTCAACCCCCTGCTGATTTAGGTGGTTTGATAAGATGCAAATAAGTTAGAGCCTTCAAACTGCAAACAAGAGTAGGATTTATTAACAGAAGCATAAATCTTACAAACCAAAAAGTTATGTTGCTTATTTGAATTTTAATAAATTTTAAACATAAAAGTGTGGGTCAATTTTATTCAACCCCTAGGTTTAATATTTTGTGGAATAACCCTTGTTTGCAATTACAGCTAATAATCGTCTTTTATAAGACCTGATCAGGCCGGCACAGGTCTCTGGAGTTATCTTGGCCCACTCCTCCATGCAGATCTTCTCCAAGTTATCTAGGTTCTTTGGGTGTCTCATGTGGACTTTAATCTTGAGCTCCTTCCACAAGTTTTCAATTGGGTTAAGGTCAGGAGACTGACTAGGCCACTCCATCACCTTGATTTTTTCCCTCTTGAACCAGGCCTTGGTTTTCTTGGCTGTGTGCTTTGGGTCGTTGTCTTGTTGGAAGATGAAATTACGACCCATCTTAAGATCCTTGATGGAGGAGCGGAGGTTCTTGGCCAAAATATCCAGGTAGGCCGTGCTATCCATCTTCCCATGGATGCGGACCAGATGGCCAGGCCCCTTGGCTGAGAAACAGCCCCACAGCATGATGCTGCCACCACCATGCTTGACTGTAGGGATGGTATTCTTGGGGTCGTATGCAGTGCCATCTAGTCTCCAAACGTCACGTGTGTGGTTGGCACCAAAGATCTCGATCTTGGTCTCATCAGACCATAGAACCTTGAACCAGTCTGTCTCAGAATCCTCCAAGTGATCATGAGCAAACTGTAGACGAGCCTTGACATGACGCTTTAAAAGTAAAGGTACCTTACGGGCTCGTCTGGAACGGAGACCATTGCGGTGGAGTACGTTACTTATGGTATTGACTGAAACCAATGTCCCCACTGCCATGAGATCTTCCCGGAGCTCCTTCCTTGTTGTCCTTGGGTTAGCCTTGACTCTTCGGACAAGCCTGGCCTCGGCACGGGAGGAAACTTTCAAAGGCTGTCCAGGCCATGGAAGGCTAACAGTAGTTCCATAAGCCTTCCACTTCCGGATGATGCTCCCAACAGTGGAGACAGGTAGGCCCAACTCCTTGGAAAGGGTTTTGTACCTCTTGCCAGCCTTGTGACCCTCCACGATCTTGTCTCTGATGGCCTTGGAATGCTCCTTTGTCTTTCCCATGTTGACCATGTATGAGTGCTGTTCACAAGTTTGGGGAGGGTCTTAAATAGTCAGAAAAGGCTGGCAAAAGAGATAATTAATCCACACATGTGAAACTCATTGTTCTTTGTGCCTGAACTACTTCTTAATACTTTAGGGGGACCAAACAGAATGCTGGTGGTTTGAGGGGTTGAATAATAAATGACCCTCTGAATTAACTTTTAACACTTTAAAAAAAAAAATTAAAAAAATATTTTTGGCTGCAGTGCATTTCCCACTTCCAGGCTGATCTACAGTCCAAATGTCACAATGCCAAGTTAATTCCGCATGTGTCAACCAGCTAAATCTGCAGGGGGTTGAAGACTACTTGTAGGCACTGTATCCTGCATCCTTTTCACCATTCTATTTTATACAATTGTGCACTAAAGTACTCCTCTGCAGCCAGCGCAGTGGCCGACAGCTGACATCAGAGGACCTGCTATGATGATGCAAAACAGCCATGGGTACACAGACATCAGTATATGGCCAATGTTTAGCCAGCAGCATGTATTGCAGTGTAGTGACTCAATGGGTCTCTGGGCTACAATGTATTTCAGTTAGATGCGCATCATCAGACATTATTTTCTTTGAAACAATTGTACCTGATGATTCCAGGTCTTTCTGTAGCTCTCCACAGGTGGTTCTTGGGTCTCGGACAACTCTTCTAATAATTCTTTTCACTCCTCTGTCTGAAATTGATGCATCCCAGCCCAGGGCCATGGGGTACACAGAGACCGGGCTAACAGTTTTTCTAGGGACGTCACGGGGGTCAAGGCCCAGCTCCATGGCCCTGGGTGTCGAGTTAAAAGTTCTGGGAGATGGTGGAGCAGGGATGGTTGTCTTGACGCCACCCGTGGTATGCGGCTATTAGTGACTGATGCGGCGGTGCGGGACCTCTGGGGATGATGGGCGTGCAGCTGTGGTGACTTCGGTCCCCATGGGTGGAGCAGATCCCCAGGGCAACCGGGAAAGTCTTAGGCAGTGGTAGGCCATTGGGGGTGCAGGACTGAGGGCGCGGAATAACCGACAGACACACAGGTTGATGTCTCCGTTACTTTTACTGGCTGTAGTAGCAGGTCTAGTCCAGGATACTATCCACAAGAAATGTTGGAAATCCGGGTGGCCTGGAAGCAAGTTGGGGATCTCCTCACCCGTGAGTTCTGAGGCCTGCCTGTTGCGCTACTCTTGGCTCGTCCTGGTTGCCTGTAGCTAGCAGCGACCCTGTCCTCATGTGGAAGTCTCTCACCCGTATGGCAGGCAGCCCTAGCCCTTCCCGGGTACCACTCCTCTGGCTATTATCCCTAAGTTCTCCTGTGCTGCTGTGCCTCCTGGGCTTTGTTGTGGACAGGAGACATGGAATCTCCCACCCTCCCATTTTGACTGCTGGGCCTCGAATCCCTCGCAACCTCGGACTCCGGTGTTAGCTTCTGTCGCTCCGCACTGGGGTGAGCCTGGGAACTGGCTCCACTCCCCAGGCCGGCTTCTCTCCTTCCTCAGACCTTCTCCTATGGGTTCCTCACACTTGCTAGTCTCTGTCCCAGGATGAGCCGTACTCTGCTCCAGTTCACCGGACCTCTTCACAGTCCTCCTAGGAACTGAACTGACTAACTCCGCCCCCAGGCCTGAATTTATAGGGGAGCTCCCCTGAAGTCGGGTTTCAGAGCTCCCCCTTCAGGTCTGGAGTCAGAAACAGTGTTGTGTATTGTGGGCTTACCTGGTGTGGATACTCCCTGTTGCTTCCAAGCACGGCATCACCCCTCGAAGGAGACAATGCCATTGTGGCAACCGGATTCTGGGGTGCCACAAAATCTTGTGGTATCACCTGGTATTGGCTGATTTATGGTGAACTGATCTCCTTTCCATCTCCAGATTAGGTTATGTGCACACAAGGCATTTTTGCTGCTGCCAAAAACTCAGCAAATCCTGTACAGGTTTCTAGCATCGCTAGATTTCTTGGTAGGAGATTTTGGCTGTGTTTTACTGCATTTTTGCTACGTTTTGGTTGCTGCATTTTTTTTAGCCATTGACTGCAGCAAAAATGCAGAAGAGAATTGCCATGCTTATTCTTTTAAAAATGCAACAAAACTTGCTCAGGTTTCAGTTTCTGTAAAGAAACTGAAACATTGTGTGTGCACAGCTTTTCTCTAAAACACATAGGTTTTGCTGGAAAGTAAAAATTCATATATTAGCATAAAACCATGGTAAAAGCTCAGCACAAAAACACAGGAAAAATACACTGTGTGCACATAGCCTTAAGGTCCCAACAGTGCTGACTGGAACCTTCAGTAGTTTAGAAGTTCTTCTGGAACCAGCACCAGCAGTATGTTTTGCAATAAAAAGGTTGCAAGGTTTTTAGAAAGTTCACTGGTTTGCCCCATTATGAGATGTTTCTTGTGTGGCACTTTAGTTATGAGACACCTTTTTATCGCCATCATTTGAACCAGCTGATATTATTTTTCACTATGTGTCAGGATTGCTTTCTAATTACTGATAGATTTCAGCTGGTGTCATGACTTTCCATGGCATTTTGCACCTTTCTTGATGTGTTCAATATTATTTCCCTGTGTTATTTCTAATTATTATCCCTAAGTAAATTTATTGACATATATGGCTTGATTTCTTTGTATTTGTGGATTGGATAGGTTGAATGGGTTGCTACTGACATCTAGTGAGAAATTCATGTGAATAACACATTTACCTTTATATTTACTTAGAAAATTGATGATGTGATTAATACTTTTTACATTTGTTGCATACAGTAGAAGAGAATCCATCAACAACCCGCTTGGGGTCATTCCATGTCAAGTGATCCAAAAATGAATATTTTTTTTCCCTGACGTCCTCAGATTTTTAAAAAATTTTTTCTATCTGAAGAACAACTTTATCTAATTACAAAAAAAAAGTTTTGAATTTTTTTCTTTATCTGTTAATTTTTTACAGATTTTTAAAGTTTTAAAAAAGTGCGAATTTTGGCCTGGTATGGCTTTACATTTTCTATCATATCTCGGGCTAGAAATAAGATAGAGAAACAAAATAAACACCAATCTACTCAGAACTGTCCATGCTTTCATCAGATATGTCACAAGAGGATATTTGTTAATATTTTACCCATGTGATCGCAAGCGCAAAACTTTAAAACGCATTTCCGAAAAATCGGCGCGCTTTAAATATTTCAAAAACTGCCCATGTGTCTGCTGTGCTCTTAGCCACATCTGTACCAAATTTCAAGTTGGGATCGCAATGGGATCATATTTTAACATATTTTAATAGTAAGAGCGTCAATGGGTCATTCCATATCAAGTGATCTAAATATGAATATTTTTTTTTACCTGACGTCTTTAGATTTTTTTTTTTTTTTTTCCTTTATGAAGTACTACTTTAGTTAATTACAAATTAAAAGTTTGGAATTTTTTTCTTCATCAGTTAATTTTTTACAGATTTTTAAAGTTTAAAAAAAGGGTGAATTTTGGCCTGGTACGACTTTACATTTTTTTATCTCAGGCTAGAAATAAGATAATGAAGTGGGAGAGGCGTCATTTTACTCAGAACGGTAACAGCTTTCATTTGAGATGTTACAAGACTATGTTCCTTTATATCAAATTCAAACTATTGACGGGCAATTGTGAAAAAATGACTGATTGTGTTCTTGGTGACTTTTGAATTGACACTATAATAGTTAAATATTTTGCACTTAGGTCCAATGAATGCGTCCATGGGGTCAAGCTGGGACAGAGTCATCACAAATTAGCCTTATTTGCAGATGACCTGCTACTTTACATCTCCCAGCCCCTGGTCTCCATCCCTTCGGTCTTAATGGAGTTTGAACGGTTCGGACAATTGAGCAACTTTAAAGTGAATTGCTCCAAAACCGAGGCACTCAATATTTCTTTGCCTGGAGAATTGGTTTCTCATCTATCTAAACAGTTCCCATTTAAATGGAAAGTAGAAGCCATTAAGTACTTGGGAGTCCTTATACCAAAAGATCTTAAACAAATATTCAATTTAAATTATCAACCCCTTTTGACTAACGCGGAATCGGCATTTACCTCCTATAGACAATTAAAGCTATCCTGGTTCGGGAGAATAAACGTAGTCAAGATGGATGTCTTGCCCGACTCTTATATACTTTTCAGACAGTTCCTGTTCTATTGGATAGAGGTTTCCTCTCCAAAATGCAATCTATGATCCTTAGATTTGTCTGGGGGGGCAAGAGGTCCAGATTGCGAATGAATATCCTATCCTTGCCCGAGACCAGAGGAGGGTTGGACTACCCAACATACGAGCGTACTTTGAGGCTTCCTCTCTTGTTAGAGCTCTAGATTGGCATTATCATGCGTCCTCCAAGAAATGGGTAGGGGTGGAGCAAGAGGGTTTGGGGATTCCGCTGAAACACCTGCTTTGGATTTCCCCTAAAGACTCCACAGACCTAGTACCTTTGACAGACATGACCAGAAACACCTTGAAGGTATGGCACCTAGTGACGAAAACCCTCCGCTTAAACGACAGACTTAGCCCTTTGACTCCCCTTTTTTCCAACCCATCTTTCCCACCCAGATTTGACAGGCAGAGATTTTTATGTTGGCGGATTGTGGATGACACCCGAGTAGGACAGACTCTGTCCAGTGGTGGTTTGCCCCCGATGGCAGAGCTACAACTCAAAGAACCTACGAGACCTCTTAAGTGATTCGAATTTCTCCAATACAGAGCATAATTATATTCAGCTGACCACTCTTGCAGGGTAAGATTGACGCCCAACGTATTGGAGAGGTTATTCCAACTGGAGGCTCCACCGAGGCGCAAAATATCATTTCTATACCAGGCCTTAGGGTCCATGAGAGAGCAGGGCACCCTTTACTTCCAACGTGCTTGGGAGAGGGAATTGGGGTGTAGCATTTCAGAAGCTAATTGGCAGAAATGCTTTATATTTACTCACTCACTAGCTAGCGCTTGTTCTGCACAAGAAAGAAGCTATAAGCTGCTCACTAGATGGTACTTGTGCCCGACGACACTCCGGAACATGTTCCCTGGAACCCCTGATACCTGTTGGCGCTGTGGGAAGAGAAGGGTACAATGATACACATTTGGTGGAGTTGTGGGGAAATCCGGCGGTTCTGGTCTGAGGTTTTCAATGCAAACGCCCGGATAACAGGTAAACAAGCCGAATGCTGCCCAGAATCGGCAATGTTATCCATTTTTCCAGGTCCTATTGGGCTACAGAAGAGGGATATTCTCCGCTTTTGCATCTCAGCTGCTCGTGCTGTGATCCCGAGATTCTGGAAATCAAGCCGGGCTCCATCTCTACTTGATTGGTTCAAAGAATTGATGGACATATATCAAATGGAGGAGCTCGCAGCTGATGCGTCGGGATCTCGGAACAAATTCTTAGGGATTTGGGTTGAATGGATTCTTTTTCACGACTCTGCAGAATGTAGGAGTATCTTTTCCAGCACAGATAATATGGCTCGACCTCTGGCTGATGGGGAGCCAGTGGGATGAGTACCCTTTCTCCTTCCCATACCTCACCCGTTCCCCCCCTCCTTTTTTTCTTTTTTTCTTACGTGGCTTTTCTTTCCCAGTATAACTTTTTCTAATGGTTTTTGTTTCTCTTCTCTCTCTCTTCTTTTCTATCTCTCTTTTCTTCCCATCTGATACATTCAGTCTAGGTATTTCCTTTCTACACCTATACCTTCAGAATTCTAGTGAACATTAGACAGGTATCGGAAACTCTGAGCTGTGAGTAGATCATTAATATTTCGGCCTTCCTTTCCGGTACACCAGTCGATAGACTATTCCAACTAGGCCTCAACGGGTAATGACCCACTTACGTGGTCAACCTGTTAGAAGGGGCCAAGTAATAAAAATCATTCTGCTGGGGCTGCTTGTCCCCTTGACATCAGAACATCTCAAAACCCTGAGAAAGGTTGTATACTTGAGTGTTTGGAATTATATTTAGATTGTAGTATATATTGCACCAGAGATAAGCGCAAAAGTAAATTTGCAGCTTATCTTAAAGTTACTAATAACTTTGTGAATTCTCTTTTTGTATATTTTATATGTCTCAAGATTTTGTTAAAAGATTGAATGTATGTCTTTCATATGTTTTTTCAAAATTTAATAAAAATGAGATTAACCATAGTTAAATATTTTAAAATATGATCCCATCACGATCCCAACTTGAAATTTGGTACAGATGTGGCTAAGAACATAAAAGACACATGGGCAGTTTTGGAAAATTTTTATTAAAATGTTTTTTTCGGAAATGCGTTTCAAAATGTTGCGTTTGCATTCGCATAGGTAAAAAATTAAAATTAACAAATATACTCTTGTGACATATCTGGTGAAAGCCTGGACAGTTCTGAGTAGAATGGTGCTTATTTTGTTTCTCTATCTTATTTCTAGCCCGAGATAAAAAAAATTTAAAGTCGTACCAGGCCAAAATTCACCCTTTTTTTAAACTTTAAAAATCTGTAATAAATTAACTGATGAAGAAAAAAATTCCAAACTTTTAATTTGTAATTAACTAAAGTAGTACTTCATAAAGGAAAAAAAAAAAAAAATCTAAAGACGTCAGGTAAAAAAAAATATTCATATTTAGATCACTTGATATGGAATGACCCATTGACGCTATTAATAGTAAAATATGTTAAAATATGATCCCATTGCGATCCCAACTTGAAATTTGGTACAGATGTGGCTAAGAGCAAAGCAGACACATGGGCAGTTTTTGAAATATTTAAAGCGCGCCGATTTTTCGGAAATACGTTTTAAAGTTTTGCGCTTGCGATCACATGGGTAAAATATTAACAAAGATCCTCTTGTGACATATCTGGTGAAAGCTTGTATAGTTCTGAGTAGAATGGTGTTTATTTTGTCTCTCTATCTTATTCCTAGCCTTAGTTATGAGGAGAAACGTAAAGGCAGGCAACAGCGAAATTCACACTTTTTCCGAACTTTGAAAATCATTTTAAAAAAAAATAAATTTTTTAAAAAATTTTTCTCTTCACATTTTGCATTGTCTGACATGCTATTATCAAATAACAAAATCTCAAAAGAATTAAAAATATAGAGGTAATAATCATTGGTTCACTTGACATGGAATGACCCCTTGGTTTTAGAAAAAAGTCCACTTTTTAGCAGAGTAAAACATGGACAAACAAGTAGGGATAACACACCCCAGAGTCAACCATTATGCGTTTCAAACAGCGACTTAGTTCATCGTCATAGTGAGCTAATTTTTTTCTTTTTTTTCTTACTATATACAGGAACCCTGAAAGTAAAAGTAGGGCAAGTTGGCAGAAAAAAATATATAAATCCATATCCCTGCATGGTTCTTTCACAGGCATCTGCAAAGAAAAAAAATAGTAATTTTGCAGTCATTGGATCCAATTCAAATTGCTAGTTCTCACCCACAAAGCTATTCACAGTGCATCACCTCCCTACATCTCTAACCTCATCTCTGTCTATCACCCCACCCGTTCTCTTCGCTCTGGAAGCGACTTTTGACCCGCCCCAAGGCTGTGGGGACTTGGTACCTGGGCGGTTTCTGTAAGAGGAATGCCATGGGTGGCCTGCCCAGGCGCGTGGCCCTGGTGGTCGCTTAAAAGAAAAATAGAAAATAAAAGAATAAAGTCTCGTGATGCCACTTGCAGACTCTGGTGAAAGCACCAGCGCTGCCGGCAGACCTCTGGGGATGGTGGGTAGGCAGCCAGAGTTGTAGCTCCCCACAGGAGGAGCGGGGTCCCCAGGGCAGCGATGCAGTGATAGGGTCTGCACAGAGAGATGGTTCAGTAACCGGCCACTGCTACAGTCTCTTGGCCGTGCGGGATTCAGGCTGGAAAGACTGACACATACGCAAGGAGTAGTTTCCGTACCTTTACTGTTGTTATATCGGCACTGTCCAGGTTATACTCCAGGTGGTTGGGAGGCACTTCGAGGTTTCAACAATGAGTAGGGCATAAGGCCCCCTTGTCTCTTTTCCCATGACAAAGCCCTGACCTGTGTATAACTAGGCCTGGCCTCCTCTGTGTCTTTCTCTCACCTGTATTGTGGTGTTGAGAACCTTTGTATGGACTACCGCTATTACTTCTCCTGTGGCTCCTAGCTCTCTGGACAACTGCTCTACAGGTGTCCAAGAGACTGGAGTCTCCTCGGTGAACCGGTGTTTCTGTTGGACTTGATACTCTCCTGCAGACTTGGAATCCGGTATCTGGGTTTCATCCAGGGGTGAATCGGTATGGCTCCTCTGCCCCCCAATCTGCTCCTGACTTCACTACTTCCTCGCCTTGCCTTCGACCCTTACTCTCGGGTTCCTCACATTAGCTAAGGCGGTGTTCTGGCTTGGGCCTAGCGAGGCTCCAACACCAGGTCGTCTTCCTCAGTACTGCTCCGTACTGAACTAACTCCGCTCCCAGCATCGGTATTTATACAGGATCTTGTCTGAAGGCAGCAAGAGGAGCTCCCCCTACAGGGTTGGGGTGGAAGGTGTTGTGTGTGTGCGGATACCTGTTGTGGAAACCCCCTCCATGCACCAGGTGGTTCTGTGGCTATCTTCTAGGGAAGGATGACACACTTTCAATTATCATCTGCACTAATCTGAACCGTCCACTCCTGCCTCAAACACTTCTCCTGAACTTCACCAATTCACTGGAATCCTCTACCCCAAGAAATTAAGACTATCCACAATTTACATACTTTTAGATGCTTCCTAAAAACACATCTTTTCAAGACAACCTATCACATTCCCTAATCAAAGTCCTTTATATATAGCTTATTCACTATTTCTCTTAGGCTGAAGGCACACTGTCCGTGTGCCTCGCCCGAGTGTAATGCAAGTGAGACTCGCATTGCAGTTGGACCAGTATCATTAAATGATACTGGTCCCATTAGTGCAAGTTTCTCGCATTACACTCGCATTGCAAGGGAAATGCTTGTGCAATCACAGCATGCTGTGATTGCACGTAATTTCCCAGCGCAAGGGGACAATGAAAGTCTATGGGTGCGAGGAAATCTTGTATCCATACAGCACATGGTGCGATAGTTGCACGCGTGTGCTGTAAAAATCGGTTCAAACTCCGTGGCTGTCAAAGCCGCAGAGTTTGAATTTGCCGGTTTGCAGGTACACTAACCAATCATCTTGCTGTGACAGCAGCGGTGCAAAATGATTAGTAAAAAACACAGCAGATGTTACATTTCTAAAAACCGCGGGGGTTTGCTGCTTATTAACCCCATCTGCAGCTTCTGTGCTGTATGTCAGCACAGAGGCTGCAGATGAAGCTAATAAGCCGTGTCTGCAGGGTTAACCTGCAGTTTGTGTGGTGGCAGCATGTGTCCAGGGAGTGTCCACACTCCCTGGACACATGCTGTCATCGCACCCTGGCTGTGTAGGGGTTAATACATGGTTAAAATTGAAGCTGGCAATTGTCGTGTGTTATAAATTCACTTTAAAAGCTGCGGCGGTACTGTACGCAATTTGCTTATAGTACATGCTTGGCAGAGTCCTGAACTCAGGATCTGTCCAAGGTACTGTATGCAAATTCCGCACATTACCAGCCGCTGTGCTAATGAAAGTCAGGAGCTGTCCATGCTGGTGCAGTGCTGAAATCTCAGCAGGGGAGCACTCACTGCAAATCTCCAGCAGCTGGTGTCCAGCTCCCGGATCCGATTTTTTGTCGGATACGGGATGACCTGGGACGATCGGTGCCCCCTAACACGGGGGTCTATGGTGCCAGATCACGCCGGATCAGACAAAAAATCGGATCTGGGAGCCCGATGCCAGATGCTGGAGTTTAGCAGCGAGCGCTGCTATACTTCAGCAATTGGAACTGTCCCCTGCTGAGATTTCATCAACGCGCCAGCAGGGGACAGCTCCTGACTTTCATTAGCACAGTGGCTGGTACTGTACGCAATTTGTGTACAGTACCTCAGACAGCTCCTGAGTAAAGGACTCTGCCAAGCTTGTACTGTTCGCAAATTGCGTACAGTACAGCCGCCAGCTTTTAAAGTGAATTTATAACACCCGACAAATTGCCGCCTTCGATTTTAACCATGTATTAACCCCTGCACAGCCAGGGTGTGATGACAACATGTGTCCAGGGAGTGTGGACACTCCCTGGACATATGCTGGCACCACACAAAACTGCAGGTTAACCCTGCAGACACTGGCTTATTAGCCGAATCTGCAGCCTCTGTGCTGACATGCAACACAGAGGCTGCAGATGGGATTAATAAGCAGCAAAACCCCGTGATTTTTAAAATGTTAACATCTGCTATGATTTTACTAATCACAGCGGTGCAAGATGATTGGATAGTGTACCGGCAAGCCGACAAATTCAAACCCGGCTTTGACAGTCGCAAAGTTTGAATTCACCGGCAAATGCTGTCCGCAGACCTGAAGTTTGCTTCAGGACCGTGGACAGCATCACACACAGCACACATGCACACTCACCCACACGCACCACACTCACAACAAACACACATTAAACTCGCATCACTGTCATGCATCAAACACGTTCCGTGTTTGATGCATGACAGTGTGCCTCCAGCCTTAACATAACTCTCTGTCCAACTTCACCAAACCCTAAAGGACTACACAGATTGGCTAGTGATGACTCATGCAGCTTTTATCTATACCCCATTTCTTCAAGATGGCTGGACTATGATTGTAAATAAACACCTGTACTTTGTGTCACCCCCACCTCATTGTAGATTGTAAACTCTTATGAGCAGAGTCGTTGTTAACTTTGCTGTAATTGTTGCATTTTTTCTTCTGTTACTTATGACTGTTTGTATATGAACCTCTGATTTGTAAAGCACTGCGTAATATGTTGGTGCTATATAAATAAAGATTATTATTATTTTAAATCTATAGATTTGCATCGGAAACTTGTGATAGATTTTCAAAAAATACTGTTTGCAAAGTTGCTTCAATTTTTCTTTTAAGAAGGAAGACCTCCCCCTCATAGGCTGTACATTGCATATTTACTTGAGGTTTGTACAGTACATAGGCTCGCACAGAGGGAGACCCTGACATTTAATGCTTTTTTTTAAAAGCCAGCACATTCTGCACAAAAACAATGCCGCAGCAAATCAAGACGTCTGGATGCAGGGCACGTCATTTCCAAATCACTTGTCAGATTAGATGTAATAACACCCTTATTCTTCATTCAAAACATAATTAGCACAGAGGCCGAAAAAAGAAAGTACATTTCCATGTACACCTGGCAAAGATCGACGAACTTGCAGCTCAACAAGTACGTCTCCAAGATACCGGCATTCTCCAACAGTCAACATGATGAGGGAGATGCAAATGACTTGTTCCAGCTCCGTGTATTCGTAAGACATGTGTTTATATGAGCGCTGATTAGTACTTATTTTACATTTAGCGTAATATGGGTGGCATATTGTCAGTAGCATAATCATTACATAATTTGTTAGATTAAGAAATTAACTCCTCAGTTGCTAAAAGCTATGAACAAATCTGTTAAACTGTTGCTGTTTTGTTTCATAGGGAATTTTTTTTTTCCCTATGATGCAGCAGCTTACTTCATTGCAAATATTTTTAAACACTGGGGGGCCCAAATGCAGGTTTTTTTTACCAATATCCACAATAGTCTATGGTTGCAATAGTCACACGGCTCCGTTTAGTCTTAAAATACTTATATCTATATTGTAAACCACACAAAGAAGTTTAAAAGACATTACAAATTTGGAGAAGTGGATAATACTCCCAGCAGGACTGCCGCCCGATTCCGAGTACCTCATGGCCCTGGTGGGCGAGTAAGTAGCCCCCTGAGGAAGCCTTCGGGCGTAACATAGGGGCTCCGCCTCAGTGCTATAAGGCCTGTCTAAGCAGCAGCATGGATGAGCAAAATCTTTACAATGCTAATATAATGTGATGTGTATGTGGTTAATAATATTATTGTATGGGATCACAAAGGTGGTATTGAGTGAAAGCATTGTTTAGTGGCGATAATATAACTACTGTTTTGTGGACCCATAGAAGCGCTTGTGCGCAAAACGGTGCCGTCGTCCACCCTGCCAACCCTCCCTTGCACTATGTAACCCCCGAAGCAGCAAATAAAGTTCATGTTTGAAGATAACCAGTGAGTGCCGTCTTCATCTACTGTTGTAAAGTTGTAAAAACTAATAGACTGAGCAACACCAACTCTTTGGCTCACCGCCCACTCAGCCCTGCCGCTAGCACGCATCGCTGGTGCCTCATTTCTTCCATATAAGACTGTTACCTACAGTTTGGTCTCTGTTAGTCCATATACACTTGGTCATTTGTATATAATTATTCAATAAGTTGCTGTATTGTATATCATTATTTAATAGGTTGCAGTATTATCCTCTCCTCCAAATTTGTAATGTCTTTTAAACTTCTATGTGTGGTTTACAATAAAGATATAAGTATTTTAAGACTAAACGGAGTCGTGTGACTATTGCAACCATTGACTATTGTAGATATGGGTAAAAAAACTCTATTTGGGTCCCCTTAGGGATTAAATGTATCTATGAGGAGGTATACTAAGAAACCCATTAGTAAAAATGATTGCCCGAGGATAGCTGTGTTGTTGATTTATTGCAAATATATATGCGGGGATTTGTAATTCCACAAGCGCAGGTAATGCATTACAAGTGCAGGACTGCAGGAGAGCAAAAAGATAGGGGTGTGTCTGGCCAAACTGATTCCTCACACACCTGGATGTCTGCAGGGGATATTATCTCTGTGTTAATGGGATTAGATGTCTCTGTGGTTTGGGAAAGCAGGAGCTTCCCTGGAAGCCATATGGCTAGGAGGCGAGATCTCATGCTCAAAAGAATGTGTCCTTGGAAGGCATGAGGTTCAGGGACCATGGGACCTCTTTTGCTTGGCACCAGCTGGTGCCCTGGGAGGCATGAAGTCTGGAAATCACAAGCAGAGCCTGGGATGGCTCACTCTTGGTGCTTGGAGCGACCATTGTCCTGGAACACACCTGGTATGGTAAGCATGGAAACAGCCAGCATCCTGGAAGGTACTTGAGGTGGAGACCCACAAGGATATTCAGGAATCTAGAGTCCTGCTGAGGATCTGAAACTGACAGGTGTTGATGATCCCAGAAAGGCAGTTTCCTGAATGATGGACTGGCAGGAGTCAGTGAGTCAAGCTAGGAATAGCTCCTGTAAGGTAACTCTGTGTTTAAAAGGTTCTATGTATATAATGCTGGTGTGACGCCCCACTGGTTGTAGGACCAATGTAGGACTGGCTCTGAGAGCGGTGCAGGAGTTCAGCCCTGAGCCACCAAACCGGCAAACACGAGCAACCTCAAGGGAGCCGTGCCCTGCATACATCCCACAAAGGCCCCCGTATAGGGTTATGAACCCCTCAGTTAAGGGATAACTCTAGTACAATCCGTGGGGACCGGCGAAGAGCTCTGTGTGAGGGGAGAAGTGCTAGGAAGGACAAGAGTAGCAGCGCAGTGCGAGAACAGAGGGAAAATCCTGAAGGAAGATCACTGAGGGCCTCAAAGAGACATTCCATCCTCTGGTGACTACTCAGGCCAGCTACCCGTGACTGTATACCTGTAAGCTACGTGAAGGTTTCCAGTCAACCTGTGCAGAGCCTAATCAATGTGTGGTGTCTTATTCCATTGCACTGGGGAAAGCTGCATTCCAGTCTCCTCAGGCAGACTGCATCAAGCCTCCACCTGCAGAGCCACCTTCCTGTGTGAGTCCTCCATTTTCATCACTGGCTCAGGGATCCTGCTCCACCTGCAGGGAGCATTACCATCGTCCCTGGAGGTCTGAAGCGGTGCTGGTAACATTACCAGGTACTGTGGGTGGCGTCACAAACACATTATTTTATTATTTTATTTTTACACATCTTTTCAGCGACCACCAGGGCTTCGGCCCCGGGCACCGGCCACCAGTGAGAGCAACCGTGATCAACGCCCGAGATCCGAATACCCCACGGCCCTGGGGTGGATCAGCTTTTGGCATCTACGAATAGGATCAAACCAACCTGTAACTAATGGGTATTGTGCGCCTTAAAGACTTTAAACTTGGTCTAAAGACTTAACATTTTCTAAAAGCCCCCAAAATGGCATGCCCAAAGATGTGATAACATGTGCCTAGGACCCTCATAGTGGAAGGGCCATGCCAGAGGTGCAAAAATACTTGCCCGCCCCAATTGCGACCAAGAACCAATGATCAAAGTACCCCTGCCAGAGACTTTAAAAAGCAGCAAGAAGAGTGCGACCGGAAAACCACCATTCAGAACGGGTATGGTCGACCACGATGGCAAACATGAGGCTAAGCGACCTGATGTGAGAGGTCGAGGGGAAAGCCCAAGCTGCAGCCGGGGACCCAGGGGCGGTCTCCCTCCTTACCAATGAGGGGGATGCAGCCTTTTGGAGAACCGCGTTCCAAGATCTGAGAGTGCAGCTCGGCGAGGCCGTCGAGTGGACCATCAGGCACTGCAGCGCTGATGTCACCCTGGAGCTATCCCGCAGGGCTGCGCATAGAGGGTCCAGCAACCAGGAGCTGGAACTGGGAGCGAGAGACTGCAGTTGAGCACCCGGTTACCAGGGAGGATCTGCCTGCTGAGGCATCACCCATCGCCAGTGCAGAAGTCAGGGCTTATGGGCCTCGCAAAGAGCCAGATGACCCTGAGGCCGTATCTGATAATAAGGGAGAAACAGCCACAGCGAAGCCTGAGAACCCGGAGGAGGAAGTTGCCGAGCCAGACGTTCCAGAGGTGGCCGAGGGAGAGTCCGAGGTGGTCGTGGAGGCCGTCTGAAAGGAGCCGTCCAGCCAGTTGGACTCCAAGGAGGAGGACCTCGAGGAGGGAGATCCGGACGACAACGACAATGAAGTAGGAGCATCCAGGCCCCGCACGGTGTGGTGGAGTGATCACCAATATTAGCTGGGAGATGTAATCGGCCAAGTTACTACAACCGGAAGTCGGAGACAGACCCCAGTCCGATCCATGAACAACCAGACTACACTCAGGAGCAATACTTGGCCAACCAGGCGGAGCGGCATCGCCGTCGTGAAGAATAGTGTGCCAGGGAGCTCAAAAATCTGCAGGCCAAAGCCCAGGCCCGCCTCCAGCCATCGGTATTACCTGAAAACTGGAAAACAGGTACTGTTACGACCTTTAATCTGGAGAGCGGGTGGGGCTTTATCCGGGAGCCGGGCCTCTATGAGGAGGTCTTTGTCGGGGCACTCGGACCGGGACCTGTACAGAAATGACCGGGTTAGCTATTAGAGACATGCAGGGCCTCACGGATGGTATGCCCTGTGTGTGCATAAACTGTGAAATCCCCGGTCTTATAGATAGTTTTGTAAATGCTGCACTTCTTTTGAGACTAATAGACATTGATGAGAACTGCTTTATTTTATTGTTGAGCCTGGACTGTGAATGTTAAGCCAGAGACTCTGTGTGATAACTTATTTAAAGCAGCCCAGTGGTGACAAGGACACTATTGAAGGTGCGAGAGACTATTACCGTTGGAACTGCATGTGTATCTGGCCCAATTAGGCCGATGTAAATAAAAGTGTGCATTTTGTGCTCGGTAATGGTTAAGAAGAGAGCCTCCCGGACGGAATGAAAATAATTGCATATTTTTGTGTGTAAATAAAAATGTTATTATCATTATGTTATAAAGCATATAAAAATTTAGCTCTGTACCAGGTCTGGGTGGAAACACTCGATGATGAGTGAGTTCAACCAAGGGGGAATGTGGCGCCCCACTGGTCAGTGCGCTATGGAGGGGTACTGCACCCAGACCAGCGTCTGTAGTATCTCTGTGACCAGGGGATTGGAATGTTAATTTGAGGCCCTCACACACATTCACACACCTAGAGCCAGGGGATCAATTGGTTAACCTTTTGCTAAGGGGACCGATTCCGGTGGGCAGAGTTAGCTAAATAGTAAAGAGCGGGAAGAAGTTAGTTCGTCAGGAGAGAGAGAAGAAGCAGGACCCTGCGAGTAGTGCTGAGGAAGGGAACCTAATGGACGGTGACCCAGACTGAAGAGGGATCCTCGGGTGTCAGCTAACACCCTAATGTGGTCCAACGTAGGACCAGCCCTGAGAGTGGTGCAGGAGTTCAGCACTGAGCCACCAAACCGGCAAAAAACGAGCAACCTCAAGAGAGCCGTGCCCTACATACATCCCACAAAGGCCCCCGTATAGGGTTATGAGCCCCTCAGTTAAGGGATAACTCTAGTACAACCCATGGGGATCGGAAAAGGGCTCTGTGCGAGGGGAGAAGTGCTAGGAAGGACAGGAGTAACAGTACAGTGCGAGGACAGAGGGAGAATCCTGAAGGAACATCACCGAGGGCCTCAAAGAGACATTCCATCCTCTGGTGACTACCCAGGCCAGCTACCCATGACTGTATACATGTAAGATGCCTGAAGGTTACCAGTAATCCTGTTCAGAGCCTAATCAATGTGTGGTATCTTATTCCATTGTGCTGGGGAAAGCTGCATTCCTGTCTCCTCAGGCAGACTGCATCAAGCCTCCACCTGTGGAGCCACCTTCCTGTGTAAGCTCTCCATTTTCATCACTGACTCAGGGATCCTGCTCCACCTGAGGGGAGCATTACCATCTGGCTGCCTACCATCATCGGTGGAGGCTGAAGCAGTGGTGGTAACATTACCAGGTACCGTGGGTGGCATCACAAACACTTTATGTTATTATTTTATTTTTACACACTTTTTCAGCGACCACCAGGGCCTCGGCCCCGGGCATCGGCCACCAGTGACAGCAACCTTGATCAACGCCTGAGATCTGAGTACCCAACGGCCCTGGGGTGGGTCACTAGGCAGGTGTAAACATTATTGGGACAGACTGAAGGTACCTTTACACGCGGCAACTTTTGGCGGCGATCGGAAGCAACCGAACGTGCGTGTGCACGTTTTTGACGGTTGCCTCCGAATGCCGAAGCCGCATGTACACGCTGCAATTGCGCCCTCAACCTAAGGTGATGTATCGTCCCGGAAGTTCCCACACCAACATTTGGAAACATCCGGTTGACTCCTGACGCCGCTTCACACGCCGCAATCCCCAAAGGAATGTGGGTGTACATGTTCAGCTCCACAAACACATAGGCATGACATACTTGTGTATTCCGCGCCCCAAACCTGCTGATTAGACAACGCAAAAGTGTCATGATTGGCCAGCCTGCGCAGGAAGGCTGGCTAATACATGACGCCATTGCAATTGTGTAGTGTGAATGGACAGCTCTACCAATATGTCGCCCTGTGAAGGGGCAGCCAATGGAAACACAGTAGCCCCCACCAATCATCGCTGATGGGACGCGGTATCCAGCACGCTGTGGCACGCCTCTGGGAAATCAGTAGGCGATGCAGATTCCATCCCTATCGCCCGTTCACATGCCTAAACCAGGGCAATTCACCTTCAGGGTTGCCTCTGGTTTTTGAACAATGCTCTGAAATCGCAACCGGGAGCAACTTTACAAATCACCATCGCGTTCCCCAATTACACGCCGCAATTTCATAGCAATCTCAGGGTAACGGTGACGGAAATCCAGATTGCCTCTCAGTTGCTACACTGTAGTTGCGGCATGTAAAGGTACCCTGAGGGTCATTTAATGTTCTGTTGGTGTACATATAATGGACTGCTTATGTTATGTGGTTTATGGTGTAATAAACCAATTAACTTTTTATATGGAAAAATATGCCTGTTTGCCTCAATTCTGATACCATTTGAGTATGCCTGGGGTCACACATGAGCCCTGGATCCGTTATTTGCATTAGTTTTTCAACTTTAGAATTCTAAGTCTAAAAACTGATGCTGTTAACGGATGCTGGACTCAAGTGTGACTGTTCTGCTAGGCGTCTTTTTACAGGACCCAAAAAAATGCTGCACGCAGTGTTTTTCTGGGTGCAGTAAAAAATCGGATCCGTTTTTTTAACATGGGGCGCTATGGGAAATGGATCCGGTAAAAAAATGGCACCATCCATTAACGGATCCGGTTTTTCTAGCATTTTTGGGCAAAAAATGGCAAAGTCCAAAGAACACATAGCTGGACAGGAGGCTCAAAAAACAGCCTAAAAAAACGGATTTGTTATTGGATCTATTAAAAAAAAAATGATTGCCATGTGTGACTCTAGCCTATGCCCCATACTATCAGTGAGCAAATCACTACAATATCCATCAGAAGTTGATGATCAACATGGAATTATCTTATCTTAAGGTATCGTTACACGGCACAACATCGTTAACGATATCGTTGATACGTCATGGGTCTGGAGGCATACCAGCGACATCGTTAGGATGTGTCGTGTTCTAACTCCGTGATTCAACAATGATAAGTTGGTGGATCATTCATCACAGGTTTGAGAACATGTTCTCAAACCTGATGATCGATGATCTACCAACCTGGTAGATCGTGGTGTGTGACACCGCAATAATGATGTCATGGACAACTTCGCCCATTGACACCAATGAGCAGGTATCATTTGCATGGATTGCGAACGATCCCTGCTCACAACGCCGTTGGTAAGTTGTCCACGATATCTTGACGTGTGACAACTCACCAACGATGTCAAAACGATGTCTGAAACGACCGCACGCACACGAGATTGTTGAGGACATCTTTCCAACTTCGTGCCATGTAACCTATAGACCTTGCATATTGTGGTAGTGCACACGCATAATGCCTTCTCCATTCACAGTCCTGTCAATGTTGTTAGAGTAATCCAAATTCAATAGAGGACATACTTCCTTTTTAGGCCCTGTGACACAATGTGTTTTTATTATATTTTTTATGCATTTGTTTAGTGCCAAATCTTTATGCCAGCAAAGTCAGTGAGAATCCTGAATTCTTGATGTTTTTTGCCCATGTTGTTTTTTTTTCCTTTGCAGACTTAAGGCCACTTTACACACACAGATATCTGTGTCCAACTTCTGAAAGGATCTCTGGTTGCAGTGAAATCATGGACACATTGTTCTATTTGTACACAGCCACAAAATGGAACAATGTGTCCATGATTTCACTGCAACCAGTAAGTTGCAAGTGAAATTGCATGCAATGTTGCGACGTGTAACGGTACCCTAAGACACACATGCAGAACATTAGGGATGGGCGAATCTACTCGCTAGGACTCGTTACTCGGCGAGTAGTAAGGGACTCGCAGGACTCGGTACTCTGCGAGTTTCCCAGTGATTACTCGCACGAGTCCAATGCAAATCAATATCAATCCTAGTTTTGTCAGAAACACTGACAAAACTAGGATTGCCATTGTTTGCATTAGACTCGGCTACTGTGCCAGTGATAGCAGGGAAACTTGCAAATAACTGCTGTTTCTTTGCGAGCCGAGTCCAGCTGTCTGCTCTGTGTGCAGGCTGCCAGCTCCAGGGTCCTAGAGCCTGCCTGCTCACAGACATGATGTAGCAGTGCTGAGATTGTTCTCAGTCTGCTCATTCCCTGTGCATAGACATCTATCTATGCACAGGGGATGTAGCAGAGAGGACATCGCGTTTTGGACTACGTCGGACGGAAGAGGATTTTTTTAATTAAAGATGGAGTCCCTAATGGCTTTTTTTTTTATTTCAAATAAAAAATTTTCTCTGTGTTTTTTTAACCCTTTATTGGAGATTCTTAGTGGCTGGGTCAAACGTGGCCTGACATTAAAAATCTCGGGCTTAATACCAGCTTGTATAACAAAGCTGGTATTAACCCCTTTATTACCCAGCGTGCTACCGCCACCAGGGCCGCTGGAAGAGCGGGGTTCAGTGCCAGAGGATGGCGCTTCAATGAACGCGCCATCTTCTGGGGCGGCTGCGGGCTGCAATTTGCAGCGGGGGGTGCCCAGAAAGCTTGGGCATCCCTGCGCTGCAGATTCCAGCCCCCAGCTGCTTAGCTGTACCTGGCTAGACATAGAAATTGCGCGGAGCCCCACGCATTTTTTTTTTATTATTTCATGAGTCTCAGAGTCAGAGTCAGAATCTCAGAATTTCATGAAATAATTAAAAAAAAATGCGTGGGGCTCCGCGCAATTTCTATGTCTAGCCAGGTACAGCTAAGCAGCTGGGGGCTGGAATCCGCAGCGCAGGGATGCCCAAGCTTTCTGGGCACCCCCCGCTGCAAAATGCAGCCCGCAGCCGCCCCAGAAGATGGCGCGTTCATTGAAGCGCCATCCTCTGGCGCTGAACCCCGCTCTTCCAGCGGCCCTGGTAGCGGTGGCAAGCTAAGTAATAAAGAGGTTAGGGCCAGCTTTGTATTATCAGCTGGCCCTAAGCGAAATTTATGGTGGTCACGCCAATATTAGACATGACCGCCATGAATTTCTATTAAATTGTTTTAAAAAAAACACAACACAAAGAAATTTTTTTATTAGAAATAAAAAAAAAAGCCATTAGGGACTCCATCTTTAATTAAAAAAATCCTCTTCCGTCCGACGCAGTCCAAAACGCGATGTCCTCTCTGCTACATCCCTTGTGCATAGATATAGATGTCTATGCACAGGGAATGAGCCTGACTGAGAACAATCTCAGCTCTGCTACATCATCTCTGTGCACAGACATTCATGTCTGTACACAGGGAATGAGCAGACTGAGAACAATCTCAGCTCTGCTACATCAGGCAGCAGGCGGGCTCTAGGACCCTGGAGCTGGCAGCCAGCACACAGACCAGACAGGACTCTTATCTGTGCGAGTTTCCCAGCGATTACAGTTACAAAGTAAACGAGTCCAATGCAAATAAATGACAAAACTAGGATTGCTTCAGGCTGAAGCTTCCGAGACACATCTGCGATTTGTAAATCTCACACTACTCGCTATTACTCGCTTCCCCATTCATTAACATTGGACTCGCTAGACTCGCAACGAGTAGCGAGTCCTGTGCTCGGACTCGCTAGAGTCAAGCGATTCCGAGTAATTTAGGATTCGCCCATCACTACAGAACATGCATCAAAAATGCACATTTTTCTAGTTTTTAGAACAAAATTGTTTTATCAGCAGGAGATTATCACTTGAGGTCAACTATGCCTGCTTCTAGGTAGTCTAACCCAACCCCTAGCACTGATTGGCAGCTTTTTGCTAAAGGCCGCTTTACACGTCGCAATATCGTTCCGATATTCCATACAACTTCACGGGAGCGCGCACATTTTTGGCATTTGTCCATAATCGCATAGGAGATGTTACACAGGGAGATATCGGCAGGCAACGCAACTTTGATGTCGTACGGCCCTCTTGCGCATTGTGTCTGAGCAACTCAGGGAACGACCAATTAACATTGGAGTGATTAGGGGAAGTTGCACTCTAAATCGTAGTTGCGCTGTCACACAGCACGATCATGCCAGATCATCCATCCAATATTGCACGGTTGAAGAGCTGCACAATTCATAAACGATACTGTAGTTGCATCGTTTTTGAATTGTGTTGCCTATTTACACGACACAACGCACGAACGATATCAACTGCAACGCTCGTACCATGTGACTTTTTATCGTAGTTGTTTTGCGATATCATGACGTGTAAAGCGGCCTTTACAAGCAGTGTACACAGCAATCTGCCAATCAGTGTTGTTGGCAGTATTAGGGTATGTGCACATCGGACAGGTCTGCATCTTTGCAGACCGTCCTAAAACCGGTGTAGAATTGCAGAAACTGAGTTTTCTGAGCTCAGCAGTGTCCCTCGTTTTGCTAACGTTTTGCGATCGGTTTATTAGCGTTTGTACAGCGTGTTCTTGGCGATTTCCCCGGCATTTTGCTCAGCGTTTTCCAGACTGGTTTTTGGTGCACTTGTAAGCTAGATCCGCTGGAAAAACGCTCAAAAGAAGTCACTTGCTCTATCTTTGAAAACCGGTGGAAAACCGGTTAAGAAACTGGAAAGGAGAAAAAAAAAACGTTCTAATGTACACAGCGTTTTCTAAACTCCATTGACTAGCATGTTAATCCAACCGGTGGCTAGGATTAACATAAATTAACATAAAACTCAGCGGAAAACGCCGGCGGAAAACGCTAAAAAACAGCCCACAAAACGTCCGATGTGCACATACCCTTATACAGCTCAACAATAGAGAAGTAGTAAATCTGCCTCTTAATAAGACATTTTTTAATCAAAACTGCAGCAAGCAGCCTAATGGCGGGTTTACACGCCGCGATATCGGCGTCCAACTCCGATCCAACTCCGACAAAAAGTCACGTGGTTCGTGAGTTGGACCCGATATCGTTCGTGCGTTGTACGGTTTGAACGTACAATGCGATGCTGGAACGATGCCAAAACGATATCGGGGTTGAATGAGCGTGCTCTTCAACCGCCCGATATCGCATGGCCGTTGTAGCCGCACCGTCCCGTGTGACAGCCCAACTCCGATCTGTACGCCGACGCTACCCATTAACTCCCATGTTAAATGGTCGTTACTGGGTTGGTGGGCGTACACATCGGAGGGACGTTGTTTCCCGATATCGCAGCGTGTAAACCGTTGATGCGATATCGGGAAAAGTGCTCAAAAAATGCGTGCTCCCGCGCCGTTGCCTACGATATCGCCCCGATATCGGGACGTGTAAACCCACCATAATAAGTGACACATCAGTAGAATCAGCATCTATGCCTCCTACATCATGCAGCTCTCAGATGGCGTAGCAAGATGAAATATTCCCTTTAGTGTGACCAAGTGACATAATGTCCAAATGCATGACACAATTTCACAGAGCAAATAATGTGTTTTTTTTTTCTCTTTTTTTCAATAGACAATGTTGCAGCTGATCTAGATTTAGGATGGTCATGCTGTAGGAAATTCTCGACTTTTACTGTGTTTTGTTTTCAGATTTATATGTCTGTTATTTATTTTGTTTTGTGTTTTCTCCCCAGAACTCAAGTATAACATGGAACTTGCTGGAGGTCTTGGTGCTATCCTTATTGTATTTATCCTACTCGTCACATTCTATAAATGCTATAATATAGAAATCATGCTCTTCTACAGACAGAATTTTGGAAGTGATGAAGCTGCAGAAGGTATGTGTTTTTTCTTTTTTGTCTTTTGATGGTTTACATACAATAATCAATGGCCGATCAGGTTTAGACTTTTATCTTGTGGCTTTTACTAGCAAACTACCAAGCGGGATTTCAATGAGTAATAATACTGCTCACCTGAGCACATGGCATCCACTAAATATCTGTAACAATGCGTTAAATCTGTAAGTATTCTTCTTTTGTATGCTTTCATGACCTATTATAATGATTCTTTGGGACTGAGAGGGTGATCAGCTAAATACTGCCAAGCGAATTACCATAATTTAATGGTAATCTCACTTTATTTTTCATATCTAATATTTATTTACTCATATCCTAAAATGTCAAAACTGTTTTATATTAAAGGAAATCAAGCAGTGGGATCAACCCTCATAAGATGTCTATATGGGCATGTAAGTCATAATGAGCTGAAGGATACTTTGATATGTACGATGTGATGAATGGTTCCACCTTGAAATCTCCTCGAGAACCTGCCTCCATACTTCTTTGGCCGACTTCACATAGCGGGTTTGATCCGATCCATGGCTGTCCGTGTAAACCGGAGAGCCCCGGACCGGTCCCTGTCTCTCCCTGTATCTTCCTGCATCTTCCTGTTCTCCCTTTCTCTCCCTCCTCTATCTCCTCCCCACCTGCTCGTCTATCCTGTCCCCTATCCTATTCTCTTTCATGTCCCCTGTCCTGACCCCTGTCCTGTCCCCTCCGGTCTGTGAAAAATAATAAAAGTCCTCCCAGAGGATACTTTACCTTTCCGGCAGCTCTGGGGATGCGACAGTGTTCATCTGGCTGCAAGGACCTCTCGTGAAGTCACAGATGACACGTCAGCTGACTGGCTCTGTGACATCACGAGAGGTCCTGTACCCGGAAGATGGAGACTGATGCATCACCAGAGCCGCCGGAAAGGAAAGGTAACCTCTGGGAGGACTTTTATTATTTTTAATCATACCGGAGGGAACAGGACAGGGGACAGAATAGGGAATAGGATAGAGGACAGGATAGACGAGCAGGTGGAGAGGAGATAGAGGAAGGAGAGACAGCGAAGATGCAGGGAGAGAGGGTTATGTACTGAGCACTGTTTCTGGCCAAAGCTCAGTACATAACTATGGAGCCGACATCGGATCCTATGTAAACTCGGATACCCTGTTCATAGGCTCCCATTGTATCTTACTACGGACCATCACGGATCCATCACAGATCTGTGGTATCTGACTTTAGTCCCAGACACCAAAATCGCAGCAGGTCGCGATTTTAGCTCTGTGACTAAATCGGAAGGCTACAGATTGTGCTAAAATTGGATGGCAATAAGGACACATCCAAGCACATCCGAGCCCCACAGGGATAGACGGGAGGCAAAATCGCATCCGAGTGTATCCAATTTGACACGGATACACTCGGATGCCAAAAATCGTGATGTGAAGGCAGCCTTATAAATGAAAGGTGCATTACCAATATGGGACATGTACTGACTTAACACCCCTTTGATTTAAAATAATCCCCGGAAGAAGATGCTCAGAAAGATCTGTGTCCCACTCTTAGATTTTAACAGCTCATCTACAGATAATAAAAACATGGAATAAAACATTTGATTACAGATATCAAAGTATCATTTTCTTCAACCCCCTATGATCTGCATAGCCATATAAACATTTTATGAGGGTTTCTGCCTCTAAAGGGAATCTGTCCGCACGTTTTTGCTACCTTATCTGAACGCAACATAATGTAGGCAAAGAAACCCTGAATACAACAATATATCACTTAGATTACTGGGTGCAGCCATTCTGACACAATCAAAAAATCTTTATTTAAAAACACATCATTGCTGAGAGAGCTGCCCTGCCCACTCTAGGCTCTCTATAGACAGGGCCATATTTGGAGTTCCTGCTGCCCTTAGCACTGTCAGCGGTCGCCCCCCCGTCACGGCTTCATCCCCCACCGCAGCCCCTCCACCCATCACGTAAAATCTTCCCCCCATCGTGGCCATCTCCCCAAGTTTCATGTAGCTTCTCCCCCCCACATTCCATCATGTAGCACATATAAAAGATTTGTAGGTTTGTACATTGTGAGCCCCAATGGGCACAGTGTTGATGATGTATGTAAAGTGCTGTGGAGTTCATTGCGTAATATGAATACAAAAAATATTATGTCACAATACCAGGATCTGAGGATCTTCTATTTCGAGGTCAGGGGCTCTCTGATACCATGTTGCTGCCTGTCTCACTGTCTTCCTCTTTTGACACTGCAGTGCGATGGACAAGAGAGCATTAACTGGTTAATAACAAGAAGTATGGAGTGTACTAACTAAGCCATAACCCCCCCATACCATGAAGTATGGAGTGTGTACTAACTGAGCCATAAACCCTCCCCATACCATGTCCCGCAGACATTGTAGGATTTTATTATTAGGGTACGGACACACTGGCGTGAAACTCTGATGAGTGCAATGTGTGATTTTCTCGCATTGCACTCGGACCAATGTTATTCAAAGTCTGAGAGCAGATCGGCGAGTGTCGGACGCTTTTTTCTCATCCAGATTCTGGATGAGAAAAAAGTCACAACAGTATGTGATTCACACGTGAGACTCGCTAATGCAAGTCTATGGGTCTGACAAAATCATGGACTGCAGTCGGACCGCACTCGGACCAACCCCCCACACAGAGGGGTACACCAATCCCCAGAGTAACCCTTCCACTGCCAGGTACAGCATGACACAAATGGGTACAGCAAGCCCCAGAGTAACCCCTCCACTGCCAGGTACATGACATAGAGGAGTACACCGAGCCCCAGAGTAACTTCTCCACTGCCAGGTACATGACACAGAGGGGTACACCGAGCCCCAGAGTAACCCCTTCACTGCCAGGTACAGCATGACACATGGGTACAGCAAGCCCCAGAGTAACCCCTCCACTGCCAGGTACATGACATAGAGGAGTACACCGAGCCCCAGAGTAACCCTCCACTGCCAGGTACATGACATAGAGGGGTACACCAACTTAGCACCACCCCCCCATCTCCCATGCACATCCCAGCACCCCCCAGCCTGCCATGCACATCTCAGCACCCCCGTCTCCCATGCACATCCATCCCAGCACCCCCCATCTCCCATGCACATCTATCCCAGCACCCCCGTCTCCCATGCACATCCCAGCACCCTGCCATGCACATCCCAGCACCCTGTCTCCCATGCACACCCTTCCCAGCACCCCCATCTCCCATGCACATCCTTTCCAGCACCCCCATCTCCCCTGCACATCCTTCCCAGCACCCCATCTCCCTGCACACCCTTCCCAGCACCCCCATCTCCCCTGTACACCCTTCCCAGCACCCCCATCTCCCCTGTACATCCTTCCCAGCACCCCATCTCCCCTGCACATCCTTCCCAGCACCCCCATCTCCCCTGCACATCCCTCCCAGCAACCCCATCTCCCATGCACATTCCAGCACCCCCCTGCCATGCATATCCTAGCACTCCCCACCGTCCGCCATGCACATGCCAGCACCCCTTGTATCCCATGCAGATCCATCCCTGCAACCCCCCTCTGCCTGCCATGCGCATCCACCCCTTCACCCCCCCTGCCTTGTCATGCACATCCCAGCACCCACCCCCGCCTGCCATGCACTGTTATGCAGATCCCAGCACTCCACCCTACCATGTGTATCTCACAGTGCACACTGCTCTCCCCCTTGGCCCCCCACTTCTTGGCTCTAAAGCGCCTTACCTGCTCCCTGCTCTCGCCTCCAGGCAGATCCAGCGACATCTCCTCTTCTCTCCCGCGCTCTGCAGACGCAGGCAGTGTGGTGACTCATCACCTGCTGCCAGGCACTGTGACGCTGCAGGAGCGCGCCGCCAGATGTTGGGGCGGGGAGCCAAATGGATTCCGCTGACCCCGGAAGTGCAGGGGCGCTCACATTCATTTGCAATCGTGCCTCAAATGCACGATTGCAAATGAATACTGTGCCCCTGGGCCCCCTCCCCCCTCCAAAAATACTCCGGATTTAATAAAGAGTTTGGAGGATGGAGGGAGATTAAAAAAAAAAAACTTTTTTAACTTGTCCCTGGTGCCACCCCCTTGAAACCTGGCGCCCTAGGCACGTGCCTACGGGTGCCTAATGGTAAATACGGCACTGTCTAGAGAGATTAAGAAAAGTGAGGTGTCAATCAGGGGATGAAACATGTCGGATTGCCGTGTGCATGACAAAGTAGTCCTGTAATGGTAATCACAGGGTAATAAAGCCTTTAGTTTAAGTAAACAAAAGCACACAGTCTAATAAGTTGCCTTTGCGTTTTAACCCTTACAGCATGCTTTCCTCATTTTACATTGCAAAAGCCTGCTGACAGATTCCCTTCAACTAGTTGTTCTGGTCTTGGAAACCCCTACCCCACAGCTGCAGTTTGCTTTAACCCCTTAGTGACGGAGCCAATTTCCACCTTAATGACCAGACCGTTTTTTGTAATTCTGACCAGTGTCCCTTTATGAGGTAATATCTCTGGAACGCTTCAACGGATCCTAGTGATTCTGAGATAGTTTTTTCAAGACATATTGGGCTTCATGTTAGTGGTAAATTTAGGTCGATCATTTTGTGAGTTTATTTGTGAAAAAGTCAAAAATTTGTCAAAAATGTAGAAAATTTCGCAATTTTCAAATTTAAAATTTTTACTCTGTTAAACTAGAGAGTTATGTGACACAAAACAGTTAATAAATAACATTTCCCCCATGTCTACTTCACATCAGCACAATTTTGGAAGAAAAATATTTTGGGGTTAGGAAGCTATAAGGGTTCAAAGTTCATCAGCAATTTCTCATTTTTCCAGCAAAATTTACAAAACCTTTTTTTTTTGTGACCACATCACATTTGAAGTCCCTTTGACGGGCGTACATGACAGAAAACACCCAAAAGTGATACCATTCCAAAAACTGCACCCCTCAAGCTACGCAAAACTACATTCAAGAAGATTATTAACCCTTCAGGTGCTTCACAGGAACTAAAGCAATGTGGAAGGAAGAAATGGACATTTTAATTTTTCCAACAAAAATGTTCTTTTAGCCTCAATTCTTTTCATTTTCACATGAGCAACAGGATAAAATGCATCCTAAAATTTGTTGGGCAATTTCCCATGAGTACACTGATGCTTGATATGTGATCATAAACCATTGTTTGGGCACACAGCAGAAATCAGAAGGGAAGGAGCGCCATTTGACTTTTGGAGCTAATTTTCCATTCAAAAAGTCAAATGGTGCTCCTACTCTTTTAAGCCCAGCTGTGTGCCCAAACAGTGGTTTATGATCACATATGAGGTATCCGTGTACTCAGTAGAAATTGACCAGCAAATGTTAGGATGCATTTTATCCTGTTGCTTATGTGAAAATGAAAAAATTGAGGCTAAAAGAACATTTTTGTGAAAAAAAGTACTTTTTCATTTTTACGGATCAATTTGTGAAGCACCTGAGGGTTCAAAGAGCTCATTATGCATCTAGATAAGTTCCTTGGTGAGCTCTAGTTTCCAAAATGGGGTCACTTGTTGGGGAGCTCCAATGTTTAGGCACACGGGGGCTCTCCATATGCGACATGGTGTCCGCTAACTATTGGAGCTAATTTTCCATTCAGATTGTTAGCGGACACCATGTCACGTTTGGAGAGCCCCTGTGTGCTTAAACATTAGAGTACCCCCACAAGTGACCCATTTTGGAAACTAGATTCCCCAAGTAACTTATTGGGATGCATAGTAAGCACTTTGAACCCCCAGGTGCTTCACAAATTGATCCGCAAAAATAAAAAAAGTCCTTTTTTTCACAAAAACTTTCTTTTTTTATTTTTCGGATTAATTTGTGAAACACCTGGGGGTTCAAAGTGCTCACCCCCCATCTCAATATGTTCCCCTTGGGGGATCTAGTTTCCAAAATGGGGTAACTTGTGGGGAAGTTCCAATGTTTAGGCACACAGGGGCACTCCATATGTGACATGGTGTCCACTAACATTTTGAATGGAAAATTAGCTCCAATTTAGGGATGGGCGAATCTACTCGCTAGGACTCGTTACTCGGCAAGTAGTAAGGGACTCGCAGGACTCGGTACTCTGCGAGTTTCCCAGCGATTACTCGCACAGCAACGAGTCCAATGCAAATCAATATCAATCCTAGTTTTGTCAGAGACTCTGACAAAACTAGGATTGCCATTGACTTGCATTGGTCTCATTACTGTGCAAGTAATCGCAGGGAAACTCGCAAAGTAACTGCTGTTACTTTGCGAGCCGAGTCCAGCTGTCTGCTCTGTGCAGGCTGCCGCAGCTCCAGGGTCCTAGAGCCCGCCTGCTCACAGAGATGATGTAGCAGAGCTGAGATTGTTCTCAGTCTGCTCATTCCCTGGGCATAGACATCTATATCTATGCACAGGGATGTAGCAGAGAGAACATCGCGTTTTGGACTACGTCGGACGGAAGAGGATTTTTTTAATTAAAGATGGAGTCCCTAATGGCTTTTTTTTTTTATTTCTAATAAAAAATTTTCTCTGTGTTGTGTTTTTTTAACCCTTTATTGGAGATTCTTAGTGGCCGGGTCAAACGTGGCCTGACATTAAGAATCTCGGGCTTAATATCAGCTTGTATAACAAAGCTGGTATCAACCCCTTTATTACCCACGAAGCCCACGTGAAATTTATTTCTGACAAATCCATAAAACAATGTAAATAAAAGGGACTGCATCTTAATTAACCCCTGGACCATGGGCGAGAGGTTAATAAAGATGCAGTCCCTTTTTTAGGATTGTTTTATTGATTTTTCAGAAAAAAAATTACATGGGCTTCGCCGTATTTCTGGAACCAGCTGGATCTAGCAGGCAGCGACGGGCTGCCCTCAACCCCCAGGTGCCTATTTATACCTGGCCAGACACAAGAATATAGGGGAGCCCCTTTTTTTTTTTATTTCATGAATTTCATGAAATAATTAAAAAAAATGCGTGGGGCTCCGTGCAATTTCTATGTCTAGCCAGGTACAGCTAAGCAGCTGGGGGCTGGAATCCGCAGTGCAGGGAGGCCCAAGCTTTCTGGGCACCCCCCGCTGCAAATTGCAGCCCGCAGCCGCCCCAGAAGATGGCGCGTTCATTGAAGCGCCATCCTCTGGTGCTGAACCCCGCTCTTCCAGCGGCCCTGGTGGCGGTGGCACGCTGGGTAATAAAGAGGTTAGGACCAGCTTTGTATTATCAGCTGGCCCTAAGCCCGAAATTTATGGCGGTCACGCCAATATTAGACATGACCGCAATGAATTTCTATTAAATTGTTTTAAAAAAAACACAACACAGAGAAAATTTTTTTATTAGAAATAAAAAAAAAAGCCATTAGGGACTCCATCTTTAATAAAAAAAATCCTATTCCGTCCCATGTAGTCCAAAACGCGATGTCCTCTCTGCTACATCCCTGTGCATAGATATAGATGTCTATGCACAGGGATGAGCAGACTGAGAACAATCTCAGCTCTGCTACACACAGGAAGAGCAGGCGGGCTCTAGGACCCTGGAGCTGCGGCAGCCTGCACAGAGCAGACAGCCGGATTCCTTACTGTGCGAGTTTCCCAGCGATTACTTGCACAGTAAACGAGTCCAATGCAAGTCAATGCCAATCCTAGTTTTGTCAGAGTCTCTGACAAAACTAGGATTGCTTCAGGCTGAAGTTTCCGAGACACATCTGCGATTTGTAAATTGCACACTACTCGCTATTACTCGCTTCCCCATTCATTAACATTGGACTCGCTAGACTCGCAACGAGTAGCGAGTCCTGGGCTCGGACTCGCTAGAGTCAAGCGATTCCGAGTAATTTAGGACTCGCCCATCACTACTCCAATTGTTAGCGGACACCATGTCATGTATGGAGAGCCCCTATGTGCCCAAACATTGGAGCTCTCCACAAGTGACCCCATTTTGGAAACTAGACACCCCAAGGAACTTATCTAGATGCATAGCGAGCACTTTGAATCCCCAGGTGCTTCACAAATTGATCCGTAAAAATAAAAATGTACTTTTTTTGACAAACATCTTCTTTTTTTCCTGTTTACGGACTAATTTGTGAAGCACCTGGGGGTTTAAAGTGCTCACTATGCATCTAGATAAGTTCCCTGGGAGGTCTACTTTCCAAAAATGGGGTCACTTGTGGGGGAGCTCCAAAAGGGGTCACACAGGGGTTAATTTATCATCATGATGATCTGCTTTAGAGATCATCATTGAAGATCAGTTAACCCCTATGTGACTTAAGGGGAATGATAGGTCCTGAACTCTGTAACTTCATGATTTATCATTCCCCTGGGAGAGTGCGAGCACAGAAGAGGCGCATGCACATCAGCGCGCGCACAGAAGAACTAAACACCGCCGACGGCCGGTGCCAGGGTTTCGGGACCACCGGAGACCACCAAGGCGGGTAAGAGAGAGGGGCTGGGGGAGCAGAGGATGGGGGCTAGGGGAACAGAGCAGAAGGGCTGGGGGAGCAGAGGAGGGGGTAGGGAGCGGAGCAGAGAGCCTGGATTAGTGGAGCAGAGGGGCTGAGGGAGCGCAGGTTTGGGCTAGGGGAATGGAGCAGAGGGGCTGGGGGATCATAGGAGGGGAGTAGGGGAGCGGAGCAGAGGGCATGGATTAGCGGAGCAGAGGGGCTGGAGGAGCGGAAGAGGGGAGATGGCGTGCGCGGGTACTGGGGGCAGGAGGAGGTAGATTGAGGGTTCGAGGCTGCAAAGTGTGGGGAGGAACCAGGGGAGACTGAGAGGCATCGGGGGATGTGATTACCATGTGATTTGACGTGTGATGTGTCAGATCGCATGGACATGCAGAGGAGGCGGCGCCATGTCACATGCGCTGCTGCCATTTTGTGGTGGTCCGGGGGAGGGGTGGGGGTAGGAGAGAGATCTCTGGCACCAGGGGACCTGGGAGCCTTAGGGATTAACATTTCTCTTTCATCCGACATGTGTTTTCATGTCGGATGAAAGAGAAAGTAATTTTACCGGCGGTGACTTTTTATTGTAATGTGACCGGTAAACTGTGTTTAAAGGGTCTTTACCATTCATCACTTTACCGGTAACGGGAAAAAACTTGATTCATGATCTCCAGGGTCTCTGCTACCCTCGGTAACTGAAACCCGGAGATTTTATGCCACTAGGGGAACGCTAGAGGGCTTTTTTGGTTCTGACTTATTTTCATGTCAGAACATAACAAGGACCCTGTAATGGCGCCGTTTTTTTTACAGTGGGCCGTCACTAAGAGGTTAAATATATATATACACTACTGTTCAAAAGTTTGGAGTCACCCCGACAATTTTGTGTTTTTTGCATGAAAACTCATACTTTTATTTATCAGATGAGTTACAAAATGAATAGAAAATATAGTCCAGACATTGACAAGGTTAGAAATAATGATTTTTATTTGAAATAATTTTCTCCTTCAAACTTTGCTTTTGTCAAAGAATGCTCCCTTTGCAGCAATTTACTGCATTGCAGGACTTTGGCATTCTAGCTGTTAATTTGCTGAAGTAATCTTGAGAAATTTCCCACCATGCTTCCTGAAGCCCCTTGCACAAGTTGGATTGGCTTGATGGGCACTTTTTTCGTACCATACGGTCAAGCTTCTCCCACAACAGCTCAATGGGGTTGAGATCTGGTGACTGCGCTGGCCACTGCATTACAGATAGAATACCAGCTGCTGCTTCTTCCCTAGATAGTTCATGCATAATTTGGAGGTATGCTTTGAGTTATTGTCCTGTTGTAGGATGAAATTGGCTCCAATCAAGCGCTGTCCACAGGGTATGGCATGACGTTGCAAAATGGAGTGATAGCCTTCCTTATTCAAAATCCCATTAACCTTGTACAAATCTCCCACTTTACCAGCACCAAAGCAACCCCAGACCATCACATTACCTCCACCATGCTTGACAGATGGCGTCAGGCACTCTTCCAGCATCTTTTCAGTTGGTCTTCATCTCACAAATGTTCTTCTGTGCGATCCAAACACCTCAAACTTTGATTTGTGTGTCCATAAAATTTTGATCAAATCTTCCTCTGTCCAATGTCTGTGTTCTTTTGCCCATATTAATGTTTTCCTTTTATTAGCCAGTCTCGGATATGGCTTTTTCTTTGCCACTCTGCCCTGAAGGCCAGCATCCCGGAGTCGCCTCTTCACTGTAGACATTGACACTGGCATTTTGCAGGTACTATTTAGTGAAGCTGCCAGTTGAGGAGCTGTGAGGCATCGATTTTTCAAACTGGAGGCTCAAATGTACTTGTCTTGTTGCTCAGTTGTGCAGCGGGGCCTCCCACTTCTCTTTCTACGCTGGTTAGAGCCTGTTTGTGCTCTCCTTTGAAGGGAATAGTACACACCGTTGTAGGAAATCTTCAGCTTCTTGGCAATATCTCACATGGAATAGTCTTCATTTCTAAGAACAAGAACAGACTGTCGAGTTTCACATGAAAGATCTCTAGTTATGGCTATTTTGAGAGTTTCATAGAATAAACAAATGTAATGCTCCAGATTCTCAACTAGCTCAAAGGAAGGTCAATTTTATAGCTTCTCTAATCAGCCAAGCCGTTTTCAGCTGTGCTAACGTACTTGTACAAGGGTCTTCTAGGGTTTACTACATATCCATCAGCCTTCTTGCACAGTTAGCAAATACAATGTACCATTAAAACACAGGAGTGGTGGTTGTTGGAAACGGGCCTCTATACATCTATGTAGATATTGCATTAAAAATTAGACGTCAGCAGCTAGAATAGTCATTTACCCCATTAACAATGCATAGAGTATATTTCTGATTCATTTATGGTTAGCTTCATTGAAAAAAAGTGCTTTTCCTTCAAAAATAAGGACATTTCTAAATTTACCTTTGAACTGTAGTATGTATGTGTATATATATATATTTTATATATATATACAGTCATATGAAAAAGTTTGGGCACCCCTTTTAATCTTACTCTTTTTTTTTTTTGTTTAAAATTGTTTTTTTGCAACAGCTATTTCAGTGTGATATATGTAATGACTGATGGACACAGTAATATTTCAGGATTGAATTGAGGTTTATTGTACTAACCGAAAATGTGAAATATGCATTATTTCAAAATTTGACAGGTGCAAAAGTATGGGCACCTCAACAGAAAAGTTACATTAATATTTAGTAGATCCACCTTTTGCAAAATAATTAGTTATTATCAAATAATTGATAATTAGTGACTATGGTATTCATAGTCACCCTGGCAGGCTGTCCCTCTTCATGATATCACGCCTCAATAGGCGTGATCTTCAAATCACATTAAAATGCGCGCCTCCCCTCTCTCCTATGGCAGCCGGACAGCTGCATTATGCGGCTGTATGATGCGAATCGCGTCATTTCCGTCGCCGGGTGACGTATTACACCCGCGCCGCTCTGTTAGCTTCAAAACGTGCACTGCGCATGCGCAGTGCGGGTCTTGAAGCTAACAGCGGCGCGGGTGTACATACATTTTAATGTGATTTGAAGATCACACCTATTGAGGCCTGATATCATGAAGAGGGACAGCCTGCTAGGGTGACTATGACTACCATAGTCACTAATTATCATCCCTAATGAGGTAGTGTAATAACATTTATCTTCATTTTCACTTGCTGCATTTAGGAGCTAAAAGGAGTGTAGGGTAAGTGTTACTATGCTTAGGGACAGCTTTTAATAGCTTTTGAGGTATTTTGGGGGTGACAGGATCCCTTTAAGAGGGGTGCCCAAACTTTTTTTCATATGACTGTATATATTAATCACTTTCCCCAGGTCAAGCACTGAGTCTCCACCTCTTCAATTGTCTGCAGCGCTAACCTCGAGTTCTGCGGCTCTGAGCAGTTTGTGCTGTCTGTTCTCATCTCGCAGAGCTTCTGAGCTTCATGATTAGCTGCAAACCCTGTTAAGATTATAATTCAATTATAGCTGTAAGAATTACTATCCTGTATAAAAACCTAATTGGACTGTAATATTGATAATATAAATCCCATTAACCCACAATGTAGAGAAGGGCATGCAAAAAAAAAAAAAATCCAGTAGAGCTTCCGCCTGTACATAGAGATTGTCAGTTTAATCAAATTGATCAAATTGGCTTTTTAGCTGGAATTCAATTTTGCAATGTCCAACTCCCATCCTTCCAAAGGATCAAAAAAAGGAAGTAACTAATTTATCAAACAAGTAGAAATAATGATAACATTACAGGGATTATGTAGGATTGTAGCTAGTCAGGATTTTGGGTCCAAATTGTCTAATTTAAAAAAAAAATATGGCCTTGGCAGAATCCACTGTGCCAAAACCTCAACTGTGAGAAGTAAAAATTCAACCTCTGGATAAAGTAGGAATGTTTGCATTCACCGATGCCAAGAATACATCTTCACACAAGTTTTCAACCAGAAATTACAATTTTTAAAATGGGTCATGATAACGGGGGAAAAGATATTCCAAAGATACATTGCTATAAAGAGGTAAAAAGCAGACATCGCTTCACTTTCATATGTCTGCAAAGTATATTATAACATTGTAACAAAACGTCAGCTGCACTCAAACACTAAGGCTGCTTTCACTTCACGATTTTTGTGGATCCGTGGCTATCCGTTGTAAAACAGATAGCCACAGATGTAATTTGGCCTCCATGTATCACTATGAGCACGGATTGGTCCTGTATGGCCATCCGATTGTGTCCAAATTTTCACGGATCCGATTGTGTCCGATTTTTTGCTGTACCCAGAATCAAAGACTGCTCCGACTTTGGGCACAGCGGACCAAATGGACGGAATCAGATCCGACGCTGTCCGCGGCAAATAGCATGGGAGCCAATGGAGCTCGGATCCAGGAAAAAATAGGATTGTTTCCTGGATCTGATTTCAGTGTACTGAGCATGCATCAACTGTCGATGGCTTAAGGACCTGAATCTGCTGGCTGGGTGGGGCAGGGCAATCCGATCAGCTGATTGGTCACATGAACGCATCAGCTGAGTGGTTTAAATTGCGCCCCGGCCAAACCCAATTGATGGGTGGGCGATTTGAACCACACTGATGCGGTCGTGTGACCAATCAGCTGATCAGGTTGCCCTGCCCAGTTAGCTGATTCAGGTCCTTAAGTCATCAGAGGATGATGGATCGTGGGACACTCGGTGGAGAGGTGAGGATTATTTTTTTATTTTTAACCATTGCTTTATTTCATTTCACATTCGCAATGTATGTATGTATATACATTGCAAAAGTAAAAGTCAGCCCCACTTGCCTGCGCTTTGTAGGCTCGGGCTCCTCCCAGCTCTTTTTTCTGTGTCTGGATCTGTGAAAATCACGGATCCGGACACAGAAATGGCATCCGGAGTTCACATCCGAGCCTGTCAATTCATGTCCGTGGGGTCCTGCAAAAAACAGGATCCCCACGGACAGGAAAAAAATCGTGATGTGAACAGGGCCTAAGGCATGCTTATTTGAATATAGGACTACATTACAACTAATGAAATATGAAGACCGGATAGCTAGTACATATGGCCATATCTACAACCACCTAGTAGCCACAACGAGGCGTGTCCCCTGTACTAGGTCCTAACCTACTTTTATACCTGTAATATAAGTCTCAGCCTCTCTATGGATTAGAAATCTTTCTTTAAATGGTCAAGTAGCAGATCTGATAACAGAGACAATAGCACCTTGTGGCTTGTGGAGGAAGGTGCGCTACAGAGGGCATGACCTCATACTCTAAACAAATAAAATTGTGACACTCAATCTTAATGTGTATTGGTGCAATGCTGAAACACTTTACATTGTAATAAATAGTCAGCTGCACCAAACGCTAAGACATGCTTATTTGAATACAGAACTGCATTACAGCTGATGAAATATGAAAAATGGAGACACTTAGCTAGTACATATGGCCATATATACAGCCACCCAGTAGCCATGTTGAGGTGTATCCCCTGTACCGGGTCTTAACCTGCCTACATACCTGTATCATAAATCTCAGCCTCTCTCTGGATTAAAAATCTCTCTTGGAATGGGTGAGTAGCAGACCTGATAACAGAGACAGTAGCTCCTTGTTTACAAAGTATATTTGTCAGTAGGGGAAAATAAGCATAAAAAAGTTCAAAATTAATAATCATATCATTGCATATGATTCATATTATTATGCATAAAGTAATACTGGAGCAGCAGAACTTCGACTCCCACGCGATAGCTAGGTAACTCTATACTTTGCTTGTGTCAATATTAGAAAAAACAGATTTGAGGAACCATTTATTAAGGTCTATTTTCCTTGAGTTATACATGCTGTGCCAGTTACTGATACTGCAGATGTTGATAAAGCAATTTAGCAATTATTCATCCCTGAAAATTATTCTATTTGTCATAACATTAGTATAGTCACTTGTGGGATATCACTTTATCACCGAAAATGTGACAAGATAAAATAACCCAAGCTAATAGAAGCATTGCATTTATTATTGCTTTGTTTATATGTATTATGAACCACGGCTAAGCAGGAGGGGGCCTCCCCATGTGTGGGACTAGTGGTCACAGCATGCCTGCAAGTTGTACTGAGGTCTGTGAGCCCACAGCAAGCAGAGATGCATGCAGGCACATTACTTTGGCATAAAACTAAAGTACATCAAAAGTTTCTTCCTACATGATACAAAAGAGGAAAGAGTGATAACTATGTATGAAATGCTCTAAACATATCTGGAGAAGTTTGTTGTCCCGGCTTGGCGTACGGATACCCAGCAAGCAGCACAATACAGTGGTGATGACAGAGATGGTATAGAAGAAAGGCCCTGGTGATAGGGAGAGGTGTCACCTCCTGACACTCATCTGAGGCAGAACCCTGTGCTCCCTAACATCCCTATATGGCTCCTTCTTCCCTCTCAATGTCACATACGTAGACCATCGCAGTTGAATGTCTCTTTACCTTTACTGGTGGTATATCAGGTAGAAGTCTGGAACACTGTCGGGTGACCAGGAAACACAGTTGAATTTCCACAGCAAGTGGGTGTAAGGCCTCCGTGTTCTCTTTTCCCTGTGTTGAAGCCCCTGCCTCGTGTATAACTTGGCTGGCCTCCACTACTCTCTCTCTCTCCACCTGCGCTGTCGATGGGCAACCTCTGATGACTATGGCCTTTTCCCTCTCCACGGTGTCTGGCTCCCTGAACGGTGATTAGCAGGTGACCGGGTGACTGAAGTCCCCACGGTTTGCCGGGTTCTCTGAGCGTGTAGCTCTCCTGCAGATGCGGACCCCAGTGTCCGGTGTGCTGTTTGGGTGAACATATTCTGGCATATCAGTCCCCACTTTTTCTCCTCTTTCCTCTCCTTGCCTTCCGTACACACTCTTGGCTTGACAGGACTCTTCAGAGGCTGTTCAGGGTCACCGTTTCGGGCCTAACATGGCACCGATCACCAGGATATATTCGCAGCTCTCCTAGCGTCTGCACACTCCGACTAACTCCTCCCCAGCATCAGTATTTATAGGGGATCTTGCCTAAGGGCAGCAAGTTGGGCTCCCCCTACTGTGCTGGGGTGGAAGGTGTTGGTTGTACTGGTGTACCTGCTGTGGATTTCCATCTGTGTTCTAGGAAGGCCTGTGGGTACCTGTGGATGCAGGGCACCACATCATCACATGCCAAGTCTCAACGGGCTTAAAGTCCTATGGCTTTAAGTAAAATACCTTATGTGTTACTAGTATGTCGCGTCCAGCTGAGACCTTTGCGGTATCTGGGATTAGAAGGTCACAGTGATCAGCAGATTGCAGGCCCTCTTTGGAATCTAGTTGGCGAATACCATTATTATTTGGTGTTGAAGGGGTTAAGAGTTCCTTTTTGATCCTGGTGAGATTCCATATAGCTCTAATCTCAACTGCTGCCTCTCCCTTTCAAACTCACTTCTTACTCTCCCATGTGCCAGCTTTAGTTCTTCTATTCTCATCTCCCAGGAGAAGTTATCCTTGTGAAAGCTGCAGAGTTTTGTTTGTTGTTTCATTCCCATTTATTTTTCTTTCTCCCAGTGTTGTCTTATTGCAGTAGTAAGATCGGGGCCTTGCTGCCCTATTCACTAGCCAGAGTTGGGTTAGGCAGGGCTTATGCATGTAATTATGCATGGGTGGGAAGGACCCATCTAAGGATGATAGCACAGGGTTAGAAGTCCTCCTCTAACCTCCACCTATTATCAGGGTGCCCTTTTATCATTTCCCTTGTTTTTCTCTTCTTTTGCACTGCACGACGGGTATCTCCTCCCACTCTAATGACATTATGTTTAGTTAGCAAAAGATACAGTTGACAGGCCCACCATAACTGTATCTACCAAGAGTCCTCATATATTCAGAGGTGATCCTAGTCATTATAGCAAATTGATCTTCTCAATAGGAGTTGAATTTAATGGCATCAGTTGGGGCCTTAATAATATGATGTATTATAATTTTGTAAGAAAAGTTGCAGACAGATCTAATGGCACATTCTTTAAGTTGTTCAGTTGTACAGTACAAATATTACACAACAAAATTAACTTGGCTCATAAAGGCATGAACAATTATACTTTACAAGAGATAGTAAGGTCAATAAGGAAAAAGAAGATCAGGCATGTTTCATCCTTCTATATTGTAATGATCAAACAAAGAAGGGATACTTATTCCTTTTCGAAAAAATGTCCCAGCATTAGGACTTATCCAACATCCATGCAAATCGGTCTGAGCACAGACCACAATGTATGGACACTGTGGGTTTCCTGAGCCGAACTCAAAAGCTTTATCTATAATATAATGCTGAAAGTATCTTTATGTCCGAAGCCTTGATGGCTAGAGGACATGCCCCCAGCTACTGATTGGCTTCAGCAGTGCGCAAGAGACCTGCCCCCTTCAGTTACAGGCCACGCCTCTTTGCTACTGCGGAACCAAAACCGGCAGATGTCCCATTTGTGTTTGTATTGATAATATAATGCTGAACGTGTCCTTCTGTCCAAAGCTAATGTTGAAAAGTTTCATTGCCCAAAGAGCCCTTTTTTTTTTAAGTTACTCTTGCAGAAGTAACTGAGGCCTCATTTATGAGAATCGCCTCACTAATAAGATTTCTCTCGGAGGCGTGGCCTGCTGCTTCATGTAAGTCACAACTACAGGAGCTCCTGTGCCTAATATTAAGCGACGGAGATTATAGCCTTTATGAAGGCTCATATCTCACTCTAAACTACTGGACCACATTATTCAACTTTCCAAGATCATTTTGGTCCAATTTGACCCGAGATCTAGGCTCCACACAGCTCCCTCACACTCATGAGAGGACTAGAGGCTCATCCTGGGCGCCATTTTGAGGAAAAACTTGTTACTTTTCTGCCCTGTAAGAGGCCTCTGAAGTCTCTGAAGAACCTAAAGACCCCACCAGAGAGAAACCCTAAGTAGGGGCATTCCTTACCTTATCTCTCACCCTATTCTACCCACCGCTGGAAGCATCGAAGAACTGATACACCCTTTATGTGGTGAAGCTGATCCCCCCCTCAGTCACAGCCTTTACTCTCCCTAGAACTGGAGCACTCATTCTACATACAGTGCTGCTGGCAGGGAGACCCGCTGGAAAAACGCCAATGAGAGGAAGGTCATCCTCCAACCTCCAGTGGTAGTGCCAGCCTTATATTCAGCTGTTCAACACTGGCAATAGTTCCTTCTCCCTCATCCATTTTACAACCTTGTCGGCGGAGGGATACCTGCATCTCCACTTAACTCTGTAGCCTGTCAGCTCCTAAAGCTCAGAAGGAGAAGCTGATCAAGTGAGATCATAAAGAGAGATCTTCCCTCTCCTATTACTGAGGAGAACAGTATTTTAAACTAACTGCTGGAGGTAGAAAGACCCTCATTATCATTATACAGCAGCCTCAGCGGCGGAGGGATATCTTACTCTGTCATCAACTACTTCAGTAGACTGGCTGACGTCACCATGACAACCAGTGCTGGATCCTGCAGCTGAGCAGCTAAAGTTTCCTGCAGCACCAAAGAATAGACACTCAATAAAGAATAGATATTCAAGCAAGTGGGGCTTGTGAGTCTCCTACGAGCTCAAGCTGTGCAGACAGAAGACAGAAGACCAGCTATATTTGATTCTCTTCCCTTTTCCTTTCCTCATTTTCTTTTTCTATTTCTTTCCTTTTTTACCTTCATCTCAATTTACTTTATTCTAGCTAATTCTAACTCTATCTTGTCCTATTTTCTTCTATCATTTTACCACCAACAGCTTTACCTGCCTCAGGTTTTATGATTGCTATTGCTATTGCTCTTATATTTTATATTGCTATTACTTACTAAAGTTTCATCTCTGATTAAGCTACACCTACTATACATTGTAATTAGCCAACTAATCTTACAGTTAGCCATTTTATTGGCCCTTGTGGGATACTGAACTTAACTACTTTAGACAGAAAGAAAAAACAAACAAAAAACCCTTTTCTGCTTTTATATATTCCTATTAAGTAGCAGAGCTATATAATTATAGGGATCTTACAATCCCCTGTAAGACCTATTGTCTGATACTATTTGTTATAATTTCCTTATCCTTATCCTCCACTATCATCCCATCGGTGGAAACTATATGTAAATTGAGTTTACTTTTACTTATTGAAGCATTACGTGCATAATTTCATTGGATTACACCTGAGTCACACTAGCTTTACTTTATTAGAATCTGAAAGATTCACGCACTAATCCTCTAGTTTAAACTATCTACTGAATCAGCCTAACTACCTGCTTGATACAGTAGACTACGGACATAGCACTGCGATCACTCTAACCTACTAAAAAAGTTTCTTGTCAATGAAAGTTCCTTCATTTGAAAAGGATTTAATGTAATTACTATTGTTTTGCATTTGACTGCTGTCACCTTATATGATGCTCTGGTGATCCCAAACTTTTCGCACTCTCCTTCTCTTTTCTCTACTTACATACTATCTGAGTCTAGACTGTTACTTAGATTTGATCTTCCTTAAATCTTCTCCTCCCCCAAACCTCCATTCCATTAATATTTATAAGTTTAACTTAATTGATTCAAGTACACTATATATTCTCACTAACCCTAAAGCTAATAATCCTAGATATAATTTATTAAGTGACGAAATGCCTTCCAAGCCAAAACTATCTACAAGCTCCAGCACTACAGATATGATAATGAATCCCCTTAAGATCTCTCCCACGAGCAAAATCCCCACCCCCAAACAAATCAACACTTACGCTAAGTTAGGGAAAGATAAAATCAATTTTGACCATAACTTGAAGGATTGGAGTTCCCCCATGGAAGATATGTCGTTCCATAAAACTCCTTCTGCAAGCACAAAAAGGAAGGAGATGGAGACTCCCTCCAAATCTAGCTCTGGCTTCTCCCCCTCAGACCACCCAGAAGTTGACCAAGAACCACACCTTCAGAGCCCAGCAAGACAAAAGCTCAAGAAAAACTTACCCGACTTGGAACCACTTCTAAATTTTGACGCAGGACAACCTCTAAATAAAGATTTTTTCCTAAAACTTTTTACTGCCTTTAATCATTCACTAAAAGAAGAAATGATGGAGCAATTTGATGAGGTCAAGTCGTCAATGTCCTCAATAGTTTCTCGAGTAGAAGAAAATGAAAAATTGCTGACTGACCTTAAACTAGACAACAAAACTACTAAGAGTGAACAAACCAAGATGAAAGAGGAAATTAAGGTCCTGAAAGACAAACTCATTGACAGAGAAGACAGGGACAGAAGACTTAACCTCAAATTTAGAGGCATACCAGAGAGCGTTAAAAATTACGAGCTAATCGACTATGTCAAAAACCTAACTAAAAAGACTATTCCCTCAAAAACCGAAATTGAATATTCAATTGAAAGAGCCCACAGGCTTCCCAAACCTTCGCACTTGGCAGACGATATTCCCAGGGATGTAATCGCCAAATATTCCTTTTTCCAGACTAAAGATCTGATCAATGTTTTTTTGAGGAAAAACAGAACCTTACCGCCGCCCTTTGACAAGATAAAAGTCTTCTCAGACGTATCTAAGGAAACCATGACTAGACGGAGAATTCTAAAACCAATTACAGAGACTCTGAGAGCCAGAAAAATTCTGTACAGATGGGGCCGTCCTACTCCAAGTGTAATCTTCTCCTTCAACCACAAAACCTTCAACATTGAGGATGTTAATATTGGTCTCAAGACTCTCAAAGATCTACATCTTGATGGAGCGGGATGAGCACCTACTTTGATGTCAACTAACTCGGTCAGCTCTAGGCACCTTGGCCATAACATTAGCCCAAAGGAAGTTAAATACCGGTTCTCTTGAACCCTTCCTCTTTATAGGTATATTTGTTAACATCATTTAAATTAAAAATTTCTTTAGATTTAAATCTCTAAAACTTATAATTTACTAGTTGAATTTGTAATTTTAGTTTTTTTTTCTGATCCCCTCTCCATCCCTCTCTAAACTTTAACCTTTCAAACCTCAACCTCCCTCATTCTCCTATTATGATTAGCTACATAGCCAGAACATGACCCTTAAATTTATGTCAATTAATACAAACGGTCTAAACTCTCCTCAAAAAAGATTCTTTGTTTGGAAAGACTTGAAGAAATATCATATAGATGTGGCCGGTTTACAGGAAACTAGGTTTTCTTCGGAAAATTACCCTAAATTTATCAATTCTAAGTTCCCCCATACTTACTTTTCTTCAAACAAAAAGAAAAAATCAGGTGTAGCCATTCTTATTAAAGACTCAGTTAAATTTGAAGAGTTAGAGGTCACAACAGATGATGAAGGTAGATTCATTATCCTTGTTTACAAGTTGAATGAAGTTACCCACACTCTAGTAAACCTTTATGCTCCTAATAATGGTCAAATTTCGTTCCTTAAAAAATTAATTAAAAAGGTGAGAGAAACCCAAAGAGGTACCCTTTTCTTTTTTGGTGATTTTAATGCCGTTCCTAATATCAACTTAGACTCATCAAACAAGCACAGAAATATAAATACCCAACTCAACCCCCTCTTTGACAGGGAGGAGTTGTATGACGCTTTTAGATGTATTAACTCATCCTCAGTAGAATTCACACATTTCTCTAATGTACATAAAACTTTTGCCCGTATTGACTTAATTATCACTAACATAAATTCACTTCGTAGTATTAAATCTGTATCTATCCACCCTAGAACCTGGTCTGACCATTCCCCAGTAATTTTCGAAACGTTGGGCGGGTTTCCCACTAAAAATCAGGGAATATGGAGGGCCAACTCTTTCCTCTTCAACCACCCTCAATTCAACTCGGAGATTAGGAATGAGTTGAAATTCTACTTCAAAGAAAATGATCTAGAAGAGACCCCTATCACAGCTATTTGGATGGCCCACAAAGCAGTAATTAGAGGCCTTCTTATCAAGTTTAACTCAACACTTAAGAAATCCCTCTTAAAAGACACAGAAACTATAGTTAAAAAAATTAAAGAACTGGAGGTAACTGCTGCAAACTCCCCTAATGAAACAATTTTTCAGAAACTACTCGCCCTAAGGATAGAACTCAAATCTTTATTAATTTCTGATTTTGACAAGCTCTCGCGGATAAGCAAATCAAATTATTACAGCTGTACAAATAAACCCTCTAAACTCTTTGCGAGAATGATAAAAATCTGCAGGACTAGAACTAACATTACCCAAGTCAAGAATAAACATAACATCCTTCAGAAACTCCCACAAGCAATTTCAAATACTTTTGCTGATTTCTATAAATCTCTCTATAATCTCAAGGAAACTCCTACGGAGCCCTCTCCAACTCTTCCCAGTATCTCGTCATTCCTTGACTCAATTGAACTCCCGTCTCTTTCTAAGCAAGACATAGAATTCCTAAATTCTCCCTTCACGGAATCAGAAGTTTTAGACACAATCCACTCTCTTAAGAAATGCAAATCTCCTGGCCCGGATGGATTTCAGAACGAATATTATACTGCTTTCCAAGAAATTCTATCTCCTTACATTACAAAATTAATACATTTTACAACTTCTAACAATGCATTCTTTCCAACAGAAATGCTACAAGCCACCATTACTGTCTTATCTAAAAACAAGGGAGACTCAGAGAATGTCTCTAACTATAGGCCCATCTCACTTTTAAATGCAGACCTCAAAATTATCACTAAAACCATTAATACAAGAATTCAGAAAGTTATTCCGAAACTAATACACAGCGACCAGGTGGGATTTATTCAGAACAGAGGGACAACTGACGCCACCCGAAGAATCCTAAACCTTATGTCCTATATAGAAAAAAACTCCATCCCAACAATTATGGTCTCTGTCGATGCTGAGAAAGCATTTGACAGAGTCCATTGGAATTTTCTTTTTGAAACCCTAAAAAAATTTGGTTTTAGAGGCAGTATACTTAATATACTCCAAGCACTATATTCTTACCCCACTGCAAAAGTTCTAACTAATAATGTCCTCTCTAAGGAATTCCCTTTATCTAACGGCACGAGACAAGGCTGTCCACTGTCTCCTTCCCTGTTCGACCTCTTCATTGAACCGCTGGCTGAAAAGATCCGTATGAACCTACTTATCAAAGGGATACATACAAATTTTAAAGAATATAAAATCAGTCTCTTCGCCGACGACATAATCCTCACTCTTACAGATCCTCTTAATTCATTTCGCAATCTCCTAGCCACAATCGAGGAGTTTTCTAGGGTTTCTCTCTATAAGATCAATCTTACTAAAACCCAAGTTCTCCACATGAACTTAGATTCAGAACTAATAAAAGCTCTTAAGTTCGAACACAACCTTTCCTGGGACAAAGTAGAGTTAGATTACCTGGGCATTAAAGTAACTAAACAAATTTCCAATATGGCAAATATTAACTTCTCTGAAATTTTTAAAACTATCCAAGCGGACCTTCTTCATATTTCCAAAATTGACGTATCCTGGATCGGTAAAGTTGAAGCATACAAAATGTTCGTACTCCCTAAGTTACTTTATGTCTTCCGCTCCATACCTTTACCCCCCAAACAGTCATGGTTTAAAAAACTACAAACCCAATTAATAAATTTTATCTGGGGTCATAAAAAACCTAGAGTGGCGAGGACTATATTTGAGAAAAGTAAATCAAACGGTGGTCTTGCAATTCCCAACTTGCATATTATAACGCTTCAGTAATAAAACTTAGTCAGACATGGTGGAACCAAGATTCTAGACCTAGTTGGCTTTCTTTGGAGGAAACCAAATTTTCCAGAAATAGACTTACTCTTCTGTTGCTCTCATACTTATGTGATTCATCTAAGCGACTTCCTAAAGAGCATACAGTCAAAGCAACAATTCAATCCTGGAGGCGCCTTTTGGCAAAAAACCATAACCCTCTGTCGACTACTACTCCCAACTGGATCCCCATAGAAATAATGGAATTCCTTTCTCCGGGCCTGAAAATTGACTCTTGGAAAACTGCTGGAATTAATTATATCTCGGACATAATTATTAATGAAAAAAAACTTATCCCTTTTGATGAACTGAGTTCAATCTTTAACCTGAAGGAGCTGGAAGTTAAAATTTGGGACAAAATCAACAATCTTTATAACAAACACAAAATTAATTTCTTTCTCCCCCTAAATGTCACCCAAATGTTCAAACACTCAAATAACTTTACCTTTTGGAAGACTAATAATATATACAAGGAAATCAATGCTGATGTAGCACTAACTAAATCCACCAATATAGTAGCATGGGAAAGGGAATTAAAATCTTGTATTCCCACAGACTGCCTAAGTAAAACTCTCACAACTTTACATTCCTACATATCCTGCTCTTCTCTTATTGAATCTCACTACAAGATTCTTCTTCGTTGGTATTATACACCTGTCAGACTTCACCAGATCAAGGAGGATTTTTCTCCTTTGTGCTGGCGGAATTGCCACAAGAAGGGAATATTTCCCATGTCTTTTGGGACTGTGAAGCCCTTAAATTATACTGGGGTGAAATACAAATATTAATCAATGAGATCACTAATAGTGACATTATTTTAACTCCAGAACTTACACTTCTCCTAATTGGCATTAATTCTATCCCAAGTGACTTTAGACCCCTTATTGCACATATCTTATTAGCTGCAAAAAATCTTATAGCAACAAAATGGAGAGACCCCGAGCCACCGCTGTTTAAAGTATTACTTGAAAAAAATCGCTACTCATAACTCCTATGAACTCTCGTTTGCTTTGAGAAATAAACTTTACAGAAAATATGAGAGGAAATGGAGGTTGTGGAATTGTTATTTTCCCGTTAATCATTCAACTATCCCTTCTCATATTTCCATTTCTGGCTATACAAAACCTCAATGCTTGGAGAACTAGATCTCCTTCCCTTACCCCCTCTGTTCATACCCTTTTTCTCTCTTTCCCCTCTTCCCCTTTTCTTCTCTAATTTTAGCGTTATTTTTGCTATAATTTCATGATTCTTGTGTGACTCAATTAACTTGACCCTTTTTATGGTAATTTATCTCTATTTGATTTTTTACATATTTTTCAATACTTGTTTTGTACTCTTTGCTAATTTACATCTAGATTATTACAATGCTTGTTTTTATTATGTTTGTATACTGTATCTTAAAGGGTAAGCTTATGCCCTCATGAGTATTGTGTTATCTGTTATGTTATTCAAAATTAATAAAATAATTTGAACAAGATTGCTCTCTATAGCAACCAGAGTGCAGCTTTCAGCATTGAAGTTGCTGAAATAAAGTGAAAGCTGAGCTCTGATTTGTTGCTATTGACAACTAGTTGTTTATCAAGTGTAACCAATAATCTATAATATAATGCTGAATGTGTCGTTCTGTCCAATGCTGGGATGGTCGGTGCGTGTGCTGTGCAGTGTTCATGTTGTAGTTGAATTCTTCAATAAATTGTTACTGGAGTTGACTAGCCCAGGGTATGGGGACTCGGGTATCTGGGCTCTCTGCTGCAGTAGGGATGTCACTTGTGGCCTGCCCAGACTCGTGGCACTGGTGGTCAACAAAAAAGGGGTTGTTAGAATGGGAAAAAAAGTTTATAGGTTTATCATGATGCCACCTGCAGATTCTGGTGATGATCACCAGTGCCGCTTCCGACCTTCAGGGGGCGATGGTAGAGCAGCTTGGATGGTTCCCTGCAGGTGGAGTTGAGTCCCCGGGGCAGGACAGCGCTTTGTGGTGGTGGTGCTGAATATGGTGTATGGGGAGTGCAGCGACTCGGATAATGAAGACACTGAGTCTGTATGACTCTGTATGGGTGTTTACTTTTCACTGAATAACACAGTTCAACGCAGGTTAACAGTCACACAGTTCTGGGTAGCTGGCCTAGGTAGTGGCCAATGAACAGGGGGTCTCTATGTGGCTTTGTTAGATGTCCCTCCATACTACTCTTCCAGTCCTTGTTGGTGTGAAGCATGGCTGGCTTGAAACCTGGCCTGGCCTCCTGTGCTCTCTTACCACCTGTGTTGTCGTCAGGAAACCTTCGATGGCCTGCCACTATCTCTCTTCTGGCGGTGCCTGGCTCCCTTGTAGTGACTGATGCCCGGGAGACAGAAGTCTTCATGGTAGACCGTTGTTCTCTGCTGGGCTTGGAGCTCTAAAGCAGACTCAGACTCCGGTGTCCGATGTGCCTTTTGGGGGGTGAACCTAACACGGCTCCTCGGTCCCCAAACTGCTGCTCTTCCCTTGAAGACCCCTTTCCTCCTTCTCTGTCTCTCTCTCAGACGTTCACTCCCTCTAACCTCCTCTCACTCTCACACTGCTTGCCCTGAACTCCTCCCACTGGGGCTGGGTCTCCTAGCAGAGGATTTAACCCTATAGTCCCCTGAGCTAAGGGTATATGCGATGCGAGAAATAAGCCACATATTAACCTCCCCATTCACTGACCACAGGGATACCACACACGCTGGTCTGGTTGCACTACCCCTTAGTGGCGCTCCGACCAGTGGGGCGCCACATTGTCAGTGCGTGCACATAACACAACTCTAGTGCAATTTTATTGAGGACACTGAGTTTGTTTTAGATGATATTCATAGAGACAGTGTCTTCCAGAACATAGCGCCGGAGATCAAGGTATGCGCACGCGCTGACTGTGGCACCATTTTATTGAAGACACTGTCTATGCCAATATCACCAATCACCATTTTGTTTCAGATGATATTCGCAGACACAGCATCTACAATAAAATGGCGTCGGAGACCATTGTATGCACACGTGCTGATTCCAGCACCATTTTATTGAAGGATTCAACTAAAATGTGAACATCGCACTACGCACATGCTCGCCATAGGAAGGAATAAATAAAAAAGACCAGAGCCACAAAGTCTCTCACCAACAAGGCATCTAAAAGAAAGACCACAGAGTTTACACCAAAGATTTTGCACAATAAATACCGTATATACTCGTGTATAAGCCGACCCGTGTATAAGCCGACCCCCTTATTTTGCCCCCAAAACCTGGGAAAACCTATTGACTCGTGTATAAGCCGAGGGTGGACCCCAGCACAAGTATACAGCCCCCAGCAGTGTGGTATACAGCATCCTCCCCAGTGGTAGTATACAGCAGCAGCCCCAGTGGTATATACAGCAGCAGCCCCAGTGGTAGTATACAGCAGCCCCAGAGGTATATACAGCAGCCCCAGTGGTAGTATACAGCAGCAGCCCCAGTGGTAGTATACAGCAGCAGCCCCAGTGGTATATACAGCAGCAGCCCCAGTGGTAGTATACAGCAGCCCCAGTGGTATATACAGCAGCCTCCCCAGTGGTAGTATACAGCAGCCCCAGTGGTATATACAGCAGCAGCCCCAGTGGTAGTATACAGCAGCCCCAGTGGTATATACAGCAGCAGCCCCAGTAGTAGTATACAGCAGCTCCAGAGGTATATACAGCAGCCCCAGTGGTAGTATACAGCAGCAGCCCCAGTGGTATATACAGCAGCAGCCCCAGTGGTAGTATACAGCAGCCCCAGAGGTATTTACAGCAGCCCCAGTGGTAGTATACAGCAGCAGCCCCAGTGGTATATACAGCAGCAGTCCCATGTGGTAGTATACAGCAGCCCCAGAGGTATATACAGCAGCAGCCCCAGTGGTAGTATACAGCAGCCCCAGAGGTATATACAGCAGCAGCCCCAGTGGTAGTATACAGCAGCCCCAGAGGTATATACAGCAGCCCCAGTGGTAGTATTCAGCAGCCCCAGTGGTATATACAGCAGCAGCCCCGGTGGTAGTATACAGCAGCCCCAGAGGTATATACAGCAGCCCCAGTGGTAGTATACAGCAGCAGCCCCAGTGGTATATACAGCAGCAGCCCCAGTGGTAGTATACAGCAGCCCCAGAGGTATATACAGCAGCCCCAGTGGTATATACAGCAGCCTCCCCAGTGGTAGTATACAGCAGCCCCAGTGGTATATACAGCAGCAGCCCCAGTGGTAGTATACAGCAGCCCCAGTGGTATATACAGGAGCAGCCCCAGTGGTAGTATACAGCAGCCCCAGAGGTATATACAGCAGCCCCAGTGGTAGTATACAGCAGCAGTCCCAGTGGTATATACAGCAGCAGCCCCAGTGGTAGTATACAGCAGCCCCAGAGGTATATACAGCAGCCCCAGTGGTAGTATACAGCAGCAGCCCCAGTGGTATATACAGCAGCAGCCCCAGTGGTATATACAGCAGCAGCCCTAGTGGTAGTATACAGCAGCCCCAGAGGTATATACAGCAGCAGCCCCAGTGGTAGTATACAGCAGCCTTAGAGGTATATACAGCAGCCCCAGTGGTAGTATACAGCAGCCCCAGTGGTATATACAGCAGCAGCCCCAGTGGTAGTATACTGCAGCCCCAGAGGTATATACAGCAGCCCCAGTGGTATATACAGCAGCAGCCCCAGTGGTAGTATACAGCAGCCCCAGAGGTATATACAGCCCCCCCCATCAGTATACAGGGACCCCCCTTACTGCCGCAATCCTGTAAAGGAGTAGATCATTATACTTATCCCTGCCGCTGTCCTGCTGCCGCTGTCCTGCCGCCACCATCGCGCTCCTCCGTCTTCATCCGGCTTCTTCCTGCTTCCTCCTCTGGCGCGCAGACAATGACGTCATTGCCTGCACCCACCGGAGGAAGCCGGAGGAAGCCGGAGGAAGCCGGATGAAGATGGTGGAGCGCGATGGCGGCGGCGGGAGAGCGGCAGCGGGACAGCGGCAGGGATAAGTATAATAATCTATTCTTTTACAGGATTGCGGCAGTAAGGGGGGGGCCTGTATACTGTATACACTGTATACAGTGTATACAGTATACAGTGACTCGCGTATAAGCCGAGGGGGGACTTTTCAGCCCAATTTTTGGGCTGAAAAACTCGGCTTATACGCGAGTATATACGGTACATTTTGTTTCGAAGTAATGCTTCAATAATATTAAACATGAGGGAATAAAAAAAGCTGCCACCCGGATGTAGAATGGGTTCAATAGTTAGTAAAAATATATGAGGCTGCAGAGTTTGGGTCAGGAAACCTGCAGCCAGTCTGTCCATTGTGGTCCGTGCGTGGACTGATCTCACAGACACCTGAAAGAGCCCTAAAATGACCAATACTGGGGATTAGCCATCTGCATTATGCCAATTTTTGCTGCCGATTTTTGCACCTTTTCCAATGCAAAGGATGAAATCTGCGATAAATGCATAGAATTTCCACAATGAAAAGTTAATCATTTGATATAGAATTTTCATGCACTAAACTACAAGCTCATTTCCCAGTAAAATCAAACTGATAAGTTTTCAAAATTGTCTGATTAAAAGGATTGTATGTGTGTGAATCATTGCTATTATATATACACAATCAAACATAATGGAAGCAGAGATATCTACAGTACAAGCAAATAAGAAGCATGTGATACTGGACTCTAATTTATTTTATTTTCTGATTTCTTTCAAAGATAACAAGGAATATGATGCTTATCTTTCATATACCAAAGTGGATCCGGACTCATTAGATCATGAAAGCAAGGAGGAAGAACAGTTTGCATTAGAAATTCTTCCGGATATTCTAGAGAAACACTATGGATATAAACTTTTTGTTCCAGACAGGGACATGATCCCCAGCGGGAGTAAGTCTTTTTCACATTTCTTAGCTTTGCTTTTCGTGGCAGTTGTATCTATATAAAAAAAAAGAATTCTATATACTGTATGTATGTGACACCTGTTTAAGCAATAATTCATTATTCTATTTAGGATAAAAATAGAAGGGGTAAAAACTCAGTGGTCCTGGTGTTATAATGAGAAGATCGAATCTTTTGAAATTCCAATGTACCAGGATGCATTTTTTTTTCTTATCAATTCAATTAGCTGAGAATTGTCCTGAATAGAGGTGTGAAGGGCTATGTTCACAAGTTACTTTTTTTATGCTTTTTTCCTGCAGCAAAACCTGATTTTTGGCAGTAAAAACTATACTTCCAGAAAGCAGTGCTGCTGTGTTTTTCCTGCTTTTTTTGCAACTTTTTTGCTGCCTTTTTGTTGTATTTTTCACCTGCGTTTTTGGTCGGTCATTTGTCTACAGTACATGTTTGAATAAAGTTAGTTTAATTCACCACAAAAGCAAAAAGAACACCGCAAAAAAAAAAAAAAAAAAATCAAAAAAGGCAATTGCATTTTTGCACTTTCTCATTGATTGTAATGCAGAAAAAAGACTGAAAAATGATGAAAGAATTGAAATGCTGATTCTTTAAGAAACAAAGTAAGTGCATGGAACTGTAAAGGTGGCTTCACACCTGGCGACGTCGCTAGCGACATCGCCGAAAAAGTGACGTATCAGCGATGTCGCTAGCGACGTAGCGCTGTGTAAACGAGCGGCGCGACCGCGTTTTATCGCCGGTCGCAGGTTGACAGGTTTACGGGAAGAACCGTAAACCTGTCAACCTGCGATAAGGCTGGATCGCGCCGTGTGACATCGCCAGAGCGATGTCGGCGGCGATCCAGCCTATACCGCAGCGTTGCTGCGGATCGCTCGCTGGGCTAAGCCCTGCCCAGCGAGCGATGTCACCGCCCGCATCGCTGCGGTGTCGCCGGCCGCAGCGATGCTGTGTGACAGCTGGCCAGCGATGTCGGAACCGAGCAGGCACCCGCACATCGCTTCCGACATCGCTGGCCAGGTCGTGCTGTGTGACGGCATCATAAAAAGCAGCTTTCATTTGCATAAAAATCATAAAAAAAATGCAGGAAAAACACAACATTTAAACATAGCCTAAGGGTACCGTTACACGTCGCAACATTGCATGCAATTTCACTGGCAATTTGCTGGTTGCAGTGAAATCATGGACACATTGTTACATTTGTACACGGCAACAAAATAGAACAATATGTCCATGATTTCACTGCAACCAGCAAATTGCCAGTGAAATTGCATGCAATGTTGCGACGTGTAAAGCTACCCTAATAGTGGGTTTACACGCCGCGATATCGGCGTCCAACTCCGACCCAACTCCGACAAAAAGTCACGTGGTTCGTGAGTTGGACCCGATATCGTTCCTGCATCGTACTGTTTGAACGTACAATACGATGCAGGAACGATGGTAATCCGATATCGGGGGTCGAATGAGCGTGCTATTCAACCGCCCGATATCGGATGCCTGTTGGAGCTGGATCGTTGCGTGTAAACATCCAACTCCGATGTTTACGCCGACGCTACCCATTAACTCCCATGTTAAATGGTCATTACTGGGTTGGTGGGCGTACACATCGTAGGGACGTTGTTTCCCGATATCGCAGCGTGTAAAGCGCCGATGCGATATCGGGAAAAGTGCTCAAAAAATGCGTGCTCCCGCGCTGTTGGATAGCGATATCGTCCCGATATCGGGACGTGTAAACCCACCATAACACTCTGAAGTCTAGGATGGTATCCAACCCCTTTCAGGCCCTTTAAGGGTACCTTTACATGCGGCAACTTTTCTAGGAATTTCACTGGCAACTTACTGGTTGCAGTGAAATCATGGACACAGTGTTCTATCTTGTGGCTGTGTACAAATGGAACAATGTCTCCATGATTTCACTGTAACCAGTAAGTTGCCAGTGAAATTCCTAGAAAAGTTGCCACGTGTAAAGGTACCTTTACACACACAGCCTTAGTACACTGACCTAACCAAAGAAACAGATGGTAATCCGGTAGTAACCTACAGCCTACAACCTACAAAATAAATATTAACACAATACAATGACAGACTTTTCACATTCTTTAAAGTAAAAAAAAAAATCCAAATATTATCCCTCTAAAGGTACTGTTACGCGGGGAAACATCTCCGGCAACATCGCCGGCAACTCAGGGGCGTGGCGAAGTTGTAGCAACATCGCCAGTGCTTTGCCCCGTGTAACCGGGTGATATTAACAGCGATAGTTGCTTGAGCAACATCGTCTGGTTTCAGGACAATGCAGCTCATTACAATTAAGAATAAGGAATCATAAAGGGGGCACACACTTTTTCACACTACTGTAACTGTTCAAAGCAAGCATGTTACTTGTGGGGGACATAACCTCCCACCCATTTGTTTAGCTTCTATCTCCACCCTCTTCTTCCTTGAATTACAGATCAAGCTTTACAAAAGTCCAAATAGGACAGAGATAAATGGAAAATAGGTAGGTAGGGAAGTGCACTAAACTGCTCCCTTCACTAAGGCTGCACCTGTGGCACCCCACATGGTTATACATCAAAGTGGGGTTTTGCACTCATAAAAGTGGTGTAATCTTCCCCAGCTGCAAGTGGATCCTAAGTTGGTGGGTGGGACCCATTCCTGCACTCCCACATTAGAATAGAAGTGAGAGGTTACTCCTGGGAGGGAGATATATTCACCTCTAGGGGGAGTAGAGAGTCAGAACAGAGGAGAATGGAGCAGAGAGTGAGGAGAAGGGAGTTGGAGAGGAGTCGAGAAGGAGTGTGGAGCGAGGCGGAAGGTTAACCCAAACAGCTCTACGCTGATCCAGAGGAAAGATGAGAGAGGATCCTGAGAGAGGGTGCCTGACGCGGAAGTCTGGGACCTAGAGAAAAAGGGGGAACCCCAGCATGGAGCGACCATACTCCAGGGAATTCCCCATGTCCACCACGGGAACGCTGGACCCGAGGAAACGGCCAGAGTCCACCTCTGAAGTTGTCAACCAGCTGCTTCGGTCTGTTCACTGGCTGTGGCACCCTGCCAGACGGAGCGGTCTGCCTGCTTCCTCACCATGAGGGAGGGGAGCCTCAAGTCTACCTTCAAGGAGCCATTGGGTATACACTCATCCTAAGCGGGGAAGAAAGGACACGGGTTCGTCAACTAAGGTACACCATGGGTTCCACCATACCACCTGGCATCCACTTGCAGCCACCCATAGAGCTACCTGTTTGTTGAACATCTTACTGAACTGTGGACTTGTATGCTGATGACTGTTTACAGTAAAGTACCCGGGAGAGTGACTTTGCCTCCATGACTTTGTGCTACAGAATTCAACCTGTTTGCTTACAGGAATGCTGCCCCGAAGGATCAGCTCCACCTGCAGGGAGCTTTGCCATCCTTGCCGCGATACCATCGCCCTCCGGAGGACTGTGGCGGCGCTGGTGATTCATCACCAGGTACTACAGGTGGCGTCACGTGGCAATAGCTCTTATCCCCTGTACATAACCCCCTTATTGAAGTGTCACCCAAGCCACGGGCTCAGCCGCTGCCACCCGTGACATCCTAGTGAAGCCCACTCCGAGCCTGATACCCGAATACCCCCCCGGTCCTGGGGCTCGACACACCAAGCACCTCTTTGGCATATTTGAATAAAGAAGGATTTCTGGCAAATACAGAAAATATCTGGACACTAAATATATGTTTTTTTTAGGACTATGTCTTCTAAAAGGTACAGTGATTTTTTAGAACAGTCATTTTGTGCTGAGTGATTAAGTATTTGAGATAAAAATACTCTCAAAGAACATAAAATCCCTTTTCAGACATCTTTAGATACAAAGAATATCTAATCAAAATCCTTCCATTTCGTACAAAGATGTCTTGGCATACTGTTCTCAGTTTCAGTATTGGAAGAGATATATCAGTGGCAAATTGTCCCAGTTATTTATAAATCTAAAATCCATGTCAAGTTGTACCTTATATTGACTGCGGTTAGTGATGACCTTCTACTGTTAACAGGTAGGAAGATGCAACAGTGCAAAAAATGAGGAGTGGTAGTTGAACCAACAAAGGTTTATTCACTGAGCATAAACAAAGGAAAGATGCCTTTGGCACAGAATCAAGAATAGTAAAAAGAATGGCAAAGAAACAGATTATATTGCAAGCAAAATACATCAATTCAGATGAATAGGATAGCAATACAAAGATATTTACATACTATAGTTTTATGTTAATTATAAAGTTATGGTTACTGTTGCTAATGTTTTAGTCTTATAAACCCAAACTAAAAATGATGAGAATAAAAGCGCAGCTAGGGTCCTATCCGGGAGATAAGCAGAAATATCAGAAGGTTTCAAGGCTCACCTTTTAGATTAGCTTCACACCACGGTTTGTTCCTGTCCGTGGGGATCCTGTTTTTTTACAGGACCACACGGACAGAAACAGATCTGTAACTCTGGATGCCATTTCTGTGTCTGGATCCAGGATTTTGAGGGATCTGGACTGACAGAAAGAGCTGGGAGGAGCAGATCCTGCAAAGCCCAGGCAAGTAAATTGGGGCTGTACTTTCACTTTTGTAGTGTATGTACATACACTGCGAAAGCAAAATAAAGAAAGCAATGGTATTAAAGAAAAACTGTCGTGTCAAAAATCCATATGCAATTGCTGTCATTTTCTAATTCCTCCCTCTAAACTCTCTCTATTGATGTATTTCTTTTATTTATATTTCCCTCCTATCTTCTATAAACTTCAAATAAAGATATTCATTGCATCTCTCAATCACAGTGAATGATCCACTTAGTTCTCTGCTGTCCGCTCCCCATAGCATGAATATGCATGTCACATACTCACACCACATCACTGCACAGGCGATCAGTGCGGGGGGGGCAGTATTCTCCTTTCTGCTCTCTGTGTTTGCAGCATCACAAGAGGTCAAATACAACACAGAAACTGTCACAACAGGTATACCAGCTTAGAGAATCAAATGGAGTATAGCTAAGGCATATCTCCTGTACAGACATTGCAGGCAATGTTTTCTGTGCGCTGTGTGAAAACGCATGCGTTTCTACCGCGACTGTGTTTGGCGATGCGTTTGCAATGCATTAGCATTACGTTTCCCATATAAGTATATGCATTCATCTGCGTTAACGCATGTGTTTGATAGTGGTAACGCAGTGCAAAAAGTGCATTGCGTTCAAAATGTACACAAGCCCTGATGTGAAAAGGCCCTTAGTTTTAACACCCCAACCCAAGAAACATCAGTGTTGCCACTATACCCATCACCGTTGTCACTCTATAGGCTACTCAAAATTTCAATTGGACTGCGATGGAGTTAACAATACTACCTGCATGTCCGCAAGTCTTAATAGGGGGGGGTAACTCTGCATCACCTTCATTCTCTGAAGCACAACCTCAGTCCCCACTTGGTACTGTATGTTTACACAGGAAGTGATCACTCACTAAGACAGTCCTCCACTATTACCATGTTTTCTCTCCCCTCTCAGCTCTGGCTCTGCCTTGTTAGATCTTCTGTCAATTGTGGTCTCGAATCTTCTCTGAGGTCTGGTCTTGGATCTTCACTCAGAAATGGCCCTTGGTCTTCTCTTTGATCTAGTCACTGATCTTCTCTGAGATCTGGTCTTTGATCTTCTCTTGGATCTAGTCTTGGATCTTCTCTGGGATCTGTGACTGTAAGACAGTTCCACTACCCACATGACCATCTTACTACAAGTCCAGGTGCTGACTCATCCCCTTCCCGGGTCTACCGAGCCTTTTATATTTAGCAACTGTGTGACAGCTGTCACCTGACCTGGTATCTCTTTTAATCTCTCCCACGAGGAATCATGCACTTTATTTTTAAGTTCCTGCTTCTCCTCTCTATATCATGTCTGACCAGCAGATGATGACATTTGGTAGCAGACACTGTGAGTTATTAACTGAGTGTGTCTTCTGCATCATCTACTTAATTACAACACTGCATCACAAGGATTAGTATGTTGCCATGGAACTTTTTAGGAGATTTACTTACATGGAACCTGTCAGCTTGTTTTAAGCCATTAACCTATCACTACCTGTCCCTGCACCTTCCTGGTATATCCCTAACCATCCGTGTCTGACCTAAAACTGACTTATAATAGTTGTAAAAAATAAGTTTGATACTTACACCCCCAGATGGTAATTAGTCCCCTGGGCATTCTCCACGGCTGCATTCTCCCTCCTCACTGCTGCTATTGACCATGTAGGTGTACTCCACAGCTGCATTCTCCCCCTCTGATGCTGGGATAATGCCCCAGTGGGTGCAATCATTCAGTCAGGAGCACGCTCCCAATTCAAAATTCTTGTTCCTCCTTCCGGGCATGACCCACTGCCGGCTGCGTGTCATTTCTGGTCCGCTGCATTGCAGGGGATTATCAAGTGTACGCAGAATGTGCACTGCATATGCTCAAGAGCTGGCCAGTATACCAGTACACCCCACACTGCGCAGGACCAGAAATAAAGCACTGCTGGCAGCCCATTATACCTGGATGATGAACAAAAATTTTTCATTGAGAGCAGGTGAATGCAGCCTTGGAGAACGCCCATCGGGGCATGATACCAGCATCGAGGGGGAGAGAATGCAGCCATGGACAATGCCCAGGCCAGGGTAACTAGTCACGAAGACTAATTACAATACAGAGATGTAAGTATCAAACTCATTTTTTACAACCAGTATAGGACCTTTATAGGTCAGATAGGGATGGTTAGGGGTGTACTAGTAAGGTGCAGGGACAGATAGATTTGGGGATAAAAACAAGCTGACAGTTTTCCTTTAAACCATGTTTACTCTTGTAGGGAACAAAACAAAACAGGTCTTTAGTTAGCAGATCAGTAGGGGTGAGGATCCATGTCATAAGACCCCAATTACTAAAAAAGCCATATTCTCAAACAGTGTGGAAGAAACAAGTGGCGATCTTTTAGGAGTGCTGGGACACTTGGGCAACATATAACACTCAGAGTGCTTGATTTACAAACCTTTATTGCCCATTACTTCCCACTACGTGTTGCAACAGGGTGCCTGTCTTTCTCAGGTGAACTCAGTGGACAGAGTCAGTGGACTCCACCTGATGTAGACAGGCACCCTGTTGAAACGCGTAATGAGAATTAAAGGGTAATAAAGATTTGAAAATCAAGCACTCTGAGCGTGTTATATTTGCCCAAGTGCCCCAGCGCTCCCAAAAGTTCGCCACTTGTTTATTCCACATTGTTATGTTCCCCCTGTGATGGATTGGCAACAGGAGCAGCTCTGCAGGACCTGCGCGTTGCCTGGGTAACACGTAGAAGCACTCAAGGACCTGCCGTGATGTCATCAGCTTCCAGATCATGTGACCAAAACAGGAAGTGACACAGGAAGAACTCTGAACCAGCCCTGGGATCCTCCGGAACACTCCCAGCCTTGCACGGATCCTCTAACCCAGTGCCTCTTACTCCGGTTGTGCAGAAGTGCACAACCAGGATAGGTGAGTGGTCCTTTGGCCCTCTCTCACATTAGGTGCTTTTCACATTGCACCCCTTTCTGTGTTTATTACATATTCTCAAACAGTGGCCCTGCTTCGACATTTGTCCTCCCACATTTTATAGCTGATTATTCCGTGTTTCCATAAATGAAGAAAAAAGGCAGTATTTGAGTAATGCAAGGGATAAAATTCCATGTAATTTCTTGTCAAGGATTGTGATCATAGTATTTAGCAACATCAGTAACTAGAAAAAACACAAAGACAATACATCTTTTGCTGTTTTTGGTCAATTTTCCCCTTTTCTGTGAGATTTTTCTTTCTTTCTTGTTGTACCCCCAAAACAACATGTTATTGTGAATAACGAAGATTTCATTGGTACTAAAGAAGATTCCACAGTCATCATTTGTTTCTGCTTCAAAAAGCCGTGGCTTTTTTTTAGAAGGAAAATCTGTTAATAAAAAGTCTTTGTACTTGATTTCTTTCTCTGTGTGTCGTGTTACAAACACCAGCAATTTACATCAAGATTAGAAAATTGATGTTTGTCTTGGAGGGTTCACATAGTGCGTTTCTTTTGAACATACTAATTTAAGGTATCCGCGGTGGCTGATCACATCAGCACATGGTAATTTAAAGTCTCTTTAAGACTTGATTGGACAGTCTTTTAGAAAGTTAAGTTCATGACTGTGTAATCATATGTTACAGCCACATGAGGGTGTGTGTTATTGTTCCGCTCTTATAATTATAAGCATTACTTATACCTTTGATACTTGGCACCAAACATGACAGCTTCTTTTAGCTGGCAGCAAAGGGAAATATTAAAGTCACAGTATATCATTAATACCTTCTCTGAAGCCAAACTCATTAAAATAAACACTGCTCTAGAAGAATATATTGCATGTAATTAGCAGAATTATCAAAATGCTACGATTGCAGGATGTGAAGGAGATGCCAGACAAGCTTGCAATTTGCTTAAATGTCTGCATTCATTTTTAAAGCACAAATTACAGTTTTTCAAATCAGTCCACCATGTGAAGCGAAGCACTGTAAAGCAAAGTTTCAGATATTATTATAACATAGAAGTCTACAGTTTGTTTTTACTTGAACCATGAGCTACTGTACTGGACTTTATTTGTAGGCCATATTTCCAACTATAAGGAGTACATGGAGATATACTATTGAGTTGACATCCCTGAGGGTACCTATCATAGAATTCAGACAATCATAGAAAGGTAGATTTGGAAGGGACCTCCTGCATCATCTGGTCCAACCTTCTGCGTTCCGGTGGGGAAGCATATTTTATTCATCAAAAAATATCTACATATATATATAAAGTGAAAAATAGAATCAGCACAAACTTAATATACTTAGCCGGTGCAATGTCCTGTAAACGGTGCTCAGCCGTCAGCCATAGAAAACCAAAAATCAGGCAGCACTCTTTCAAGTAGTGAAATGGACTCTTTATTCCATGTGATGCTTCTTGGATCTATTGCAGCCCTTTATCCAACTTACAGGTCTCTGCACCAAGTGCTCCTATCACTACTGGAATCACTGTTGCCTTCACCTTCCACATCTTCTCCAGCTGTTGTTTGATGCCCTGGTATTTCTTCAGCTTCTTAAATTCCTTCTTTCTGATATTCGTTTGTGTAGAAAAAAGTCCATGTTTAGATTCCGGGCTGACCACAAAGCAGGCAGGGTATGTTTGATGTCCGTTTATTGAGCCTACACGTTTCACAGCAGGACCTGCTGCTTCCTCAGGGCAAACCTGATCTTTCTGATATTGCTATCATTTGGCACTGCCCCCACTATTATCATTGCTGTCTTCTGATCTTGTCTACAATCACGATATCTGTTTGGTTAGCCAACACCTGCTTATCTGTCTGGATCTTGAAGTCCCACAGGATTTTAGCTCTTTCATTCTCCACCACTTTTTCTGGGGTCTCCCATCTTTACATAACGTATACGCTGTGAAGATGTTCCTGTAAACAATGCCCGCTACTTGGATGTGGTGTTTGGTGTTCCTGCTTACATTTTGCATCCTGCCACTAGGTGTAAGCAGAGACCAGACAGAGATTAGGGAAACTTTGTGTGGGAGTGGTGAAAGAATTATTGCCCTCTTGACCATTGTGTAGGCCACGTTCATATGTTGAGTGTTTGGTTAGTTTTTTATTCCAATATTTTGTAAGTAGATGTGAATGAACCCAAACTGTAAAGTTGGGGGGCTCGTACCAAAACACTTAGTGTCCAGTGATCAACCCCAAACGCAGGATGTTCTGTATGCGAACAAGAACCAGACAGGGATGAGAGTAGGATAGAGCGAATGAGAGGGAATTAATTTTCACCAGAAAAATTTGGGTCAAAATGCATTTCAATGAAAACTAGGTCCCGGGGTCAAATTCGGGTCTGATCTTTGATAAAAACTTCAGCCGGACCCAGACTCCTACTGTCTACTGGTCCACTCATCTCAATTTGTAAAGCAAAACCAGAAGTGTGTAAAAATTGCAGAAGTGGTGTCCATGTTTCTATATACTTTTCTTCTGATTGTTCCATTACTGATTTTGAATTAGAAATACTAAAGTAAAAAACTCACCAAATACTCAACTTGTACATGTGGCCAAACAGGGTTCTCAACTTTGTACAATCTATTGGCAATTAGATCAAAATGTGACATTTTTCAAGTCACTTTTCTTTATTATGTTGTTGTATTTGCAGACTTTTTTGAGGTCCAGTTTATAAAAATGGCTCATGATTTAATTTAATTTTTTTGGAAACATAAAAAATGCTCTTTATTTCTATAACTAATTTTTAGCAGAATAAAATGTCATGTTCTGCTAAAAGTTGTGCAAACATTTCATATATACATAACATCATTTCAGGAGAGACTTTAGTACATTTACAACAAAATATGTGACTTTTCAGAAAGTCGTACATAATGATTCAGGTGAAAATATATGGAAACCTTAAACTGCAACCACAGTGGCAACCTAAAAAATAGTGGGTGTACACATAAAAAAGTATATATATATATCTAATATATAAAGCTGAGTGTATGTATGTGTGCATGTGTATGTGCAAGCCCTGCTCACTCCACATGGCCACACCCACTCCACATGACCCCACTTACTCCCACATAGCCCACCACACACACTACATAGTCATGCCCACATAACCACATAACCCACTCTGCATAACCATGCTCCTCTGTGTAGTAGCCATGCCCACTCCACACAACTATGCCCGCTCCACATAACCACACCCACTACACATAGCCATGCCCCCTCCATTGTAACATAGTAACATAGTTTTTTTATTGTTGAAGGAAGACTTTAAGTCCATCTAGTTCAACCCATACCCTAACATGTTGATCCAGAGGAAGGCAAAAAAAACCATGTGGCTACACTAGCTCCACAATGGGGGAAAAAATTCCTTCCTGACTCCAGATATGGCAATCAGACTAATTCCCTGGATCAACGCCCTATCAAAGAATTTAGTATATATAACTGGTAATATTATAGTTTTCAAGAAAGCCATCCAGGCCCTTCTTAAATGTTAGTAGTGACTCACTCATTACAACAGCATGTGGCAGAGAGTTCCATAATCTCACTGCTCTTACAGTAAAGAATCCATGTCTGTGATTATGATTAAACCTTCTTTCCTCCAGACGTAGAGGATGCCCCCTTGTCCCCGTCTCAGGCGTAAGAGTAAAGAGATCATTAGAAAGTCCTCTGTACTGTCCCCTCATATATTTATACATTATTATAAGATCACCCCTAAGCCTTCGTTTTTCCAAGCTAAATAACCCCAAGTTTAATAACCTGTCTTTGTATTGCAGACCCCTCAGTCCTCTAATAACCTTGGTCACTCTTCTCTGGACCCGCTCTAGTTCAGCTATGTCTTTCTTATACACCGGAGACCATAATTGTACACAGTATTCTAAGTGTGCTCGCACTAGTGACTTGTATAGAGGTAAAATTATGTTCTCCTCATGAGCATCTATGCCTCTTTTAATGCATCCCATTATTTTATTTGCCTTTGCAGCAGCTGCCTGACACTGGCCACTAAATGTGAGTTTGTCATCTACCCATACACCCAGGTCTTTTTCAGTGACAGTTTTGCCAGTGTTTTACAATTAAGCACATAATTATACCTTTTGTTTCCTCTGCCCAGGTGCATGACCTTACATTTATCCCCATTAAAGCTCATTTGCCATTTATCAGCCCAAGCTTCTAGTTTACATAAATCCTCCTGTAATATAAAATTGTCCTCCTCTGTATTGATTACCCTGCAGAGTTTAGTGTCATCTGCAAATATTGAGAATCTACTCTGTATGCCCCCTACAAGGTCATTAATAAATATATTAAAAAGAAGCGGGCCCAACACTGACCCCTGTGGTACCCCACTGTTAACTGTGACCCATTCTGAGTGTGTTCCATTAATGACCACTCTTTGTTTCCTATCGCTAAGCCAGTTTTTAACCCACTTACACATATTTTCCCCTATCCCCATTGCTCTCATTTTATCTATCAACCTTTTGTGTGGCACCGTATCAAAAGCTTTTGAAAAGTCCATATACACCACATCCACTGCATTTCTTTGGTCCAGTCCAGAACTTACTTCTTCATAGAAGCTTATCAGATTAGTTTGACAGGAACGGTCCCTCGTAAAACCATGTTGATATTGGGTCATGAGGTTATTTTCTTCAGATACTCCAGTATAGCATCTCTTAGAAAACCCTCTAGGATTTTACCCACAGTAGAGGTTAAGCTTACTGGCCTATAATTTCCAAGTTCAGTTTTTGTTCCCTTTTTGAATATTGGCACCACATTTGCTATACGCCAGTCCTGTGGTACAGACCCTGTTATTATGGAATCTTTAAAGATTAAAAATAATGGTCTATCTATGACAGTACTTAATTCCTGCAGCACTCTGGGGTGTATCCCATCCGGGCTCAGGGATTTGTCAATTTTAGTGATTTTTAGACGATGCCGTACTTCCTGCTGGGTTAAGCAGGTGACATTTAATTGACAGTTTTTGTTATCACTGATCATATTGTCTGTCATGGGATTTTCTTGTGTTAATACTGTTGAAAAAAAGTCATTTAGCATATTGGCTTTTTCCTCATCCTCATCCACCATTTTACCCAGATTATTTTTAAAGGGGCCAACACAATCATTTTTTAGTTTCTTACTATTTATGTAGTTAAAAAATATTTTGGGATTATTTTTACTTTCTCTGGCAATGAGTCTCTCTGTCTCAATCTTTGCTGCCTTGATTTGCTTTTTACAAATGTTATTTAATTTTCTGTATTTATTTAATGCCTCATCACTACCTACTTTCTTTAATTCCCTAAATGCTTTCTTTTTGTCATTTATTGCGCCCCTTACAGCCTTATTTAGCCATAGTGGTTTCCTCCTATTTCTAGCATGCTTATTCCCATAGGGTATATATTGTGCACAGGCCCTATTCAGGATGCTAATAAACGTCTTCCACTTGCTTTGTGTACTTTTATGTGTCAGGATATCGTCCCAGTTTGTTGCACTAAGATCATCTCTCAACCGTTGGAAATTTGGCTTCCTGAAGTTTAGTGTCCTTGTAGCCCCTCTACTACACATCTTACTAAAGGATACTTGAAAACTTATTATTTTATGATCACTATTACCCAAGTGATCTCCAACCCGTATATTTGATATGCGGTCTGGCCTGTTGGTTAATATTAGGTCCAGCAGTGCCCCTCTTCTTGTTGGGTCCTGAACCAGTTGTGAAAGGTAATTATCTCTCATAATTGTCAAAAACCTATTACCTTTGCTAGAAATGAAGGTTTCTGTTCCCCAATGTATTTCAGGGTAGTTGAAGTCCCCCATAATAATGACTTCTCCCTGAGTCGCTGCTTCATCTATTTGCTTTATGAGGATATTCTCCTCCACTTCCATTATTGTTGGGGACTTATAACAAACCCCTATCAGTAATTTATTATTTTTTCCCCCTCCCCTTATCTCCACCCACAGAGACTCTACATTTCCATTAGATTCACCTATATTATCACGCAGGATGGGTTTTAAGGATGATTTTACGTATAAACATACACCTCCCCCTCGCTTATTTGTACGGTCATTTCTGAACAGACTATAGCCCTGTAAATTAACAGCCCAGTCATGGCTCTCATCCAGCCATGTCTCCGATATCCCCACCATGTCATAATTATTTTCCAACAAAATCAATTCTAATTCCTCTATTTTGTTGGTGAGGCTTCTGGCATTAGTGTACATGCACTTTATGCATCTCTCTTTACCTCTATTCCTTCCTATTATATTGACTCTTCTAACCCCACCCCCATGCCACCCCCAATTTTATTACTTGTGGCCAGGTTACTATTTACATTATCATCCCCTCCTGTACAATGAATACCCTCTCCCCCAATCCCTAGTTTAAACACTCCTCCAACCTTCTAGCCATTTTCTCCCCCAGCACAGCTGCACCCTCCCCATTGAGGTGCAGCCCGTCCCAAGCATAGAACCTGTAGCCAACAGAGAAGTCGGCCTAGTTCTCCAGGAACCCAAATCTCTCCTTCTTACACCAATTCCTGAGCCACTTATTTATCTCCCTAATCTCCCGTTGCCTCTCTGGTGTGGCACGTGGTACAGGCAGTATTTCAGAGAATACTACCTTGGAGGTCCTTGCCTTAAGCTTGCAGCCTAATTCCCTGAAATCATCTTTAAGGACCTCCCACCTACCTCTAACTTTGTCATTTGTGCCAATGTGCACCATGACCGATGGGTCCTCACCAGCCCCTCCATTAATCAGTCAACCCGATCAGCAATGTGCCTGACTCGAGCGCCAGGTAGGCAGCACACTGTCTTTGTGACAGATTGCCCTATCTGTTCCCCTAATAATTGAGTCCCCCACTACCAGCACCTGTCTGTCCTGCCCTGCTCTCCTGTTTTCCCCATTACTGGAGCAGACACTCCTCTGGCTTTCAGAGGTCATGCCCTGCTGCAGCAGTGCTATCCCTGAACTCGCACCCCCCTCATCTGCCAACTTAGCAAATTTATTGGGGTGTGCCAGATCAGGGCTAGCCTCCCTGGCACTCTTCCCTCTACCCCACCTTCTAACTGTCACCGAGCTGGCTACCTCACTGTCCTGCAGCTCCAAGCTACCATCCTCCCCCACATCTATGCCATTGAGCAGCTGTTCAGTGAGCAGCAGACTCCTTTCCATATTGTCTATGGATCTCAGCATTGTCAGTTGTTCATTTAGATCCAGTATCTGGGCTTCCAAATGCACAACATACTCACATCTCACACAGTGGTATGCACCCTCGACCGGCTGTTCAAGGAATGCATACATGTGGCAAGATGTACACTGGATGGCATTGCCAATTATGGAGCTCATTTCCTAATGGGGATTGCACAAGACAGAAATGATAAGTAAAAAGAAATGAAAAGTATTAATAAAATACAACCAGCAATTCAGTAAGTCCTCCCTTCCAAACTCCTGAATCCAAAGTCACTGAATCACAAGTCACACACTTACTTCTGTCCGCACTTACGCTCCCGGTCACACTAAGCTAGCGGTCACACTCGCTAAGAACTAAGATTTAAATTTTTTTTTCCTTAGCAGAAAATCAGCCTGCAGCTCATTGTACTTCAAAAAGGCTATTGATGTCACAATAGAATGTAGAATGTTAGCTTATACAATTCCGTGTCATGTCACTGATCATTCTAATCTTATGACTCATAAGAAAAAAAATGTGACTGGATTATTTTCATTACACGCTAAGAGAAAAGCTGTATTACGCCTCAATGAGTAAAACTTACAGAAATGGAAGAAAGGGAGCAAGAATTAAAGAAATGAGTTCAGAAACAGAAGAAAGTGAAGCCCCACTTCGCATTCTACAGCTCTACATATCCCCACCTCCTCAACATATCCCTGCCCACGGGACTATGTCAAGGGGTGGAGATATGAAGGGGCAGGACTATGTGTATGAGTGTGGCTGTGAAGGGGCAGGGCTACTGGGAGGGGGAGGGGTTACGATACATACACACATACAAACATTACCATATATGGGCGATATTGCAATATACGAGTGACATATGGGTGATATTACCATATATGAGCATTACGACCATATATGAGCATTACGCCGGGGCAATGCCGGGCTCCACAGCTAATATATATATATATATATAATATATATATATATATATATATATATATTACATACTTTTTCATGTGTACACCCACTATTTTTTGGGTTGCTATTATGTACGACTTTCTGAAATGTAACATATTCTGTTGTAAATGTACTAACGTCTCCACCTGGAATGATGTTATATACATCTGAAATGTTGGCATAACTTTTAGCAGGACATGACAGTTTTTTCTGATAAAAATAAGTTATAAAAATAATGAGGTCTGGAAATTTACTATCTACCTTATGGAGACAGCTAAGTAGGTGAGGAGACACTCACACAGCCAGATCAGAATAACCCACACACTACACTGATGAGGGGCAGTTACCCCGAAATGCAGCGTCTGTAGTTTGGGGTTCTGATCTGGCACAAATCCCTTAGTCATATTTAAAAGCTTGTTGGAAAGTGATTATGACTTTGAGGAGCTGCTTAAAGGTGGCGCTGGAGTTATTCCACTTCCTTACTGAAGTGCAAATTTAAAAATAAAGAGCATTTTTTATGTTTCCAAAAATTAAATTAAATCATGAGCCATTTTTATAAAGCACCAAGTGTAGTTTGTGAGTATGGTACTAGCATAATATTACCCAAAGCATGTTTACACCAGTGAGCTGTTGTGTAATGCTAGACAGGTTTTCCAAATATAGAAGACCATTGTTCCATGTATGCCCTGCTTTGACCCTAAGAGAAGGATTGTGATTTGGCCTAACATTTATATACTAATGGGGCAGATAAAATAAGTTATCTTAACTGGACCACTCATCTAAGCAACCCAGTGCTATCATATAGATAGATTTCTCTGTGTCAAGACCTGCTTCCTTTGCCAGTCTTACTCCATTATTTCTTCTTTTTCAGATAGTAGAAGCAGTAGTTTATATAACAATAAAAGGTTTCTCTGAAAATTGTTATAAAATGCACAATTTTAAATAAAAACAAATTCTAAATACCTTTATTTAGCTAAGGGGCATGATTTATCTCATACACGAAGAGGATTTTAAAGATGGTAACTGTCATCAATCAGTGTGCACTCACCCTGAGTTCAGAGGACACACTGCGTATAAAAACATCTGCTTAAGAAATACATCAGGTCAGAGCAGCCAACCCTACAGGACACTGTACAGGTTGGTCCAGCCAACCCTACAGTACACTGAGTGGACTGAAGGAGAAGATAAATACTTATCATTAGCTGAAAATGAGTATCCATCCCAATCAGCCTGACAGCTTTAGTGCAGAGCAAGGAGTACATCTGTCTCACCCTTTGTGCAGTGTGGCTTAGGACAGCTGACATTGCTAGACAAATGTTGCCAACTTTAAGATGCTGACATAGTGCACTACATAAAGAATACTTTTTTTTGCTAAAGAAAGTAATTTAGAAAAATTTTAATATTTAAAAGTATTTTATTTTTTATCACATTTTTCGAAAACCCCCTTTAATTATATAATGGTAGCAAGTTTTACAGCACATGGAGTGCTAGGATGTAATAGTTTGTGCCTAACTTTATTGCATCCTTACCTCATAGAGGCACATTGGTTGAATATAGAATAGCACACTAGAACAGTTTGTGGCAGTTCAGCTCTCTCAGCTGCTTTATGAGATAGGCACAGGAATGCTTTTTCATTTAAAAGTCCAGTTGGTTTATTCATCCTCTCATAAGCTATACCTCAGATAACATAACAAAAGCCTTCATTTGGCCTTACAGGAAACAAAACCACAGTTACACAGTCAGTTTAACTTGAGGATATACTTGCCTAGGTTCCGATACACTTCTCTGCAGAAGTACCCCAGTGGAAGTATCTCAACCTCCACTCACTGACCTTGGTCAGTAGGCACAACTCATTCTCTGAGGTTCCTTCAAGAGGCACGGCAGTCTCTAAACACTGACATGTGCCAAACAAACAGACACATTATATGATTTGAGAGATATCCATGGGTGGAGGTATGTGGATAGCTAGACACTCGTTCTCTCCAGCTATATGGAGATGAGGTAATGCTTTAACACTAGAAGTCCCGGGAATTTAAAGGATCCTTGGTTTTCAATGGTAAAAAGTCAAATGACCCGTCTCTGGGACTTCTAGTGTTAACCAGTCTAATGCAACAACAGGTACCAGAATAGACATCCAGTTTACATCACAGAGGACAACCATCTCCATGATACATACTGCCCATTCACAATGTACCCGTTGCCATCTTACAAATAGCTTACTTAATAGTTTTAAACCATTGGAAACAAAAATATGAACCTTTACATGCAGTCTAATGGAATGTAAAATATTCAGTTTTTTACTTTTAAGAAAGGGTTAACCAAGGGCACAAGTATAGAGAATTAAACCACTTGGGATCTAGGAGTGGTCAAAAAGTCCATTTGGTCCATGTGAGGACAATAATACTAAAGACTCCTGCTTTCATGGGAATCTTCTGGAGAATTTCTATTGGAACCCTTGAGCTTGCTGTACCTGACACCTTAATAGCTTGCTTACTGTATGTGACAGTACATGTATTCCAACCATTCATTTTATTGGAATAAAATAATATATTTTACAATGCAGCTTGGTTTGAAGTGAATTTGGGATATTGAGTTAGTTTAGGTAAAAAACTCTCTATCAAAAATACAATAATAAAACAAAGGATCCAACTCCACATAGTATTTTTCTGTCTGGCCACCAACCAGGACGTTATTCATTTAGAGCTCATGATTATGCAGTAAAGGTCATACAACAAGCAAGTGAATAAGAGATCACATTGTATAGAACAGAAATGTATTGTACACAAGGACTTAAGATGTATTGTTAATGTACGTATATTAATGTTAATGACCTCCTTTATTGTCTTTACTCCACATGGAGATGCCTGTGGTGAAATCTCGTACTTATTGATTGAATTAAGGCATGAAAAGTCAACAGTGGTCTTCCTAACAGTCCTAGAAATAGAATGCATTATTTGTGTAAGCGGTGGAATCCGTCTCGGGCGAAAGTTCAGGTTTTCAGATTTCCTTAGTATTGCACAGGATGGATCATCACAGTGCAAGTGATTATGTTATCCTGTGCAATATTAAGAAACTGAACTGCCCGTTTGGCCTGAGACTGGAGTTCCACCTGTTAAGTATTAGGAAGCTTTTATCTTTTTTTGCTACATGAGATCTGCAAGGTGTGTTGAGCAAAGTAGAAGACTAATCATAGTACTGACCCCAGATTACGTCATTCGAAGAGGGTGGAGCATTTTTGTGCTGGACAGCAGACTCCACAACATGCTGACCAGCGGGGAAATCAAAGTCATATTAATAGAATGCAGCAATCTGAGAGCAAAAGTCAATTATCAAGAAGTAGAATCCCTAAAACACGCCATAAAACACCAGTCATTAATCAAGTGGAATGGCCCAAAGAGCAGCAAAACTCAATTCAAAGTTTTGGAAACGTCTAGTGTATGAAATGCCTGCAAAAAAGAAAGAAGTGCTATCCAGACAGCATGTCATGGACAGCGGAGAGCAGAGTCTATTTGGAGATCTACAAACTGTACCCTCTGTTGCGGTAACAGGAACATCTGGCACACTGCCACCATCAGAAGATATATCAGGCTACCACCATGCAGAAGCAATGCAAATGCAAATGAGACATTTCTGCAGAGCTTATGAGTATGAGAAACCGGCCCCAGTTATTCCAGTAGCATCTTTAGGCAATCACCATACATATTGCAATATACCATTAACCCTTCTCAATGGACAACTGAGCCACAATAGTGCAGCCAAGGACCCACAAGAGTACCATGGCAATAGTGCATTGATACCAATATCGTCGAGGGAGCTTGGCATTAGCAGTGACATTTGGTAGTATATAGGACACAGACCTCTTATGTTTGCTGCTGTACAAGTTCTATGAAATTTTATTAAACCTTAAACTCATGCCACAGGGGTGCCAAAGGAAGCTTTCAAGCAATGGCACAATTACTCAGTTTTCTACTGGAGCATTTTGTTTACAATGCCAGGATATTGATATTAAGGATCCTGCCTTTTTTAGTTCCAACATAGTTATAAAGATACAAAAAAAATAAATAAAATATGGTGTAAATGTTTTACTGCAATGTCAGGAAAATAAAAAAAAAAGAAAAGAAACAAAAAAAAATTTTAGTTTAGATGTTGCAATCTAATGGACTAACGTTCAGTACGGTATGAAAAAAGGATTATTTCTATATATTTCAAAGGGTGATTTCAAATACAATAAAATGTTAACTATAGTAACTTTATTTTAGACTTATAATTATGCAAATGTCATAGCACATGCTGAAAATGTTACTTTTTTGTAAAGGAAGGATTGTGTGATCCCTTGGGGGGTTTGTCCACCTCTTGTGAGACTGTCACATGTCCATTAATAAAACTGCACAATCAAGTTGACATGTTGATGGAACCTTTCAATGCTAGAAAGGTTAAGGTTGGGTTATCTCGAGCAGTGAGCAGGTGAATATTGCACATCAAGTATTTTTGTGTATTTTGCAAGCACAACATTGTTCTGATTATTTCCTTTTCTCGTAAGCATGCTTCCGTTACTTGTACAAAGACTTTCATATCCATATGCTCTTATGAGCACCCTAATACAGTGGCCTAGTACACAGAGTCCATACCACTCACAAAAGGGAGTCAACATAATATGGAGGTAATGTGGTTTCACTTAAAAGAAAATTTCAGAGGCATAGAGTAGCGCAAAGATTTTGTGAACACTCAATTACAGAACTGTGCAAGTCTATCTAATCAATATAGGATAGAGGCTAATGGGAAGTTTGGTAAAACACTCATACACAGGATTCAGCCATTTTGCCCATTTTCTTCTAGATCACAGCCCTTGTTAAGTCTTCTCTCCAGATAATACGACCATTTCTTTCTTACTAATGTATAGTGCTCATAGAATTGTGCTTGACCTGTACCAGCTTTGTGGTTGCATAAGACCTGCATTCAGAAGATGACTGGCTCAGGTCTAGTGCATTTGACGGGATGTGCTGATGGACTGGGTCATGTCAAGGGCCCTTTCATCAATATCCATTTGCTGAATGGTAGAAATCGGGAATGGCAATGGAGTTTGGATTATGAAAGAAAAAAAAATATAGCATAAAGTTTCTAAACACTATTTGGTAAGTTGCCTATATCCACATTAGCCACTCTTTTGATTGTGTGAAAGTTGACCAACTCCTATAATTATAATTTATGATTTTAACACTACTCCTTTAAATTATAAAAAAAAATTACAGTGAAGACTGAAATTGTTGGCACCCTTGAAGTTGTCCCAGAAAATGAAATATTTTGTTGAGAAAATTATTGTACTACATATTTTGATTTACACATATTTATTTCCTAGACAAAAGGGACGCGCAACCTAATATTTGGAATAAATGACTGAAATCAATAGCTTCCTAAAATCATCAACATTCTTACACCTTTCAACTGGAATTTTGAATAACTCTTCTTTTGCAAACTGATCCAGGTTTCTCATATTTGAAGGCGCCTTCTCCCAATAGCAATATTAAGATCTCTCCTTAGTGCTTTGTTTTCATATATTTCTGGGTACTTCTTGAAGTCTGTTTGGTGTTATTCTCCTGCTGGAAGACCCAAAACACAAACCCATCTTTGGCTAGGGTCACACATAAGCCCTGGATCCGTTATTGGCATCAGTTTTTTAACTTTATGTTTCTACTTCCAAAAACTGATGCTATAAGCGGATCATGGGATCCAGTGTGACTGCATTGTTAACAAAAGCTATTTGTTTTTTTACTGGACCCAAAAAACTGCAAGCAACATTTTTGGGTGCAGTAAAAAAACAAATCCCTTTTCTAACATGGAGCCCTATGGGAAAATGGATCTGTTTTTTTAACATGGTGCCCTATGGGAAAACGGATCCGTTTTCTTGGTGCAGTAAAAAAAACGGATCCGTTTTTGCTAGCATTTTTTGGCAAAAAATGGCAAAGTCCAAAAAATGCATAGCTGCACAGGAGGCTCAAAAAACAGCCAAAAAAAACAGATTTGTTATTGAAACCAGTGATAAAACCTGATTGGCATGTGTGACCCTAGCCTTTCTGACACTGGGCACTACATTGCAACTCAAAATCCTTTGATAATCTTCAGATTTCATGATGTCTTGCACACAGTCAAGTCACCAATTGTTTGAGACAGCAAAACAACCCCAACACATCTTTGTATCTCCATCATATCTGACTGTAGGTATTGTGTTCTTTTTTTGTCAACCTCATTCTGTTTTCAGTAAACAGTAGAGTGATCTACTTAACCAAAAACCTCTATTTTGGTCTCATCTGTCCAAAAGACACTTTGCCAGGAGGGTTTTTGCTAACTAAGGCTAGGGTCACACATAAAATCCGTTTTTGTAAGTGTTTTCCATGCCAAATCCGTGTTTTCTAGGATGCATTTTGTGCCTCCTGTGCCACTGAACGTTTTTTGGACTTAGTAATTTTTTCCAAAAAAACGCATGCATAAACGCATGCGTTGACGCATGGTGCCTATATGTACCATGTGTTAACGCATATGTTTCCCATAGAATCCCATGTTAAATATACGCATGCGTTTTTTACTGCACCCAAAAACTTTGCTAGCAGCGTTTTTTGGGATGCTGCACAATGCACACATGCGTTTTTGAAAAATGCACACACACATGCATCAATGCATATGCGATTTTGGACTTTGAAAAAAAAAATTACCAAAATGATCCCAAAAACGGATTTAGCCAAAAACGGATGGTATTTGTGACCCTGGCCTATGACTAGGGTCACACATCCCAATCCACTTTATTAAGCCCTGAGAAAAAGGGTCCATTTTTCTAAGGGTGCCAATAGTGTCCCCTGAGGTACAGGATGTTTTTTAGAACTTTTGGGACTTAATCATTTTTTCACCAAACACGCATGCGTTAACGCATGGTGTCTATGTGTGCCATGCGTTAACATATGCATCTCCCATAGGGCCCCATGTTAAAAGAAGCATGCGTTATTTTACTGCACCCAAAAAACTTTGCTAGCAGTGTTTTTGGGATGCTGCAAAGAAACGCATGCATTTTTTTTTTAAAAACGCACACACACATGTGTTATCACATATGTGTTTTTGGCTTTGAAAAAAAAAATGCACAAAATGTTTCCAAAAACAGATTTAAGGCAAAAACAGATTTTTTTTGTGTGACCCTGGCCTAACATACATTTTGACCCACTGCAGTCTAGCTTTTTATGTCTCTGTATCAGCAGTGGGTACTGCCTTGATCTCTGGCCACAGCGTTTCATTTAATTGAAATGTCAAAAAACAGTTTGAGCTTACATTTAGTTACCCTGAGCCTGCAGGACTGCTTAAATATCTTTGGAACTTGACTGCAGCTGCTTATCCACCTTTTGGACTATTATGCGTTGCAACCTTTCATCAATTTTATTCTGCCATTCATGTCCATAGAGATTAGCTAGAGTGCTTTAGGTTGTAAACATTTTTATTATGCTGCGCTCCATGGATGAAGGAGCATGAAGATTTTTGAAAATGGACTTGTAACTTTGAGATTGTTGAAAATATGTAAAGTGAGCCTGTCAGGTCATTTATGCCGTCAAACATATTACTACCTGTCCCTGCAGCTTCCTATTACATTATTAACCATCCCTGTCTGGGCTAAAAGTGAAGCATAAATGTGGAAAAAACGCTATTTATAACTTATATATTCCCCGTTCTTAGGGCGTTCCTAAATGTTTGAGTGATGGGTGGGCGGTTTCTCTGGGTCCATTCTCCCACCTCTCTCCAGGGTTTCGCGCCCTGTTAGGCATGATTATTAATTAGGATGCATGGTTACGAGTTTCATATTGGTGGCCAACTCCTTCCTGGTATGACTCGCAAGCGTGCATCATTTCCAGTCCTGCGCAGTGTGAGGGTGTATTGGTTATACTGGCCAGCTCCGGAGCATGGAGCGAGTGGGGACAATGGACCCAGAGAGACTGCTCACCCATTGGCCACACGTCCAGGAACGCCCTCAGAATGGGGAAAATGTAAGTTATAAATAGCGTTTTTTCCTCATTTATACTTCACATTTAGCTCAGACAGGAATGATTGCAGGGACAGGTAGGGCCCCTTTACACACGGCTACATTTGTAGCTTGTCACCAGGTAACTTACTGGTTGCAGTGAAATCATGGAGACAAGGTTCTATCTTGTTGCTGTGTACAAATGGAATAATCTCTCCATGATTTCACTGCAACCACTAAGTTACCTGTAGCCACCCTAGAAATGTAGCCGCGTGTAAAGGTACCCGTAGGGATAGATTTGGGGGCATAAATGACCTGACAGGTTTCCTTTAACAATTTTAGTTATGAGGTCCTCAGACAGTTCTCTTCCTTTTTTGCTCTCCATGCTTAGAGTGGCACACACAGACAGGCAATGCAAATATTTTTATCTGGTTTCAAGTGTGATTTCCGTATTGCCCACACCTGTTACTTCCCACAGATGAGTTTGAATGAGCATCACGTGCTTTAACCAAATTTATTTTGGAAGCATGGCAACATTTTTGCCTTGACCATTTTGAGGCTTTTGTGTTAAATTATGTCAAATTTACCTTTTTTTCTCCGTTTTTTTGTGTTGTTCCAATACATACAAATGAAATAAACTGTGTATGACAAAATTTCTAATTGCAATAATTTTCCTGAAGAACTCTTCTGGAACATTTTCAATGGTGCAAACACATTCGGACATGACTCTATATAATGTAAGTCTCTGAATTACCCATGGCAATATTTTGATCTCACACTGGCCCAGGCATAGAAACTGAATTCCATCTAGTTTTTAATTTCTTTACTTTAACATTCAAGTCAGTGTTGCATGGGCACTATTTACCTATATCACAATATCTAGCCCAAGTTTAAATGCAGTAGAATAAGACTCCAAAATGAAAAAAATAAAAGATAAAAAAATTTACTTTTTACAATCAAGCACACACATATGGACTAACAGGCACACTCGCTACATTCATATTCACATTCGCTTACATGCACATACATTTACTATGTACTTTATAGGGAGGTCAAGTAAATTCTGGTGTCCTAATAATGCACTCTAATCTGCTTAATGGCAAATACTGACCCTTCAAGTGGATTTAGTCAAAGTTTGCTGATCGCCAACAGGGTCTCCATTATTAGTTTTTCTAAGGCTTGGGTCACACATAGAAATCCGTTTTTGGAAGTGATTTCCATGACCAATCCATTTTTTTTGGGTGCTTTTTGATCCTCCTGCACCTCTAAACGTTTTTGGACTTAGTCATTTTTTCATTTTTGTTCCTTAAAAACGCATATGCGTTAACGCATGCGTTAACGCAGGTGCCTGTATGTGCCATGGGTTAACGCATGCATTTCCCATAGGGCCCCATGTTAAAAAAACGCATGCGTTTTTTAACTGATGCCAAAAACGTTGCTAGCAACGTTTTTGGCTCAAAAACGGACAGAGCAATGTTTTGAGGTCCAGAAAAAAACGGACAGGGTGTTTATTACATCCAATCCGTTTTTCTGTCAGGTTTTTGGACTTAGAAAAAAAAAATGACAAAAATGAAGCCAAAAACGGACCAAGGGCTTATGTGTGACCCTAGCCTAAATGAGTTTATCACTAACTTTCCAAATTCCTAAATAGTAATTTTTCCTAGTAACACACTAACACCTCACTCCCTCTTAGGCTAGCTTCACACCACATTTTATGTCTCTCACGGTGGATCCTGTTTTTTGCTGGATCCCCTGGACAGAACCTGACAGGACAGGATGTGTAGAAAGTGTGGCCAAATATGGTCAGGGATCCTGTTTTTTGCAGGATTCGATTTCTGCTGCTGTCCATGGTACTGAAGTCTGCTTGTGTCTGCTCTGTTGGTGTCCAAGGTGCTGAATTCACAGCTTGTGCATGAAATACTGCTGTCCATGGTTCTAAAGTTAGGATGGCAGGATTTCTGAGCATGCTCTATGCAAAAAATCAGATCTGGGAAACAATCCGATTTTTTTCACTGATCCTGCACCCATAGATGTTATGGGCGTAAGATCGCCCTGGATCCGTTTCTGTCTAATTTTGTCTGTTTTTTTCACCGGAGCCCAAAAATGCTGCAGGCTGCGATTATGGGCATGGTGAAAAACCAGACAAAAACTAATCCGGCACTCAAAACACAAAGTCGGATGTCCAAATAGGACCAATCCGGCACCATAGAGATACATGGTAGGCAAAATTGGATCAGGTTCTGTCCAGTTCAAACTAGACAGAACCTGATGCACAAAACCGTGGTGTGAAGCTAGCCTTAGCCAGAATAGCTCAAATCAGGAATCTGCACATTTTTATTGATTGATTTTTAAAACTATACAGTAAATTATCTTTACTGGTAAATACATCAATTTTTGCTAAATTACTTTATACAAAGACTTTAAGAGTTAGACACCACATTTTCTACTGTTCCTTATATAAAAGGCATATCATACTAACAAAACAAGAAATTGTGTTTTTTATGTGGTTGCAAATTATAAAGTATTGTGGATGCAATCACTTCAGTTAATCTGTAATCTGCTCAAATTGAAGCAATAAAGACCTGCAAAACGCAGAAAGAAAGGCAGAAAGAGTCCAAATCTTGAGCCAATTAGAGGTGGATTGTAACTGTTGTAATACTCATTAACCTTCTTTTTATGCAGAACAAAACAATGGAAACTGAAACGTTCATGCAATTGGGTCCTTAGGGCTGGATTTCCACTTTGTTGTGAGAATTTACGATATGGAAACGCTAATGTACATGTGCTCAAGATTTTAAATTCAGAATTTTAATATAGCCCATAAAACTATTTGAAATTCGGATCTGAAATATGGAACAAATAAGCTACATCATCTAAGCCACAAAATCTACAATAATTCTATAAGGGTGCATGGGCCAAATCTTTCACATCGTATATTAGTTGGAAACATTTGTAGCTTCGTAGGGTTCTCAATGTCAACACTGGATTCTTAACAATAGGTGGATGGATTTACAAGTCCTCCAATGTAGAGGTGGTCCATCCTCCAATGTAGAGGTGTACCACTTGACAACAATTTTGAACTTGAGGTTGATAAGGACCCATGAGCAGATTCTCCCTCTCATTGGTCAGTTGTGCACGTGAACTTGTGCAGCCAACCGCTGTTCTCCGACACATATGTTCAAAATTCTCTCCTGGGTCTCACATAAATGTTTGGTGGTATCCAGGGGTGGGATGCAGGGAGTTCTGCCAGGTTCTCAGGAACCGCTTGTTAAAAAAGTAGCTGGCTCTCAGAACTGGGTAGATTTAGAGCTGTGACCTGATTCTGTTGCCGGCACTACGGTCCACGTGCATTCTCTGCTCTCTTCACTCCTTACAAACAGGAGCAGAGTACGGTGGTGACAGGGAACGCACAAAGGAGCTGTCAGCTGCATCAACTATAGGGGCATGTCTGTGATATCATGTCACTTACTGGAGACTCGGTTTGTCTGTCACTGTCTGTTTCACAGCGTCCCTGTAAACCGTTAACTGCAGCCGACAACACTAACATCTCTGCCAAGGAGGGGTGATGCACAGTAAGGAGCAGAGCTCGGCAGTGGTGCAGGGCTGATGTACAGTAAGGAGCAGAGCATGGCGATGCAGCGGGGGTGATGCACAGTAAGAAGCATTATTCATATATGCTTGAAGCAGGGGTGTGGCTTAATGTGGGTGTGGCTTAATATGGTTGTAGTTTCCCTACACACAAACATGGAACTGTTGTTAAAAATTTGAATCCCACCCCTGGTGGTATCACATACTTAGGTCTTCTTTTTTTACTGGTTTCTCCTGACAGTCCCACTGAGCCCTTGCCCATTTGTCACTTAGTCTCAGAGGTATCTTCCCCTTGGTTTCTGCTTCATTCGAGCCTTAAACCAACTACATGGCCCTCCTGTTTGTAATCACCTCCTCCCATCTTTGAGCTGACAACTTGACTCCAGTACAGTATTTCCATGTCTAGAATTTAGGAACTCCTCACTATAGTTGACTTTTGCTCTTCTGTACCGTTTTCATTTTGGCATCTCATAAGCTTTCCCTCTGTCCAGAAGTAAGGCAAATACTTTGGTTTATTGAATGTACTTCAGCACACTTGGGCCTACAACGATCACTATCTCTTCAGGCAAATACTATATTTCTCTTGTCTAAAACTATTATATGAAATTGGAGGGGACATTTCCTTCTTTTTTCTCCCCAACAAACCATACCACATTATTCATTGCCAGTCACTTACAGCTTCATGTTACGACATGCCAAGTCAGTGACACAGTTATACTCCTGGTTACCACACTCACAGTGAAGATCTTCTACCAATTTGCATATATAACATATTTTATCAATCAGCAACATACTCAATGTTCACTCTGCCAACATGGCAGATCCGTACAGTGGGGAAAAAACTATTTAGTCAGCCACCAATTGTGCACGTTCTCTTACTTAAAAAGATAAGAGAGGCCTGTAATTGTGCAGAACGGAGGAGTGACACCACAGCTCATCTAGTTCATGGCAAGACCTCAACTATGAGAGCCAAAACGAGAAAACAAATCCTGAAAATCACATTGTCTGATTTGAAAATAAATTTTTTTCAAATTTTGCTGGAAAATAAGTATTTGTTCAATAACAAAAGTTCACCTCAATACTTTGTTTTATATCCTTTGTTGCAATGACAGAGGTCAAACGTTTTCTGTAAGTCTTCACAAGCTTGGCACACACTGTTGCTGGTATGTTGGCCCATTCCTCTATGCAGATCTCCTCTAGAGCAGTGATTATTAGGGGCTGTTGCTAGGCAACATGGACATTCAACTCCCTCCAAACGTTTTCTATAGGGTTTAGATCTGGAGACTGGCTAGGCTACTCCAGGACCTTGAAATGCTTCTTACAAAGCCACTCCTTCGTTGCCCTGGCGGTGTGCTTGGGATCATTGTCATGCTGAAAGACCCAGCCATGTTTCATCCTCAATGGCCTTGCTGATGGAAAGAGGATTGTACTCAAAATCTCATGATACATGACCCCATCCATTCTATCATGTACACGGATCATTCATCCTGGTCCCTTGGCAGAGAAACAGCCCCAAAGCATGATGTTGCCACCTCCATGCTTCACCATAAGTATGGTGTTTCTTGGATGCAACTCAGCATTCTTTCTCATTCAAGCACGATGAGTTGTGTTTCTAACAGTTCTACAGGGTGGGCCATATATATGGATGCACCTAAATAAAAATGGGAATGGTTGGTGACATCAATTCCTGTTTGTATGGAAGGGGGAAAACTTTTCCAGATGGGTGGTGACCATGGTGGGCATTTTGAAGTCAGCCATTTTGGATCCAACTTTATTATTTTCAATGGGAAGAGGGTCATGTTATATTGTTCATGGGCAATTCTTCATCAATGGAAGCCTCAATGCCACTGGATATCTGAATCATGTAGCAATTTCAGATATTCAGTGGCATTGAGGTTTCCATTGATGAAGAATGGCCCCACTATCTTTGTACCCCATATACCACACCATACCATCAATTTTGTGTTCTAACAGTCTTGGAGGGATCTATCCACTGTGGGTTAGTGTCAGATAAATAGCGGTGGTTTTGTTTGTTAACTTCACCATTCACAAAAAAGTTTGTCTCATCACTGATCTGAAGGCAATTATCTATGCTGTGAAGATATGAGATGTGTAGCATCTGAAACAACGGACACTGGAAGCCTGTGCTAGCATTTCTTCTGCAGTGCTGCTATCAGTGTGTCAAGACTGGGAGAAGAGGGTTGCATTGACAATCCAACACAATGGGCAGCACTTTGAACACATTTTATAAGTGGTCATAAACTTGTATATAACTCATGAAAGAATAAAGTTACGTTAAAACCAAGCACATCATTGTATGTCTTATGAAATTCTCAGTAAGTTTGATGTGTCACATAACCTTTTTCCTACTTGAAAAAAATAAAGTTGGATACAAAATGGCCGACTTCAAAATGGCCACCATGGTCACCGCCCATCTGGAAAAGTTTTCCTCGTCCCATTTACTAAAGTGCCACAAACAGCAAGTTGATATCACCAACCATTCCCATTTTATTTAGCTGCATCCATATAAATGGCTCACCCTGTACTTAGGTTTCATCACACCATATGATATTCTCCAAATACTCTTCTGGATCAAAAAAAATGCAAACTTCAGACAGGCTCGGACATGTAATGGATTAAGCAGGGGGACACGTCTGGCACTGCAGGATCTGAGTCCCTAGTGGCATAGTGTGTTACTGATGGTAGCCTGTGTAATGTTGGTCCCAGCTTTCTGCAGGTCATTCACTAGGTTCCCCTGTGTGGTTCCGGGAATTTTGCTCACCGTTATTGAAACCATTTTGACCCCACGGGGTGAGATCTTCTGTGGAACCCCAAATCAAGGGAGATTATCAGTAGTCTTGAAAGTCTTCCATTTTCTAATTATTGCCCCACAGTTGATTTCTTCACACCAAGCTGCTTGCCTATTGCACATTTAGACTTCCCATCTTCCTGTCTTCTATATGAAGTACAAACTTTAGTTAATTACAAATAAAAAGTTTTGATTTTTTTTCTTCATCAGTTAATCTTTTACAGATTTTTAAAGTTTTAAAAAAGTGTGAATTTTGGCCTGGTATGACTTCACATTTTCTATCATATCTCCGGCTAGAAATAAAATAGAGAAACAAAGTAAACACCATTCTACTCAGACCTGTACAGGCTTTCACCAGATATGTCACAAGAGGATCTTTGTTAATATTTTACCCATGCGAATGCAAACACAAAATGTTAAAGCGCTGCGGAATATGTTGGCGCTATACAAATAAAGTTTTATTATTATATTTCCAAAAAAAGTAGAATTTAAAAGTTCACAAAAACGCCCATGTGTCAGCTATGCTCTTAGCCACATCTGTACCAAAATTCAAGTTGGGATCGCGATGGGATCATATTTTAAAATATTTAATTATTATAGCGTCAAGTGATATAATTATGAATATTTTTTTACCCGATGTGTTTAGATTTTTTTTTTTAGTTTTTTTCAGTATGAAGTACAACTTTAGTTAATTACAAATTTAAAGTTTTGAATTTTTTTTCTTCATCAGTTAATTTATTAAAGTTTTAAAAAAGCGAGAATTTTGACCTGGCTTTCACCAGAAATGTCACAAGAGTATATTTGGTAATATTTTACCCATGCGAACGCAAACATCAAAATTTTATACACTTACATTTTCTTATGTGAATGAGGCAGTCAGTCTACATCTTGAAGGAGATAGACTGGCAGGTTAATAGTTAACATTTCAGCTGAATTCAGGCTACTGCACTGTCCAAAGATTGTGAAAATGAAAAAGTAGAATTGACTTTTTTGCATCCTTCTGGTCCAGCGCCATCCTTTGAGTATCCAAGAAAACCAGACATTTTAAAAGTGCAAAACAATCAGATATTAACTCAGGTGGATCCAAACACCATAACAGGTCATACATACACTTTTAACACAAAAGGAAATAGCCATTGCTAGTAAGCGCTTATGGACAAGATTACATTTCACCCACTTAAAGGGACAGATTGATGATAAAAGGCCATAAATTACCTGTTTAATCATATAATAGAAAATAAATTGTTACATGTATAAATAGGTGTTAAAAATATTGGTTCTTTTAGGGCCCTTTCACATCAGCGTTTTTTTAAATTTGCGGCAGATGCGGTGAAAAAACCGCATCTGCCGCAATTACCGCATACCGGCTGCACTTGCGGCGCGGTTGCGGTAAACGCCATGCAAAGTATAGGCGTACTTGCGGCAGGTGCGGCAAGTGCAGTTTTGCACTTGCGGCAGGTGCGGCCGCGAAAAAAAACGCGGTCAGCCGCGGTTTTTTTCGTGGCCGCACCTGCCGCAAGTGCAAAACCGCACTTGCCACACCTGCCGCAAGTACGCCTATACTTTGCACACAGCGTTTACCGCAACCGCGCCGCAAGTGCAGCCGGTATGCGGTAATTGCTGCAGATGCGTTTTTTTCACCGCATCTGCCGCAAATTTAAAAAAACGCTGATGTGAAAGGGCCCTTAATCTTGTTTTTAACATATAATTAGGATGAGACTGTATTTAGAAAGACAAACTTGAGGATACGATCACCTCTTTTTCTTTTGGTTTGTTCAATGCATTCAGGTTGTTCAGGTTAAAAATGCTGAGCAATTTGTGCTATGATGATTAAGATGTATTTATCCTGACACTTAAGGCCGCTTTACACCTCACGATATCGCAACGCAACTACGATAAAAAGTCATGTGGTTCGGGCGTTGCAGTTGATATCGTTCGTGTGTTGTGTCGTGTAAATGGGCAACGCATCTCAAAAATGATGCAACTACGATATCGTTTTTGGATTGTGCATGCTCTTCAACTGTGCAATATTGGCTAGGCGATCTGGCAGAATCGTGCTGTGCGACAGCGCAACTACGATTTGGAGCACAACTTCCCCTATTCACTCCAATGTTAATTGGTCGTTCCCTGAGTTGCTCAGACACAGTATGCATGAGGGGTGTACAACATCGTAGTTGTGTTGCCTGCCGATATCTCCCTGTGTAACATCTCCTATGCGATTTTGGACAAGTGCCAAAAACGTGCGCGCTCCTATGAAGTTGTATGCAATATCGGAACCATATTGCGACGTGTAAAGCGGCCTTTACAGGATTTGCTTTTGTGTTTCTTTATTGCTGCATATAAACGTTGAATTCAATAAGTTGTAATTTGAAAAGAAAAAAGGAAGAAACTCACACAAATATAACATCAGATGATTCAAGGCTTCAAAAAATATATAAATTTGATAGGTCCTAAGTTGAATCCCTGCACAAATACAACAAAGTATACAAGTAACACACAGGCATTTTTTCACAATTGCGCATTAAAAGTTTGAATTTGATTTCTTCAAAACAAAATATTAAGAAACATAGCCTTGTGACATATCAAATGAAAGCAGGTACTGTTCTGAGAACAATGATGCATCTCCCACCTCATTATCTTAATTCTAGCCCGAGATATGATAGAAAATGTAAAGCCATACCAGGCCAAAATTCACACTTTTTCAAAACTTTAAAAATTTGTAAAAAATTAACGGATGAAGAAAAAAAATTCAAAACTTTAAATTTGTAATTAACTAAAGTTGTACTTCATATAGAAAAAAAATCAAAAACAAATCTAAAGACGTCAGGTAAAAAAAATTCATATTTTCATCACTTGATATGGAATGACCCAATGACGCTGTAATAATTAAATATTTTTTTATAAAAATATGATACCATTGCAATCCCAACTTGAATTTTGGTACAGATGTGGCTAAGACAATAGCAGACACATGTATGGGTAGATGACAAACTCACATTTAGTGGCCAGTGTCAGGCAGCTGCTGCAAAGGCAAATAAAATAATGGGATGCATTAAAAGAGGCATAGATGTTCATGAGGAGAACATAATTTTACCTCTATACAAGTCACTAGTGTGACCACACTTAGAATACTGTGTACAATTCTGGTCTCCAGTGTATAAGAAGACATAGATGAACTAGAGCGGGTGCAGAGAAGAGCGACCAAGGTTATTAGAGGACTGAGGGGTCTGCAATACCAAGACAGGTTATTAAACTTGGGGTTATTTAGCTTGGAAAAACGAAGGCTTAGAGGTGATCTTATAATAATGTATAAATATATGAGGGGACAGTACAGAGACCTTTTTAATGATCTCTTTACTCTTAGGCCTGAGACTGGGACAAGGGGGCATCCTCTACATCTGGAGGAAAGAAGGTTTAATCATAATCACAGACGTGGATTCTTTACTGTAAGAGCAGTGAGACTATGGAACTCTCTGCCACATGATGTTGTAATGAGTGAGTCACTAATAACATTTAAGAAGGGCCTGGATGCCTTTCTTGAAAATTATAATATTACCGGTTATATATACTAGATTCTTTGATAGGGCGCTGATCCAGGGAACTAGTCTGATTGCCATATCTGGAGTCAGGAAGGAATTTTTTCCCCAATGTGGAGCTTAGTGTTGCCACATGGTTTTTTTTGCCTTCCTCTGGATCAACATGTTAGGCTATGGGTTGAACTTGATGGACTTAAAGTCTTCATTCAACCTTAAAAACTATGTTACTATGTTACTATGTGTATTTTTGGGAATTTTTAAATTATATGTTTTTTCAGAAATGCATTTTAAAATGTTGCGTTTGCGTTCACATGGGTACAACATTAGCAAAGATCCTCTTGTGACATATCTGGTGAAAGCCTGTACAGTTCTGAGTAGAATGGTGTTTATTTTGTTTCTCTATCTTATTTCTAGCCTGCGTTATGAGGAGAAATGTAAAGGCAGGCAACACTGAAATTCACACTTTTTCCAAACATTAATCAATAAAAAAAAAAAAAAATATTTTTTAGAATTTTTTTTCTCTTCACATTTTGCATTGTCTGACATCAAATAACAAAATCTCAAAAGAATTAAAAATATAGAGGTAAATATCATTGGTTCACTTGATACGGCATGACCCCATAGTGGAGTTGGAGTGTGACTGTTTGAGGTTGTGGACAGGTGTCTTTTATACTGATAATAAGTGCCAGTACTACAGGTAATGACTGGAAGACAGATGAGCCTCTAAAGGCCACTTTACACACACAGATATCTGTGACCAACTTCTGAACAGATCTCTGGTTGCAGTGAAATCATGGACACATTGTTCATTTTGTGGCTGTGTACAAATGTAACAATGTGTCCATGATTTCACTGCAACCAGAGATCTGTTCAGAAGTTGGTCACAGATATCTGTGTGTGTAAAGTGGCCTTTAGGGCTTGGACACACTTTCCTAGTTACATCGAGTTTGACTGAGGAGACTCTGAAAGGGCTGGAGGAGTGACCCTGAGCGGCCTCTCCCTGTCTGGATGGGGAGTCTGGAGCTGCACAAAAACACAAGCAGCTGATAGCCCCGTCCAGATAGGGAGAAGTCTTTCAATATGTCCATGAATTCACTGCAACCAGTAAGTTGCAAGTGAAATTGCATGCAATGTTGCGACGTGTAACGGTACCCTGAGAGCCAGAAATCTTGCTTGTCTGTAGGTGACCAAATACTTATTTTCCGCCAAAATTTGAAAAAAAAAAATTTCCATATCAGACACTGTGATTTTCCGGATTTGTTTTCTCATTTTGTCTCTCAGGGTACCTTTACACGCCGCTACTGGAGGATGGATACAACCCGCTACTTCACGTGCACGAGCACGCTCAAACGGTTACAAACGGTAAACGCACCTCCTGTACACGCCGCCACAAGGTGCGCTACGCTACGCAACATCTATAGCTAGATACATCGCCGGGTGTCTCAAGTAGTCATCTGTAGCTCATCTTAGCTCATTTACACACCGCTACAACCAGCTAATATGGGCGTACCTGGTTCAGCAGGGACAGCACATAGGCGTGCTACAATTGTGGATTACGAGACGTCCGTACGCTGATAGGACAAAGCAATAATACCTTGATTGGGCAGGCATCGCAGGAGGCTGATTAATACTTGACGCTCGAGCAATTGTGTAGTGTGACTGGTCAGCTCCTTAAATATGCCGCCCGGTGCGGCGACAACCAATCGCAACGCAGGAGCTTCCTCCAATGATCGCTGAAGGGGGCGCGGAAACCCGGAGCCTATGTCACGCCCCAGCTACATAGCATGGTGTAGAAACAACCCTTCTGTTCCTTCTTTACACGCCGATACAGCTCGCTACAATCGGCTTTGTAGCCATCTGTTTTCGAGCAGTGCTCGGAAACAGATGTATCTGTTGCCGGCTGTCACGTCCCGTCTTCACACGCCGCTACTACGGGCTATATTGACGCTACAAGCTACATTTGTAGCCTGTAGCGGGTTGTATCCATCCTCCAGTAGCGGCGTGTAAAGGGCCCCTTATAGTTGAGGTCACCTATGATGTCATTTACAGACCTCTCTCATCGTTTTTAGTGGGAGAAACTTGTACAATTGGTGGCTGACTAAATGCTTCTTTTTCCTCACTGTATACATTTGGCATAGACCCAGCCTAGTCATACAAAATTACATTTTATCAATATGAGGGTGTGATTTCAGCCTACAATGGCTTTAGCTCAACATAAACACATAAGGAAAAAACTAAACATTCCTGCTATACACTTACAATTTTACAGCAAAAAAAAATAAAAAAAATTCCAGTATGGATTATTTGCACTTATTTTTATATCACATGAAAAACCAGTCCAAGGTTCAAGCTTCACGGATTAATGATACGTCACTGAATTCAGTTTATAGACTTGTATATAAAGGAATATTCACTATTCTTTTTTGTGTTCCATATGAGTCATGGCATGCTTGAAAGGAAAATATTGTTAAGAGATTTCCCCTTATTTTATTTTTTATGTCATTTCACTTGCTTACAAAATGCCATTAATTCTGCAGCACCTTACAGAAGTCATCACTGTCCCCATTAGGGCTCAACATCTACATTCCCTTTGCAGTGTGGGAGGAAAATAAAGACCCCAGAAAAGTAATACAAGCTCCTTGTAGATGTTGTTGTTCATGTGATATGCACCAGGACCACTGAGCGGCCGTGCTGTTTTTTAAAGCATTATTTCATAGATATATTTGTATAAATCTGTATGTTTAATATGATATCCTATGAAGGCACAATAATGCATTAAACAGAATCCTTACAGCTCCATACTATGAAACTGAAGTACTTTTTATGCTGCTAAACAGGGTCAAGAAGCCAAATTTTAAAAAAAAATACTGTCTAAGGCCCCTTTTACATCAGCGTTATTTTTAAATCGCGGCAGATGCGGTGAAAAAAACGCATCTGCCGCGATTAACGTATAACCGCGACACCAGCGGCACAGTTGCGGCAAGCCCCATGCAATGTCTATGGGGCTTGCGGTAAGGGTGCGGCAGGTGCGGTATCGGTACTTGCGGCAGGTGCAGCCGCAAAAAAAATGCGGCTGACCGCGGGTTTTTTTCGCGGCCGCACCTGCTGCAAGTGCCGAAACCGCACTTGCCGCACCTGTCGCACCCTTACCGCAAGCCCAATAGACATTGCATGGGGATTGCCGCAACTGTGCCGCAGGTGTCGCGGTTATGCGTTAATCGCGGCAGATGCGTTTTTTTCACCGCATCTGCCGCGATTTAAAAATAACGCTGATGTGAAAGGGGCCTTAGGGTGGCTTCACACTGCGGTCAAGTCCGATCCGGGGCTGTCAGGGGTGACAGCCGCAGACCTGATTTTGGCCCCATAGTAGCCTATGGGGCCGGATGGAGCCGGATGGCAGTTAACTGCCATCTTGCCGGAAGAATCCAGGAGAAGTGGGATTTACCTCCCGGATCCAAAACGTTGCTTGCAATGTTTTTGTGTCCGGGGAGACCAATTTGCACCTAATTGTTGTCTCCCGGATACCACCGGATTCCCGCGGATCCTCCCGGATTCCCCCGTATCCTTCCGGTGCAATCCGGCACTCACCTGACATGGGAGCCTGTGGCCGCCGGATTGCCCTGATTCGGGAGGATCCGGGAACCGGATACCGGCGGCTGCACGCCGCTGTTATAATTCAGGACCACGGCAAGCTCCCTGCGAGCCGCGGTCCTGAATAATCAGCAGCGGCAGCTGCGGCAGGATGCACACCGGACCGGAGGGCATATTAGCCCTCCCGTTCTGTGTGCTGATCCGGTCCGGGGCTGTCAGGTTCACCCCTGACAGCCCCGGACCGGACCTGACCGCAGTGTGAAACCACCCTTAACCATGCTTAAGACTGGGGTGCATCTGCAGAGGGGTCACTTCCTAAATGTTGCTGTATTACAAATTAATTGCAAATGATAAGTTCATTGTAAACTGCAACTTCATTTTAAATAATCAAATGGTCATTAAAAGTAGGGAAGCCAAAAGCAATTAATTTTTTAAAATGTATTGGGAACCTGCTGCAACATTTAAGAAGTGGCTTATCTCCCTCAAAAATTAACTGTCAATGGTTCCCATACATATTAGACTGTCGGCCGAACCTATTGATATTGGCAATTTGGCCATCGTAAATCTAATGTGTATGGTGGGGGAGGGGGGGTAATAGCTCTCCATTGCAGAGTCCATTCAATTTGATGGGAAGAATATCAATAAAATGGACACCAGAAAAGAAACCAATAGACTCCCTTTAAGACTAATGGAATTTGTGGGCTATCATTGTTCTTTTTAATGCAAGAGATTGGACACTACATTTTTTTTATATACTGTAAATACATTGCAGATTTGACACTATGACCTCAATTCATCAAAGTGTTTTTGCCAGCAATTTGCTGTAAAACATTTTATTAAGTATCAAAATATTTGTGCAACTCGATGTTGTTCAAAAATGTAACTTTTGCTGTTTTCACAACAGTTTTGCTATAATTTCTTAGGCTTCGTTCACATGTTCAATGTTTGATCAGATTTTCACATCAGTTTTTGTAAGCCAAAACCAGCAGTGGGTGATAAATACAGAAGTGGTGACGTGTTTCTATTGTACTTTTCCTCTGACTGTTCCACTCCTGGGTTTGGCTTAAATACTAATGTAAAATACTGACCAAGTACTCAACACTTGAATGTGTCCTAATAGAAACACGTCACCACTTATGAATTTTTCATCCACTCCAGGTTTTGGCTTACAAAAACAGGCGTGAAAAAATAACCAAAAAATACGTATGTTGACCGTTGCCTTTAAATGGAGCAGTATGGAGGAGTGACACCACAGCTCATCTAGTTCATGGCAAGCTGTGGCATTACTCATAAAAGTACATCCTACTACAGTCCCCGAATGGAGTAAGATTTGAGGCAAGGTGCATGGAGGCACATATCATTTTTCAGATGTGCCAGCATGTGCATCTAGATGAATCAGGTAACTGTGACTCCATCACACCCTCTTAAGAAGACTGGAATAAACAACAAATGTCTTAATGAATGTGCCTATGTTTGCAATGTGCATTTACTATATTCTCCATAAAAGCTCACAAAACAAATGTGAAAGGCATCTATAAGGTCCCTTTCACATCAGCAATTTTGTCCGGATCCAGCCGATCCGGACAAAAAAAAATGCATCTTTCGCATGTGCCACCTAACGCCCCCACTTGCGGTACACTTGCGGCAAGCCCCATGCATTGTCTATAGGGCTTGTGTATTGCCGCGATCCAGCATTTGTGGCAGTTGCGGCTGCGGAACAAGATGCGGTCAGATGCGTTTTTTTCGCTGCCGCACCTGCCTCATGTGCCGGATAGCGGCAATACCACACTTGCTGCAAGCCCCATAGACAATCTATGGGGCTTTCTGCAAGGGTGCCACAATTGCGGCCGTTGGGCGCCACATGGGTTTTTTTTTGTCGGGATTGACCGGATCCGGACAAAAACACTAATGTGAAAGGGCCCTAAGTCCCATTTATCAGATGAAAGCCAAAAGTGTGTCTCTTTCTCATGTGTCAAGCTATCATACATCAATATATTTTGTTTTCTGCTCTACAGAATAGCACAATCTGCTGCATTCTTCCACATAGACCATGCAACATAAAACATACTTAAAAAAAAGGAGGCTATGATTGATTCATTGGCACTGTAGTGACATTGGTTAGAGCTGTAATACAGGAAATCCTCCTGACATACAACTAAAATGAACATCATGAATGTAATTTGAAATCCTTATGCTTTGCTTACATATGGTCTATAGATATTTCTAATGGATGTCATACATTTCATTATTCACTATTTGAATCCACTGTTATATAGGTATACATAAAACATTTACTGGGCACTGTAATTTGGACGAGTGCAGTCTACTGTGATATTCTAAACTATTTCAGTTATCTCTCCCATACAAAGGAATACTTGATTTGCCAAGCACTGTTGTGTTCTCTATGAGGGAGCCGCTCCCGGACATGTCTTGCTCCATCTTGTGTTCTCTATGGGAGAGCTGCTGCCTGACATCTCTTGCTCCATCATATCCATTAGAGAATGAAAAGGTTGGCCATCCAAATTCAGACAAGCCAGATTTTTAACTCTGCTAATAATATCTGTCTATGGCTCCCATACACTTAAGACTGTTGGCCAAACCTGTTGATAGTGGTATGATCAGCTGATGTTTATCTAATGGCAGGAGACACAGATTAGATATTAGAAAAAAAACATTTTGACAGTGAAGGTGATCTACGACTGGAACAGGCGGCCACGAGAGGAGGGGAGTTCCCCTTCAATGGAAGTCTTCACACTGAGGCTGGACAGATAACTGTCTGGGATGATTTAGTGAATCCTGCTTTGAGCAGGGGCCTGGACCAGATGACCCAGGAGGTCCCTTCCAATCCCACCATTCTAGGATTCTATGATAGTGTGTATGGCAGCCATAATGCTCTCAAATGCCATCCTAGCAAGCACGACCATATCAGCTGCATTTTGCCAGTGCTCTGCTGCCTGTGATACTGTGAGTTAACAATATCTGTTGATCATGGAAAGGAGGATGTGAGTATGGCATGAAAAAGTCAAATTAATAAATAAGTAGATTTGTGCATTTAAAGTAAATCTGCCTTTCAATATCATCTGTTTCAAGCTGTATTTTAGTCTTCACTTTTATATCATTGTACAGATAAAAAAATGGTCATTTCCCTGACATTGTTAAGAGCAGACATCTTGAATGAAAATATGCAAGCAGAAGTAAACCTCATTATATAACATAGCTGGGTGCCCGATGCAGATGCATCGGGATTCTAGAAGAGCGGGCATAGCGAGTCGCCATAGAACTGCTCGCAATGGCCGCTGCGCGGCCAATGCTTCGGTCGTATCCACATGACGACACTGACTCGCAGCGCGAGCGGACTCAAAAGGGGCAAAAAACCCATTCGTGATTATATAATAGATGGTTTTTACAATTATATAATTATAAACTTCCTCTTACCAATATATTTTTCCTATCACTTGTCTCTGAGATGTCAAAGTGCCAGTTTAGCTTTTAGCATTACAGGTCATACTGGTTGTTCGCAATAGTCTGTTGGACAACCTCAATCTTTTAATTGCATTGCCAATCAATATATTTCCAACCAGTCAGAGATTCTACAGTTTGAGCTTCTAACCATTTCACAACTACATTTTAAGGTCCGTTTTATGACCTCAACATCTGGGCATCCCCTTAATATCACGATAGTGGGATATATTTATCTAAGGTGGCTTCAGTAGAATGTTTTTTGGGTTCATGTGTTCAGTTGTAATTCTGAAACCTAAATGTGAATGTTTTATAAGCAGTATAGAAAAAGACAGACAGAGGATCAAAGCAACTTTTTGTAGTATGACTTTCTGTCGTGGCATTTTTGGTGGACTGCTGCTGTGACTTAAATAATCTTGGAAAGTTGTGTTCTATAAAGTGGCTACTAGTAGAGACGAGAGGACCTGTGGAAGTTTAGTTTCTTGTGGTTCAGCCGGACTTTGGTCTGTTCTGGACCACAACTTGAAACAAACCTTATTTGAAGTCACTGATTGGGCAGTTCAGCTCTTCGCCAACATACAGCCATCCATAAGCAAATCACTTCCGAGGGCAGGAGGGCGGAGAGTTTTCATTTTTTTAATTTTAAAAACACTACATCCGATAACTCTTATTTTATCAACAGTAAAAGCTGATCAAACACTGCACGCGGCTCACATTGGACCGAGCACCAAGCATACATGAGCAAAGCAATACACGCTCCAGTGCTTTGGATATGTAAAGCACCCAAACTCCAACATTGAATGGTTTCGCTCATCTCTAGCTACTAGGAATCCCATGTGGAAAGCCTCAGTGCACAAAGTGGTGCTGTTTTCACAGCATGTGTGGAGTATGGAGCCATGCTGCTATGTGCTTTATCTAGGCGCTATTCTCCATTGCTTATGCTACTAGTAATAAATCATCACAGAGCATAAATCCAAAGTCATTTAGGTGGTAAAACTGATTAAATTTAATAGTCTTCTTATGCAGTACATTATTATTATTATTATTATTATTTATTTATATAGCGCCATTGGTTCCATGGCGCTTTACATAAGAAGCGGGGGTAACAAGTAACATGTACAGTACATATGAGCAGACAATGCTTGCTGATACATGACGGGAGAGGATCCTGTCCACGAGGGCTCACAGTCTATATACTCAAAAATAAAATAATTTATGCACTTTTTCAAGGAGAAATAAATGTTCAATTGAAAAACATGGTTGTACTTGGGGGTCACTTTTTTGCAACTTTTCAAAAGCCCTTTTGTTTTCCCGGATTCTATAATTCTGTATTAAACATTCCTATCAGTACTACAACTTAACATGAGACTATCTTAAACACTCAGAAATACCAGCAATAGGATACAACCTAGAGCAATACTCCGAACATTAAGAATTAAGGTCTTCAGGTGCGTTCATGTGATAGTATTACAAATGCATTGATAATCATCCACGACAAACCACAGGGAACTAATCTCTGTCCCTCTGAAGTTCAGGTAAAAGTTTGTAGTACTTTGTTGAAGTGGGAATATGTGTGTATAGGTGATATACATATTATTCAGTGTAAACTTGTACCTTTCATTATTTGATGTCACATTGATGCCTAAACAAAATCATAAGTGACCCAAAAACTGGATTACTAATAAAGGTGTCATCTTAAAAATAATACTTTTCAGGTTTTCACTTGATAAAAGATTGTTAGTTATAATTGTATTCAGTTCTATGTGGGTGAATGTGATTTCTTGTAGTTCAGTGAAGAGTGCACGGTATAAAGAGGAACCTGTCAATCAGCAGCTGGAGGGTGGAGTTAGCTTGCAAATCATGGATATTTAGGACCCCGACATGCATTCAGTAGTGATGGGCAGTCCGGCTCTTTTTGATAATCTCTGCTCAACAAAAGAGATGAATCTTTTGGATCCTAAATGGATTCCTACTAGTGATGAGTTAATAGTAATATATTTGGGTTCGTATTATTCTTACCGAATGCTTTGAACTGATCCAGTATTCACCATAAACAACAAACCTAGTGCAAGTCAATGGGGAACTTGAGCATTTTTCTGGAAGATTTTCAAGAAAAAAAAGATCCCCAATAGGTTCATTATTCGTGACAAATACTGGAACAGTTCAAGGTATTTAGCCCAAATTATTCAGACCCAAATATCTTATTATTTGCTCATCACTAAACCCTATTAAACACTTCTAAGATTTCATTTACAATGCCAAAATCCTGCCCATCTTGCAGCCAGCCAATAAAATTGGTGGATGGGCAGGGTTTGGTTTGGGTCCCTTAGTGAGAAACATTCCAAGACTTTTGTGGCTCTCACTGTGGTAGCGGCTCTTATCATTCACTGCACGAAGTTGACTGTTTGTCTTGGATCAGTCGAAAAAGGACTCATCACCAGCATACATTGTGATAGGATAACACAAGTACTTGGCTCCTGCTGCTGCTCATAATCAGTCACATTTTAAAAACTATTACACCCAGAAAAGTGACCCAGCACTAGGACTAAGATTTCAATCACTACCTCAAGCCTCATTCACTCGTCAGTTTAACACTAATGTGAAAATATGGAATCGGTGTTGTGTTTTAGATCCTTTGTTATCAGTGTGTCATCTAGGTGTCCGTTTTTACCATCAGTGTCATCAATGTTTTTAACGGATAGGTAAATAAATAATGAAGCTTCCCTATCCATTGCAATGTTATATTTGTACAGAACACAGATGTCATCCGTCTACTATACAAGTTTTTCACAGACCCATGGACTTGTATCTGCCCTTTTCGAACTGGAAAAAAAAGAACACGTGTCTATGAGTTTTGCACGTCTACACAGTCCATGAAAAAATACAGACATGAATAGCACCATAGATTATAATGGGTAGGTGTTTTATTTGTGAAAAAAATGCATACCACACCTATGTTCAACATGGACATCTAAATGAGGCCTTAAAGGCAGATTCAAAAGAACATTACAAACCAAATGAAAAGAAGGTGATGGCAAAGTTTTGAGAACACAGTACTACAGGATCAGATTCTAAAATAAGCAGTAGTATTATTAGGCTGATATAGTATAGTCTTTAAAGGGAATCTGTTCCCAGGTTGTTGCCACCTAATCTGGCAGCCACATAATGTTCGGGCAGGGATACTGAATCAAGCAATGTGTTACTTACTGGTTTATTTGCTGTAGTTCTGATAAAATCATTATGTTATCAGCAGGAGACTATCACTAGAGGACTAGCAGACCTTCTGCCAGGTATTTCTCCATCTTCATGAGCTCTGTATAACCTTGCAACCACCACTAATTTGCAGATTTCTATGTACACTGTGGTTAGGCCGAAAGCTGTCAATCAGTGGTGTGGATGGAGGTATGCAAAGCTCTGCTGTTCAGAGCATTGTTAGATCTGCAGTTCAGCAGAGAAAACAGTAAATTAATTAAAAACTGTAACAAAAATCTCAGTAAGGCTGGGGTCACAGTAGCATTTTTCGAGACCTGCGTTTTCAAAAACGCATGTAAAAAACCCACCCATAGGCCCCCATGTTAAAAAACGCATGCCCTAATAGCCAAAAAGCATGTGTGACAGTCCTATGCGTTTTTGGAGCATATCCAAAAACGCATGCGTTTTTTAATAAGGGGCCTTATGGAAAACGCATGCAAAAACGCATGTACAATTAGTGCCATTCAAAAACGCATGCGTTTCCCATAGGAGCCCATGTTAAAAAAACGCATGCGTTTCATAAAACGCATGCGTTTTTTTAACATGGGCTCCTATGGGAAACGCATGCGTTTTTGAATGGCACTAAAAGTTACTAATGTACCATGCGTTTTTGCATGCGTTTTCCATAGAGGCCCATGTTATAAAAACGCATGCGTTTTCTACAAAAACGTATGCGTTTTTCAAAACGCACAAAAAAATACTACAAGCACTATTTTTAGGTGCAGATTCAAAAACACAGCCAAAAACTCAGGGAGCCATCACACACCTTAAAAAACTCATGCTGACATGAAAAAACGCATGAGTTTTGTTAAATCACTAAAAAAAACGCATGGCAACTGTGACCACAGCCTAATGGTACCTTTACACGCTACATCTGTAGCTAGCTACATCGCCGGGTGTCTCAAGTAGCCAGCTGTTACTTAGCGTAGCCGCTTCACACGCCGCCACCACAGGGTGATGTGTGAGCAACAAAGGCAGGACGTAAAACAAACAGGCGTGCCACAGTCCTGTACGCCACGCCCAAACCACAACCATTGGCCAACACTACGGAGTTGTGATTGGGCACGACGGAAAGGGAGGATGGGCGAGACGTGACGTACTAGTGAGCGGAGTGAAGCACGGAATAAGCGGTTGTGACATGGCGGAGTGTGGCGAATGCATCTAAACCGATGTCAAAGCGTCACCCAGGAGCGGTGGCCAGTCACATACCCAGTGTGCATACAAGTTGCGGTTCCGGGGCTATGTGTACGTACTACAAGTGTTTGCCTTGTCACGCACGATCAGCGCTTGTGACAGCGGCGTGTGTAGATTGCGGCGAGGTGCGTTTCTGGCACACACATTAGCGGCTTACAACACACAGTATGTGCGTTCTCTGTGTAAATTGGATCTGTGTCAACTATGGCTAACTATGTTGGAATACAGGCTCAATGGTGTTCATATATATCTGGCAACAGATGTGAATGGAGTGGAACTGCTCCCTAGCAAACCTGTGAAAGGTCTGTGTGCCAGTGTATTAGAAAACACCTGAGAAGAATATGGCCTGCATCAATGTGCTGTGTGCAGGGGACCCTCTGCCTACAACAAAATAAAGGCTCATGTACGCACAATGGCCACAAACACTGTTAGCCAAAAGACTGGGCAAAAAACATGGCTACCCACACATATTGTCTGCACAATCCCAGCCAATAGGTGGCTATGACATCCCAGGCCCCCACCATAAACCTCATCACATTTCCCTCCTCCACCAAGTAAACAGGCTCACACATTTGTTTGGATCCAAAATAGTATTTTATAAATCAAAATAATTCATCGTGACCTTGGATGAAAATTAAAAAAAAAACATACATCAAAATAAAATGGACAATTAAAGTGCATGTGACAATCTGGCAACACATTGCAGAGACAACAAATTGACCACACATTGGAACCTGTGCAGCAGAAAACAATTTATAAAAAACACTAACTAACTAACTAACTAACTAACTAACGAAACATCATGCACATTAGGAAAACAAAGATCATGAAAATGTTAAACACAAAAGAAAAGGGGCGCAGCTACCCTGCTGTCACCTCCATTGCAAAGTGAAATACACCTCCCAGAACCAGCCACACTACATGGCCTGGTCCTGCCAGCTCACTGCACCAGACCCATTGAAGTAGGAGCAGTAAGCGTCTCTACTGTCCCTGGCCTCCCGCCGAGTGCGGCCATGGCTCTGCGGCTGGAGTGGCAGAATCACATGGCCCTCATCACGCCAAGACCCTGGACGGAGCTCCCCTGTTGTAGCGTCGGCATTATCTACATAACCTCCTGGCGTGTATGATGCCCTATCCCTACGACGCAGGAAGTTATGCAGCACACAGCAGGCCACCACTACCGCGTCAATAGACTCCGGTTTCATATGCATAGGCGTATGGAAAACCCGGAATCTATTGGCCATTATCCCAAACGCATTTTCAACCACACGGCGGGCCCGGGATAGCCGGTAGTTAAAAATGCGTCTCTCAGAAGTAAGGGCCCTCTGTGGATATGGCCGCAGTAGGTGCTCCTGAAGTGGGAATGCTTCATCCGCCACAAACGCAAAGTTGAGATGTTCGGTCGTGTGCTCATTTGAGGGTAAGTTTAGCCCACCACTCCCTAGTAGTGTTGCCAAGGAGCTGCGTGCAAACACCCCCCCATCTGAGTTGCGACCGTTCATTCCAACATCCACGTAGAGGAACTCATAGTGCGCATCTACTACAGCCATGAGGATTATACTACAATACCCTTTGTAATTGAAAAACAAAGAGCCAGAGTTGGCAGGTTTGGTAATCCTCACGTGCTTACCATCCAATGCCCCGCCACAGTTGGGGAAGTTCCACCGGGTTTCAAACCCTCGGGCTACTTCCAGCCATTCTGCGGCTGTTTCTGGCATTTTCATGTAGGCTGGCTGCAGAGCTCTCCAGATGGCCCAACACGTTTCAGGGATCAGGCGGCTCAGCAGGGGCAGGGAGACACGTGACATGTATGTGAGTGATGTCATGGACTGCCCTGTAGCCAGGAACCGCAAAGTGATCGCCAACCGCTCAGCAGGTGATACTGATGGTCGCATTTTAGTGTCCTGACGCGCTATCATTGGCCCTACACGCTCCAATAGGAAGGTGAAACAGTCCTCGGACATACGGAGATAGTTTCGGTAATCATCAGGACAGTTAATCTCCAGCTCCCGCAACAGCTGCATGTGGCCCCGGGTTTGCCGCCTGAGAAGCCAATCACGGGTCCACAACCGCCGCTGTCTGCGCCTCATCAACCTTTCATACCGATCCTGAAGCCACATTTGCTCTTCCACCAACGCAAGAGCCACGATAACATTGCGGTCATGGATATTCTGCATCCTCAATATCAGCACCTGTAGATGAGAATACACAACATGAGTACATAGAACAATATGTGGGCATGTCAGCAGGTTAAGCAAGCCACACCTTATTTTGATGACACACTATAGCCAACTGGAGGGGAACTGGCGTCAGGCCCAAAAACACATCCCTGAAGCAAGGGAAGGCAAAATCCCAGTAGTCACCCCAATCAAAATGGAAGACGCCCAATGATAGTGGCCTCCTCTACATCAACTTCTATGGGAGTTTGTCAAAGTAACACATCTGCACGTAGGGGAGTTAGAAAGGGACATGTGTCACCAATAATGTATGATAACAAATTTCCTTATGCCATTACACAGACCATAATCAAAATGTGGCCATTTGCTATTATGGGATGTTAAACAAACAATACGTACCCAGATAGCCTGGTCAACTAAGCTTACAAGAAGGCAACAACTTTGCACATGAGTGAGGTTGGGTACCCATGGTTACATATGTTTGTCCAGGTCGCATTAGGCCGAAACATCTATGTTATGTCTGGAGTACCACACCTCCAAGCCATGTGTCATCCTAGTCCCGTTGGACCCAGTCTCCCTTGGCCACAACCAGTATGCAGAAATTGATCCAGGTGACAGGAGTAACACATTTCTGTCTACAGTCCTGCAGCAAATGTCCTGTATGGTGTCTGGAAACAAACACAGCAAGGTATATGTTCAAATCGTTTCAAGCCCCAAACAAAATGCCTACTCCAAGTCCACACAGTACACTATATCGTCCCCAGCATTACAAACCCCTATACACTCTGCTCAAACAGTGTTCAGCGGTCGCAAATAACACCAACATATGCACCCCACACCCCACAATTTCCATGTGTGTCCACAGATACTTACTTCATGGGTCTGGCCAGCAAGAGTAATGTTGGGCCGAATCAGGAGCTTTTCAAGGGCCGCCAACCTATCACGATTCAGCGATCTCCCACACATTAGCGGTAGTTAATTGTGAGCCCAGGTGTCCCATTATGCTGTGCGTCATTGCGACCGTTGTGATTGGTTTGGCGTCCTATAAAGGCAGGCCAATGGCGACGACACCTTGTCCAGAGGTCCATGTGCATTGAGCTACTAGTGTCCTGCGTATCTTCTGCTGCTCTGACGGTAAGCCTCTTTAGCGGGTTGTATTAAAGTGCACGACACGCTGATGCATCTTTTGCCGGCCGCTTAGGCAATGTGTGCATGGCCATGTTTGAGACGGCCTTACATTTTTCCCGTCTAATTATACAGATGGCTCATTTAGTGTATGGTATGGCAATAGGCAGGTAATGCCTCTACTTGTATTGTGTGCGTATAGATTAGGCTTTTGATGTTATTTTGTAGTCCAACATGTATAGTTGATATTTAGATCTGTCATGCACATCAGCATTTGCTGGGTGCTATGAATGTTTCCTTAATTGCCCGGATTATTGTAAACTGTGTTACAATTGAAGTCCCATGGCGGGTGCAACAACAACATGATGATGTGTTTGCACATTACATGTAGTATGTGCAGTCTTGCAACATAGCACCCCCTCCTTTCTCATCTGCTTCATGTCAACCATTGTCATCAGTACAGAGGTAGTAGGTAGCACACAATGTGTTTGCCCACATGTTGGCCTAGAGGTATGTACGCACACACCGTCTCCATGTGTTTATAAATAGGGACAGTGGGTTCGTAACCAGGTGGAACACATGTGTAGGTGGGCACAGATTACCTGACATGGTTAATTTAGTCACACAGGTCTTTTACTGGGGAGCGGTGTGACATTGTGAAATTGCCACACATAGGGCAAGTTGGAGTTTTTCATTTTGATGCCTATAAAGTACATATTCGAACCTTATGAGCATGTGAATCATGTTCTAAAGGTTTTGAGACATCGATATGGCTTGTGTCGTGACGGTCTGGTTTGCCTGTGTTTTGTCTTCCCCAGATGCCCAGGTGTACTGTGGAATTTGAAACCCAGCTTCTCACGGAGTATCAGCGGCACGAATGTTTGTGGCGCAGCTCGCTGCCTCAATATAAAAATCAGGCAGCGAGGTCCGAGGCCTACCGGACTCTTGTGGCTCTAGCCAATCGCTTGGAGTCAAGGGTAGGCAAGAGTTGGGACCAGCATGCGGTGGCCTTAAAAATTAAAAACATGCGGCAGTCGTTCATGCGGGCTCACAATGAATACCTGCACCGTCGCTCAGGGGCTGGAGCTGAGGAGGTACCATTACCTACCCTATGGTACTATCCCCTCTTCACCTTCATCCTGGGCGAGGGGAGCTCGCGTGCAACGACCACCAACCGCCCCGTTGCTGCGTCCCAGGTAGGCCCGGATGAATCACCGTCTGCGCCACAGGAGGTGGGTCATCGTGTTACAGTGTTGCCCCACAATGTTTCCTTCACATGTGTGTTTTAGCAAATCCTTAACTAGCACACTTTAGACACATTTTCCGGCTTGGTGTGGGAAACCTTTTTCTGTCTTTAAATCTGCCCTCCTTCCATGATTTGGTATTATGTAAATTTGACGCAGAGAGCCGTATTCCAAAGTACCATCTCCCCCAAATATGTGAACTTGCTCAATTACATATGTGAGGGAAAAAAAATTGTTTGTGTGTTTAAATGAAAGAGGCACATAGTGGTATCTACTAAATGGTGCTGCCACACAGGTGTGTTGGCTCTGGAGCAAGTGTGTTTTAATTATTTTAAGGTTTAATGGTTTGACATCATATTAGTAGTCAAAATGCGAAGGTGGACAATATCTGTCTTTGGCCAGGCCAGCCCCCAGTATCAAGGTGTTGTGGTGACATGTTCAAATTGGGTTACGGCTCTCTGACTCACACCAAATTCTGTATTGTGCTGAGTACATGGAATCGTAGAGGTGAGTCTCCAGGCGCAGTACAGGTTTTGGTGTCTTGACTGTGTGGTGGTTTTTGGTTTGGGGATTACTTCTAGATTTTTTTTATGTTCCCCTTTTAGTTTAGCGGGAGTGGTAGATTGTGTCCTGTGTCCATGGTATGGTGTGTTCCTTGCCCTGACTAATTTTGTCCTTTTTTTCTCTCACCCCAACAGGCCCCAGAAGAGGACGGCTCCATTGCGGAGCATTCTGTCGCTGATGATGCTCAGCCCATGACATCTGGGGCTGAGCAGGAGGGCGGGGCCAGTGATGTGGGTCCGGACCCAGGGCCCAGCTCCAGGATCCGTCGGCGACGACGTCCTGCACCACCCGAGACGGAGCTGGGCACCTGGGCCCGACGCGTGCTGTTGGACGAGCAGCGGACCCACATTGACAGCACCGCCCTCTACATGAGCGACAGAATGCGAGGGATGGAGCCGCTCCAGAAAAAGATCCTTCTGAGGGTCTTCAACAATGCCGCTGATGCTGCCGATGATGGGGCCCTTCAATGGGGATGCCACGTCCCCCCACCCATGCAACACAATTTATGGCCCATTTCCCCATCTGCCCCATCTCGGCCCGTGAGAAGACCGGCCCCGCCACAGTCACCCCCTCCCCCCCAACACATCGTCGTCAAACCAGACGTTCACAGGCAGGTCGGGGCTGCCCTGTGAGGAGGGGGGAGCGGGCATTGTCAGAGCCGAGAGAAGAAGAATAATTTGGACACTAGTAGCCAATGCACCGAATTGGCACTCTGGACTTTGGCATCTGTCCGAAACAAATTTTGTTTCTACCTTTGGTTTTTGTATTTCATTTTAGCAGACTTGCTTAATATGATTTCTTTTTTACTTTCCGTTTGTGAGTTAATTAAATTTTTGAGGAGAATCAATGGTGTGGTCTTTTTGGTTTATGGCTTGGGGGGGCCAGCGTGGGTGAATGCTGTTGTTCACAATATAGTTGGGGCCAAGGCACACAATATGGGGCAATGGCCTCAGAGTAGGACGAGCATAGGTTCCTTTGTACTGTGGTAGCACTTTCACCAAGAGGTGTGGTAATGTGTGTGAGATATTTACCTGTTGAACATGTTTTCCCCCCAAATATTCTAGTTGTGACATGAGGAGCCAAATTAAAAGGTAACCAAACATTTTATTACCTACATACATGTGTGGAAGCCATTTGCCACAATACACAGAATGCAGCTTCCAGATAGGTGTACCCATCCAACACTCCTCATGGTCCCAATGTGGGCCAGGATAGGTAAAGAAGGGAAAGGGCTGGGCAGTCCACACTCCTCATGGGCCCAATGTGGGCCAGGATAGGTACAGAAGGGAAAGGGCTGGGCAGTCCACACTCCTCATGGTCCCAATGTGGGCCAGGATAGGTACAGAAGGGAAAGGGCTGGGCAGTCCACACTCCTCATGGTCCCAATGTGGGCCAGGATAGGTACAGAAGGGAAAGGGCTGGGCAGTCCACACTCCTCATGGTCCCAATGTGGGCCAGGATAGGTACAGAAGGGAAAGGGCTGGGCAGTCCACACTCCTCATGGTCCCAATGTGGGCCAGGATAGGTAAAGAAGGGAAAGGGCTAGCCAGTCCACACTCGTGATGGTCCCAATGTGGGACACTATAAGAAAAGAGCCCAACGGGGGCAAAAAATAAAAACAAACATTTCACTTTTTCAAGGCAACAAGCCAACGTGTGAAAATTGTAGGGTCCAACTAGGACAACAGTTGTTGGCGCCATGTTTGGCCAGAATACAATGCATCCATCAAATTCATGGGTGTGATCCATGTTGTGGCTGTAGGGCCGCCAGCATTTCAGCCAGCCGGCCAAGTTCCTGCAGGCCACGCTGTAGAGCCATGGTCAGACGCCCGACAAATGCCTGATGGGCCAGGATGAATTCCTCCATGGTAGGGGCACCTGTATTGGGAGTAAACACACACTTTAGTACACAGCCGTTGCTGCTGATGGGTAGTCATGACAGCCCACAACCATCCACTTACCCTGTTCCTCCAACTGCACATCACCAACAGACGGGGAGAGAGATGGGGTCAAGCTCCATCCATATGCACCCGCACGTTCACCATCTGCAAAAATGGTGAACCAACATGGTTGACTTTGCTTTGAGCAATAGTTTTGCCCAAGATGAAATTTGAGGAACAGTGTGCAGGGTGTCTGTGGCATCATAACACACTTACCACCATAGTCACTGTGTGGGGACATGGTCACCCCAGGACTCGCCACTGAGCTGGAGACAGTGGGAGGTGGTGTTACTCCCGGGCTGGGACTCCGTGGCCACATTACGTGGTTTTGGGGCAACAGTGGTCCTGGGCTACGGGGCAAACCCTCCTCCGGGCCGCCAGGTTCTTGCAGCTCCTCGCCCTCCTGTGGGGAGGTGATGTGTTCCTCCGGCAGCCAAGCTGATGGGGACAGCTGGTCACACTCAAGCGGCCTGCCAGGTGCTGACTGCTCCTCCAGGTCCTCTGTCCCGGTAGGTGAGGGCACGTCTGGCTCCTGAGGCCCTGGGGAAGGTGTGGAGCTTGAGGGCAAGGGTGGCACTTCAGCCTGATGTGGCGGTGTTCTGGAGGGGCCACCTGGGGGTGGGGCATGGGGCCCTTCTTCAGATGAAGATTCGCCATCTAGTTTAAAATTTGAACACAAAACACGTTGTAATATTGTACCAACAAATTGTTGTCCTACAAATAGCTTGTGAGGCTATGTATTTGACGGCTAAGGCTGGGGTCACACACACAGATCTCTGGTTGCAGTGAAATCATGGACACATGGTTCGATTTTGTGGCTGTGTACAAATGGAGCAATCTGTCCATGATTTCACTGCAAACAGAGATCTGCCAACAATATCTGGCCAGATATCTGTGTGTGTGACCACAGCCTTACTTAGCATCAACCAGGTGATGCTGGATGCATACACTCATGTTGTATGCATGTACTGTGCGTGTGAGACATTTTTAGGGCTGACTGGATGACCACAACACTGTGAAGATGTGTTTGATTGTGTAGGCCACACTGTCCCTTGTGATATGTTTCCATCCATTTTTGTGTATTTTGGGAGATGCACATGTGGCGGGGTGTGTTTTGGCCCAACAATTACTCACCACGCAGCCTGGCAATCCTGGCACGGATGTCCAGTATGCGACCCGGGCACTTGTGCTTCAAGTCAGCAATCTTTTTTTGGATCGCTTTGACTGTCCTGTCTACCCCCAGTTGGCAGATCAGGGACCGCTGGATCCGCCGGACGGTGCGCCGATTGCGCAGCCTGGGGTGCCGGTGGTGATGTTGTCCCCAATAGTCCCGACGGTCACACTGATCAATGAGGATGATCAGCTCCGCCATCCCCCACGTTGCAGCGCGGTGAACGGCTGCCATGACTGCTATGGTGTGTACAGAGGCGGGGCTGGCACCTTGCAGGCTGAGTGAAAATGAAACCAACGTCATGACGTCATTACGGCCGCTGTCGGGGTGACACACCTTTTTAAATAGCCCAACGCGCAGTGACACGGCAGACACACTTATGCAGCACCTACTACAGAAGACCCAGTGCAGTGCGTACAACACGGCTATGATCAGTATACTGAGTACTAACTTGCGTTGTGGTATGGGTTTGTGTGCATTTGTGTGTGCGCTGCGCGCAGGGCCACAGAAGGAACACTTCTACGGCAGCTGCTGTACAAGAAGCCAGAGCGGTACGTAACACGCACTTGTGCGCTGTGTACAGCATTATTCGTTATCATGTGTGGAGTGTGCACAATGTATGAAGATCATGAGGCATTTGGTAGTTTTTTAACGTCAAGTGTGTGTCCGCGTAATTGTACTAATATATAATCGTGCATACGGCGCGTATGTGTAGTGCTGAAGGGACAGCTCATCCAAGATGGAGGGCTGTGAGGCAAGGGCCAATCGGCACGCAGCAGCTTCCACCAATGATCGTTGATGGGGCGCGGTATCCCAGAGCCTGGGACACGCCTTAGCTACATTGCAGCGACAGCCCCGGGTGTCCAGAGTTCCCTTCCGTTGCCTCTTTACACGCCGATACAGCTCACTACCATCGGCGATGTAGCCATCAGTTTTCGAGCAGACCTAGGAAACAGATGTATCTGTAGCCGGCTGTAGCGTCACGTCTTCAGACGCCGCTACGACGGGCTACATTGGCGCTACAAGCGACATTTGTAGCCTGTAGCGGGATGTATCCAGCCTGCCGTCGCGGCGTGTAAAGGTACCATTAGCGATACATCAATGGAATCAACTGTGATGATTGCAAGGGCCGGGATACTCAGCTAGCTGGGTAAGAGGTATAGAGGTATAATGTTCACGGTGGCGATGCCAAACAGCTGTGATCCTAACTGCACATGAAAAAGGGGTATTTACAGGGGATGAAAGTTTATAAACTTTGTGATGCCAGTTGAAGTGTACAGCTAGGGATGGCCAGTGCTGCATATAAGTAATCCCAGGGAATAGGTGTTGTAGCAGCTAGTTGTTATGCTTACCTCAGCCAGAGCAGGTCCCTGGGTTTTAGTAGGAGTTAAGGTGATGATGATGAGAGGTTGTAGTGGAGATGATGGAGGAAGTAAGAAGTGGAGATGTGCAGGGATGCAAAAGGAAGAAAGCATGGCGACAGTCTCTCAGTTCTTTACTTTGCAGTGCAGTTCAGCAGCAAGCGGGTCTTTGGGTCTGACCAGTCTGAGAAGAATTAGGAACCGCTCTGCTGGACGGGTATTTGCAAAAAAACAACAACAAGGAAAAAATTAGCAAATACCCTAAAATAAATAAAGTAAAATACTATAGTGCATAAAAATAAATAGGGTCCTTGGTGACATTATTTTGATCAAAAAATGCCTGAGCCTTCTCACCGCGACAAGGTGATTTCATCAGGATGGTCCCTATTTAGCAGTATTAAAACCTTAACATATGTCGGTGATGTGAACTGGCATTCTCTGTTGGGACCCAGGTCCTGCTCATTCCTTGCCATGTACACATCACGGACATATGGAAATGTTTTAATACTGCTAGGTAGGGACCATCCCGATGGGGTCTTATTGTCATGGTGGGATGGCTTGCACATATTTTTAATCAAAATAATGACACCAAGTAGCCTATTAATAATATAATAATAAATCTTTATTTATATAGTGCCAACATATTCCGCAGCGCTTTACAATACAGTGGTTCATAAACGGAAAATATCCCATACAATACAGTAAGTAATTCCAGTAGAGAAAGAATACAGCACAATAATTAGATACAATACAATAAGCATAGAATAAATGTAAAAAATACAATGCAATAAATAAAACAAAAATAAAGATGACCCTGCTCAAAAGAGCTTACAATCTACAATGGGATAGGGGTTACACAAAGTGCAGGGGCTTATTCCACTGGGATGAAGATGTAGTTGCCTGTAGCTTTCCTGTTCCATTTTAGCTCCCTCATGGCTGACTTCCAGCCAGGCAGGCAACATGGACCCACCCAGCTCTCTAGTCCTTTCCTAGCTGCAGTGCCTTGGACAGTCCTATGTAGTGTGCTACTGTGCCTGAAGCCCAGTAGCCTCCAGCTTCTGTGGCCAGGATCTGAAATCTCTGGCCACCTGAGGACCTAGAGTCCTGCTTGCAGCTTTACATCTTGTTGGCCTCACAGCCTGACACAGACTCTCTAACTGCTTTTGTCACACATCCCTACTACCCACTACTGCTAACCCCTCCCTCCAACCAGAGTCCTATTACAGCCTTCAGCAAGCCTTCTTGTGCCCAGCCTTCTGGTTAGAGGTCAGGCAGTGTGTGAATGCTTCGGGAGTATAGCATAGGGTCCTTCAATTCTCCTCAGTCGTGGCATTAGTATTGATGACCTTAAATACCACTGTGGCGACCAGACCTCAGGGGCACCACACAACCCCAACATCATCCTGTTAGGAGATGAAGTATTGAAAATATTGTGACAGATTGCCTTTATCCCCATACCAATATATGACTTACATTTACATTATAAGCCAGATTTCTGACTTTGACGCAAACAAAGCCTGCATCCTTTCTGGCAGATGATGGCTGTCATATTCAGCCATCATCTGCCTCTTAGCCAATGGAGTAAAGCTTTTCCTGGAACTGTTACCCTGTTAAATCCTGCGGGGATTTTCACTCTATACAACAATACTGTGGCATTGCTGTTTATTACACAAGCGATTGGATGGTCACAGGTTAAAGTTCCGCAAGAGAACTAACAAAAACTGTAATTAGTACAACATTTTTTTCATGGGTGAAATTTTATATATATATAAATATATATATATATATATATATATATCATATATATATATATATATATGTGTATATATATATATATATATATATGTATATATATATATATATATTTCAAATCCCCACCCTTTTCCCCATTGAAAAATTCAAAATAAACAATTAAAGGAATCTCACATATTTAATTTTGCTACATTCATACAAATCCGAGCTATTGAGATATAGAGTAAATTAATCTAATTGGTAAACAGCGTAAAGAGAGAAAATAAAAGAAAAGCAAGAATTATAGCAAAAATTCAAAGAAAAAGGTGCACTCACCCGAATCAGACTTTATGCACACAGATTTTGAATTAACGGTGGAAAGTTACATACAGCAGGGAGGGAGGAGAAGGAACGGACAACCAGTCATTTTGTGCTTTACTTAGCGCTTCCACTGGTCCTGGAGTGAGTCTACAGAGCTATTAGCCCTTATTGTTCAATTGGCGCCCGACTTTCTTGTTTAAAAAAAGCAAGAATTAGTTTTTTGGCCACACACACTGCAAAAACTTCAATAAGGGGCGAACAAAATGTTGCATCTACCTAATCATACTGACCTGGAAAATCATATTGCCAGGTCATTTTTACTGTAAAATCAATGTTTAATTTAAAAAAAAAAATCAATTTCAGAATTGCACTTATTTCGCAATTTTGCGGTACATGGAATTTCTTTTCCACTTTCCAGTACATTGACATGATTAACCTGAATGATGTTAATTCAAAGGACATACTCATCCCTCAAAAAGAAAATCCTCAAACGTTTATGTGAACAGAAAAATTCTAAAGGTACCGTCACACAGGGACA